>CM046875.1:316613954-317813954 GCA_025667525.1 Glebionis coronaria | reverse complement strand
TAACATTCTTAGGGTGAACTTCTACTCTCTTCTTCGCAGTCCTACTAGTGGAAGGCTTGATCCTATCTTTATTATCTTGAGATCCTTTAGCCTTTAGTAGACACAATTACTCCTGTAGATGCCAAGGGAACATTAGTGACAAATTTTTATTTATCCTTGATGGGTGTGTTTAAAATAGGGTTAGTCCCTAGGGTCTTATTGAATGGAGTCATGACAATGGTGGGGGTTTGTTGTTTAGGTGGTGTAGAACCCGATTGTCCTATGTAATTCAAATGCTCTAAGCATTTTTGTACCTTCTCAATGTAAGCATGAGGAGAGTAATAGTGACTATTTGAGGGATCTAGTTCATAGAGATCATCTACAACATCCCTAGCAAGATTCACGTGCTTAATAGCATGTTGCATATAGAACATATATGATAGGGGATTGTTCTTATGGTACGGGTTCTTAGTGATCACCACCTTTTTTGGAGTACTAGAGGACGGTGTAGAAATTATAGCTGGGTTATCAACAACTTCTTGTCCTTTGAGTTGAAGTGTCTCTTTTAACTCAGCCAAAACCATCTTTTTTGTCTATGAGTTGAATATTTAAGTAAGAAATTTCCTCACACTTTTGGTTCGGTTGGTCAACAAGTGACTTTTGCTCTGCCGCAATAAAAGCGAAGCGTTCTTCTATTGAACCATAAATATGTGAAAAACCCTGCTTTACTTTATCAAACTCCCCTAGCATAGAAGTAATTCTATTTTCTAGGGCATGGTTTTTAATCTCTGCGGCCTCTAGTTCCACTTTCTCTTTTAATGACTCTCTCTTAAGTCTCATGATTTCTTCCTCTAATGGCTGAACCACCTGAATCATCTTGTCACTCGTCTCAACGGTGTTTTCACAATCATTTGTTTTTTAAAGAGTTTCGTTTTTAGATTGGTTTTCAATTTCAAGAGATATACAATGTTGTTGAAGCTCATCAAAACGTTTTGAATGTGATTTGTAAGAATCTTGAAGCTTTAAAAATTAAGCGTTAGATTCGTGACAAGAATGAGTATCTACATTATTCATAGGTTCAACAATATTCAAAGAGAGATCATGCACATCATCACATTTATTCACAGAAGATGTAATCTCAAGAGCACGTTCAATAGTTACAACTTGCATCACATCGATAGACACCACTTGTTCCAAGAATTTGTCATATTCGGACAAAATGTTTTCTTTCTTAATTAAGTGTTGCTCATAAGCATCATCCAATTCATGGAAAACTTTTTGAACTTAAGCCATTTCAAAATTAAGATTGTCCCCGAGATCTAGAAAACCCTCTTTAATATTGTTTACAAATGGAACGATCTCTTTCTCAAACACCATTTTCATGTGTTCGAAATCCCATTCTCCAACGGTTTGAGCTGTTGAAGTCGTACATTCCTTGACGACCTTGTCAAATCCAGTAAGGTATCGCCTAATCTCTTTCAAACTTAGCAATACCGTACTTACCGGTGGAAGACCCTTTGGAATTTCCTTAGGTTCATTCGGGTTGACAAGTGTAGGAAATATACTAAGGTTTTCTCTAGTAGAGTTCTAAAATCCGTTTTTGCATTCTCTTCATTAATCTGTTCATAATCATACTTAGGATATGTAAAAATCACTTTTGACCGATTCTCTTCAAACAGTGAAATACTATCGGATGATTCTGGAAACACAATCGGATCTAAGACCAATACTAACTTAGTTTCATCATAAAGTCGTGGGTTGTGGTTAAAAGCTTGCTTTGCATAACCCGGGTTAGGTGGTAAGTTTGGTAGACGCGATAGCGTAAATTCCTTAAAAGATGAACGATACAAGTGTACTAGATGTGAAGCGGAGTATTGTTTTAAAAGCAAAACTTCAGTCTTTTTTAATTTTCTCAGACGCCTTAATTTCCGTTTCAACCCTTTTCGACTCTAGAATTTTGGAATCCGTTTGCAGCTTTTGAAAATTATTGACGACTGACTCTTTTTTCTTTAAGTTCTTTTGAAAGATTTGCTCTTAAACTTTCAATTTCTAGCAAGTTATCCATTTGGACGTTCCTAAACCAATCAAATTCTGAATTGGTTAAGGTATTGGTCAACGGTGTCAATTCCAAGGTTTTAACATTTTCCTTATACAAAGCAAGCTCGGCAGATAATGTGTGATTAACACTAAGGGTTTCAAGGACCGCATTATTCATTTGGCCAAGCATAGATGCCGACACCATAACCAAATCTTGTTGAACAGACGAATTTGTAGACTTAATAGCTCCCGGTTGTGTTTCACTCAAAGTCTGGGGACTTGCATTGATATTGCCATCATTGTTTGTCTCCTCGTTTGAATTACTAACCACCGGAGGCTGTTCCGGATACTCAGACACTTTCTTAACTTGATAAGGTACAATACTAGTATCATTGGCAGTATTTGGTACCTCAGAGATTGTATCAGCCTCATAAAGTGAAAGATTTGCCATGAGAGTTTCCATGGTGGTATTGAGGTCATCACAGTCTGAATCATATGCATCAATATCATAGCATTGATATGCTGCATTGTTGGTAGAAGCTACTGTGAGTCCTTCAGTATCCACAACTCCTGGATCTGCTAGAAATGCTAACTCCTCTTCATTGAGCTCTCGACCTTGTGCTTGAGCATTAACCAAGTAAATCTTTTCTTAAAACCATGTACCATCCCTCTTCCTCTTTGGTTTCTTACACTCCCGAGCCATGTGTCCTTCCCCTTTGTAGTTATAGCAGATGATCATTTTCACTTTGGCAGTGTTGTTTCCCCTTGGAGCATTGTTATATGGGCGTGCACCAGTATTGGATGAACTTGGTCTCCCCTTAAGTGGTTGTATAGTAACTCTGCCATCTTGGATTTTAGCTTCTTGACGAGAGTTAGAAGAATTCCTCAACTGATTGTTTGTTGCAGATGGTCCTCTGTAACCTCTTTTGTTCAACGTTTGAGTGATGTAAGAAGACATTTGTGCAAGTATATCAATAGGATTATCCCCTTGTCTGAACTCAGGAACTGGAAACTCATTATCACAGTAGAAAACTAGTGCTGTTTGAGCTACATACACACTTGAAGGAGTACTGACATTTTGTGAGTAATGGGGTTGAGAAACTTCATGTTGCTGGTAAGTGATGGCAGGATTTGTTGGTGGTTGATAAGGAGAGTATGGTTGTGATGATAGTGCTGGTTGCTGATATTGTTGATGATATGATGTAGGTGGTTGTCGTAAGATCAAATACTGTGGAAAGCTTGGAGTCTAAAACATGGGCTTGTGAAAAGATTGTTGTCCCATAGAATAAGGAGTGTTGTTATATGAAAATGTTGGATGATTTGCCATTAATGCCAATGGTTCGGAATAAGATCCTTGAGACATGCGTTTCTAGAGCACATGTTTTTCGTGTTGCTGCAAGAAAGCATAAAGTTGATCTAAATTTGACTTATACAAATCCCGAATCAATTTAACATCAGTGACATATTGGCTCCACTCTAGGGGTAACGTGTTCATGAACTTGGTGTTGATTTGAAACTGAGCAATCGTGAGATTATACACATTCAAATCATTCATCAATGTAGTGAACCGCCAGTAATAGTCATGAAGTGTTACCTTTTCTACATTGTAACTGCTTATGATACGTTAAATATTGGGTGGAAGAGCTTGCTTGATGGTCTGAACGGCCTTGTCATCCGTATCGACAATGATTTGATTGGCAGCTGTTAGTTCATGAAATAGCCTTGGCCTAGTCACATTGTCTACAGTAACTTCACCCTAATCGAGTGGACCTTACTCAATGGATTGAACCATGAGTCTCCCACTGGGTCTACCCATAATATAAGACATCATGCGACCTTGCCATGCTTCAAAAAGCTCTTTGATAAGCAACGGTGGACGGGTATCTGTACCCGAGATGATAGAAAGGTCAGTAAGCGATGTCATTGTAAGCATGTATGAATGTGAATTCATTCTTGATCCCTTGAATAAAGATTACCAAAATGATCGAGCAATGAAATAAGGTTATGTGTTTTAATGTTGTTTAAACAAAGATGTTGTTATCTTTAAGTTGTGTGTTTTTGTCAAAGTTGCAATGTCGAAAAATCCTCTAACTTGTGCAAATTCTATCTCAATACCCAATTTAATTCTATCTCAATGTCAAATCCCAAAGTTGTCTTAATGCTCAAACTTAGTCCTTCTCAATGTTAAAAACTTAGTCACGTCATAATGTGATCGAAATGTGATCGCAATGTAGTGATCGGAATAAGTGATCGGAATGTGATCCCAATATAGTGATCGTAATGTGTGATCGCAATGTAGTGATTGCAATGTAGAAACCCTTAGGTTTTTGTGATACTGAACATAATGTAGAAATAATCCGAGGCTTGAGAACACCAAAAAGTTGAGATTTTTTACCTTGTAATCCGTGTTTCTAACCAAATCAAAGTACCCAAATCGCTACTACAACTATGTAGAAGATATATGGATCAAGTGGAACAATAAAAACACGAAAATTTTTTGAAACTTGGATAAAATCAGTCAAAAACACATGAACACACTTAAATAAGCATGAACAACACAAACCTACCTTTATTTCATCCCATGGCTCTTGATACCAATTGTAGAAGTATGGTAATCTATGATATATCAAGAGGGTTGTTGTTTCTAGAGAGAGAAAGTAAAGAGAGATATGAGAGAAAATGTAAATGTATTATGTGTGAAATGAAAACAGCCAACACCCCTTCCAATGGTGGAAAGGGGTTTATATACCCAACTCCTTTAGTGGAGTTGGGCCTCCGGCCCATGAACATACCTATGGGTCGGGCTTACATAAACTATAATTAAACTTATACTAGGAGCCCTTACCTTTATTGTTGGAGTGACCGAGACTTTCTAAATACCAAAAGCGTATTTCCAATAAGGCTAACGGAGACCACTAGGGTCTCGGTAGGTCTCGGTATAACAAGAACATTGGGAACCGGGTAAGAACCGGTGGGAACCGGTGATGAACCGGTGGGAACCGGGGGAAACTGGTGGGAACTAAGCCGACAGTGGCAGCCGTGGCTATGCAGTGGGAACCGAAGGCCACCAGTGGCTACCGGTCGGTTGGTCTAGCCACTGGTAGGGCTGTTTATTTCGGCTTAAATGTTTTGGCTTATATGTGACACGGGTACGGGCTCTCGTTAATTTTAAAACACGGGTTCGGGTTTTGGAAAATATTAAAATAAAAAAATATGTTTAATTAAATTATTTCTAGACTATTTAATTTAATTAACTGCTTGACTTAGGTTAAATATTATAATTAATATTTCATGTATAACCTAAAGTATTTTACTTAGCTTAATTTAATTAAAACATGTATTTTTAATTAAATTCTTGTTGGGAATAAATTAAGGCCAGATCACTTGAGCGCTGACAAGAATAAAACAAGCGTTGACAAGAACAAAACAAGCGCTGACAGCTCAAGCGTTGACAAGTTAAAGTCAAGCGTTGACACATTGAAGACAAGCACTGATGGAAGATATATTTTACACGTTTATTATATTCTAGAATACTTCTAGTAAGGATAGAAACGACAATGTATTTTCTATATTTATCTTTACCTAGAATAGCTAATACGTAGATTATTGTACAAGGCTTCTTATGTCTATAAAAGAAGACCTTTAGGTTAATGTTTGATATAAGTTTTCATTCGTAAACATCTTTCATTGTAAGCAAGTTCGATATTAATAATCAAAGTGAAAGTTTGTTTACATCTTGTGTGTTCTTGTTTTAGTGTTAGATTCCGCATAACACTTAGATTCATAAAGCATATACAAAGGTTTCTCTACGTGTATTACTTGATCTAATCTCGTATACAAAAAGCTAATCGATCTAAGTTTGGGATCAACAAGTGGTATCAGAGCTTGTTGAGGAACTTTTGATCTTAAAGAACACCAGAACCTTAAAAATCACCAAAACCCTAATTTTCTCAGAAACCCTAACAACATCATGTCTGAAGCAATAACCTCCTCCTCCTCAGCCTTACCAAACATCAAGATTCCCATGCTTGATGCAACCAACTTTGACTTATGGAAGTTCAACTTTGAACAATATCTGGGGATCTATGACTACACACTCTGGGAGATTATTGAATATGGAAACACTTTCAATAAAGCTCAAAAGATTCTTAATGACATTGCTCAAAGAACAACTGTTGCTGGATGTCCTGAAGAGGATAAGAAAGAAAAACCTGGAGATGGTAGAGTTGTGGCTGCTGATGACATTGCAAAGAAAAGGGTTGACATGAAAGCCATAAATATTCTGAAAGTCTCTTTGGGACAAGAAAACCAACATAAATATAGAGGCTATGAATCTGCTAAGGATCTTTGGGAAGCTCTTGAAGTTGCATATGGTGGCAATGCAGACACTAAGGAGGAAAAGAAAAAGCAACTTCTACATGATTATGCTGTCTTCAAAGCTCAACCCAATGAGAAACTGAGTAGTGTGAGAAGCAGATTGCTTGACATTACAAGCAAGTTGTCCTTCATGGGGACACAAGTTGGTGATGTTGACATCAATGCTACCTTTCTTAAAAGTCTTGGTGAGGCATGGAAGATTGAGGAAAGATCTATTCTTGCCAACAATACTTACAAGAGCTCCTCGTTTGATGACATCTACAACAAACTAAGACTGTTGGAAGATGAAACTCTTTTAGAGCATGGAAGCAAATCTACCACCAGCAACATGGCCTTCTTCTCTCATAGTGAAGGTTAATTCAATCAGAAGGACTCTTATATGCATCCAGTTACTGGATCATCATATGTCAGCGCTGGAACAAGTCCTGTCAACGTCTCCTATTCAGACGCTGACACATTCAAGAATGACTCCCCAAGAGTTAAACCTGCTGGTTTGGATTTGGATACTGTTTGTGCTTACATTGCTTCTTTGGCAAATGGTTCAGTAATTACATATGAGGACCTTGAGCAGATAAGTGATGAGCACTTGGAAGAGATGGACATCAAGTGGAACATGGCTCTTGCTAGTATAAGAGCAAATAGGTGGAAGAGAAGGTTTAAAAAGAAGATGACCTTCAATGCTAAAGACACAGCTGGATTTGATAAATCCAAAGTTGAATGCTACAACTGTCATCGTATGGGGTACTTCATGAGGGAATGCAGATCTCCTAGAAGATCTGATGTTGGTAAACCCTCAAGTCAGGTTGTTAAAGCTCAGGATTCCAAAGCTATGGTTGCAGTTCAAGGAATTGATGGTACATGATGGGATTGGAGCTATCTGGCTAAGAATGTTGAAGAGGATAAAGCTTTGGTTGTTGATATTGAAGAAGAAGAGCATGTTGAATATGCTCTCATGGCACACTCCTCCTCTTCATCTGATAATGAGGTATATGATGATGCTTTTTGTAGCAAAGGTTGTAGGTTAAATACTGAAAGACTTAACAAAGAGGTGTTAAAACTAAAAGATGATATGAGTACTGAAAGATGTAAATTGTCTAATTACCAACTAGCTCTTACTGAAACTGAGAAAACCAATTCTGAATACAAGAAAATGGAATTTGACTTAAAAGATAAGATCAATATCTTAAAACATGAGTTAGAGGGTAGTATCGATATTAGAAACATCATGGAAAGGGTTAATGGTGAATTACAGGCTAAGTTAGATGAGGCCATTAAGAATAAAGATAATGTTGGCCTTAAAATTCAAAGATTTGATAGAGCCACCCAAACCCTAGGAGACTGTGTAGCTAAACAAAGGGATCCTAAGGACATGACAGGGATTGGGATGAATGATTACTCTTTGGTTCCACCACCAGCTGGTGACTTCTATGGTGTCCAACAAAGGGACTTATCTTGGACTGGTTTGCCAGAGCTCCAAGAGGAGGAATTCATTCCTCCACCAAGAGTTGTCACTCCAGTGGAAGAGTATCAACAAAAATTGACTGACCTAAATGAGTGGAAGAAAGCTAACCCTACTTTATTTGTTAAGGGTGGTTTGCTATGTGAAAGTCCAAATGAGTCTACACCCATTAAGGTTACTAACCCAATCACTGGTAAAGTTGTTGACCTAGGCTCAAACACTGTTAGAAGACCTAGCATTAAATATGCAGAGATGTATAGGAATACTAGGTCACCCAAGAGTCAAGTTAGCAATCATGGAACATGCTTCTTTCCTTCTAGACCTAAGGTTGTGTCTAGAAAAGCTTGTTACACTTTTGGTAGCTTTGCAAACTTGGCATACAAGTGTGTCAACGCTCCTAAAGCCAGCGCTGACAGGAATAATTTCAGCGCTGACAGGAATAAAGTCAACATTGTTAGAAAGTCAAACGTTGTCAGACCCAAACCTTGTGTGCAGCAAAGTCCACAAGTGATTAGACCTGCCCCATTCTTTTCTAGAAGGTCTAACATTCATGGACAAATACCATTTCAAAAGACAAACACCTGGTCAAAAAGGCAATGGGTTTCTGTAGCAAACCCTAGGTTCAACGCTGACAAGGGTAATTTCAGCGTTGACAAGACAAATTCTAACGCTGACAGAAACGTGACCAGACCTAAATATTTACAGCCACAAGGTAAGGGGTCTAAAGCTTCTTCAAGCTTAACATGGAGACCCAAGAAAGATCAAAACCCTAATGATAATGGGATTTCAATGACTTGCAATAGATTTAATTACATTTCAAAGGTCATTACAAAACCTATTGGGGTTAACTGGGTATTTCATCCTAAAAAGGATGAGAATGGGGTTGTTGTGAGAACTAAGTCTGTTCTTATTGAACAACCAAATGAATCCAAGTCTTTCGAGACTTGGGTTCCCAAAGAAAACTAATTTGTTTTCTTTATGTGCATTCAAAGACAGATCAATGATTATGGATATTGGGATAGTGGATGCTCAAGGCACATGACAGGGAAGGAAGACTATCTGACGAATTTCACTCCTATTAAAGATGGTGATAAGGTATACTTTGGAGGTGGATATGGAACTATCACAGGCAAAGGAACCCTTCTCACCAATAATCTACGTTTTGAGAACGTCTTCCTGGTAAAAGAACTTGATTACAATTTGTTTAGTGTATCACAGGTTTGTGATAACAAAAATAAAGTTCTTTTTACTGATACTGAGTGTTTGGTGTTAAGTAAGGATTTTAAGATCCCTGATGAGAAATATATTGAGTATAGAACACCTAGGCATAAGGACATATATAATGTGAATTTAAATGGGATTAAAATGAATACCAATATGTCTTGTTTTTATGCTAAGGCCTCAGTAGATGAGAGTAATTTATGGCACAAGAGACTAGGGCACATAAACTTTAAAAATTTAAATAGACTTGTGAGGCTTGGTTTAGTTGATCGTTTGCCTGAGAAGGCCTTCCATAATGACCACTCTTGTGTTGCATGTCTTAAAGGCAAGCAGCACAAGGTCTCATTCAAGTCCAAACAGGTGCATACTAGTTCTAGACCTTTTCATATGCTTCACATGGACCTCTTTGGTCCAACAAATATAGAAAGTTTGAATGGTAAGTCATATTGCTTTGTTATCACAGATGACTTTTCTAGGTTTACTTGGACATTCTTTCTAGCCATGAAGAGTGACACAGCTGATATTCTTATTGATTTTATCACTCAGATTGAGAAAAGGTCTGGCAATGAGGTTAAAATGCTTAGGAGTGATAATGGTGGAGAATTTAGGAATAAGAAACTAGATGATTTATGTGCCAGGAAAGGAATTACTAGGCAATTTAGAATTGCTAGAACCCCACAACAAAATGGGGTTGCTGAGAGGAAAAATAGAACCCTAATTGAAGCATCCAGAACAATGTTGGCTGATGCTCACTTTCCTATAGCCTTTTGGGCTGAGGCTGTTAATACAGCTTGCTATGTGCAAAATAGAGCATTGGTTAACAAAATTCAGAACAAAACACCTTATGAGTTACTTTGGGGAAGAAAACCTAATACTGGTTTTCTCAAACCTTTTGGTTGTCATGTAGTAGTCTTGGATACTAGTGATGCCTTAGGGAAATTTAGTGCAAAAGGTGATGAGGGTTACTTCATGGGGTATTCAGTCCAGAGCAAGGGTTATAGGGTTTATCTTAAAGAGGACAAACGTATAGTTGAAAGAGTACATGTTAGGTTTTTAGAGAATAAACCTAGTGATCCTAAAAGTGGTCCTAATTGGTTGTTTGATTTGGAACCCTTATCTAGAACTTTAAATTATATGCTTGTCACTAATCCAGACATTGTGAAGGTAACTTCAAATGTTGTGGAGGAACAAGTTGTTGATGTTTCAGGTACACAGGTTAATGAGAGGGTTGGATCACAAGCAGAAAAGGCATCTCCAATATTAGAATATGTCACAATTCCCATTTGGACAGATGCTTTTGCTGCTGTTGCTGCTGGACAAGATAATGGTGGTTTTCAAGTATCACCAGATACAAACATGCATGGTCCTTCAGGCGCTGACAAAGGCAAATCTAGTGCTGACATGACCAATTCAGGCGTTGATGGTTCAGACGTTGACAACCACACTTCAAGCGCTGTTAGCCCAAGCGCTGACAAACAAGATTCAGGCGTTGACAACAATTCTACCCATCTTTTCTCTTCAAATTTTGAACAAGCTGAACCATCCAATATATATGAAGAGGTTCATCCTCATGTTGATGTAAGAGAGTCTGATGAAGAAGATATTAGCAACATGGAGAATGAGGTTGAGGACACCAGACTTTTTGAAGGAGGAGTTCTCACTTCCACAATGAAGAATCACCCCCTTCCCAGATCATTGGTGATGTTATGACTCTAGTTCAGACTAGAAGATCTCATCAAGGTCTTGGTGGGTTTATTGCCAATATACACAAGAAGGTTGATACCCCTCTTGTG
Organism: Glebionis coronaria; assembly: GCA_025667525.1. NCBI lineage: Eukaryota > Viridiplantae > Streptophyta > Magnoliopsida > Asterales > Asteraceae > Glebionis > Glebionis coronaria. The sequence goes on along the minus strand of CM046875.1, from coordinate 317,803,088 downwards.
CAAGCATGTTTGTTTGCATGTTTTCTGTCACAAGAAGAACCCAAGAAAATATTTGATGCTCTCAAAGAACCAAGTTGGGTGGAAGCAATGTAGGATGAGCTTCACCAATTTGCAATTCAGGATGTTTGGGAGCTGGTTGATTGTCCCAGATATGTCAGACCTATAGGGACAAGATGGGTTCTCAGGAACAAAAGAGATGAAAGAGGCATTGTGGTCAGAAACAAGGCAAGGTTAGTGGCTCAAGGATATACACAAGAGGTGGGGATAGACTATGAGGAAGTCTTTGCACCAGTTGCATGGATTGAAGCTATAAGGATTTTTCTAGCCTATGCATCCTGCATGGGCTTCACTGTCTATCACATGGATGTCAAGAGTGCCTTTCTCTATGGAACCATTGTTGAGGAAGTATATGTAATGCAACCTCCTAGTTTTGAGGATCTAGAGCATCCAGATAAAGTGTATAGAGTCAAAAAGGCTATGTATGGCCTTCATCAGGCCCCTAGAGCATGGTATGGTACTTTGTCTACCTATTTGGTGGACAATGGATTCAAAAGGGGCACCATAGATCAGACACTATTTACAAAGAAGAAAGGCAAAGATGTGTTGCTTGTGCAGGTCTATGTTGATGATATCATTTTTGGGTCTACTGATCCAAAGATGAGTGAGGATTTCTCCAAGCTTATGACAGACAAATTCAAGATGAGTGCTATAGGAGAGATGAACTTCTTTCTTGGTTTACAAGTTCAGCAGAAAGAGGATGGTATCTTCATCTCCTAGGATAAATATGTTGCTGAGATTTTGAAGAAGTTTGGCTTTTCTCCACATGAAAAGAGGGCTACTACTCATATGGATAGAGAACACCCTTGGGGAAAGATTGGAGATGGGAAAGATGTTGATGTCAGGCACTATAGATCCATGATTGGATCCTTGATGTATCTTACTGCCTCCTGACCTGACATCATGTTTGCTGTGTGTGCTTGTGCACGCCATCAAGTGACTCCCAAAGAATGTCACCTTTATGCTGTGAAGAGGATCTTTAGGTACCTAAGATGCTATCCTAGTCTTGTTTGTGGTACCCAAAGGATTCACCATTGGAGCTGATTGCATATTCAGATAGTGATTATGGAGGTGATAAGTTTGATAGGAAATCCACAACTGGTGGATGTCAGTTTCTTGGGAGCAGGTTGATATCTTGGCAATGCAAGAAACAAACAGTGGTGGCTAATTCTACAACTGAAGCAGAGTATGTGGCTGCAGCTGCATGTTGTGGCCAAGTGTTATGGATTCAGAACCAGCTGTTGGACTATGGGTACAATTTCATGCATACTAAGATATTTGTTGACAATAATAGTACTTTATGCATCATTAAAAATCATGTACATCATTCTAAAACTAAACACATAGAAATTAGACACCATTTTATAAGAGATTGCTTTGAGAAAGGTTTAATACAACCAGATAGGGTTGACACTGAGGAAAATGTGTCAGATTTATTAACTAAACCTTTTGATGCTGGGAGGTTTCAATACTTGGTAAAAAGTATTGGAATGGTCAATCTCACATAATATGTGTTTTGGAGTCTTTTTGTAAAAGTATGTACAGGATGATGCATTATTATTGGTCTTATTGATGATTTAGATTTTCCACTATATTTTTCTAACACTGACAAAGGTCGCTTGAACGCAGATAAGTGTTTTTGCAACGTTGTCAGCAATATAATTGTCTAACGCTGACAAAGCTTTCCTCAACACTGTCATGTGTTATCGGGGCGTTGTCAGCAACAATGTTAGTTTTGTGGTTTTCAATCTAAATGTACAGATGGTGTTAGCAGTATACCCTTGGATACAGAGTTGCTTATGGATCAATGGAGAAGCATTTGGACAAGTTTTTATTTATGGATGATGGTTGGAATGTTTCATTCCAATCTTGACATAAATTTTTTATGTTCATGCATGATTTTAGCAAACTTTTTGTATCATAGTTTAAGGGGAGGTTTTAGGAACCTTTAGGATGTTTGGGTATCCATATGATACTCTTATCACAATTCTAGATTGTGTCCACAGGTGAGTATGAGTTAGTTTCTATTAAATCATGAGGCACTGTAGCACGCAAAGTTGATATACTATGCATGTTGCCAAGACATTTTAGGCCTAGAATTGGTTGTGGTCTGTTGGGAGACTTGGGGATAATTTTGTTATGGGATTTACCTGGGAGTAACAAGGATTTTATAAGGTAACTTGGTTGTTAAGAGTTTTGGTTAGCAAGGGACACTAGAGGACTGTTATGTCTATCTTGCTTATGCAAGTGTGCATAACTGGACAGTGCTTGCCGCCCTATAATAATTATCAGCTTTTGGTTATCTTCTCTAGGATAAATTACTTGTTTAGGTCATTTTTCATTTTTAAAAAACACTTTTATTTTTGGACGCTGACAACAATTTTCCAAGCGTTGTTGTGACCAAATTGGACGCTGACATGGCTATAGGCAAACGTTGACAAGATTATAGCCGTTGGGCGTTGATAGGTTATTTTTGACCGTTGACACTCAATGGGACCTACCCAGTTCTTACTTTTTGACATATTTTCAAGCCGTAATTTTAGGAGTTGTTACTTTCATTTAATGCATGAGATAACTTATAACTTTTTCAAAATTTTCATGATTGATTTTTGAAAATCTTTGCCTATTTTTGGGCCAATCATATGCATTCTTTTTCTCCTATAAATTTGGCTCCTATTTTAAACAGGGTATCTATAATTCTTGTCTAACAATTTTCTCTTATCAACTTCATCTTCTTCTCTTAAAATTACCAGCTTTCATCAATGGCACCAAAGTTTAAACCAACAGAATTGGAATTGGGGTTCAGATCACAACACAACATGATTGCTTATCTTGAAGCTGATGATGCTCTGTTTCCACAATACACACAAATGGTGGCGTATTTGAACGCATCTCCATTAAGGTATGCTCTTTCTCATGCACCACTCATTCCAGTCACACACATTAAGCAGTTTTGGAACACTATTAGTTCCTCAACAGTTAATGGAGTGACCACATTGACTTCTATTGTTCATGGGAGACCTTGGGTGGTTACTGAGGCTTTGGTACGCCAAGCCTTGCATCTTGATGATGCTGATGGTATAGCCACCCTTCCCATAAATGAAATAGAAAAAGGGCTTAGGGCTTTGGGATATCCTTTTCCTGATGAAGGTACTCTAAATAAGTATCATAAGCAGGAATTTCCCCCAGCCTGGAAGTACCTCATACATGTCCTCCTTCAATGTTTGAGTCCCACATGTACTACACACAATGAGATCAATAGATCAATTGCTAGTGCTATTGTGTGCATTGCAACAGGGCAAAAATTTAACTATTCTAAAATGATTTTTGAGGGGATGTGTAAAAACAAGGGAAACAAAATGACTTTATCTTATCCCCGTTTTCTGCAAATGGTTTTTGATGTCCAAGGTTACTGCTCAAGGGATCACAATGATTTTTATAAGATCCCTGAGCAAAAGAAAGCTATTTTTATGAAGATGAACTCTCCACCCCATAGAGACCTACCTTTAACCCAAGCTATGCTTGCTGTTATTGCAGCAGCACAACCCCAACCAGACCCCCAACCACAAATTGACCCTCAACCACAACTTGAACCCATCCCTGAACCTTTACCTTCACCTGAACACATGCAACTTGACCAAGATCCCTTCGACGCTGACACATCAAATGTTGGCGTTGATGTGCCTATTTCCAACGCTGACACACAACCTTCACAATCCCAAACACCCCTTAACCAACCCATATCTACCCATTCTTCCACACCATCTTCCACACCCCCTGAATATAGGTTGATGAAATGCCAAAGGACTACTGGAGTGTTCTCCTCTGGTGGTCCTAGCCATGTAGCAGAGAGAACCACCACCACAAGTGTGGCTGGTGACCTGGATGAGGCTGGGACTATTGGTTCTGGCTTAGATGCTGGCCAAGGCAGTCCCACCATCCTTAAGTCCTCATCCATGCCCAATGAATCTGACTTGGGAGGTCAAATCCCCATTTTAGAAGAGGGCAGACTGGAACCAATGACTCTTATGGAATTGACGGCAGTCTGCATTAGCTTGCAAAAGCAAAATGCAGACTTAGTACAAGTAGTAAGCTCACAAGGCCTTGAACTCAAGCAATTGAGGGAGAGGATTGTTGTTTTGGAAAGTGATCGTGCTAGGAGGGGTATGGAGGAATCTTCCAAAGGGGAGGAACATCCAATAAATCTGAGTGATAAAGGCAGCCATGATGGTCAATCAATGGATGTTGTTGAGGCCCTTACAACTTTGAAGAAACAAACAGGTTTTGATACGTCCTTAGTCTCTCCCACCAACTTAAATTTATCATTTACAGCTATGTTGAGAGAGGTTACACAAGGCGCTGAGGGAAGATATTTGAGCGTTGACAAGGAAAATTTGGACGCTGATAGAAGTATTTTGGGCGCTGATAAGACAAATTTGGGCGTTGACAGACCTGCACATGAAGGTGATGTATCCCAGTCATCATATATCATCAAGGAGGTTTCTACTCAAGTATTACCATCTACCTTACCAACCATTGCACCATCAGATAAGGGTAAGGGTATTTTGGTATAAGAGAGTGTTCCAAAGGATGCAGCTCAAGTTGAATTTGATAGAAGGTTGGCTACACAAATCATAGAACAAGATGAAAAGGAAAAGTCACCATTTGTTGTGACTTCAGAAGAAGAAAGTTATGGAGCTAGCTCAGACTCAAGTGTGATTATTATAGAACCAGAAAGGCTTGAGTATGGTGATGAGTTTGCTAGGGAAAAGTTGAGAGAATTGAAATTGCAGGTTGACTTTGACATGCCAGAGGTGGTTCAAATGTAGAATGCTTGGGAAGAAAGATGCATGGATAATCCAGACTTGACCATTTCAGATCAAATATGGGGTTTGGAGCTTCTTCTTAGAGTTCAGAAGGATTGCCATGTAATTTTGAAACACAAGGCAAGCAATATTCTCTCAGAGTTGAAAAGGGATAGAAGGGAGCTCTACTTTATGTTGCTCAGATGTCATGGAGTTGGATGGACATATCAGAAGTTGAAGGCTTTGACATTTGATGAGTTGGAAAACAGGGCTTATCCCATTTGGGTGAGAGTGCAGGAAGCAAACACTCTCAGACTTCTTTCAGATGAAAGAAAGGAGGAACTTGTAGAAGAAATGGAACTCAAGAAAGCTATGATTGTTCCCAGGCCAGTGAAGAAGGGAATTTCATTTGAGTTTCCAAAATATATGGATCCACTATATCCAAGTGAAGCAGTTATAAGAAAGAGCCTCAAGCTCTCCCCATTAGAAGCTTCAGATATGGTGCAAGTGTTACCATTAGATTCCAGGAACCCAATTGTGAGCTATGAAGAAGATGAATGTGGGTTCTGGAAGATTGGCAGATTTGGTAAGGAGGTACACACTTTTACCACTCTCATATCTTTATTTGCAAGTTGTGATAGAGAAGACTTGGTGGACCTTTGGAGGTTGCTGGAGACCAAGTATGAGGCTGAAGCACCAACTTCAGCTAATGGAATAAAACTTTGGACCACATTCAAAAGAATGTGTGGACCAAAAGATGAGGATCCTGCAATTTGGAAGGATCTTGAAGATGACCTCAGTGGTCTTCAATGGAGGTTATATTCAGCTGCTGGTGTATACCATTTGAGCTCTACAAAGTTTGCTGAGTATTTACTTGTGGATGCTCAGTATTTCATATTCAAGGCTATTTTGGAAAAGATGAAGGACACTCAGCTGGAAATAGATTATTCAAGTGACGTGGCAAAAGATTTTATCAGATTTATTCATTGCCAATATGAAAAGGTTTGTAAGATTCCTCCTAGTCCTTAATCCTTATTCAGAAACTTGATCATAAGAGTAGATATCAAGTTTAGGGGAGGATTGTTGGGAATAAATTAAGGCCAGATCACTTGAGCGCTGACAAGAACAAAACAAGCGTTGACAAGAATAAAACAAGCGCTGACAGCTCAAGCGTTGACAAGTTAAAGTCAAGCGTTGACACATTGAAGACAAGCACTGATCGAAGATATATTCTACACGTTTATTATATTCTAGAATACTTCTAGTAAGGATAGAAACGACAATGTATTTTCTATATTTATCTTTACCTAGAATAGCTGATACGTAGATTATTGTACAAGGCTTCTTATGTCTATAAAAGAAGACCTTTAGGTTAATATTTGATATAAGTTTTCATTCTTAAACATCTTTCATTGCATGCAAGTTCGATATTAATAATCAAAGTGAAAGTTTGTTTACATCTTGTGTGTTCTTGTTTAAGTGTTAGATTCCGCATAACACTTAGATTCATAAAGCATATACAAAGGTTTCTCTACGTGTATTACTTGATCTAATCTCGTATACACAAAGCTAATCGATCTAAGTTTGGGATCAACAATTCTTATAATGTACAGTTTAATTAATTAACCAAGTTATTAAATTAATAAGCTATAACCTTTAAACCATGACTTGTATTTACTAATTAAACTTTACTTATTATTAATAATCCATCTTATTTCTAATTATGAAAATTAATATTTTTGGAAACTTTCTATTTTTAGAAACTTACTATTTATTGAAACTTGCTATTTTTAGAAAGTTACTTAGTAATACAATAAAAGTATTATAATACCATACTACATGAATAATAAACAACAGAATACAAGAATAACTACAGATTAACACTTAACTCAGTTAAAACATGACATAACATTAATAATAAGCTAAGAACACACAAAACCAGTAAAACACATGTAATTCAGACAACTCATACACGTTCCCATTCTTATGTAGTATTATCCGTCAAGGCGGAGTAGGTTCTTTAGCTTTTCCGTTAGCTTCTACTGGACACAAGGTACGGATTTCCCGTCCTTCAGTAAGGATAAAACTTACCTTTATAAGGATTTCCCGTATGCAGCCAACTGTTTTCCCTAGCAGTTACAGATTAAATGCTTATGTTTTATTAGTTACCTTAGCCATATACATGCATGCCAATTTCACCTAGTTATGGAGGTACCATAAGCATAACACTAGAGGAACTAGTGTTATGACTTCACCACGGCGAAGTGATAGCTCGTGGCGTCCCTTTCAGTTTATTTGGCCTTTATTATTATATTATCATGTGGGGCGTATGGGTGCATCCTAGTATAGTGTCAGTCAGGATTTCATGGTGAATATGGTGTGTGCCTTGCATCCTTCACAATGAGCTGATCCCTCTGACCCATTACCATTTAATTACAGGCATCCCCTCTAATTGCATGACGAGGTAACCCCATTCATGCACGTTGTTGATCTCATGACCTATATTCTCTTTTGGTATATTAAACTAATACAGATTTTCATAAGTAACATAAGCTATTTTTTCAGAACTAAAACCAGTAAATATGACATATATCTAGGTTTCCCAGGACTTATTCATTTCTGCTGCTTTTCATGCTTTATATGCTCTTACTATGCTTCATTACTCTATGTTTCCATGCTTTATTGTATATCCGTGCACTGAGTGTTATTCTCAGCCGTTTTCCATTTCCATGTTCCCAAACGGCAGGTACCCAAGGTTGCAAGTAGGATCTCCAGAGTATGTGCATTCGGATGGAAGCTATCCAGCCTCTTTTACCTTATGCATTTATTCCTACTTTTTCATACTTTACTTCATTTGGACATTGTTTAGTCCTTTCATTTACAGTAATTAATATTGCTTGTGTATGAGTTACTTAGACTACCGATGTTTGATTCTGATATTTCTATTTATGGTCATGAATGTTTAGGCATTTACCTTTCATGCTTTGATGAGACTCCATATATTTTTATTGTAGCATTCCATCTTAACAAATAGGGTGTTACAATTATAGTATCAGAGCCCAAGGTTTCAACCTGTAGCTCTTTGAAACATGACCTGTGACTTATGGGTAGTCACCAGCGTCTTCCTAAAACTGGCAGTTGGTTTTCATGCATTCATTCATTTTCATTTATTTCATGCATTCATGTCATTGTCGCCTATTTATGACTAAGTAATTCTTGGTACAGGACTGGCCCTATTTAGTCGCATGTGCATTTATCGAAACTTTTAACTTTGGGACCGACCCATAGGCATCCCCCGCTATGTCTTTTGTATTGGGTGAACTGGCCATAGGCGTTTACCCTCGCGTATATAAAGTTTTTATAAACTGCATCATGCATTCTAAACTGTTTCATGCATTATAAACTATTCCATCGACTTATACATTGTTCATGCATTTTATGTTCATCACATTTAAAACTTATCATTTATGTTGCATTTTGTTTTAAACTGTTAGATGGTGATCACACGCAATGCTCTAGAATTGGCTGTAGCTGTCAATGCAACTTTGCAAGCTATCCTTCCCCAACTTCGCAATGAAATCATGGACGAAGTTCATGCTGAAATTCAAGCTCAGGGCATTCAATTTGGCCCTCATCGTGAAAACCACTACAACAATAATCCTCTACCACCACCACCTGTTACCCTTATGACTTGGTTGGAGCGATTCAGCAAACAACGACCCCGTTCGTTTGAGCAGACTGACAGCCCCAATGAGGCTGAAGCTTGGATTTCTCACATCGAGAATAAATTTGATGAGATGGGTCGTGATGCCGTTTTCAAGGCAAGCTGGCTTGCTATAAGTTTGAAGGTGATGTGCTGTAGTGGTGGAAGTCTGTCAAGAAGTCCAATGGTGGTGACAATTGGGTTGTACTTTTGACTTGAGATCAATTTAAGGAGCTCTTCCTTAATCAGTACTTCCCACATGCTGAGCAGGAGAAGCTTAAGAGGGATTATCATAATATTAGACAGGTTGCTAGGAGAATAGTAATGAATTCATGCAGTGGTTTCTCCGTTTGGCTGGTTGCTTGGGAGCAGCAGCTGGTACTGCTGAGGAGCAAGCTAAGAAGTTTTGTTGGACTCTTCGCACTTCGGTTGCCAACAGTTTGGTTTGTGCCACGTTCACTACAGTGGCACAGGTGGCCGATGTAGCCCGAAAACTGGAGATGCTTCAGGAACAAGAGGAGTTTGGTGATGAAAGAACAGTGAAGAGGTATCTTCAATCACCAATTGTAAACCATTCATTTCATTCAATAATTCCATTTTCATATCATCCTCTATTTAACTTTACATTTTAGATAGAAGACTAACGACCGTAAGCCTGCGGCCGTTCAACAGCAAGCATCTAAGGGAAACGGTCAGACCAACGACCGTTCTGGTTCAAAGAGGCGTGGCGGTAATGATAATTACCGTAACAACGCTAATAACTCGAACAACAGTAGATCCCTACATTACCTTATTTCATGTTAAACTATCTTATGTTATGGTATTATGAAACTCCAACGATTCAAATTCAGAAACAACAACAATGGTAGGGATCAGGACCGTAGAGGTTCACAACCTAACAGTTCTACCTCATCTGGTAATTATTAAACCTTCTATGTAATCCTGTTTATGTTCCACGATCATGTCTCATGCATGAAATCCTAAAACAGGCTCTCAGCTAGCTAGGACGCCTGCTGGAGGATTCCCGCATCCTATTTGTCCTACTTATTCACGCAGACATTCTGGTGTTTGTCGCCGAGGTACTGGTGGTTGTTTCAAGTGTGGCCAACAAGGCCATCAGTAGAAGGATTGTCGCCAAGGTAAGATAGAAGGCACCTCTAGACATGTTGACACCAAACCACCTCCTACTTTTGGTCGCGTGTTCACTACTAATAGATATCAGACAAACAAGACTTCAGGTTACCATCAATGGGAATCTCTTTATGAATGTTTTGGCGGCATGCGTTCTGTTTGATGCTGGAGCGACTCATTCAGTCATATCCACTACTTTTGTTTTACGTGTTAGGATTTCCCCTATGCCATTATATAATGCCTTATGCATTTCTACGCCACTTAGTGACTCTGTACGAATCACTCAGGTGTACAAAGATCTTCCCCTAGAATTTGATGATAAGATCCGCAGAGTTGATGCACTACCTTTGGACATGTGTGATTTTGACTTGATTTTGGGAATTGACTGGTTATCCAAACACCAGGCTACGATTGACTGCCACACTTATCGAGTTATCTTCGGTGAAGTTAAATCTCCAGAGTACATACACCATGGTTTTCTACCAGGGAGGTCAGTACAAATTATTTCATCCATGGAGGCGCGTGCATTACTAACACACGACTGTCAGGGCTTTATAGACAATATTCATGACATTTCTGCCGAGTCCCATCGATCTAAGATCAGCCTATTGTGTCAGAATTTCCTGACGTCTTTCCTGAGGAACTTCCAGGCATACCACTTGTGCATGAAGTCGAGTTGGGAATTGAGCTCATCGAAGGTGCAGAGCCAATTTCCAAAGCTCCTTATCGCGTGGCTCCAATAGAGCTAAAAGAACTAAAAGATCAGCTGGAGGAACTTCTAGAACGAGGTTTCATCCGTCCCAGCGCATCGTCATGAGATACACCGGTACTTTTCGTGAAGAAGAAAGACGGCAGCATGCGTTTGTGTATAGACTATCGTGAACTGAACAAGAACACGATTAAGAATCGTTATCCTTTGCCGCGAATTGATGACCTTCTTGATCAACTTCAGGGTGCCAAGTATTTCTTCAAGATCGATTTGAGGTCTGGCTACCATCAGTTACCGGTTAAAGAGCAGGATATCTCTAAGACTGCTTTCCGTACACGTTATGGGCACTACGAGTTCGTAGTAATTTCATTCGGACTCACAAATGCTCCAGTAGTCTTCATGGATTTGATGAACCGTGTCTTCCATGAGTTTCTGGACAAGTTCGTTATCATGTTCATCGATGACATCCTAATTTTCTCCAAATCCAAGGAGGAACATGAGGAACACCTTCGTACAGTCTTGCAGATTCATCGTCAGAAGCAGCTGTATGCCAAGTTCACCAAGTGTGAGTTCTGGTTAAGCAAGGTGGCATATCTGGGCCATATTTTATCTACGGAAGGGATCACCATGGACCCTACAAAGGTCGAAGATATTACCAAATGGCCGAGACCTACATCTGCAACCGAGGTTAGAAGTTTTCTGGGTTTAGCTAGCTACTACCGCAGGTTTGTAGAGAACTTTTCACGCTTAGCCTTACCTTTGACTAAGATGATGAGGAAAGGAGAGAAGTTCGTCTAGACGGAAGAATGAGAGAAGAGCTTTGAAGATCTTAAGCAGAAGTTAGTGACTGCACCTATTCTTACTCTCCCATCTGGCTCAGTTGGATTTCATATCTATAGTGACGCTTCAGGAAAGGGTCTAAGCTGTGTTCTCATGCAACATGGGAAGGTTGTTGCATACGCATCACGACAGCTTAAACCTTATGAAGAAAACTATCCTACTCACGATTTGGAGCTTGCAGTAGTTGTTTTCGCAGTGAAGATTTGGAGACATTATTTGTATGGTGAATCTTGTGACATATTCACCGATCATAAGAGTCTCAAGTACATATTCTCCCAGAAGGAACTGAATATGAGACAGAGGAGATGGTTAGAGCTATTGAAGGACTACGACACCAACATTCAATACCATCCTGGTAAGGCAAATGCGATCGCAGATGCTCTAAGCAGAAGGTCGGGTATGATTGCTGACATCTGGATTGCAAAGGAGATCATCCGTGACCTAGAGATGACTGATATTAAATTTTGTGTACGAGGACAGCACGGTTACTGGGTTAATCTTAGAGTGGAACCAGACTTACTTTCTAGGATCAAGGAAGCTCAGAAGGACGATGTTGAGATTTCGGCTATCATTCAGAACCTCGATCAACAGATGGTGTTTCGTGTTGGCGATGACGGTATCTTATGGCAGGGCACTACTAGACTAGTGGTTCTTGATGACTCTACACTCGGGGAAGCTGTGTTGACTAAAGCTCACAGCTCTCCATTTACCATACATCCTGGTTCTACCAAGATGTACCACGACATCAAGCAACATTTTTGGTGGAGTGGTATGAAGCAGAATGTTGCCACCTTCGTTTCTAAATGTATGATCTGCCAGCAGGTTAAGATCGAACACCAGCGAGCTAGTGGTTTACTACAACCCTTAGATATTCCAGCATGTAAGTGGGACAAAATCTCCATGGATTTTGTTACTGGTCTTCCTGTGATTCAGAGGAAGAACGATGCCACCTGGATTATTGTTGATAGATTGACTAAATCTGTTCATTTTATGCCGATCCGCAAGGAGCATCCAGTCAGCAAATTAGGAGATACTTTTCAGAAGGAGATCATGAGACTGCATGGTACTCCATCAATTATCATCTCTGACAGAGATCCCCGTTTCACATCGCGTTTCTGGCAGAGTCTGTAGAAAGCTTGGGGCACCAGACTCAAGCTCATCACTGCCTTTCATCCTCAAACCGACGGACAGTCCGAACGTACCATTCAGACATTGGAGGAGATGCTACGGGCATGTACTCTATAGTGGCCAGGAAGATGGGATGATTATATCTATCTAGTTGAGTTTTCATACAACAACTGCTGGCACGCTAGCATCAAGTGTTCACCTATGAGATGTGGTATGAGAGAAAGTGTCGCGCCCCAATCTGCTGGGATCAGGTGGGCGAACGACTGCTTGAGGGTCCAGAGATGATTGAGGTGACCAATGAGAAGGTCGCGGTCGCTAAGGCGAAAATTCAGGAGGCTCGTGCTCACCAGAAGAGCTATGCTCATAAGCGTCATTGAGATGTAGCTTTCAACGTTGGTGATCATGTTTTCCTCAAGGTATCACCTGCACGGGGAGTTAAACATTTTGGAATCAAAGGAAAGCTCAGTCCTCGAATCATTGGACCGTTAGACATCATCAGACGCGTTGGTGAAGTGTCATATCGTTTAGCGTTACCGCCTCAACTATCGCACGTTCACAACGTGTTCCATGTGTCCTTACTTAGAGGATACAACTATCATCCAGTCCATGTAGTCCAGTATTCGCTTGATCAGATTCGAGAGGATGTTTCATAGGTTGAAGAACCCGAGAGAGTTCTTGAATGATAAGAACATGTCATGTGGAGGAAGACGATCCCTTTCGTCAAAATCCTCTGGAGGGATCATCCTGAGCGGGAAGCCACTTAGGAGACGGAGGAGTCTATACGGACTTCTTACCCTCATTTCCAGTTCTGATTCGAGTATGTTTGTTTTAGTTTATGTTTTCTCCAATTCGAGGACGAATTGTTCTTTTAGAGGGGAAGAGTTTTAAAACCCGCATTTAAATACCATGAACAGTGAACATACGAAAATACGATATATTTAGAACTTTTCATTTATAATATAATTCACGTGTCACGATATTTAATAACATGTAATTACGTATATCTTACTACTTTATAAAAGATTTAAGTGTTTTTCCATATTTAGAAGTCTTAAACTTTTTAGCCCTAAACATTGCTAAAAAAGAAGTCTTAACAATTGAGTCAAGATAGTGCATTTTCAAGTCAACCTGGAAAACGTTTGTTACACATATTCTTGTAGTAACAACCATCATTATAATCTTTATAATTGAAAAGTAACAGTCCCTTAACCATTTACTATCATCATCAAAGTTTTTATTAATGAAAAGTAACAGTTCATATATATTGATGTACACTTTAAATATGCGAAACAAGTAACTTCATATATATTTATGTACACTTTAAATATGCGAAACAAGTAACTGCTTTTGAAATCATATATATACACTATCGTAAAACACCTACTAATGCACATTTATATTCTCAATTTCTCTCACTTCTATAAAACAATACGTAGTATAAAAAACAACATCTTCTCCACAGCAAAAACTTTTACCACTTTTGTTGCTGCTACCACTTCCACCTTCTCCACAGCCAAAACTTTTACCACTTTCATCAAACAATTTAGTCACCGGGTACACGCCGCCGCATTGCGCGAGAACCCGGCTAGTATATTATGAATGTGTTACGTCCAAGACATATAAATTCACGATAAATAAAACATGAACGTACACGACATAATGTTTAACTTAGAAAAGCTACGAGTTTCCCCGTGGGCTTCTTTTAGGCCGCGGTTAATAGAGAAAGAAAGGAACGGATGGGACTTTGGCCCATGACCCATTAAAAACCCATCTTAAGTAAAAACACAGGAAACATTTTTGTCATAATTTCGGTTACATAAAATTTAGAGAAACCCTGCCTCCCTTTCTTCCTTGCCTCCGGCTACCATCAACCCAAAGGGGTGTTCGGGACGAATTTTGCTAGTTGATTTGTGTATACGTGTTCAGTAAAATCAAAACCCTTTCTTTTCTTTTTAATTCTTATTTGAATTCATGTTCTTATTTTAGTTAAGCTTAAAAACATGTTATAAAAACATGGGGATTAATTAAATCATGACAAAAGAGGGTGTTTTGGTGTTTGTTGTTCGGCCGAGAGCCACAAACCGAGAGCCGAAGATCTGGGTGTGGTTGATGCACCACCACTGAGACCCTCAAAGGGCTTGGCGGGGGTTGGTTTGTCTTGGACGAAGGCAATGAACCCCGACAGTGAGTCGGGGTATGGTTTTGTTTGGGATTCGAGGCTAAACTAGACCACTAGGGTCTCGGTGGGTCTTGGTATAACAAGAAAAGTGGGAACCAGGTAAGAACTGGTGGGTACCGGTGGGAACCAAGCCTGCAATGGCAGCCGTGGCTCGGAAGTGGGAACCGAAGGCCACCAGTGGCTACCGGTCAGCCGGTCTAGCCAGTAGTCGGGCTGTTTGTTTCGGATTAAATGTTTCGGCTTATATGCGACACAAGTACAGGCTCGGGTTAATTTTATAACACGGGTTCGGGTTTCGAAAAATATTAAAATCATAAAATATGTTTAATTAAATTATTTCTAGACTATTTAATTTACTTAAATGCATGACTTAGGTTAAATATTAAAATTAATATTTCATGTATAACCTAAAGTATTTTGCTTAACTTAATTTAATTTAAACATGTATTTTTAATTAAATTCTTATAATGTATAGTTTCATTAATTAACCAAGTTATTTAATTAATAAGCTATAACCTTTAAACCATGACTTGTATTTACTAATTAAACTTTATTTATTATTAATAATCCAGCTTATTTCTAATTATGGAAAACTTACTATTTTTGGAAACTTTTTATTTTTAGAAACTTACTATTTATGGAAAACTCCTTTTTTTAGAAAGTTACTTAGTATTACAATACAAGTATTATAATACCATACTACACTAAAAATAAACAACAAAATACAAGAATAACTAGTGATTAACACTTAACTCAGTTAAAACATGACTTAACATGAATAATAAGTTAAGAACACACAAAACCAGTAAAACACATGTAATTCAGACAATTTATACACGTTCCCATTCTTATGTAGTATTATCCGTCAAGGCGGAGTAGGTTTTTCAGCGTTTCCGTTAGCTTCTATTGGACACAAGGTACGGATTTACCGTCCTTCAGTAAGGATAATCTTTTCCTTTATTAGGATTTCCCGTATGCAGCCAATTGTTTTCCCCAGTAGTTACAGATTAAATGGTTATGTTTTATTAGTTACCTTAACCATATACATGCATACCAGTTTCACCTATTTATGGAGGTACCATAACCATAAAACTAGAGGCACTAGTATTATGACTTCACCACGGCGGAGTAATAGCTCGTGGCGTCCCTTTCATTTTTTTGGCCTTTATTATTACTAGGCGAGTACCCGCGCATAGCGGCGAAATTGCCTGATGGCAAAATAATTAACGAACGTCATATCGCGGTAAGATCAAATTGTAAGGAAAAATGTCAAAACATGTGATAAATCAATTTTAGATAAAATCTCAAATAAACATATATCAAACAAGATATAAGTAAAATTGTTTAATGTACGAAGCAAGTAAAATGGCTAGGCACTTGAATATTCAAAACTACATTTTAATGTTTTAATATCTCACGCACCATTGTAAAAATTTATAACTACGAAAATCACACATCCGAAAAGTAACATTTGGTGTCCTACGAAAACCACACATAACCATATTGAGATATCACGTAATGATGTTTAAAACATACGTCCAAAAGATAATAACGATTCAATATCCATGTAAAATTAAATTGTATTCAGTATAACTAAAAGATATTCTTTGTCTCTGAGTAAATGTCACTGCTCTCGAAAGCCTAACATCATTTATGTTTGTTAAAATTTTAGAATATTTCATAATTGTTTAATTGCCTTATAAAATGTATTACATTAATTTCCTAAATGATACGTAGTAGTAACAAGTATTTGAAACCCGCGCTTCGCTGCGGGAGCATTTTGTGTACGACAATTCCTTTAAGAAAGTTGTACCCGCATATTTTTGTTAGTGTATGTGTCGAAGCCTCGAAGGTGTTGTACGCGCTAGTGAAACAATTAATGGTCATGTAAAACAATATACTTCGAGTAAAAAACATATTCTCATTTAAATATGGCAACAGACATTTCTGTGCAGCATTCATTTGACATAATTAATTGCAAATGAAATTATACTCTCAACTGTTCAAAAAAAAGAAATTATACTCTCAAAAAGTAGAGCAATAAGTTCTGCCAAAAATTCTAGTTCAAAAAAATGCATTCTTTACCAACAGTTTTTCCAGTTACCCAACATCTTCATCTCTCATAATGGTTATTTTTTCAAGTTGTGACCTTGTTTTTAGGGAATGCCTTCTGCAATGGTCGTCTGCAGCTAGAAGTACCACCTCTAACACCAGCACCCACAACTTCGACAGTCTCACCAACCGTAGATAATTAATAAAATACCTCATCATATTTAAGGCCTTTACGTTTTGGTCTATCTCTCCTCTTTCACTTCATCTTTGCCTATAAAATGGGCAGGTAATACAATTATTAAGCTAATGTGTGTTAACATAACTTCAGCAAGGGTGTACAGCAGATGTATTAACCAATATGTATATATTTAATTAAGTATTAACCAATATGTATATATTTAATTGCAGATGTATTAACCAATATGTATATATTTAATTGCATTTTGTGATAACTTATTTACAACCACCTGACACTTTATATGAAATACTAAAGACATTCCATGTAATAAGACACAATTTCAAAAATTGTAATCATTGAGACCAGGTTAGGTTGTAATATTACATTTTTATAACCATTTTTAGGTAACCGACTGATGCAAGCTTTCACTCGGACATACCAGCACCATTCCAGCAGAAAATCAAATACCGTTTTTGATGATGATTACTAAGTAATAAAACTGTACTGCGTCATTTGGCACCTATCCCAAACTCCGTCATTTGGCATCCAGATATTTGATGATGATTACTAAGTAATAAAACTGTACTGCGTCATTTGGCACCTATCCCAAACTCCGACCCTAACATGCAGCCTATAAAATTAGATAAAAAAAACAGTCTGAATGGGGTTTCTAACTACATGGCTAGTTTCAACAAAGGTTCGTGTTGAGGTTAAAACATTTTGGATGGGGTTTCTAACTACTGTTTGGGTGATTTGGTGCTACCGTAATAAGATTCGCTTCGACGAAAAGCCACCTTGGGAAGATACCCTCATGTATTAAAACTTTCTATTTTATTGGATTGTTTATAGGTCCCAAAACCTTTAGGCTTTATGGCTCGATTGGCTAAACATCAAGTGGTATAAAAAAGCCACCTAATAAGGCCATATTCTAGATTCTATCATAGAGATGAAGAAATACGCTTGCAAAACTATGAGTAATAAGATAGGATTTTTAATCCTCTAGCAGCTTCATTAGGGGGTGTTTGTTTCGGCTTATGGCTTTCATGACTTCGGGATTATGTTTCATAAGCTCAATTTTTGTGGCTCATGACTTCCGGATTATGTTTCATAAGCTCACTTTTTGTGGCTTATTTTGAAACTTTTTGGCTTATATAAGTCTAACTCATATAAGCCGAAAAGTTTCAAAATTAAGCCACAAAAAATGAGCTCGTTAAACATAAGCCCAAAACCAAAAAAGCCATAAGCCGGCTAGATAAACCAGAAATGTTGTGCTTATGCCATAGTAAGATAAGCTAATAAGTCCAAAAATAAGCTTACAAACACCCCTAAGACTGAAAACCAATAACATAGAACTTATAATACTGACCATCTTGACCACCATAATACTAACCATCTTGACCAACTGTTGGCACAGGTGAGCCTGCAGGAGAATACGAAGCATACGGTGCATAGCCATATCCATAAACACCCTACATTATACACACAACACTCATCAGAAACCAAAATTACAATTCGAAACATAACATATCCTATGAAATAGAAACACTGAAAGAAACATAAAACAAATTCTTACATGAGCCAAATCGTCAGAACTCATGTACCGACTGTAATCCTCCCAATCAGTGTTACTTCCATCATAGCCTAACGCAAAACATAAACATAAAATAAATCTCATTAACGATAATATGATTCAAACACTTTTAAAATGTGTCTCTTTAGACTAACGCTGCCCATTCAATGCATAAATTAAACTTTTTACACAAATTTCAAATGTTATTTATGAAAAGCCAATATGAGTATTACCTGATCTAAAAGGTTCGTATATCTTGAACACAAGCTGCTAATAGATGTATTGAATCAATAACTAAGCATAAAATGTGGATAATTTTACAATTACATAAGCAGAAAATTAGTGACTACTAACCAGCATGATTATAAATATCATGTAATGGTAAATTAACTGAGTCACTTTCTTTGATACTAAATTGGAACTATGATTCTAAAACTGATAATGGACGCTTATAAGATTTCATAATAAGCATCCAAATTCTCAATATGTGTTGTAATGCGAATGCTTGTCACAAGATAAAGATGTTTCATGTGTTATATCAGATATTAATGCTTAAACTCTGTGTAAACTGTTGGTCACCAACACCCAATAGATGTGCTTATGTCAACAATCAAAAACTAACCTCAAATTCAAGTGGTACTTTTAGATTTTCAAATATTCGACCAACTAACAGGAAAAAAACAACGCACATGTCCTAATTTGAAAGTCGAATAAAGACTAAATGGCATAGTCTGATTGCAAGTATCGTGTATCTAGGAAACTACAATCGCGTAACTAAGCCTGCTGTTCTATAGCTTGTAACTGGAAGCTGATTATGGTTGATTTGAGAACAAAAAATATGAGAAGGTGAAGCATACTCATTACTGAATGACATACGCAATTTCATGAGTGAACCCTTTGATGTATTTCTGTAGCCATCAGCAAGCTTGACATCAACAATACATAGCTTTGCCTCTGCTTCTAATGATCTCCCTTCGATGCTACCATTAAGAAGCATCATCTGGATCTTTTTCCATTGAAAGCCTTATATATTCCCGATGTGCAAACCGGTCCCATTTAGTCAATTGGATTCTCATGTTCTTGTTTACGACAAACGACAAACGGTAATTTTCGTTTTTACCACTGATTACATAGTTAATATTAGTTTCACAGGGATTGCATACCTGACGAATGAGAAAAAGGCCATGAGATTTAAAGGCTAATAATTTATTTTGGCTAAATAGAATGTTGAATGAGCTCCCAGAAAGCTTGATCAGGATTCATTTGTACTCAATTTCGTACTGTATTTGATACCGATATGTTCTTCCATGTTAATCAACTTGGGTTTCATTGTACATTTTTCCTTCTTAACTGCACATACAAAATGAAACTTTCAGTGTGGGTCAGTTATAAAGGAGATTCGATACTCAAAAGCACTGAGATTTAAAAAAATAGGACACATGCAAGGAAAATGTATAATATAATAATAGAAGATGCATAATGTCATTTACCCTTAGATCAATTACACTTCTGGTATGCACAACTGCTTCAGTCATTTAATTGGTTTGTACTATGCATATCTTACAATTCCATTAGATGAGTTAGCATGGCGATACTCGGTGGAAGTGGTCCTTGAAATTTGCCTTCAGGTTATAAATTGTTTTTTAATATATTCTCTACGCGTTGTCGATGCTAATATTTTAAAACTACATTAAACTGGTTAAGGGGCTCACACGTGGGTTAAGTGCGGAAGGGAGGCAAGTGAGTCTGGAATCCTTCCTATGAAATCATTTTTCTGAAGATCCCAAACATATTGAAAATTACAGCTGGTTATCTGATCACGGGCCTGTAAGGGTTTTATCAGCAGCTGTTCTTCATAATTGCATCCAAGCAGGGAAGAACATGCCGATGCTACAAAATCAAGAAACTGATTAGATATAACAACTAAAGCAACACTGAACGCACAAGTTGTAAATTATTATCCAAACACTAATAATATTATCATATACATGTTAAAAAAATAAGTTTATTAGTGATATAGTTTATTTTGGTGCTCCATTTAATACTAATACGTTATTTTCCAATTAAATTTGTACCTCCGAAACGGTAAAAGTTTAACATTAGATCTATATAAACATGCTTCACGTCAACATAAGTCGCAAGGAACTAAGGTAAAACGTGAGCCATTAGCAAAATAATAAAAAAGACTCGTTGAACACCAAAAGTTTGTTATTTCTAACAGTAAATTTGGGTCAATGAATGAACATATAGGATATAATGCTTATTATGTTTCTAAATGTTTGAAAAGTATTAGCTAATTGCAAAAACATAAGCTATATAAGATAAGCTGATTGCATGCAGATACAATAGAAAGATCGCATATCGCTACATGTTAACTTTAAAAAAGTTAGTTTGTCTGGTCACAACTCCCCTTAAGAATCAACTATATTGAAGGTATCTCTTCACAATTTACGAACACAGTTATGTTTAAAAAGGGACTTAAATTTAAACTAACAACAAACACCAAAGTAAAAGTTCTTACCTCCATCAACACCACGATGTATATGTTCCTCCACTCCCATGCTTTCGATCTGTTGGTACGAAAAAGTACAACTTCTTTTAACCAATCTTTTACTAATCATGCATTTTCCATACATCCAGTTATACCTTAAAGGTACCTTTTTTTGCAAGGCATTAGTGAGTTCAGTTTTTCATTCGACTCAAAGTTGAAGTGCATCAGTAACAAACTATTTCAAAGTCCCGTGTGTTTTCAAGTTCTTGAGATTTGCCATTATCGGTCAGCATCCCATAGCTAGGAACAAAATCTAAAATGTTATTATGTAAGTTACCTAGCAAGACCCATGGGCCATAGAGATAAATGTTAAGATACGTGATTATTTCACGATGTGTGTTCTTCTGGAACACCATCTTTTTTAAGGTGATAGTCGAACAACTATTTACATCGTTTGTAATAGTCCCGACGATAACTGCAATATTGTCATCCTATGAAAAACCAAAACAACAAGCTTCATCGTATGTAGAATAAGCTCGGTACTGAGTGAGCCCTGCTGCGATAATCCCCTGCAAATAAGTATAAACTTTCAAACTCAGCATTGTGACTAATCACATATATAGCATTGTGCTCTTAACATTGAATACATAAATAATAAAAACCACATACTCTTTTAAAAAAATTATCAACACAAATGGCACATGTATAATTGAAGTTTTGTAAGGAATATGGACCTGCTTATCTTCTCTAAGGACCAAAGGACGTCCTGGGGAGAGCAAATCTCTCACAGTTTCATTGTACACCTCAAGATACGACAAATGAACGACATGGTTTCCATCACAGCTCCGTCGCCTAACCTTACTAAATAGATCCTTTATTGCCAAAACCATCACACCTGGATTCTGAACTGTTCCCAGCATTGTGAACGTTTTACCCGCACCAGTAGCTCCATAGCAGAAAACCGAGCCATTCCTTCCTTGCAGAACTGCCTCAACAAGCTCCGATGTTCTGTCAAATTCAAACAAAATTCAAGCCTGCACTCACATTTCATCTAGATATTCTCGCAGGAATAGAAATTTAAGAGAAATGCATGAACCATACGGGACAATTTAGCACATCTCATATTCATGTTTGGTTGTCCGCTAGGAATGAAATGAGTTTGAAACTAAGTTAATTTCTACCAATACTTCACTCTGTAAAAGTTATAGAACTTTCTATGTATGGACATCGAATACATAAATAATAAAAACCACATACTCTTTTAAAAAATTATCAACACAAATGGCACATGTATAATTGAAGTTTTGTAAGGAATATGGACCTGCTTATCTTCTCTAAGGACTAAAGGACGTCCTGGGGAGAGCAAATCTCTCACAGTTTCATTGTACACCTCAAGATACGACAAATGAACGACATGGTTTCCATCACAGCTCCGTCGCCTAACCTTACTAAATAGATCCTTTATTGCCAAAACCATCACACCTGGATTCTGAACTGTTCCCAGCATTGTGAACGTTTTACCAGCACCAGTAGCTCCATAGCAGAAAACCGAGCCATTCCTTCCTTGCAGAACTGCCTCAACAAGCTCCGATGTTCTGTCAAATTCAAACAAAATTCAAGCCTGCACTCACATTTCATCTAGATATTCTCGCAGGAATAGAAATTTAAGAGAAATGCATGAACCATACGGGACAATTTAGCACATCTCATATTCATGTTTGGTTGTCCGCTAGGAATGAAATGAGTTTGAAACTAAGTTAATTTCTACCAATACTTCACTCTGTAAAAGTTATAGAACTTTCTATGTATGGACATCCAAAATAAATGTGATTTCAGCGAGATACAAGGTATTTGGAAAGATAAATTAAGTACTATTATTAAATATTTTGAACTTTTAAATAATGTTTATCTATTGAAGATTACATAAATAAATGGGCGACATTGTACTTATTCATCCCATCCTATGATGTATCATGAAGGAAACACAGTCTGTACATCAAGGGAGTCTATTCCATATCATTCTATTCCAGAAAACAAACAACTCCCCTCAAACGGAATGTATCATTCTACTCCTTAAAAAGAATCCAACTACGGAGTACAATACATTCTATCTAACAATAAACAAAGTTCTTTTTAATGAGTTTCACTACACAATTGACATGATATAGCTCAAATATATTGTAAACTATAATAATGACACCTAAATTATGAACAGAAAAGATATTCGACGAAAATCATATACTTACGAAGTGGAATACACATCAAGTTGAGAAGATGTATCAGGAAACGACGCATCGAATGTGAAATGGCGGCCACAAAGCCTCTTAAGCCTAAGATAATCATTCTCATTAGCGAATTCCGTCAAGTAAACTTCTTTCTGATTCACAATCCGGACACAAGATCTAGAACCAGCGTCTTTTTCTTTCTTACTCAATGGCCTCAGCCTTACAAAAACAAGAATCCTACTACCTGTAGTACCATGTTTCGCCTTTTCCTCAGCTACCACTTCTCCTACAACACCAGCGGCGGCTGTAATTGTCGTTTTCATGTCCGGGCCCACATTGGACGTCCCCATTGATAACTTTCTTGCAACAGTAGTGGACACCACCCCTTTTCTTGGAGGACATGTCAATCCAACAATCTTTTCGCCGTTTCCAACACAAAAACCGCCACCACCAGGGCCCACATCAACATTCTCTTTAGCATCGCCCTCCACCGCAGGCAGTGGAGGACACGGCAAAACATAATTCTTGGTCACATTCAAAACCGGAACAGGCACCGTATTCTCCTTCATCACATGACTCTCCACAGGTCTTGATTTTTTACAAGACCCGCCGCCGCCACCACTCAAAAGATCCACACTCGGATGAGTTGAAAAACGATTCATCGCATCAGGCTTTGGGGACACGTTTCTCATACCAATAGAACTCCGCTTCTGTTGTTCATGCAGTTGTGTCAAAGCTTTCATCTTTTCCTTCAACCCATGATGAGGATTCCTTAACTGTTGCTGATCACCCGAATCTTTCATACTTTCTTGATCACCCTGATCTTGAATCACATTAACTCGAGACCTAGTCGAAACCGGCATTTTCTCATAAATGAACCAAATTTACTCAAATCCAAAACATACCCACTTTAAATAAGTATTGCACACTCATACCACAAACATTTGAATTCCTACGAACCTTCAGTGTGACTGATGGAAAATAATTTATCGAGAATAATGCACTGGAAGAAGAGCACATTTCATAATTGTTCCATAAGTGTTGTACTCATTACCACCGATGCCTCTGCTGCGACTTATGACATATTCTTTCTCACCCGTAAGACCACCCAACCGCCTAAACATCACCTCATCTGCTCGTTTTCTGTTCAACAATATTTTTAAGGTTTTTAAAATGTTGTTTGATATATGAATCACAAAAGCATTTCCAAATTAGCTAATAAAATTTACACACACCTGGTGTTCTCTTTTGTTCTGGGTATGGTTTTGATTAAAGTATTCCTGCATAAAACATGATATCAATGATTGGGTATTAGTAAAACTTAAAAGAACATTACATATTAGATTCCAAGTCCTGGAATTTGATACTTATGATTCATATGTTTACCTTAAAATAAGAAAATGAAAGTCAGCTTTCAAAGTGAAGTTATACGTTAATTATTGCCCAAAACCCGCACTCCTTTGTAAAACCCTTTTACAGCATCAAACCTGCAAAGGAAAAGGTGTGAGTTTTAACCATTAAGTTTCAGTTGTAGGAGGATTCAGAAACTTGCATATAAAAAAACACTGATTTACCAGTTTTCTTCACAGTGAGCTATCTATATATCGTAATGTCGCATATTCAGTAGGTTGTTCCTGCAGTTCAAGTTGATATACATTGAAAGGATCGCAGTTAGTTTCAAAGCAGCTCATAAAGTTGCTTGTAAGAAGTAAGATTTATACTATAGCTTTGTTTCGAAATGATGAGCAACAAACTATATTATTCAACACCGACTAAAACTTAAATTGCAGGTTATCCGACCATAGTCGTTATAATTTTAGAAGCTTGTGCATTAAAGATTAAGATTTCACTTACTTCTTGGGATACACTATGTCGAAGGCAAAACTAACTACTTATGTCTACAAACTCTAAAACGTCATTGGAAAAAAGCCGCAAGATCACTACAAAAACAGACTATAAATTATGTCGAAGGCAAATCTAGCTGCATTCCCTATACAAAAATCACAATAAAATAACACGCACAGATAACTTACCATAGAGATCGTGGAACCGGTGGAGATGCACAATCAATATAAAAATCTAAATGGATCATTCCCAAAACCCCAACAATAATCAATATAAAAAACTAAAAATTAAGTTCCACAAAACTTAACAATAACCTTTTTTATGGGTGTTTATCTTGGTGGTCGCGGTTTTGTGGTTGTCGGGCTTTCGATGAAGGTGTGAGTTTTGGCGGAGGGTTTTGGTAGAGGGTGGTGGCGGCGGTGGATGCAGTATGGAGAGGGTTAGGGTTTTTGGAGAGAGAGAGAGAGTGGAATGAGGTAGGATGTGTTGTTGCCAGCTATATATCTCTACTATATTTAATTTTTTAATATTTCCTAAATTACTACATTTTCAACCATCATATATTTCAACATTTCTAAAATTAGAAATTTTCAACCATCTCTATTTTTCCTTTATAAAGGAGTAGAGATATTATCATGTGAGGCGTATGGGTGCATCCTAGTACAGTGTCAGTCAAGATTTCATGGTGAATGTGGTGTGTACCTTGCATCCTTCACAAGGAGTTGATCCCTCCTACCCATTACCATTTAATTAGAGGCATCCCCTCTAATTGCATGAAGAGGTCACCCCTCCAAGTATTCATGCACGTTGTTGACCGCATGACCTATATTGGCTTTTGGTATATTAAACTAAGACATATTTTCATAAGTAACATAAGCTATGTTTTCAGAACTAAAACCAGTAAATATGACATACATCTAGGTTTCCCAGGACTTATTCATTTCCGTTGCTTTTCATGTATTATATGCTCTTACTATGCTTCATTACTCTATGTTTCCATGCTTTATTGTATATCTGTGAACTGACCGTTATGCTTAGCCGTTTTCCATTTCCATGTTCCCAAACGGTAGGTGCCCAAGGTCGCATGTACGATCTCCAGAGTATGTGCATTCGGATGGAAGCTATCCAGCCTCTTTTACCTTATGCATTTATTGCTACTTTTTCATACTTTACTTCATTTGGACATTGCTTGTGTATGAGTTACTTATACTACCTATGTTTGATTCCGATATTTCTATTTATGGTCATGAATGTTTAGACATTTACCTTGCATGCTTTGATGAGACGCCATATTTTACTATAGCATTCCATCTTAACAAATGGGGTGTTACAACTAGAACAATCATAACAAGGTGCTAGTGATGACGTCTTTGTAAGCATTGAAGCATTTGAGTTAGATGAATGCCCGAAAGCACAACTTAGAATGGAAACCGACTGGGAAAGTGTTAACCCAAGTTGGATGGATGTGGCATCCCACTGGTAGAACTTTCACTATAGTAGGAAATGCGTGTCCTTTAACTAGGATCACTCCCACTACAGCAAAGTATGCGTGCCCTTTAACTAGGAGTACTAAGGCTACCAAAACACAAGCGTGTCCTTTAACTAGGAACACCAACACTACTATAGGAACAAAGTTCCCTTTAAATAGGTCTACTCCTACTGTAGTGCCTGTCACTAAACCAAAACCTCAGGCAAATGGACCACTCAAACTGGCAATTAAATAAATATATGTTAGAAAACGTAGGAAATCTACTGATAACACTCATGTTAGCACTTCTGATATTGTTTCTGTATCTACTAACACTACGGAACCAATAGTTTCCCATGCATTGTCTACTTTTGTTGTTTCAAATAGGTGGTCCAAATCGTCCTGTGGTATTTGGACTCCGGTTGCTCCAAGCATATGACCGGAGATCGCTCTCAGCTCAAAAATTTCGTCAGCAAGTTTCTTGGTATGGTTCGATTTGGAAATGATCATATTGCAAAGATAATGGGTAATGGTGAATATAATATTGAGAATGTTATAATTTCAAGAGTGTATTATGTGGAAGGTCTCGGTCACAACTTATTTTCTTTAGGAAAATTTTGTGATGCAAACCTAGAAGTTGCTTTTAGAGAGCATTCCTGCTTCATTCGTAATTTTGAAGGGGTTGATTTATTGAAAGGTACTCGAGGGAATAATTTGTACACTTTGTCTCTACAAGATATGATGGCTACTTCTCTTGTATGTCTTCTCTCCAAAGCATCAATGTGACAATCCGTCAATTTGAGGTCGTTATTTTATTCTCAAGTATTATTTATAATCATTATTTTAATGTTATATTATGAACTCACTCATTTTTTGGGAAGAAATAAGGGTTTACGTCTTAAAGCAGCATCGACTACGTCTAAACCGGAGAACTCTACGTTACCTGCTTACGTTTACATACACCGTTTTTGTGACAGTCCACATTTCAGAAAATAAATTTATTCTTGAATATTATTTTGGAATTTTAATTTGTGTTGATTCATAAACTCACAAATTTACGAGAAGAAATTAGGAATTACGTGCATAATTTAGCGTCTTTTACAATTAAACCGGAAACCCTACGTTTACGTATTTACGCTTTTGTGCTCCGTTTTTATGAGAAAATTTTAATTAGATTCGTTTTGTACCGTAGATTCATAATTTATAAAAACGTTTTTCGTAAAACGACCCGAGGGCACGTAAATCGAGGAAACTAGAATCGAGAGGTACCCGTAAATTAGTGGAGATGAGACAAGTTTACACTTGCCTCACCCACACTATGGGCGGCCAAAGACAAGCCACAACACCACCTTGGTGTCAATTTCTCATAAAACCAAGAGGACACTTGTCCTCAATGGTTATCATAACCATTTAACCACCAAAACAAGCAACACCAAAACCATTTCTTACATGCAAAAGTTTCCATTTCTCTCTCTTTTGCTCTCATCTTGCCGTCCCATTAATCCCACAGCATCATCATACACCAAAAATTTAACCTTAAATCTTAAGTATAATCTACATATGTTGATCCCCTATTAAAAAGATGAAGATTGGAGGTGATCTTAACATGTGAAAAGGAGTTTCCAAGGAGGTTTAGGGCTGATTTCCATGAAGGTGTTCATCCATTTTAAGAACGCAAAAGTTCATTTGCCAAGATTAAAGATTTGGTGACAAGAAACAAGCCTTGTTCATCCAAAATCTCAACCTTTTCATCACTTTGGTGGTATAGAGATTGTTTCTTCCTATCATCTTGTTATTTTGTAAAGTTAATAATGTATTTTCTTTATAAATGTATTTGTATATGATGATGAATGATGATCATAATATTATGTGGGGATTTGGTGTTAATATATTTGGTTAAAAAGGCTAGAATCAATAAGTAAAGATGTTAAAATCTTGGTTAGATCCATAGGATGTATAAAACAGTAAGTATAAATATGATCACTTGGTAAAATAGCTTAGATTATTAAATATACAGTTAGATATATGATTTATACATATGTGATGAGTTGGTCACTCAATGGAATCATTAAAATGAGCAAGATATGATCAAAATACTATGGAGGTACAAATCTGTATAGTCTGTTTTGGACGAATTATTTAAAATACTTAGAAGATGATTGAGCAGTATCTATACTGGAGTTATTTGTCTCACATATCATGTAGTTTGTGCTGCTCAAATTTTAGCTTCTATCTCCTTGTAGAACTCAAGATATGGCAAAAATGGTGGAATAGACTTTAATAATAAGATTTGTAAATAATCTATATAGTATAAAAGAGCACTCAAGTAAATATTATTATAAAATAAATATATAAAACCCACTAACTAATAATAATTATTATAAAATGATTTGTATACTAAAATAAATAAGTATGACATTTTAAGAAAAGTAAAAACTCAAATGTTTTCTAAAGTTATAAAACTATATATAAGTTTTACGTCTTTTCGGCTAAAACCGAAAGATTAACGTTTTCGCCAAATAAAACTTAGACGGTCGGAACCGTCTAATGTAACATTTTTATAACTCATATACTGATGTGTAAACACATTTGACAAGCAAAAACCGATAAAACCGAGCTTTATAACTTATGGCCCTTAACGGGCCAAAGTAGCCTTATTGGACCATTAGCCCAACTAGTTTGATTTAATTTTATTGGACATACTTATGGGCTTAACCCACTTGGGCCCAAAATATGAGTATGGGCCTGGTCTTAAAAAGATAAATGGACTAATAAAATGATATTGGACTCTTAATGGGCTTATTGGGCCTTAATATGTAAATGGGTAAAACTAGTATAACTTGTCTAAATTGACTAACACATAACAACCATAATGTTGTATGAAGAGATAAAATCCCACTTGATCATCATCATACTTATGATATCATCATATATACATAGCCATTATTTTTATAAAGTTATTGGGCATAGCCTAAGACCGAGTATTATTTGTCTAGGTTTCCCATGATCGAGGCACGTACCATACGTCCAAACTGCCGATAACCCGCCTTCCCACACCAATGTGAGTTCATAGCCTCGCACTCTTTTAAATGTTTTATGAAATGTTTTATAAACCCGCGAGGGAGATAACATGCTAGTTTTAATAAAATAGGACACTAGTTGTCCCGATTGTTTGCTTATTAATATGGACCCGAATGATTATATGACCCGATGAATGAAATGAAATGGATTATTATTAGTTTGGTTACGTCACTAAAAGTCCAATTAGCATGAATTGTTAATTACCGAGATTTAGTAGACGCTTATGCATATAATAGTACTATTTGGGGAAGATCATCCCAGTTCGCGTCGTGACGGTTGATACCTGTCAGTTGGTTTGCTAGCTGATCCTACTCTTCCAGATCTTTTATAGTATCTTCTTTGGTTGGCTAGCAATGCTCTTTCATGGAATTCTGCATTGAGGTCTGACAAGAACTCTTGGCTGCTACGGGTATCTTCTTCAATGTCAGAATCGCTGTCATGAGGATGTGTTGCAGAGATCAAAGCTTTGGAAGATGCTCCTTGGACTATAAATCTTTCAGTCTCTGATTTGTAGATAGTATCGATCAGCCCTTCTTCATAATTGTACTTACCATAGAGCTGAGCAAGGGTATCATTTTTGATTGAGTTGTTAGCTCTCTGAGTCTGATTCATGCTCAGCCACTTTCTTGGAAGGCTGTTGACAAAAGTAGCATTGATCTCAGCTTGACCAATAGTGACATCATTCATAGCGAGGTCATTTAGAAGAATCTTCAGCCTAGTATAGGTTTGCTGAACCTTTTCACCTTCAAGTGACTTAAAGGCATTAAACTAAAGTCTGAGTGCCTGAATCTTTGTCTCTCTTGTTTCAGAGGGTCCTTCATGGCCAAGAATGAGGTCTGTCCACATTTGTTTAGCTGTGGGACACTGAATGACAGACTTCATGATATGCTTGGGAAGACAGGAAATTATGATGCTTTTGAGACGTTTATCTTGGTTTGCTAATTTCCTATCAGCTGAGGTCCATTGTTTGACAGGTTTGGGAAGAGGGTTTTCTTCAGTAGATGTAAGCGCCATGGGAATATATGGATCATTTTCTAAAATTTCTAAGAGAAAAGGTTCAAGTCCATCAAGGTATACAAGAAATTGACTCTTCCAACTGGCAAAGTCTTCTTCATCAAAGACTGGTACACTGGTTACGTGTGATCCACCTCTTGAGTCAAGAAGTTGGGGTATATCATCGTCATTTGCTGGAGGGTTAAGTCTTGGTGAAGATGGGTTTGTGGAAGGTGATTGTGGGCTAGAAGTTTACGGCATGGTGGATCTTGATTATAAAACTGAGAACGATGTTTCTTGAAGGTTTTAATATCAAACACCGCTCTGATACCAATTGAAAGTCCCTAATCAATGCAAGAAACCCTAATCTTAACTTAATCAACACAAGGTATTACTTTTCAAACGTAATCTTATTATTGTATAATAAAGAATTACAAGTGTTATGGATAACACCGTTTGATGACAATGTGTTGTGCACACTTTGGACAACAATAAACCCTAACTTATGAATACAGTCGTAGCTGTTTGATTCACTAAGTTATACACACTAATGTTCTTAATATCTCAAAGTGTTAAAACATTAATGCATGGATGCACATCCTATTTATAGTGTTACGAGTTTGACTTAAACAGTACTTGATGTCGACTACACAAGCTTTTACAAGTTCCCACATCAGTCACATGATGTCCTTTTATTCTTGGTAGTCTTCCATTATACTTTAAGGAACAATTGTCAAAAACAGTTTCCTTATTCTTCATAATCTCGAACACACAAATGGCATGTCCAAAGTGTGCTGAGAGTTATCAGGGTATTGCCACCCCTGTTAACTCTCAACCCCTCAGAGTCCCTAATACATCTTGGCTGTTATCCATCACAGCCAAGGAGTATTTCTTCAGGTAATCTTCGACTTCCCTGACAATGTCTCTTACATGGACTCCTCTGAGGTTGCTCACATAGACTTGGATCTCTGTGAGTCTTGCGAAACTTGCCTGCCTCCTAGGCACAGGCAAGGGACTATCTATCAGCCTAATTATGTTTAAATCAATGATCAGGGAATCTAACAAGTTTAGATTCCCAACAATCTCCCCCTATTTAAACATAAATAATGCTAGATCTAACTAAGTTAAGGTAAGTGAGTTTAACAGCTTCTTCTTACACATAACAGATCTAAACAAACATACCTCATGATTTTATTAAGACTTAAAGAAAATTACGAGTTCATTAAATAAGTAAAATAAAAGATGAAGGTAAAAAGGGCTGACACCATCTTCAATAGTCATCATTTTTGATTCTTTCTTCAGCTTCGGCCACGTCTAATCTGTTATCAATTTCATCCTGCAAAGTCTTTGCAAACTTCTTGGAATACTCTGTGTTGATCTTGAGACACTTCTTGTGACAGAGTAGCTGAATAGTTGAAGCCAAGCACAACTCATCTTCCCTCTGAAAAGCATACTAGCAAGCCTTGTTCATAAAAGCCATTCCTCTTTCAGGCACTGAGTATGTGTGACCATCAACAGGGCCAACAATACCATTTGGAAGGATCAAATCCCTGTGCATACCATCCACACGAACATCTTCAGTAACAAAAGTTTCATCAACAATTTGTGAAATTCTTTTTCTTTTGTTGCTTGTCTTTGGAGGTTCTTGTTCAAAAAGCTGTGGTGGGGGATCAATCTTGAGTTTGGCAGCTGTTTCCTTGATCCAGTTAAACTTTGCCTTAAGAGTTTTAAGCAGAAGGAAATTTGCCTGTCCAGACTTTTTGGCAGCTAAGGCTTCGAGTTCAAACCATTCTGATAACCCAAGTGTCTTTAACCTGAAGTTGTCAAACATATCCATATTCCTCTGTTGGTTTTCCCTCCATAAGATCATCTGTGGGGTGTTTGTGGATTTGTGAATGGTGTATTTAAACTTGGTTATCTTGCCAGCAGCATACCTGTTGTTCACGCAGGCATCATAGTCAGCTTTGACTTTCTTTAAGGCCTCAGCGCGTTTTAGTTCCATTTCCCTCAACCTTTGTTTTTGTTTTTCCCTTTCAGGTGGTATCATCTTCCTCAGAGTAGCTTCATTTAATTCTTTGGCTGTCTTGAGCTCATTTAGTCTTTTGAATTCTTCAGCCTGTTGCTCTATTTCTTCAGGGGTTAAAGGAATCTCATCGGAAGGTGTAAAGGTTGAAAAGTGGGAAAGGTCTGTGGTGGATCCTCCTGTCTCTAGCATCGCAGCTATCTTCTTAAGTTTGGTGTCAGTATCCACCAAAACTATCTCCTTTCCTTTCTTCGAGACAGAGGACTCCACACTTATGTTTTTCAAAACATCAGCTCTTTTGAGAAACGCTGTCTGAGCCTGAGTTTGAATAGATTTGGGGAGTGAGCTCACAGTGAATTTTAGTTTCTTGGCTGCTGGCTCATCATCATCCTCAGGCTTGCTGATGTTAACTAAGATCATGGATTTAGATGAGTCAGCTCCATCTTGTGTTTGTTGCTCCCCCTGAGTATCATCCTCATCATCAGGTACTATAACTGGTGTGATGACTTGTAGAGGAACAGGTGTAGTTGAGGGATTGGCTGATGATGAGCCTTGTTCAGCAGATGCAAGGCTGAGTGTAGTATTCTTCTCCCCCTCACGTTCATCCTTACTTCGCTGATGCTTGGATGAACGTGCCTAAAAACGTCTTGCAATCTGCTCCACAGAGGCAGCCATGGCACGTTGTCTCTTTCTCGAAGCCCTGGCAATCTTCAGCAAGAGGTTGGCATTGGCATTAGTATTTGCCTGAACACGCCTGACAATAAAGTTTGCATGGTTGTATTGCCTGTTGCGAACAGCATTAGATTGCCTATCTAGGGTGAGTTCATGTTCACGAAACAAAGCAGGGACAGATGAGTCAATAACATCCTTGATTCGAGTTGAGAGATGACTAAGTCCCTGGGCTACACCTTTTCGTGCACCATCCTGAATTGGCTCAGTGACAGCCTCAGTCACAGCCTTCTTTATGATGCCTGGAAATGTCACAGTAAAATTGTGCATCTCTGACTTGATCACATCCAGCTTCCTTGATAAGCGCTCAATATCAGATTGATGATGTACGGGCTGAAGATTCTTGATATTGAGGCTTTGCTGAGCAAAATCATCCCCCCTTGGAATTAAGTCAAAATTGGTCTGGGCAGGATGATCAAACATGAGGAATTCGGCTGTTGGATCATATGTTGGTCTTTGGAAGACTGTTGTTGCAGATGTGGCAGAGTTTGGAGTGTCAACAGCTTCCTTGAGAGGAGAAGTCTTGTCATCAGCTGGTGTGGACACAGCTATATCTTTAGGAGGAGAGGCAGACAGTTGGTCGTCCTCATCTTCTTCATCCTCTTCATCAAACATTCCCTCAGGGAATTCATCTTCAGGCATGGGCTCAAACTCAGAGACATAATCTTCTACTGAGAGCATTTCTTCATCAGCATTTAACAGAGGTTCATCATCATTTGGAATGTCCTGAGTAATTGTTTCAGCCTCCTTTTCATGTACCTAAGACTCTTTGACTGGCTGTACAATATCAGCCTGCAAATTTGTTGTAATTAGTAACAGGGAAAAATATAAGGTGAATGGTCGCCATTTCGCTGTCCCAGAGAGGCTGAGGGTGATTACTCAGCCACTCCAAAGGATAAATCCTTGGGATTCTTTTAAGTGTGAATGAAGTGTGGTTAATGGTCGCCATTCGCTTCCCCTAGGAAAGCTGAGTGTGATTATTCAGCCCCCCCAAAAGGTAAAAAACCTTTGGGACTCTTTTGATTGTGAAACATATGTTGTTTAATGATCGCCAGTCGCTGCCCCTAGGAAAGCTGAGTGTGATTATTTAGCCCCCCCCAAAAGGTAAAACCTTTGGGACTCTTTTAAGAGTGAAACATATGTTGTTGTAGGTCGCCTGTTACGCTGCCCCTAGGAAGGCTGAGGGTGATGATTCAGCTCCCCCTGAAAGGATAAATCCTTTGGGACTCTTTTAAAGAGGGAACCAAGAGGCTGTGAGAAGTATAGCTGATCAAGGTTGAGACATTAATGTATTCAGGTTGTTGTTAGCCTGAATACTGTCTAGAGAGTTCAGGGTCATCGGGGTGCTTTATAAACACAAATGAATCATTCCCTGGTGCAAAGACAGGGTGTACAGAAGTCTTAAAGTATTCTAAGTGTAATGACAGACTTCTATGGGTCGAGGATTACCCTAACTTCACCACTCTCTCCTACAGACAAATGAGAGTGGTTGCTTGTGAACCTCTAAAAATGTACACTGATTACCTGTGAGATATCAGCTTGGTTTGGCTGGTTTCCTGTTGTCTCTGCTGACCTAGAGACACTAGACGCCTGTTGTTTGTCAGCCAAAGATTCTGAATCCACAAGAGTATCTGGACCAGAGGTGGTGTCAATCTTCTTTTCCTTGGCCTTACTAACAGCTTTGGAGTGGGAAGAAGAGGGGATTTTCTTCTTCTTTGGCTGTTGGCCAGATGAAGCCTTGGACTTAGTAGTGTGCTGCCCAGAGGTCAAAGACATAGACTTGCCAGCGACACTAGAAGTATTCACCTTCTCAGAGGAAGGGAGCAAGGGCTTCTCAGCGTTAGGTACCTGGTTGGCCACGTTCAGCATGTGTGCGGTGACAGGGATATCCTCAGCTCCTATTTCCTTGTAGATGGCGCCAGTGATGCGATAGGGCTTAAGGGCAGTCAAAGCCTTGTTGTGGTAATTTTCTCCCAGCAAACTCTCAAAGATCAGGGACAGGAAGCGCACATAACAGATGTTCTTTTCCCTGACCTGATTCCTTCCCTTCAGTTGTTCTACCAGGTTTGAGAATAGGATGCTTCCAACGTCAACATCAGCTCCCCAGATTAATCCATACGCAATAGCCTGATGATTAGACGACATCTGATCCTGTGATCCCTGCATTCCTCCCAGGGACTTCACAATGTGGGTGAAGAGGACACGCCACATAGGGGTGAAATACTTAATCTTCAGAGGGGATTTGGCGAGGACTTCAGCTGGTGTAAGGGCAGGATTAACATCATGGCAAGGGTTTAGTGTGGCCAGGGCTTCCTTGACAGCCTTTTTGTCAACAGTCTTCAAACATTCATCTCCATGTTTTAGTCCGGCCACACTAGAAAAGTCTTTAAGGGAAAAGGCAAAGGGATGTTCATTGCATGAGAGGCTAAATGTAATGGTGTCTTCTACTACTTCAGCAGAATACCAGAATTCCCTAAGATATTCTTGGTAAAAAGTGGATGGAGATTTGGTGAAGGCTTCATTTAGGTCACAATTCTGCATGAAATTTACCAGATCTGAATAGGTGCTGTTTGGTGCCTTAATCCATCCAATGGCGTTGTTGGAGGCGATGATGCTCTCGTTGATCTCGAAGTTCACATTGGAGGCTTTTGGAACGGGAAACGCCATTGATTTGAGGTTGAAGGTGAATGAAAATGGCGGATGGTTGAGAGAGATAAGAATTTAGAGAGAGAAGTAGATTTTAGAATGGTGGTGGGTGAGAAGAGAAAGAAGACAATATATATTCAAACTTAAGTGAACAGTTATTCAACCGTATTAAATGCAAGGGCGAAAATGACTGCTCAAGTGGGTCCCCTTGACCTTTCAAAAAGTTTGTCTCCTCGTTATCCGAAAAATAAATGATTAAATATTTGAGAATGTTTTTTGCATTTACTTGGAAAGTAACTACCTAGTTTCATGTGAAAAACATTTAATAAACATTTAATATAGAATCAATCATTTAATGAACATATTTAATATCAAGCCACAGGCTTTGAGATATTGAGCATCCCTAGCTCCGCAACTAGCCTGTTGAACGAAGGTTCAGCCAAAGGCTTTGTAAAGATATCAGCTAGTTGCAGCTCTGTGGGAACAAAATGCAGCTCAATATCTCCCTTCATTATATGATCCCTGATAAAATGATACCTGATATCAATGTGTTTGGTACGAGAGTGAAGAACAGGGTTGTTGGATATGGCAATGGCGCTGGTGTTGTCACAAAAGATTGGTACTTTGTCATACAAGATTTCATAGTCAACCAATTGACTTTTCATCCAGAGCACCTGAGCACAACAGCTGGCTGCAGCGACATATTCTGCTTCAGCTGAAGACATAGCCACAGAGTTTTGCTTCTTAGCACTCCATCCAACCAATTTTCCTACTAGGATTTGACAGCTGCCTGAAGTACTTTTCCTGTCAATACAGCATCCAGCATAATCTAAATCTGAATAGGCCTTGAGATCAAAGCCTGATTCCTTTGGATACCATAGACCTAGGGATGGTGTTCCTTTGAGATACCTGAAAATTCTCTTAACAGCCACTAGATGGGATTCTTTTGGGTTAGCTTGGTACCTTGCACAGAGACATGTGGAGAATTGGATATCTGGACGACTGGTTGTTAGATACATCAGTGACCCAATCATGCCTCTATATAAAGTCTCATTGACAGAGACCCCTGACTCATCAGGGCCCAAGTTGTTGGGTGGAAGCATGGGGCATTTCACTGATGCACAATCAGCTAAGTCATATTTTTTAAGTAAATCCTTAACATACTTTTCTTGACAAATAGAAATTCCCTTAGGACATTGTTTAATTTGAAAGCCCAAAAAGTAAGTTAATTCACCCATCATACTCATCTCATATTTCTTGGTCATTAATTTAGCAAAACGTTTACTAAGATTGACATTTGTTGACCCAAAGATGATATCATCCACATAAATCTGCACAATGATGAAATCACTCTTGTCCTTGAAGGTAAAGAGTGTTTTATCAATAGAACCCCTGATAAATTTATTTTCAGATAAGAAATTTGAAAGAGTTTCATACCATGCTCTTGGAGCTTGTTTCAGACCATACATTGCCTTATGAAGTCTGTACACATGGTTGGGAAACTCGCTGTTCTCAAATCCTTCAGGTTGTGCAACATAGACTTCCTCAGCCAAATCACGATTGAGGAAGGCACTCTTTACATCCATCTGATATACAGTGATGTTCATATAGGCAGCGTAAGCAAGAAAGATTCTGATGGCCTCAAGTCTAGCAACAGGTGCAAAAGTTTCATCATAATCAATTCCTTCAGTCTGAGAGAACCCCTGTGCTACCAGTCTTGCCTTGTTCCTGATGATGTTCCCAATTTCATCCATCTTATTTCTATAGATCCATCTAGTGCCTGGGATATTCTTTCCAGGTGGAGCTGGCACTAGTGTCCATACTTTGTTCCTTTTGAACTGATTGATTTCTTCTTGCATAGCAGCTACCCATCCTTCTTCTACCAGAGCCTCAGCAACTCTTTTAGGTTCAATTTGAGAAAGAAATTCAGCAAATAGACATTCATTGGCTGAGGCTGACTCTGAGTCTTGGATTCGCTGTCTGGTTGTGACCCCTGCATTTGGTTCCCCAATAATGTTGACAAGAAGAATGTGTTGATCTCTTGACCACTTATTTTGAGGAGCTGGGGATTCAAGAACAGGGGTACTAGAGGGCACAGCTGGTACAATTTGAGTCTCATCCTGCTGACTAGGAGGGCTTTCTTCAAAGACTACTTTAGTGTCAGAGTCTTCTTCAGCCATATCAAGGGAAGCTATTTCATTATCAGCAGGAGAATCTTCAGAGATTTGAAGAATTGGTGAGTCATCAATATCATGAGAAGGACCATCAGAGATTTGAGGTTCTTCTTCATCAAGTTCCTGAGAGGTAGGAACTTCTATGTTGTGAGTAGACAGAGGGTCAAAAGCAGGAACATAAGGAGTGAGAGTGTTGGAGTGGTGATGACTGGTAGGTCTGGGTTCTGTGAACTCATCACTCGGGAAAGAAATATTTTCATTAAAATCTACTTCATCACCCTCTGTTCCTGTCCTCTGTATGACTTCATCATCTTCATTGAATCTGACATGGAAAGTTTCTTCTACTTCTTGTCTTCTGATGTTGAATACTCTGAAGGCTTTGGCTGTTGGAGAGTATCCCAAAAAGAAACCATCATCAGCTTTTTCATCAAACTTTCCAAGTTTATCCCTGTAGTTATAAATAAACACAGGGCATCCAAACACATGAAAATAGCTGACGTCTGGAGATCTTTTTCTGAAAACTTCATAGGAGGTTTTGCCATGTCTTTTGACAATGATTGATCTGTTTTGAGTGTAGCAGGCAGTGTGTACAGCTTCTCCCCAAAATTGCTTTGGTAAGGCTGCACCATTTAACATAGTTCTTGCTGCTTCAATCAGAGTCCTGTTTCTTCTTTCAGCCACACCATTTTGTTCAGGAGTGCCAACTGAAGAAAAGTTCTGAGAAATCCCTTTTTCATCACAAAATGATTCAAGTTGATGATTCTTGAATTCTGTACCATTATCACTTCTTAGAGCTTTGACTCTAACATCATTCATATTTTCAACCTGTCTGATGAAGGACATGATGGTATCAGCTGCATCACTTTTCCTTCTGAGGAAGAACAACCATGTATATCTTGAAAATTCATCAACTATGACCAAGGTGTATTTGTTGTGATTAATGGTTTGAGGTTTGACAGGCCCAAACAAGTCCATGTGAAGGAGATGTAAGCACTTGTCAATAGAGAATGATTGCCTAGTCTTGAATGAAGACCTGTGATGTTTTCCTTTGACACAGGCAGAACAAGTTTTGTCTTTGGAAAACATTACTGAAGGTAGACCAGCAACCAAGTTTTGAGTGGCTATCTTATTGATGTTCTTGAAGTTGAGATGAGACAGTCTTTTGTGCCACAGCCAGTTGACACTTTCAGAGGCTTTGGCAAGAAAACAATTTGAACTGTCTTCAGAGCACACAGCCATGTTGATGACATAAACATCTCTCCTTCTAGGTGCAACCAGCACAACATCATTATTTTTGTTGAATATGGTTCCCTGAGTCTTAGTAAACAAAACCTTATAGTCAGCATCACATAATTGGCTGATGCTAATAAGATTGTGTTTAAGACCATTCACATATGCAACCCTGGTAAATGTGATCCCATTGCAATTCACTGAGCCATATCCTTCTGTGTTACCTGAAGAGTTATCTCCAAACACCACTTTGGGACCTGGCTCCTTTGAGTATCTGTGCAGGTATTGTTGAATCCCTGTCATGTGTCTAGAACAGCCACTATCTAGATACCATACCGATTCCTTGAGATATTTCTGCACAGATACATAGAAATAGATTAGTTCCTATGGTGAACCCACTTTCCAGTGGGTTCCCTGAATTGCTTGTTAGCAACTCTTGTGTTCTTGAAAAACTTTTGGCGTTGGGATGGACAGTTCATTGTTTCATGGTTATAACTCCCACAGATATCACACCCAGGGAAGTCACCACACTCGTCTGAGTGATGGTCTGTGAACCCACAGAATTTACAGGGAGGATAAGATTTGTAATTTCCCTGTTGTCTTTTGGAACTCTGTGGTCTGTCCCTAGAGGGTGTCTAGCTCTTTTAGCTGCCATGTGTCTGTCATGATCTAAGGTCGAATGGTGAGAATTTTTACAAACATTGCAATAAGGTTTGATTAACCTTTCCCCTTTGGGTTCACCTAGGACTGACTTAGGTTCATGAGAAGTAGAGCATTCATCGGAAGGCTTAATGTGTTGTTTCAAGAGTTCTACTTCTTTCATAAGAGACAACAGGCGATCTTCAGTGGTGGGGTCAACCTTATTCACAGCTTTAGTAGTAACAGGCTTAAAAGCTACTTGTTTACCAGTTTGTTTAGCAGGCACACGAAAAACTTTGGCTGGAGGATTCTCAATATCTGTCCTAAGTTCGTCCTTAGCAGATCTAGAAGAACTGCTAGGTTCAACTCCAGAGAGTTTGGGCAAAGGTGGTAGCTCAGCCACATCTTCAGAGACAGGGTCATTAGTCAAAGAGGTATCTGACATATGAATAGTCTCTGTAGATTTAAAGACAATGTCTTTGGGTTTGGTGAGAATCCTCAGCTTTTTATTCTTAGCAGTTATATCCCTGTTTAAGTCAGCAGGCACTTCATCCCTAAGAAATTCATCAATAGTAAACCTAGCACACAGCCATTTTTCAATTATCTTGTTCAATTCAATGACTTGATCATTTAAAGCTATGTTTTTCAAGGTTAATCTAGCTACTTCATTTTGCAGGGATATTTTCTCTAAGTTAACCCGCCTGAGAGTTTCACATTCAGCCTTAGCATTTATCATTTCAGATTTAACAGAGTGAAACTTATCAAGTAGGTTCTTCCTTTGTTCCTCAACAAAGTGCAAATCAACAATGGTGTAATCAAGGACATGCTTACGTTCATCACTATCAGACATAGATAAAAGCCTGTGTACCTTTTTCATTGTGATGTCAACCCATTGTCCTGATCTTGCATCACCTTTTCCAACAGCTGGTTCATCCTCAGCTATCGCCATAAAAGCCCTGACTCTTGTGGTGTCTTCTTCATCTGAGGTTAGTGGTTCATCATTCCAATCATAAGTTTCAGCAACCAACCCTTTCTCTGTCTTTTTCTCACCACCTTTCTTTTTGGACATGGCTTCAATCTTCAAGTTCATTTGTTCTAACTCAGCTTTAAGTGCCTTGTACTTATTTTTGTAATCTTTCTTCTCAGTGTCTGAAGAATTGGATTGAGATGAGTTGTTATGTTGTTTGAACTTGTATGGTTTGGATGAAGATGATGGATAGGAGGGTGAGGATGTCTTGGTGGAAGGACACTCTTTTTGATAATGTCCAAGCTTTCCACAGGCAAAACATGTTTCTTTTGACTTGTCAGTTGGTTTGCTAGCTGATCCTACTCTTCCAGATCTTTTATAGTATCTTCTTTGGTTGGCTAGCAATGCTCTTTCATGGAATTCTGCATTGAGGTCTGCCAAGAACTCTTGGCTGCTACGGGTATCTTCTTCAATGTCAGAATCGCTGTCATGAGGATGTGTTGCAGAGATCAAAGCTTTGGAAGATGCTCCTTGGACTACAAATCTTTCAGTCTCTGATTTGTAGATAGTATCGATCAGCCCATCTTCATAATTGTACTTACCATAGAGCTGAGCAAGGGTATCATTTTTGATTGAGTTGTTAGCTCTCTGAGTCTGATTCATGCTCAGCCACTTTCTTGGAAGGCTGTTGACAAAATTAGCATTGATCTCAGCTTGACCAATAGTGACATCATTCATAGCGAGGTCATTTAGAAGAATCTTCAGCCTCGTATAGGTTTGCTGAACCTTTTCACCTTCAAGTGACTTAAAGGCATTAAACTGAAGTCTGAGTGCCTGAATCTTTGTCTCTCTTGTTTCAGAGGGTCCTTCATGGCCAAGAATGAGGTCTGTCCACATTTGTTTAGCTGTGGGACACTGAATGACAGACTTCGTGATATGCTTGGGAAGACAGGAAATTATGATGCTTTTGAGACGTTTATCTTGGTTTGCTAATTTCCTATCAGCTGAGGTCCATTGTTTGATAGGTTTGGGAAGAGGGTTTTCTTCAGTAGATGTAAGCGCCATGGGAATATATGGACCATTTTCTAAAATTTCTAAGAGAAAAGGTTCAAGTCCATCAAGGTATACAAGAAATTGACTCTTCCAACTGGCAAAGTCTTCTTCATCAAAGACTGGTACACTGGTTACGTGTGATCCACCTCTTGAGTCAAGAAGTTGGGGTAGATCATCGTCATTTGCTGGAGGGTTAAGTCTTGGTGAAGATGGGTTTGTGGAAGGTGATTGTGGGCTAGAAGTTTCCGGCATGGTGGATCTTGATTATAAAACTGAGAACGATGTTTCTTGAAGGTTTTAATATCAAACACTGCTCTGATACCAATTGAAAGTCCCTAATCAATGCAAGAAACCCTAATCTTAACTTAATCAACACAAGGTATTACTTTTCAAACGTAATCTTATTATTGTATAATAAAGAATTACAAGTGTTATGGATAACACCGTTTGATGACAATGTGTTGTGCACGCTTTGGACAACAATAAACCCTAACTTATGAATACAGTCGTAGCTGTTTGATTCACTAAGTTATACGCACTAATGTTCTTAATATCTCAAAGTGTTAAAACATTAATGCATGGATGCACATCCTATTTATAGTGTTACGAGTTTGACTTAAACAGTACTTGATGTCGACTACACAAGCTTTTACAAGTTCCCACATCAGTCACATGATGTCCTTTTATTCTTGGTAGTCTTCCATTATGCTTTAAGGAACAGTTGTAAAAAACAGTTTCCTTATTCTTCATAATCTCGAACACACAAATGGCGTGTCCAAAGTGTGCTGAGAGTTATCAGGGTATTGCCACCCCTGTTAACTCTCAACCCCTCAGAGTCCCTAATACATCTTGGCTGTTATCCATCACAGCCAAGGAGTATGTCTTCAGGTAATCTTCGACTTCCCTGACAATGTCTCTGACATGGACTCCTCTGAGGTTGCTCACAGAGACTTGGATCTCTGCGAGTCTTGCGAAACTTGCCTGCCTCCTAGGCACAGGCAAGGGACTATCTATCAGCCTAATTATGTTTAAATCAATGATCAGGGAATCTAACAAGTTTAGATTCCCAACATAAATATATAAAACCCACTAA
Source organism: Glebionis coronaria (assembly GCA_025667525.1). Classification (NCBI taxonomy): domain Eukaryota; kingdom Viridiplantae; phylum Streptophyta; class Magnoliopsida; order Asterales; family Asteraceae; genus Glebionis; species Glebionis coronaria. The sequence continues at coordinate 317,760,079 of CM046875.1, read as the reverse complement.
CTAATAATAATTATTATAAAATGATTTGTATACTAAAATAAATAAGTATGACATTTTAAGAAAAGTAAAAACTCAAATGTTTTCTAAAGTTATAAAACTATATATAAGTTTTACGTCTTTTCGGCTAAAACCGAAAGATTAACGTTTTCGCCAAATAAAACTTAGACGGTCGGAACCGTCTAATGTGACATTTTTATAACTCATATACTGATGTGTAAACACATTTGACAAGCAAAAACCGATAAAACCGAGCTTTATAACTTATGGCCCTTAACGGGCCAAAGTAGCCTTATTGGACCATTAGCCCAACTAGTTTGATTTAATTTTATTGGACATACTTATGGGCTTAACCCACTTGGGCCCAAAATATGAGTATGGGCCTGGTCTTAAAAAGATAAATGGACTAATAAAATGATATTGGACTCTTAATGGGCTTATTGGGCCTTAATATGTAAATGGGTAAAACTAGTATAACTTGTCTAAATTGACTAACACATAACAACCATAATATTGTATGAAGAGATAAAATCCCACTTGATCATCATCATACTTATGATATCATCATATATACATAGCCATTATTTTTATAAAGTTATTGGGCATAGCCTAAGACCGAGTATTATTTGTCTAGGTTTCCCATGATCGAGGCACGTACCATACGTCCAAACTGCCGATAACCCGCCTTCCCACACCAATGTGAGTTCATAGCCTCGCACTCTTTTAAATGTTTTATGAAATGTTTTATAAACCCGCGAGGGAGATAACATGCTAGTTTTAATAAAATAGGACACTAGTTGTCCCGATTGTTTGCTTATTAATATGGACCCGAATGATTATATGACCCGATGAATGAAATGAAATGGATTATTATTAGTTTGGTTATGTCACTAAAACTCCAATTAGCATGAATTGTTAACTATCGAGATTTAGTAGACGCTTATGCATATAATAGTACTATTTGGGGAAGATCATCCCAGTTCGCGTCGTGACGGTTGATACCCGTCGTGCCACCTTGAGTGGTAAACGAATTTATGTATGATAATATTTATATAAGCGTGATTATTGTGACGACACGCTGTTTTAGATGGGCAAAGGGATTACGGGTTAGCTACCTAATATATGTTGTAGAAAAGTAACAATGTCACGCGGCTTATAATAATCCAATAATAAAAATACTGATATACGCATTGAATTATACTATATTGCCTGACTAGCAATACGGGGTCTTATTACTGATATTATGTTCGTGTTGTGGTTTTACATAACCATTTTCATATAATGGTTTTTATTTAACTCTATACAACGTTTTAAAACGTATTGTATGATTTTTTTACGACAATGGTTCGTATGATGGTTTTGAAGGCTAAATCCTATATTGTGATTTACAACAAAGAATTGTACAAAATGATTTTCGGTAATGATTATATACCGGTGGTATGTATTAATGGTTTTTATTAAACTCTATGAATTCACTCGGCGTTTTCGCTGACTTTTTAACATGTTTTATCTAAGGTACTTGAAGGTAATTCTCGGGAAGACGACAAGAATTTATGGCCCGCATTCAAATAAAATTTCCATTCAAATGTTTTGTAAATTTGTATGACATACTATGACCTGAGGACCTATGTAATTTGATATTTATGAATGGAAAATGCTTTATTATTAAACGACGAAATTTTTAAGCGTTGTCTATGATTTGAGTAATGTGCTCTCCCGTAACACCAACGACTCTTCCGCTAAACTAAAGTATGAATATTTGGGGGTGTTACAGTTTGGTACCAGAGCTCTCGTTATAGAGAAGGAAAGATTTTTAAAACAAAGGTTTTGAATAAAACATTTCAAAATCTTTTAACAATAAATATTTTCAAATAAATATTTTGAGTAAAATGTTTAAAAATCTTTTGACTATAACGGTGCGGAAGAATTCCCGACTTACCGACAAGGACAGACTGAGAAGTGTTATTTTAATATATAAATAACTTGGATTATATATATATGTTTTAATTTGATTACATGATTATTTGATGATTATTTTAATACTTATACAAGATATTTATACGACATAGATTGTCACAAGGAACCCTAACTTCCCTAGCAAATCAATCGAAGCTATTTTTGTAGGAATTCTAGCTATTCCAGATCTAAAACCAAGTTGTGGATATTTATGATCCCAACAAAATGGTTGATATTCGTAGAAATGTTGATATTAGTTGATTGTGATATTGAAGAAGAATTGGCGAGATTAAATCTGATATCGATGCCATGACGATCTTTCCTTATAGAGTGGAGTTTGACAAAACCTCACCACCTGGAAAGGTGTCATCTGATTTGGTGTCACCCAATTCTTAAATTTGAAATCGAAAGGGTGAATGTTGCACCTGAGACTATCATTGGAACCATTACCCAAAAGCTTCATGCCACTAGTATCTTTCCGAGAAGTCTAATTGAATGTATGAGTCATTTCATACTAGTGACTCATTTGATAACTATTGTTGTAAGAGCTATAGAATTGAAAATTATGTGTTTTTCATATCGAGCTTTTATTGCCCTTTCCAGGTCTAAGAATAAGGTTGAAAGTATTAGAAAATGAGGTAGGATGTCGCATTGAGTATAAGATTGATTGAAACATGAATAAATTCAAATTTAACTCGTATGAAATACGAGATTGTTAGGAGGAAATTGTTAAGTCCTGTGATTGAATTATAAAGTTTTAAATGATTATTGGTTCGTGGTAAGGGTTGTTCCTAGACCATTGTCCAATGACGAGGATGCCTAGTGTCCAAGAAATAAATCGAAGAAATCTTCTTCTGAAATTAGGACCGATGGATCTTTCGGGACATGTGGAACACCTAATGACTATTATAGATTAGTATTCATTGTGGTATCTTTTAAAATCCCTAACTTAACTGAGACATCAGTTGGTAGGACGAGTCCTTGGAATTGTATGACATGGTGACACGTAATGTGTTATGGTACAATTTTCGACTTGTTTGTGATTAATGAAAAGACTATCTTTGATTGCTAAATCCTACATGTATCGATGTTATCTATCTTTTCTTGCTTCTTCCTAATGTTCGCATTAGTGATGCAACCATTGAACAAGTACTCATTTCAGATAAAGTTGCGTTGTAGATTCTTCTCTTTGTATTCCTGAGTGCCATCGAGGTCACGAACCACATAATTATTTGGCTAAGCTCATTTCCTAGCATATTGTTGTTAGTTCTTGGTGAACAACCTTTCATCACTCTTTTGCAGATCACTCATTGTTTTTATAAGTAATACAATACCATCTGGGGGAAAGTATGGAATTCTCATTTTTATACGAGTCATTTAAATCAGTACTATTAGTAGTTACTGTCGAAATAAAGTTTTTATTAACCATCTTGTAAATGGAAATGCTTTCATAATGATGAACATTTCGGTAAAATCATATTTAATTGTGTTTCATACGTGGAAATATATTTTAAACATGATGACAAAAATTTTGACGAACTGAGTATTGCATCGTTGATCCTAAAATTTTCCATAGTTGCGCGCCTACGTACAATTTGGAAGGGACCATGCAAGGCTGATTAGTAGTCACTATGAAATTGTGACTGAACATTACATTTTTCTTTGTAATTGTGAAAGATTGAATTTTTATGAGATTTGCAAGAAGTGAGAAATAGGGACATATTGTTAGGGACACCTACATATGTGCCCGTACCATTTATTTTTCTGAATTGAATTTACTCATCTGTGGAAATTGTCTTATTTGACAATTGACCTCCCCTTGTTGTCCAATTCTCTCGTGGTGAGATTCTTTGGAAAATTATCTAATTACCGAGTGTTGATACCCGACTGGGTGTACTGACGTTCCTAACATTTCTTTTGATTAGATTCCATTTGAATGACATGGGTAACGATACGAGGTGCTTTCGAATGGGTACTCAATTCATGAAAACATGGGATATATTCATATTCGTTAATGTTTTCTTCTGTATCTGATTTGAAATTCTCTCGCATAAATTATACGTTAACCTTACTCATTTAATGATAGCTATGTCTCCAGATATCCTTGAATTTGTGAAGGATTATGAGTTATTATTAGTCTTTTGAGAAGTTCACATCTTATCAACGGTAATGAAACTGGAAAGTTGGTAGTGCAAGTATGATTATGACATAATATCATTGTCTAAATTGATGGGAACTCGAGTGGAATTCCCCTAAAAGATAAGATGTTGATTATCAAAAGTTATCTAAATAATTCCCGATGGGTGACTGTATCCTGCATTTAGGCTTGAAATTATACCATGAATGGTTGTGAACAAGTCATAGATCTTGTAATCTAGAAAGAACCTAGACTTTAGCCATTAAAGCAAGTTAAATTTGGTATTGATTATATTCCCGGTGCTGCACCTATGGCCTGTGCACCCTACTTTTGCACCATCTGAATCAAAAGAGTTACCGTGCAACTGAGAGAGTTTTCGGAAAAAGCTTTTATTCTACCGAGCTCGTCACCATGAAGAGCTATGGTGTTATCATTCCTTATATTTATTGACTACCGTAAACTGAATAAATTGACAATAAAAATTTATATCCATTTCCCAAGATGGAAGATTTGTTCAATCATTTAAAAGGTTCTAGCGTATATTCAAAATTTGATCCACGGCATGGTTATCATCAACTTCGCGTCCGCAAAGAAGATTATCTATTCCAATCACTACATCCTGAACTCGTAATGAACATTATGAGTTTCATGTTATATCGTTTGGATTGACCAATGCACATGTAGAATTCATAAATTTGGTGAATCACGTGTGTAGGCTGTAATTTGATAAATTCATGCTTGTGATCATTAAGGACCATCTGTTTGTTTCTAAGAATAAGAAGGAGTTAGTAATCATTTGTAGACTGCCCTACGTTGGCCAAGTAGTGAAAACCTGTACCTTGAGTATTCGTCATGTGATTTAAGGCTTGATTCTTTACATTATTTGACCGTGTGATTAATAGGTAATGGAATCTATATTGACTCTTCAAAGATTAGAGCCATTAAGGCTTTGTGTTATACAAAAAAGAAAGTGCAAAAAAATGTTTTGACAAATATTTATCAAAGGATTTTTAAGGAACCATTCCCTTATACCCAGATCATTTAACTAAACTCCCTTAGGAGTACATGTTTGTGTATACCTCAAGACAACCTAAGAGGAATTGAGGAAAACACTTAAACCATGACTTAAAATTTAGAGCGACAAATTTTGCTCTTCAGCTAAGAAAATTTTTGACCAAAGTATAAACAAAGATTTTTCGAACATTTACAGATCTTATTAACTATTTTCGATAAATCAACAAAGATCGTGTTGACTAATTCAAATTTATTTTGAACATCTTTCTATAATTTGACGAACTGAGAATTAAAAAAAAGTAAAAAATTTACGTTTACGTTTCATAAAAATTAAATATTTTTTATTTAATTATTGTAATAATTATCGACGCTCTAAACGTCGGATTAAGAAAACCTGATAAAAATAATAGTTGAGACGAAATTAAAACTTAGAAAATAGGAAGAAAGAATTTTTAATAAATACAGTCATAATATTTATTTCATCAAGGAAGGTGAATGTAGTTGCTGACATATTTTGTAGAAAGGATAAAGGACCAATTAAGATGTGTTCCTTAGTACTGACCATACAAAATAAATTGCCCGAGCAAATTAAAAATGTACAAGCTGAGGCTTGTAAGAAGGAAAACATAGATAACGAAGGGTCTCGTGGTTAATGAGAACCACTAGAAATAGGAGCCGATGCCGTTAAGTGTTTATATGGTTGTTTATGTGTGCCTAAACATGAAGGATTTCGAGATTTAGTCATGTTTGAATCCCATAAGTTTAAGTATTCTATTCATGCCATTTCTGATTAAAAGTAGTTTATTTGAAGAAGTTGTACTGATGACCAAATATGAAAGTAGACATCGCAACCATATGTTAGTAAATGTTTAACTTTTGCGAAGGCTGAGGCTGAACGCCAAAATCCATAAGGATTGCTTCTATACCTTATTAATTCTTGTTTGGAATTGAGATAGAACCACCATGGATTTTATCACAAATCTTCCAAGGTCATCATCTAAATTTGATCCGATTTGGGTCATCGTCGACAGACTAACCAAATCTGCTAATATCATCTCCATTAATGATAGATTCTCGATGGAGAAGTTGACTCTTTTGTATTTAAAGGAGTTGTGTAAACATGGTGTGCATGTATCGATCATCTCTATCAAGATCCTCGCTTCGCATCAAATTTCTAGAGATTTGCTCAGAAGTCATTGGGAACGAATCTTGATGATAAAACTGTTTACCACCCCCAATCGAAGGGACAAGGTAAAGTAACGATACAAACACTAGAAGTCTTGTTTTATGTTTGAATAATTAACCTTTGGTAATGAACATGATAATCGCTTTCCTTTGGATAGATTATCATTGATAATTATCGCTTTAGGATTGAGACCGAACCTTGCGAGAATCTATATAAAGAAAAGTCTAAGACCACCTGTAGTGGGAGTTGGGATAAAGATACCCAACATACACCCATTGTGAGATGTAAATCTTGAAGTGCAGGATGGGTAGCGAATTTATGCCAAGAATTTTCACCATGGAAAGGTGAATTGATGATCTGAAAGATCGTGGGAAACTAAGTCCCCGTTGTATGGGACCATTGAGATAATGTAAAAAGTTGGTTTGAAAGGCATATAAGTTGGATCTACCCTAGGACTTCAAGGGCTGCATGAATTATGTTTCGTATAACAAACTTGATAAAATGTCTATCAGGTGAAAATCTGATTATTTCTTAATGAAGTTTAGATCGGAAAAAATTGCATTCATCGAAAACCCGCGGACATCATGGATAGAGAAAGTAAGTCAACTTAAGCGTGATCATATTCCCATAGTTATGTTTGATGAAACTCGGATAATTGTAATGAATTACACTTGTGAGAAAAGACTGAATGTGGAAGAAATACCTACATGGCTTTAACTCTATAAGAAGCGAGTAGTAAGATGAATTGGTCTTTGAGGACAAAGATCCTCTTTAGGGGCAACTGCTGTGACAATCCGTCAATTTGAGGTCGTTATTTTATTCTCAAGTAATATTTATAATCATTATTTTAATGTTATATTATGAACTCACTCATTTTTGGGAATAAATAAGGGTTTACGTCTTAAAGTAGCATCGACTACGTCTAAACCGGAGAACTCTACGTTACGTGCTTACGTTTACATACATGGTTATTGTGACAGTCCGACATTTCAGAAAATAAATTTATTCTTGAATATTATTTTGGAATTTTAATTTGTGTTGATTCATAAACTCATAAATTTTCGAGAAGAGATTAGGACTTACGTGCATAATTTAGCGTCTTTTACGATTAAATCGGAAACCCTAGGTTTACGTATTTACAGTTTTGTGCTCCATTTTTGATGAGATAATTTTAATTAGATTCGTTTTGTGCCGTAGATTCATAATTTATAAAAACGTTTTTCGTAAAACCACCCGAGGGCACGTAAATCGAGGAAACTAGAATCGAGGAGTATCCGTCAATTAGTGGAGATGAGACAATTTTGCACTTGCCTCACCCCCACTATGGGCGGCCAAATACAAGCCACAACACCACCTTGGTGTCAATTTCTCATAAAACTAAGAGGACACTTGTCCTCAATGGTTATCAAAACCATTTAACCACCAAAACAAGCTACACCAAAACCATTTCTTACATGCAAAAGTTTCCATTTCTCTCTATTTTGCTCTCATCTTGTCGTCGAATATACTCTCACAATCATCATCATAACCAAAAATTTAAGCATAAATCTCAAGTATAATCTACATATGTTGATCCCTAATTGAAAAGATGAAGACTAGAGGTGATCTTAACATGTGAAAAGGAGTTTCCAAGGAGGTTTAGGTCTGATTTCCATGAAGGTGTTCATCCATTTGAAGAACTTAAAAGTTCATTTGCCAAGATTAAAGAGTTGGTGACAAGAACCAAGCCTTGTTCATCCAAAATCTCAACATTTTCATCACTTTGGTGGTATAGAGATTATTTCTTCCTATCATCTTGTTATTTTGTAAAATTAATCATGTATTTTATTTATAAATGTATATGTATATGATGATGAATGATGATCAAAATATTATGTCGGGATTTGGTGTTAATAGATTTGGTTAAAAAGGGTAAAATCAACAAGTAAAGATGTTAAAATCTTGGTTAGATTCATAGGCTGTATAAAACAGTAAGTATCAATATGATCACTTGGTAAAATAGCTTGGATTATTAAATATACAGTTAGATATATGATTTTTACATATGTGGTGAGTTGTCCACTCAATAGAATCATTAAAATGAGCAAGATATGATCAAAATACTATTGAGATACAAATCTGTATAGTCTGTTATGGACGAATTATTTAAAATACTTAGAAGATGAATGAGCAGTATCTATACTAGAGTTATTTGTAGCACATATCATGTAGTTTGTGCTGCTCAAATTTGAGCTTCTATCTCCTTGTAGAACTCGAGATATGGCAAAAATGGTGGAATAGACTTTAATAATCAGATTTGTAAATAATCTATATAGTATAAAAAGAGCACTCAAGTAGATATTATTATAAAATAAATATATAAAACCCACTAACTAATAATAATTATTATAAAATGAGTTGTATAATAAAATAAATAAGTATGGCATTTTTATAAAAGTAAAAACTCAAATGTTTTCTAAAGTTAACTATATATAAGTTTTACGTCTTTTCGGCTAAAACCGAAAGATTAACGTTTTCGCAAAATAAAACTTAGACGGTCGGACCCGTCTAATGTAACATTTTTATAACTCATGTACTGATGTGTAAACACATTTGACAAGCAAAAACTGATAAACCCGAGCTTTATAACTTATGGACCTTAACGTACCAAAGTAGCCTTATTGGACCATTAGCCCAACTAGTTTGATTTAATGTTAATTGACTTACTCATGGGCTTAACCCACTTGCGCCCAAAATATGAGTATGGGCCTGGTCTTAAAAAGATAAATGGAATAATAAAATGATGTTGGACTCTTAATGGGCTTATTAGGCCTTAATATGCAAATGGGTAAAACTCGTATAACTAGTCTAAATTGACTAACACATAACAACCATAATGTTGTATGAACAGAAAAAATCCCACTTGATCATCATTATACTTATGATATCATCATATATACATAGCCATTATTTTTATAAAGTTATTGGGCATAGCCAATGACCGAGTTTTATTTGTCTAGGTTTCCCCGTGATCAAGGCACGTACCATACGTGCTAATAGCCGATAACCCGCCTTCCCGCACCAATGTGAGTTCATAGCCTCGCACACTTTTAAATGTTTTATGCGGCGAGGGATATAACATGCTAGTTTTAATAAAATAGGACACTAGTTGCCCCGATTGTTTTCTGATTGATATGGACCCGAATGATTATATGACCCGATGAATGAAATGAAATGGATTATTATTAGTTAGGTTATGTCACTAAAAGTCCCATTATCATGAATTGTGAACTACCAGGATCTGGTAGATGCTTATGCATATAATAGTACTATTTGGGGAAGATCACCCCAGTTCGCGCCATGACAGTTGATCCCCGTCGTGCCACCTTGAGTGGTAATGAATTTATGTATGAGAAGATTTATATAAGCGTGATTATTGTGACGAAACGATGTTTTAGATGGGCAAAGGAATTACGGGTTAGCTACCCGATATATGTTGTAGAAAAGTAACAATGTCATGCGGCTTAAAATAATCTAATAATAAAAATACTGATATACGCACTGAATTATAATATATTTCCTGAATAGCAATACGAGGTCTTATTACTGATATTATGTTCGTGTTTTGGTTTTACATAACCATTTTCATTTAACGGTTTTTATTTAACTCTATACAACGTTTTAAAACGTATTGTATGTTGTTTTTATGACAATGGTTCGTATGATGGTTTTGAAGGCTAAAGCCTATATTGTGATTTACAACAAAGAATTGTACAAAATGATTTTTGCTATTGATTATATACTGGTGATATGTATTAATGTTTTTATTAAACTCTATGAATTCACTCGGCGTTTTCGTTGACTTTTTAACATGTTTTATCTCAGGTACTTGATGGTAATTCTCGGCAAGACGACAAGAATTTATGGCCCGCATTCAAATAAAATTTCCATTCAGATGTTTTGTAAATTTGTATGACTTACTATGACCCGAGGACCTATGTAATTTGATATTTATGAATGGAAAATGCTTTATTATTAAATGACGAAAATTTTAAGCGTTGTATATGATTTGAGTAATGTGCTATCCTGTAACTCCAACGACTCTTCCCCTGAACTAATGTATTAATATTTGGGGGTGTTACAATCAAAGACACTGTCATGGTTATGGCATCGACGGTTATCTCATCTTAACTTCGCTGCTATTAATCATTTGGCGAAAAACGAACTTGTTCGTGGTCTTCCTAAACTTACATTTCACAAGGATCATTTGTGTTATGCGTGTACAATGGGGAAAAGCACTAAGAAATCATACAAACTGATAGGTGTGAAAACACCCATCCTCTTACCACTTAATTATAATAATAACCAAGCCAAAATGTGTATTTTATGTCGTAAATGTCGGAATTATACGTGGTTTGTGTTTTTATTGTGGTTTAGGAGAAAAATATGAAAAGGAAGAAAACACGGGCTTTTATTGAAGAAAACGAGAAAAGACGAAGTCAAAAGATCAACAGTGCAAAAAGAACGGAAGTCCAAGGCCTATTCTGAAGATTTATCGAAGAAAAAGTCTAAAGACGGAAGTTTAATGAAGTCGAAGAACCAAGTCTAATTAAAGAAGAAAATTATAAGACGAGTTCAAATTATATCGACAAATCCCGAGACGACGTCGAGAAAGACAAAGAATTTAAATCGAGTCGAGACAAGAAGAAAGAAGGAAGAAAGAACCAACATTTTACTCCTCCTATTGTAAAACCACAACATTATCGTGTTTCTAATTCGAGGACGAATTATTATTTTTTAGAGGGGAAGAGTTGTAAAACCCGCATGAAAATATATGAAAATACCATGGAATTTAAAACTTTTAATAGTTAAGTTATTCAAGACAAGTATTACGTATAATTAATTAATAACGACAAGTATTTATACAAAATATAAATTTATGAAATTAATAACACACGAGAATACAAGAAAAACACGAAATAAATAAATACTAAATGGGCTCATGTTAAAATAAACCATACAAGACTTGTTAATAAAACTTACAAGTTAAATAGGCCCAAGCCCGTCCCATTAACTAAAAAACTAGCAAAACCATTTCATTCCTTCATTTCTCAAGTTAAAAAAATAAAATAATAAGAAACCCTAATGGGGCTAAAGAATTCGGCGGCCACCATAAGCAAACAAGAAGAAATGGTGTCATTCATGGCCATAGTAAATTGTGTAAGGTTGTGTTCGTTTCGCTTCTGATCTAGTCTTGTTTGGAGCATTAGTGAGGTCGGAGTAGGACTTTCATTCTTTCGTCTTCCTCGTTCACTGGACACCAGGTACGGATTTTCCGTCCTTTCAGTAAGGACTTTCCTTTATGCATGATTAGGATTCCCCGTCTTCAGCCAAATGTTTTCCCCAGTATATGTTTAAATTTATCAGTAATCATGTTAATAACTAAATAAATTGCCTAAGCATTATATACAAGCACGACCAGTTTATGTACTAGTTACGGAGGTACCGTAACCACGGCACTAGAGGCACCAGTGTCGTGACTCACATGCAGGAGAGTGATATCCTGCATCGTCCCACTCAGCTCAGCTTGGCCATTTTATCAGTATTATTAGTGGGGCGTATGGATGCATCCTAGGCTTATATGTGTTACAAGTTATCAGGGTGAATGTGGTGTGTGCTCTACATCCTTCACATTGGAGCTGATCCCTCCACCCAGCACAGTTATTTAGAGGTCACCCCTCTACAGCATGACGAGGTCACCCCTCCAGTTATTCATGCACGGTTGTTACAACACGTGACCTATATAAGCTCTGGCAAATAAAATACAGTAATTGCATGTTTTTAGAATTAATAGTTATATTTCAGTATCAATATATATGAACTAGGTTTCTCAGATTTTATGCAGAGTTCTACCACATGTTACATATCAGTCTTACAGCTTCAGTATTCTATCGCCTGTTTCTTTCAGTATATTCTTATCATGCTTTATATCCGTTCACTGAGCGTTAAGCTCAGCCGTAGTTCCTTTCATGTTCTAATGGCAGGTACATCAGGACGCTCTTAGGATTCTGAGAGCATGTGCATTGGATGGAAGCTATCCAGACTTCTTACTTTATGCATTTCTTACATTATTCTGCTTATTTGGACATTGTTTAGTCCTTTCATTCAGTATTTTACTTTTCATGTTTTGGGCTTATGTTTGGATTGCCGATGTTTGATTTCGGTATTTCCTTTATGGTCAGTTAATGTTTTAGGATGTTTACCTTATGCTTTGATGACACGCCATAAATACACGTAACGGTCCACTTATCCAAGTGGGGTGTTACAATTATGGTATCGGAGACAGGTTCGACCTGTAGGCTCTAAAACTTGACCTGTGACTAGTGGGTAGTCACCAGGGACTTCCCAGATTTTGGCGTTGTTATCATTCATGCTTCTCATGGATTATTCAGTCAGTTTTCTTCATTTATCAGTCAGTTTTCTTAATGTTTTGACTAAGTATAAGGTTGGTACATAACTAGCCATATTTAGTCGCATGTGCTTTTTAGCGAATTTTGTATTGGTAAACCGACCATAGGCGTTTACCCTTACTCATGACAGATTCATGTTTTCAGTCAAATATTACTTGGTGAACCAGCCATAAAAGTTCACTATTTTTCAAGTCAAATTTCATGCTTTTCAGTCAAATGATGTTTTGTGAACCGATCCACAGTTGTTCACCTTTGTCATATCAGGACATTTCATAAATTTTGACAAGTATGAATTGGACTACAGCCATCCATATTTAGTCCGAGATTATAAATTTCTAGACATGACAGTTCTCAGAAAATTTTGACCAGTATGGATCGAACCAGAATAGCCCATACTTAATCTCATGTTTCTTCTTTGAATTCTGTGGATTGAACCATAGCCGTCCACATCAGTTGATATTACACCTCAGTTGATTTGACTTTTTATGTTCCTTGTAAGAGTCAAATTTTCATACCCTCACGTTGATGTCATCTACATGATGTTTCAGTTTCATGTCTCCTTACGAGGATTACGTTTTCAGCAAAGTAATGATGTTTTCATGTTAAGATACACAAGAACTTTAGTAAAACCCGTTTTCATGATAAATCATAACTGACCTTCATTAATCATGCTTCATGCTGACCACTGTTGGGACTTCGATTATATCATACTTTTCAGCCTCTATACAACCAGCATTAAGTCTACGCAGAATTATCAGCCTATCATGTTAACCGTTTTGATTCAGTTTACTACCGTTTAAATCAATGTAATTCTTTGATAATGTCAAACAAGCGACACCTGTATCGATCATCCCATAAAATTTCCACCAGCTCCATGTACAGTATTCCATATGTACCCCATGTACAGCGTCTCAGGCGTTTCCACTTGTCGATATTCTACCGGGTGCTGATGCTGCTAACACTCTGAAGACCACACAGATGCTGATGCTGCTGATACTTTGGATATCTCTCAAGATGCTGATGCTGTTTATACTATGAAGACTCTGCAGAACAAGGACGAAAATATAAATTTGAAATTTCTAACAAGAATAAATTTCAACCATCAGACACTACCATCCTATTCCATGCTTTTACTTCCTCAGTTAGATGTCACACTTCACTCAGCTAATCTTTCTGTCAGAAGAGTGGGAACTAGCAACCAGCCGGCCACTTAAAAAAAATAATTACATGAATCACGGTCATGATAATGACCGTCAGGAAACTGACAGACAAAGTAGTAGTGACAACCACCGTGCTTATAATTAATCAGTCAGTACCATCGGAACTCCCGAACGAACGTGACCAGAAATACAAAGGTCAGTAGCCTAACCGGTCCGCCAATCCTAGCAGTTACCAAAATTTTCAGCCTTGTTCAGATTCATCCACTAAAACACATGTCAAGAAATCAGTCAAGACATAAGTCTCGGGTATCATTTCGGAAGACCTTTCAGGACCCCAGCTACGATTCACGTCATACGAATCTTTTATAAAAATATGAGTCAGAACTCATAACTCCAGTATGTTTCTAAACCAGGCCCTCAGAAATTCAGGGTACCCTTCAGAAAGGGGTATCCCCGTTCTATTATGCCACGCATGAATCAAATCATTAAAATTCAGTCACCACACTAGATTACTATTCAGACTAAAACACGGTAATCATTATGTGAGGTTACAGAAGAACACATTTAGTGAAAAGTCGCCATGTTTACTTCACGTGTTCCTATGTCAGCTTTATCTCAAACCAGGTAGTTATCTGCCACTCACCCAGAAAGGACTCAACAGTATTACCATATTTACTAAAGCCTTATTTTCAGTTAACGACGAGATCCGTCTGACTAAATCCCAAATATATTCATTATACTTTCCGTCAGAAAAATCTGTACCAATTATTTCTGCCTTAAAAGCGCGTGACTTATCAGTCCATAGCTACGAAGACTTTTAGCTACCAGTTATAAATTCACTCCTAAAATTCCTCAAATCCATGATCAGCAGATTATAACAAAATTTCCAGATGTCATTCTAGAAATTCCTTCCTAACTACGAGACATACTTTAACATCGAGCTTCTCTCAAGAATAGTGCCTGTTTCCAAAACTCTTTATTCCAGAGTTGCATCTAAGTTAAAAGGGTTGCATCATTTGCTGCAAGGATTACCGGAATGAGGCTTTATTCGCCCTGGCGTACCACCAGGAAGTGTGTCATTTCTACCTATCAGAAAGAAGACCGTTATCATGAGATCATGTATCGACCACTGAATTTTTTTTACAAGGTCACCATTCTTAATCAATGTTCATTCCATAAATAGCAGGTTTATCTGACCTGCTATGATGTCTTAAACATTTTCCAGAACAAATTTCCAATCATGCTACCATCAGTGGTGAGAGAAAGAACATGACGTTCCAGACTGCTGTTGCACA
Source organism: Glebionis coronaria (assembly GCA_025667525.1). Classification (NCBI taxonomy): domain Eukaryota; kingdom Viridiplantae; phylum Streptophyta; class Magnoliopsida; order Asterales; family Asteraceae; genus Glebionis; species Glebionis coronaria. Next base: position 317,744,885 of record CM046875.1, on the reverse strand, counting down.
TATTACAGTCTCTCAAAAAAAAATAATTTTGATTTTATACTTCTGAGCTCCCTAACGCTCCAGTTAGATTATGAAATTATGAATAAATTTTTTTTTCATAACTCTCATGCAATATCATCAGTATATTCATTGATCACATTCTGATATGTCTAATACTAGAGAAGAACACGAGACTCATCTTCTCACAATTGTACCGAATCTTAAGTAGGAGTTATGTTATACACAACTTTCCAGATATAAATCTCACTTGAACAAAGTGGCATTTCTGAGCCACCACATTTCGACAGAAAGAAATTTCAGACAATCATGCGAAGGTGAAGGCCATCACCTGATGGTCCCGACTGACGCCTGTGAACGAAGTACAATTTTCTAGAAGTCAATTGACTACTACCACAAAAATTGCCGACAGTTCTCACTAAAATTTTTTTATGACTATTCAACCAGATTTCCACCAGAATGTTCACCTTGATAGAATCCGCATCACACATTAATGCAGCTATGTTCACATCTAGAGGCCTGACCTACTGCAGGTTAAAGATAGAACGCCTTCATGTTAGTGAGTTACTACAACCCTTAGGAATTTCTGAACAGAAATGAGACGAAAGTCCATGAAATTGTTATCAGCTACCACAGGCTCAGAGAAAGTATGATACTATCTAAGTTATCGTCAACCATGTAATCAGCCTGCGTGTTTCTTTCATCCGAAAGGATCACGCAGTAGTAGATCTGCAGAAAACTTTGAAATTCAGTAGTAAATCGTACGAATTCAAGGCGTTCCATTGACCATCATATCAGACATAATTCATGTTCACGATCAAGTGTATGTTTACGTCCACTTTAAGTTCATGTTTATTTTCACTTTCACGTTTACGTCTCATTCGCGGTATGATGCTGTTTTAGTTCATCTGTTATGCTATCTCATAATTTAAGCTCACGTTGTGTTCATAACATCGTTCACGTTCAAGTTAGTGTGCCATTTCACGATACACGTTTCACAGTTTATTACCGAATACATTTACAGAAAGCTTGGGAAATCAGACTCAAGTTTAGCACAACTATTCCATAACCAGGCAGACGTTTCACATCTCAGGCCGTATCGTTTGGCATTCATTCCTCAGTCAGCATACGTTCATGATATGTTCTAGTATCACGTTCACAGTATGATTCATGTAAAACCCGCATGCTTTTACCATGAACAGTAACCTTAAGATCGTACGTCCTAGATTAAAACTTACCTTATTCAGTATTGATCACATTCATGTGCTAATAATCAAGCTAGTGCATACGTGTATGACATGACAAGTATCGATTACGTACGAACTCATGATAAACAGTAATAAATATATCACGTGAACATAATTAAATCATGATCACCATTTAAAATACTAATTATAATAATTACGTAAATACTTATAATATATTTACGAGCGTTAAGTTTACGATAAACGACACGTTAAAAGAAACAGAAACACGTTAAACACGAGCACGTTTAACCACGAACGAACACGAAACATCGGGACACGAGAAAGGTACGGGTACCCCATGTGGGGCCCCCATACCCACGGTACACATGCATGAAATGGGCTTAGCCCATGGACTTTTCAAGTTAAGGGGGGTAAAGTGTTAAACATGTTTTCACTTTCATTTTTCAAGGAAATAAACAAAAACCCTAAAAAGAGTTTTCTCCTCTCCTTTTTCTCCTTATTGTGCCGCCACCTATACACCACCTTGGGAGGGTGATTTGTTTGATTTTGATCTTAAAAACAAGTGTAGAAACCGTGTTTGTTCATCCTTTTTCCAAGCTACATAGTGGTATACCTTTCTAACCCTTCTTTTTAATTCTTTTTAATTCTTTTAATCTTTGATTATTTTCATGAACATGTTATTATTTTTCTTATGAAAACAAGATAATTTAATCATTGATCTAACATGTTTTGGTATTAAATAAAATCAAGGAATGATTTAAAGGGGTGTTTGTTTCTAGCCGCCTAGCAAAACAAACCCGAGGGGGGTTTGGTTTGCTATTGCCGCCACCACCAAGACCACAATTGGTCTTGGTTGGCTCATGTGGGACCCACGGCAGCAAGGGGACACGTGTGCCCCGGGTTTGGCCCGGGGTACGGTGTCGAATTCATGCCCGATTCATGGTTCGTTGGTTAAAATCATGATCTATGTTACATGTAATTTTTATGAATCATGAACTTAGGATATAATTAATTAATAACATGAAATATTAATTAAATCATGACTTAGGTTATTTTAATTATTAGTTTATCATGACATTAAATTAACCTAAGTATTTTATGTTATAAGTTATAATTAATTAATTATTAAAAACATGCCTATAATTAATTAATTTAGACATGACTTAGGTTATATTATTATTAATAATAATACACATTTTAACCTAAGTATTTTCATTTCATTTTAATTATACATGTTATACTTTAATTAAAATGCTTAACCTATAGTTTAATTAAAATACATGAAATAATAATTAAACTATACACTATATCGTATGACTTAAGTAGTAAGCTTATGACACTTAGACTTATATGTTAGCTTATGAAATCAGCTTAATTCTAATTATGGAAACTTCTATTTATAGAAACTTAATTAAATAAGGCAACTAATCTAATTATGGAAACCTTCTATATATGGAAATCAATCTATTTCAGGCAGCTAATCTAATTATGGAAACCTTCTATGGAAACTTATTTAATTAAGGCAGCTGATCTATTTTTGGAAACTTTCTATTTTTAGAAACTAATCTATTTTAGGCAGTAAATTCTATTTTTGGAAACTTTCTATTTTTGGAAACTTTCTATTTTTGGAAACTTTCTATTTTTGGAAACCTGCTATTTTTGGAAAGTTACTTATTATTATACAGTAAGTATATTAATACATGAAACACCAGTAATACTTAATCAGATAAACCAGAAATACAAGATAAACACAGTTTAAGGCTTTAAACAGTGAACCATGACCTAAAACATACCAAATCAGCTATAACAAGACACAGAACCCAGTACGTAATCAGTGAATCGATACTTATACACGTGTGTATTCATGTAGCATTAGTGATTCAGAAGTAGGAGTCTTTCTTCCGTTCATTTCACTGGACTTGAGGTACGGATTCCCGTCCTTTCAGTATGGACATTCCTTCCTTATTAGGATTTCCCTGTATGCAGCCAACTGTTTTCCCCAGCATTTGTTTTATTGTTTTGAACTGCTTATGTTAATTTAGCATAAACTATAGCCATATACAAGCATGACCAGTTTCACCTAGTTATGGAGGTACCATAACCATAGCATTGGAGGCACCGATGTTATGACTTCCCCACGGCGGAGTGATTGCTCGTGGCGTCCCTTTTCAGTTTGGCCATATTATTATATCAGTCGGGGCGTATGGGTGCATCCTAGTTACATGTTTTATTCAGTTTATCATGGTGAATGTGGTGTGTGCCTTGCACCCTTCACAAGGAGCTGATCCCTCCTACCCAAATCAGTATATTGATTAGAGGCATCCCCTCTAATCAGCATGATGAGGTCACCCCTCCAAGTATTCATGCACGTGACCTTTTCATGACCTATATGGGCTATGGTATTTATATGTTAAAACAGTTTTCACAGGTTAAACATAAGGCTTTTCAAACTATAAAACCAGTTTTCATGTTACTTAACCAGTTCACTCAGTACTTAGTCTTCCGCTGTTATATGTTACATGCTTATCCTATTTCATGCTTTATTGTACATCCGTGCACTGAGCGTCTTGCTCAGCCGTTACTTTCCTTTCCATGTCCCAAAACGGCAGGTACCCAAGACTCGAGCATTTGGAGGACGCACATAGGATGGAAGCTGCCAGAGACTTCTTTTCCTTTTTGCCTTCATATAGTTATGCTTGTTTAGTCTTTATTCAGTTCATTTCCTTTATTTATGTTTTGGGCTTATGTTTGGGAACCGATGTTTGATTCCGGTTTTCCCTTTGGTCATGTATGTTTTACTACATATCACCTTGCATGCTTTGATGACACGCCATAATCACGCGTGACATTCCATTTATCAAAATGGGGTGTTACAATTATGGTATCAGAGCCAAGGCTTCGACCTGTAGGCTCTAAAACTCGACCTGTGACTAGTGGGTAGTCACCAGGAGCTTCCTAAGCCAACGATTGTTATTCCACGTATTGATGTTTCAGCGCGTTGTTGTTTTAACCATTATGTTTTCAGCACCTTTTTGTTTTAGCCATGACGTTTTCAGCACCTTGTTGTTTTCAGCATGATGTTTTCACCAGTATCGTCTTACTAATATGGAATGAACAACCGTCATCCATACTTAGTTATGTGTCATTGTCTATGCATGATGTTCCTCGTGAACTGTGACGATGTGGACTGACCCCAGTAGTTCATAATTTTCACATAAATTTTTTTTTTCTGTTAAGTTTTAACAATGACTTTTAATTATTATGTTTCATGCATTCATGCATTTATATCATATGTCATCTGTTGCAGGAATTTTGACTAAGTAATGGTTGGTACAGGACTGGCCCTATTTAGTCGCATGTGCTTTTATCGAAACTTTTAACTTTGGGACCGACCCATAGGCGTCCCCTCGCCATGTCTTTTGTTTTGGAACCGACCCATAGGCGTTCCCTCGCACATGTAAAGGTTTTATAAACTACATTACGCATTCATGCACTGTTTTTCTTGCATAAAATTTTTCTCATGATTTAAATTGGCATAAATTTTTTTCATGTCCCATCATAAGTTATTATGTTCTTATGTCAAGTATGCCTTCATACGGTCATGGTTAACTTCAGTTTCATGCTGAGTATGTTATACACTTCTTCGTAATAGATGGTTTCATGTCTCCTCATGATAATTCCGTCTTCATGTTGATTATGTTTCACGCCTCTTTTGTTATTTAAGTTGTCCTACAAGACATTGTTAGATTTCTTGAATCATGCTTTCATGATATTCATGGTTGGTTTTCATTGATCATGCTGTCAGGCACATCATCGTTGAATTTTGTGTAACCACACTTTAGCGTTTCTCTATGCAACCAGAATGACGTCTATGCTAATACTGCCAGGTTATCATGATGGTTTTCCTAACCGTTTAACCGGTTTACTTTCCTTAAATCAGGACAAATGATCGAGCCCATACCGATCATTTCATGTGCATTCCATGTGTACTCCACGTACCGTATTTCATGTGTATTACATGTACCTTAATCCATGTGTATTCCACTTGCAATACTTCACGAGTATTCGATAGTCGATTCTAAATCATCTCAGGCATATGTTCACTTGCTGATATTCTACAAGGTTGTCGATGCCGCTCATAGCTTGGAGATGTTACTGAAGGTTGATGCTGCTGATGTTGGGAGACGCTACGAGATGCTGATGCTGATGCTGATGCTGTTCACAACCTGGAGATCCTAAAAGACGAAGACAAAGGCGTCGGAGCAAAGCAATTGGACGAGAAGATGCTTCACCATCAGACAATTCCCATCAATCATTGTCCCAAATTCATAGTTACATGTCACACGTCGTTCGGCTGTCATTTCAGCCATATGAGTGCAAACCAGTACCAGCCGGCCACTCAGCTAAATAGTTACATGAGTCACGGTCATGAGAATGGCCGTCATGGAACCGACAGACAAGATGATAGTAACCACTACTATGACAGCAACTATCCTAGAAATCGCAACCGAGGCTCCGGCCACGAACGTGATCAGACATACAAACGATCAGTAGTCCAACCGATCCGCCAATTCTGGCATATTAACCTAATAATTGTAGTTCTAATTGTTTCACATCTCGAGACACATGTCAAGACATCAGTCAAGACACATGTCTCACGTATACTTTTTGAGGACACATGTCAAGACACCAGTCAAGACATATGTCACGCTTACATTTCTCAAGACACATGACTCACGTCTAATTATGGAACATCTCTAAGGAATTCAGGGTACCCTCCAAGGGTATATCTATGTTGTTGAGCCATGTATTAATCAGGCCACAAGAATTTCTATACCGTTATCGGCGCATCAGTGAGAACTGTCACGTTGCCGATGTCACTTTCATTTCTTTCACCATAGTTCATATATTCATAACCATGAAGGACGCCTTTCGTATTCCCACGTATACGAAGTTTTCCTTCAGCTTAATGATGAGATCCAAGCTGCAAACGCATTTCCTCGGACAGACACGAGATGAATTTTATCCTAATTATGTACTATGAACACCACACCATGCTATGATTCATAATTATGTACAGTAATGTTCAGGCTCCTGAATACATTCAGCTTGATTTTCCATCAGGAAAATCTGTACAAATTATCTATGCTTTTCAAGCACGTGCTTTGTTAGCCATAATTGCTAAAATTTTCTAGCTGTCAGTAAGACACGACTATCTAAGGTCCTTTTACGCATAAGCAACGGATTAATCCAAATTGTTCCTTACACTCCAGAAGAACCTTCAAGGAGAAGGATGGTACCATGAGATTATGTGTCGACTACCGTCGACTTAAACAAATCACCATTCATGACCGTTATTCTCCTCCACATATAGACAACATGTCCAATCAACCGTATGGTGTTGATCACTTTTCCAAGATCGAACTCACGATCATTCCGCCATCAGTGACGAGTGAAAAAGCAGGACATGCCCATGACTGCTATTCGTACACGACTCGGTCATGCTAAATTTATGATTTGGAATTAGTCTCATCAATGCTCCAATCGCATTATAGACTTAATAAATTGAGTTTCCATGAACTTCTAAACAAATTCATCAGCGTTTTCATTGAGGATAACCTGATTTCCTCTAAGCCTAGAGAAGAACAGGAAGACCATATCTGCACTACGTTGCAAATTCTATGACAAGAGAAATTTTACCCTGGAATTCTTTCCGATATCAATTCTGTTTGATTTCAGTGACACGCTGAATCACATGGCATTCTACGGTTAATCTTACCATGACTCAGCTTATGAGTAAAGAAGAGAACCCGACACTACATAGGTGTTCTATAAAATCCTACGCTAGGAGAAGTCTAGATTCAGATACTCAGAGTTTCGCAACCTTCTATGTATCAAGTTTCTACGAAGCAAGATACAGTTACGTTCATATCTAGGTACCTGTTATACCAACAGGTTAAGATAGGACACCAACAAACAGGGATGTTTTCATCATATGAGATTGTGAATCGAAAAGGGACAAGATCTCCATGGATTTTGGTTACAGATTTCAGCAAACTCAGAAGAAGCATGATGCTATCTGGGTTATTGTCAACAGTTTGATCAAGTCTGCAGAATCCTTACATCCGTACGGATTTCAGAACCAACAGATTGAACGAACATGTTCCTGCCAAGGCTCATCCGATCACTTGGCAATCCCTCAGCTATCGGGTCAGACAAAGATTAGTAATTGTACGCCTAACTTACTTCACGTCTTCATTCTAATTCCACGACTTGCTTTCACGCTCACGTTCATGACACTATTCATGTTCATGATTGTATTTTGGCTTACGATTTTACGTTCATTTCTTTCCTCAATTCTTGGAAGTTTGCAAGAACTTGTGAGACCAGACCCAAGCTTAGTATAACTCTCCATCATCAGATAGACGTTTCACGTCAAATTCCACGTCTCACCTTGTAGCGTTTGGCGTCACCGCCATTATATTATATGATCACGATATGTCTCACATGTCATGTTCATTCCACGTTCCTTATATCATGATCAAATTAGGTTACACGTATCATGGATCACGATATGTTTTCTCATACTACACTCGCCATATCTCCACGTAGCACGTTCAAAATTTTTCACGTATCACGTTCAAAATTGTTCACGTACTACGTTTCTTTATGTCTCGCGCATCGTTACTAATTATCAGTTAAGTCAGACGGTCTTGCATCGTAACGTTTCAGTTACCCTTGCACGTTAACTCTTATTTCCTCGATCGAATGTAGGGGATCTACCTTCCGTTGATAACCAAGAATTTCTTCGTATTCCAAGTCAAGGTCATGAGGACCAAGATTTATCATTAGTGTCAAGATTTTCTGAAGGAACCGTTCCAAGAGGGAGGCCACTTGGAAACGGACAAGTTCATCCGGACTTCTTATCCATTTTTCTCTTATCGATTAGATATGTCTTTTCAGTCACGTCACGTTCCATGTCTTTTCAAGACATGTCACGTTCCACGTTCCCTTCTACCATGTCACCTTCATTTCCGTTATTTTGCATACCTTTCCAGTTTGATTCGGGTATGTTTCGCTTCCAGTTACTTTATCTATAATTCGGGGACGAATTATTCTTTTTAGGGGGGAAGAATTGTAAAACCCGCATGCTTTTACCATGAACAGTAACCTTAAGATCGTACGTCCTAGATTAAAACTTACCTTATTCAGTATTGATCACATTCATGTGCTAATAATCAAGCTAGTGCATACGTGTATGACATGACAAGTATCGATTACGTACGAACTCATGATAAACAGTAATAAATATATCACGTGAACATAATTAAATCATGATCACCATTTAAAATACTAATTATAATAATTACGTAAATACTTATAATATATTTACGAGCGTTAAGTTTACGATAAACGACACGTTAAAAGAAACAGAAACACGTTAAACACGAGCACGTTTAACCACGAACGAACACGAAACATCGGGACACGAGAAAGGTACGGGTACCCCATGTGGGGCCCCCATACCCACGGCACACATGCATGAAATGGGCTTAGCCCATGGACTTTTCAAGTTAAGGGGGGTAAAGTGTTAAACATGTTTTCACTTTCATTTTTCAAGGAAATAAACAAAAACCCTAAAAAGAGTTTTCTCCTCTCCTTTTTCTCCTTATTGTGCCGCCACCTATACACCACCTTGGGAGGGTGATTTGTTTGATTTTGATCTTAAAAACAAGTGTAGAAACCGTGTTTGTTCATCCTTTTTCCAAGCTACATAGTGGTATACCTTTCTAACCCTTCTTTTTAATTCTTTTTAATTCTTTTAATCTTTGATTATTTTCATGAACATGTTATTATTTTTCTTATGAAAACAAGATAATTTAATCATTGATCTAACATGTTTTGGTATTAAATAAAATCAAGGAATGATTTAAAGGGGTGTTTGTTTCTAGCCGCCTAGCAAAACAAACCCGAGGGGGGTTTGGTTTGCTATTGCCGCCACCACCAAGACCACAATTGGTCTTGGTTGGCTCATGTGGGACCCACGGCAGCAAGGGGACACGTGTGCCCCGGGTTTGGCCCGGGGTACGGTGTCGAATTCATGCCCGATTCATGGTTCGTTGGTTAAAATCATGATCTATGTTACATGTAATTTTTATGAATCATGAACTTAGGATATAATTAATTAATAACATGAAATATTAATTAAATCATGACTTAGGTTATTTTAATTATTAGTTTATCATGACATTAAATTAACCTAAGTATTTTATGTTATAAGTTATAATTAATTAATTATTAAAAACATGCCTATAATTAATTAATTTAGACATGACTTAGGTTATATTATTATTAATAATAATACACATTTTAACCTAAGTATTTTCATTTCATTTTAATTATACATGTTATACTTTAATTAAAATGCTTAACCTATAGTTTAATTAAAATACATGAAATAATAATTAAACTATACACTATATCGTATGACTTAAGTAGTAAGCTTATGACACTTAGACTTATATGTTAGCTTATGAAATCAGCTTAATTCTAATTATGGAAACTTCTATTTATAGAAACTTAATTAAATAAGGCAACTAATCTAATTATGGAAACCTTCTATATATGGAAATCAATCTATTTCAGGCAGCTAATCTAATTATGGAAACCTTCTATGGAAACTTATTTAATTAAGGCAGCTGATCTATTTTTGGAAACTTTCTATTTTTAGAAACTAATCTATTTTAGGCAGTAAATTCTATTTTTGGAAACTTTCTATTTTTGGAAACTTTCTATTTTTGGAAACTTTCTATTTTTGGAAACCTGCTATTTTTGGAAAGTTACTTATTATTATACAGTAAGTATATTAATACATGAAACACCAGTAATACTTAATCAGATAAACCAGAAATACAAGATAAACACAGTTTAAGGCTTTAAACAGTGAACCATGACCTAAAACATACCAAATCAGCTATAACAAGACACAGAACCCAGTACGTAATCAGTGAATCGATACTTATACACGTGTGTATTCATGTAGCATTAGTGATTCAGAAGTAGGAGTCTTTCTTCCGTTCATTTCACTGGACTTGAGGTACGGATTCCCGTCCTTTCAGTATGGACATTCCTTCCTTATTAGGATTTCCCCGTATGCAGCCAACTGTTTTCCCCAGCATTTGTTTTATTGTTTTGAACTGCTTATGTTAATTTAGCATAAACTATAGCCATATACAAGCATGACCAGTTTCACCTAGTTATGGAGGTACCATAACCATAGCATTGGAGGCACCGATGTTATGACTTCCCCACGGCGGAGTGATTGCTCGTGGCGTCCCTTTTCAGTTTGGCCATATTATTATATCAGTCGGGGCGTATGGGTGCATCCTAGTTACATGTTTTATTCAGTTTATCATGGTGAATGTGGTGTGTGCCTTGCACCCTTCACAAGGAGCTGATCCCTCCTACCCAAATCAGTATATTGATTAGAGGCATCCCCTCTAATCAGCATGATGAGGTCACCCCTCCAAGTATTCATGCACGTGACCTTTTCATGACCTATATGGGCTATGGTATTTATATGTTAAAACAGTTTTCACAGGTTAAACATAAGGCTTTTCAAACTATAAAACCAGTTTTCATGTTACTTAACCAGTTCACTCAGTACTTAGTCTTCCGCTGTTATATGTTACATGCTTATCCTATTTCATGCTTTATTGTACATCCGTGCACTGAGCGTCTTGCTCAGCCGTTACTTTCCTTTCCATGTCCCAAAACGGCAGGTACCCAAGACTCGAGCATTTGGAGGACGCACATAGGATGGAAGCTGCCAGAGACTTCTTTTCCTTTTTGCCTTCATATAGTTATGCTTGTTTAGTCTTTATTCAGTTCATTTCCTTTATTTATGTTTTGGGCTTATGTTTGGGAACCGATGTTTGATTCCGGTTTTCCCTTTGGTCATGTATGTTTTACTACATATCACCTTGCATGCTTTGATGACACGCCATAATCACGCGTGACATTCCATTTATCAAAATGGGGTGTTACAATTCACTTATCATATTCTAATTCCATGCCAGCGCTCCTCATATAATTATGAACCACGTTCACAATTGCTCACTCAGCACGTTCACAATTGTTCACGTAGTTCGTCCCTATAATTCAGCAGCTTTCTCAGAGATATAAATATTATCTTTTCAGAATATTTACACGTATCGTTTCATGTATCCTACATGCTATGGCTTTTCATCCTTTTAGATTCAGATAATTCCATCTTAAGTATGGAACCAGAAACTATTCAGCATCATCAGGACAGGGTCATGAGGACCAAGATTTTCATTATGTTTAGACCCTTGAAGGAATTGTTTCGAGCGGGAAGCTACTCGAAACGGAGGAGTCCATCCGGACCTCTCACCCCCTTTTCTTCAATAAATCCAGATTAAGTTCTTTCAGTCAGGTTACGTTCAAGGTCCTCTTCAGCCATGTCACGTTACATGATCACTTCAGTCATGTCATGTTATACCTATCAGCAGCATTATGTCTTAATTAGAAGACGAATTATCCTTCAGCTTAATTGTGTTTTCAGTTATGTGTTCTTTCAGTTCTTATAAATTCATCAGCTTATTACCTTTAATTCGAGGACGAATTTCTTCTTTTTTGAGGGGAATAATTGTAAAACCACAACATTATCGTGTTTCTAATTCGAGGACGAATTATTATTTTTTAGAGGGGAAGAGTTGAAAAACCCGCATGAAAATATATGAAAATACCATGGAATTTAAAACTTTTAATAATTAAGTTATTCAAGACAAGTATTACGTATAATTAATTAATAACAACAAGTATTTATACGAAATATAAATTCATGAAATTAATAACACACGAGAATACAAGAAAAACACGAAATAAATAAATACTAAATGGGCTCATGTTAAAATAAACCATACAAGACTTGTTAATAAAACTTACAAGTTAAATAGGCCCAAGCCCGTCCCATTAACTAAAAAACTAGCAAAACCATTTCATTCCTTCATTTCTCAAGTTAAAAAAATAAAATAATAAGAAACCCTAATAGGGCTAAAGAATTCGGCGGCCACCATAAGCAAACAAGAAGAAATGGTGTCATTCATGGCCATAGTAAATTGTGTAAGGTTGTGTTCGTTTCGCTTCTGATCTAGTCTTGTTTGGAGCATTAGTGAGGTCGGAGTAGGACTTTCATTCGTTCGTCTTCCTCGTTCACTGGACACCAGGTACGGATTTTCCGTCCTTTCAGTAAGGACTTTCCTTTATGCATGATTAGGATTCCCCGTCTTCAGCCAAATGTTTTCCCCGGTATATGTTTAAATTTATCAGTAATCATGTTAATAACTAAATAAATTGCCTGAGCATTATATACAAGCACGACCAGTTTATGTACTAGTTACGGAGGTACCGTAACCACGGCACTAGAGGCACCGGTGTCGTGACTCACATGCAGGAGAGTGATATCTTGCATCGTCCCACTCAGCTCAGCTTGGCCATTTTATCAGTATTATTAGTGGGGCGTATGGATGCATCCTAGGCTTATATGTGTTACAAGTTATCAGGGTGAATGTGGTGTGTGCTCTACATCCTTCACATTGGAGCTGATCCCTCCACCCAGCACAGTTATTTAGAGGTCACCCCTCTACAGCATGACGAGGTCACCCCTCCAGTTATTCATGCACGGTTGTTACAACACGTGACCTATATAAGCTCTGGCAAATAAAATACAGTAATTGCATGTTTTTAGAATTAATAGTTATATTTCAGTATCAATATATATGAACTAGGTTTCTCAGATTTTATGCAGAGTTCTACCACATATTACATATCAGTCTTACAACTTCAGTATTCTATCGCCTGTTTCTTTCAGTATATTCTTATCATGCTTTATATCCGTTCACTGAGCGTTATGCTCAGCCGTAGTTCCTTTCATGTTCTAACGGCAGGTACATCAGGACGCTCTTAGGATTCTGAGAGCATGTGCATTGGATGGAAGATATCCAGACTTCTTACTTTATGCATTTCTTAAATTATTCTGCTTATTTGGACATTGTTTAGTCCTTTCATTCAGTATTTTACTTTTCATGTTTTGGGCTTATGTTTGGATTGCCGATGTTTGATTTCGGTATTTCCATTATGGTCAGTTAATGTTTTAGGACGTTTACCTTATGCTTTGATGACACGCCATAAATACACGTAACGGTCCACTTATCCAAGTGGGGTGTTACACCTATAAATACCCTCCTAATGTGTCCTTAGGAGGTTGTTAGTTAGTTTAGTTTAGGCGTAGGAGTAGATTACTTTCTCTCTCTAGATTTATTTCATGTTCTTAAGTTTTTCTTTCAAGTTTTCTTAATCTTTAATCTTTAATCTTATACTTTTGAATCTTTAATCTTATTCTTATTTCAAGCTTTTTACAATCATCTTCTTCTACCTTTCTTGATCTTTTTAATTATTTTTGATTCGAAATAATCTTTGATTTTGTTTAATCTTGATGTTTGATTGATTAAAAAGTTTATCTTTTTATTCATCTATAAGTTTTAATACGAATTGAGCTTTGAGCCTGACATGCTTATTGGCTTAATTTTGTGTTTAGCTTATTCACTTTTTAGTTTTCTTAAAAAAGTTTAGTCTTTATAAAGTTTGTTTTATAAAGTTTGCATATTTAGTATTTCAAAAGTTTTCAAATTTGTGCTTATTGAGTTGGGAAAGTTTTTGTTAATTGTTCTTTTTAGAAGTGCTTATTGGTTTATTAGCTTATGCTCATCCATCCGAATATTGTGATTTTTCTATCACAATAGGGTTTCTACATTGTTACAGCTTATTGTGATAGTTTTTCCGTTCACTTATTCAGATCGTAGGTTGCGATCGCCCCTGGCATCGTACTTTGCGATCGGGTATAAGGCTTATTGTGACGAAATGCTGCCCAATTTTTGTTAGCCACATTCAGATAGAAACATTCAGATAGAAACATTCAGATAGAAACATTCAGATAGAAACATTAAGATAGAAACATTCAGATAGAAACATTCATATAGAAACATTCAGATAGAAACATTCAGATAGAAACATTCAGATAGAAACATTCAGATAGAAACATTCAGATAGAAACATTCAGATAGAAACATTCGGATAGAATTATTCAGATAGGAACATTCAAATAGAAACATTCAGATAGAAACATTCAGATAGAAACATTCAGATAGAATTATTCAGATTGAATTATTTCGATAGAAGTTTTTAATTTTTCGTCATTTACTTTTAAGTATTAATTTTTAGTTTAAAATTTCTAGCTTCCACTTTTACTTAACGACATTTACATTTGTTTTTACATTTTCATTTATATCTACATTTTCATTTTACTTGTAGTTTAAAATAGATAACCTTTTCCCTTTATATTCCACCAAGAACGACTGAGTCGCACAATTAACTAGTAATCAATTCGAAAAGACTGGATAAACGAACTTTCATAACTAAGTAAAATCCAGTTATTAAATGGCGCCGTTGCCGGCTCTTTTCGTGAAGTTAACTTTTTTTTGTGAGAGACGCGATGGATTTTAGGATCCGTTCACTTTTGAACGTTATTTTTCTTGCTAAAATTTTTTCAAAAATCCATAAAAATTAAGAAATTTCAAAAATCCCAAAAACATTTGAAAAATCATAAAAATCATTTCTTTTCAAATTTTTTGAACCAAAAATATTCCTCTTAACCCTCTATTGTGTTTAATTCTTTTTCTCTACCCCTCTAATTTTTAATTCTTCATGGATTCTTTTGTCCATTGCATAGGGTGTGGGAGACGATTATATGGGTGCGAATCATGTCAATGGTGTTCATGTGAGCAATGCGGAAAATATCTTCCACCCATTTCAACCGATTCACAACTTGGATTTTGTCCATCATGCAATTCAACTAATTCATCCTTTTCTTCTAATCCACCTACTCTTCCCCCTTGCATATATTGTGGAAGCGATTCTCATTGGCATATTTTGTGTCCTATTCGATACCCGTCTCTTGACGAGCAAGAACCGGGTTCCAATTATGACAATGGTCATAGCTATCTGCCAAATGCACCAGGCTTTTCTCAATACCCGTGTTGCAATCATTGTGGGGGCCCTCACGATACTTCTTATTGTCAGCCAATGAATTATTATGAGCCAAATCCGTGTCCTCATTTTTCTTCACCGATGGATTATTATGAACCAAATCCGTGTTCTAATTCTTCTCAATCGATGATTTACTACGAGCCACATCCGTGCTATCATTTTGGTTTCCAAAATTTTGAGCCCCCACAACCTATCCTCGATCATCATTCCTCTTAGGAAGTTCGTTTGGATCAAACACTCACTAGTTTGGAAAACATTATTCAAAGAATGACTCGACTCCAAGCTAAATTGGAAGAGGATCAACGACAAGAGCAAGTATCTAATCTTAGTGATTATACTCCTCCTCTTGTGCATCCATACTACTATTATGATGATGAAGAGGATGATATCTATAATCTCAACCCATCTTCTAAGATTACTACTCCTACTCTTGATATCCCTAATGCGTCTAAGGATAGTGATACATCGAGTGAGATTAGTGATTTTGGTCTCGACAAATTCTTTGATGAGGTTTGTGATGTGCAGACTTTTGAGGAGCTTACGGAATAGGTTGCTCTTAATGATGATGATTTTTCTCCATGCTATGAGAATTTCACTTTTGAAATGTCTCCTTATCCTCCGGGCGATGAAGGCGATGTTGATTTATTCTCTCCGACTAACGAGAAGTTCACCACTGAACTTGTTCTTGTAGATGAGGTGGAAGACGTTATTCTTCGCGACAAATTACTGAAAGTTCATCTTCTTATTGCTAAAATTGAAGCGTTGAATTCTGCTCCTATTTCTGAGTCTTTGTGACAACCCTAGATTTTGGATTTTTCACTTTTGACTGTTTGATGTTGATCATGTGCTTGATGTGCGTTTATGTGTTATGTGCTCATATTTGACGACCTTCACGAACTCCATTTTCGACCAACCTTACATTTTTTTAAAAGTAGACTCCCTGAACTTAATTTTAAAAAAAATAAACTCGACCAAAGGTGCTACCTACTGCCCGGAACAGTCGACACAAGACAGCCCTGAAAATCAGACTGTTTTACGCCTTTATGCACTAACCCTCTAAACATCATTAATTATCCCTAAATTTATAACACAAACCCTAAAATCATTAATGGATCTTAATTAATATATTTTTCCATAAAATTAATAAAACCCTAATCATCTCAATGATGGTTAATTAACAATACAATTATGATTAATTAATAAAAACATGAATTAAATTAAAGTTAAATTGATCACTTACCTTGAATCAAGAAAAATTAATGAACCCTAATCATAATTTCGTCTCGTCTTGATATCCATGGAAGATTTAGACTGATTTTAGGTTTATTTAGGGTTATTAGTCGTTTTTAGGGGTCTAGGTGTGTTTATATAGGTCTTGGTAACCTTCTGGACAAGTTTAGGCCCAATTAGGACTTTTAAATGGTAATTATCCTATTTTTATTAATTTAATTATTAAAATTAAGGCTATGGGACCCACAAATTCGACTCCTCTCTGTGTTTTATCATATTTACTCTCTCCCCCTTCTATTTTATGTTGACTTATACTCCTATACACTTTCGGGACCAAACCGGGTACCCTTTTGCTAATTTTTTGACTTTTTACGCGATTTTTGAACTAGCCTTCATTTCTAAAAGTTTCTAAATATAAAAAGTAACTATAAAACTTATCCTAACCATATTATATATACTTAATACATACATACAACATATGATACGTACACGAAACCTTATCAAAACGATACCCGAACTTTTCTGCAGATCATTTCTGAACTCATTTCATTTCATTTCATTCGTTTCATTTCTAACTTATACCATGATTTATACATTCATGTGAACTCATGAGCACGAACCAACCTCATCACATCATCATATAACGTACCATGTACTACGTAAACAATGTCTAACATCATGATAAAGTCTCAATATGAGCACATAACACATAAACGCACATCAAGCACATGATCAACATCAAACAGTCAAAAGTGAAAAATCCAAAATCTAGGGTTGTCACATCACTCCCTCCTAATAGAAATCTCGTCCCGAGATTTACTCCATATGCTCAAAAAACTTCATTTCACAACCAACTCGCTATCTCTCTCATAAGAACGTAACCGGATCATCCGTATGACTACAACAACGCCCTCAATGAATATAAGCTCAAGACAAATTTTAGGACCCCCAACATCGGATAAACGATCAAGCCCATGGACAACTAACGGACGTTTACGTGAACGAATTTAAAAATATGAACCAAAAACATGAGACTCCAAAAGATACTCAACATAAAACATGTATCGACTCCCAACGAACCATGGAAATGGACCAATGACACAAGAAGCACCTAGCGACAACCGAAACGTATTACGACCGGTGACATACTATTAAAACCTTGTGCAAAACCAAATTTTACCCCATAATGGATTTTGTACTGTAATGAATATTAGTTGTTCTAAAACCATGGTATCACATTAGTAATTTATGTAATCATTTGACAAAAAAAAAAATCTATAGTCTCTTCACAAACGATCAATTGTCTAAAGCACACAACACAATATCACGCGTCAACATTGACTCCGGAACCCACATTCTTCATTAATTTAACAATCTCTATGATGGATACATCTGAAATCCTATCCCAAAGCAGCCCTATGTTAGCCTTCTAAGTGTCCACTATCCCAAAATACCCAAAACACGAGTTTAAACCATGTTGTCCGAAAATTAATCTTTAACTCGACAGTTGTGCAATTAATTCGACCAAGCTACTGACCTCCAATTACTAAACTATCTGAATATTTTAAAAGTATGTTCCGAGTACATAAATTTAGGCTTTTTAATCACCCAAAAAGCTTTAAAAACGAATAAGTTATGACCAAAACGATTTTACCTAAAATCTGCCCAGACATTAGCGACAATTTCTGACAGTTTAGCAACGAATTTTGACATTTTAGCGACAATTTCTGCCTACCCCGATTTATAACAAAAAAAACGATTTGAAACCCTAAAACCCCTCATTAATTACCAAATTCAAGACCTAATTTATTTTAATTCCAGAAAATTAGAAACCCTTACCCATCATATGAGTAATTACATGATTTTAACATATTTAATTAAATAAGAACAAGAATTTAACTAAAGATCATTAGCTTTAGGTGATCAAAACCAATTTTAGTTTTTTTCTTAAAATAAACAAGCCATACTTATATGTTAAAAAAAATATGTATCCCATCTTATTTTAAACACGCTTACGACACTTAACCCTTATTTCACCGACTACGAACAACTATTTTAACTATTTACAAATTCCATTTCTTTTACCACGTAAAATTCAAACTAAAAGATACCCGTGATCCCAAAAAGAATTCTCCACCCTCTCAATATCCTCTACACCAAAAGTACCGTACAAACAAATACGTGAAATGAGGAATCGATAAATGCGCTACTACGGAAGTTGAACATCTCAAAGAGAAACGAGCTAGCAAACCATCCTAAGAATACAATCGATAAGTAGAAGGGATATATACATATATAGGCATAGGCGTACATACACTCAAATCCATACAACATATACAATACAAGCATGTATTAACCTCTTTCATGCAACCATACTTAGGAATCCATTGATGTCGTGGTACTTGTATAACTATGTTGGCCACCATACTTATACCAGTCCCCTTTCACTAATGCACTCCCTCCTATGATGGCACTTATAACAATTAATACTACACATAACACATCGGTCTACCAACTCAAATAAGCGCATAGATCCTACAACTCATATAAGCACATAACCACAATATAAAATAAGATCCAAAATCCATGTATTAAAATAACGTAGCCAATGCATGAAACAAATAAACTCGTATTCTAGCTGAACCAGCGTAGACAAAATTCAAAATGTATAAAGAACATGAAAACATAATTAAGCGAAATACAACAATGACTAATGTATACGACCATGGTTCAACCCGCACTAGTCAAAACTCGTAAAGAAAATAACATGTAGTTAAATATGAACAATACTAATTCATAACTTAACAAATATCACAAAAATATCATCCAAAAACATCAACATTTATAAAATGCACACATACCCCTATGACGCCTATATGCAGGGACCCTTAAGCTATAGATTAGGCTACGCGATTAGGCAACCTAATTCTCTATAACCATTGTCTCTGATACCATTCTGTCACACCCCACCATGGCGGAATATAGGGCGTGACGTATGGATATCATCACAACAATAGCGTGTCTATAGAGTTAACTAAATGAAATAGAAATGTCATAAAAAGGTGACACAATGTCATGACAATATCTCAAACAATGCAGGCGTCTAGGTAAGTAGGTAACAGGCCTACCTCTTACCAAAGACATTCAAATAACACACACCAAGCATACAGGTATCAAACAATTTACTAAATCAAAAGACAAAATAAAATCTAAGAGGAAAGGGATTCCTCCTAATGCAATCCTAGCATCCTCTATACTCTAGCCACCTCTAACAGCATCTTGCACAACTACCTCACCTGAAAATAACACTAAAATCTGTCAACATAAAGTTGGTGAGAACATAGGTTTAAATTATCAAAACATCTTAAGAACCCTTAACAACCGCTGTAAATAGTTGAAGAAAAATAATTTATAGTAATAGACCATAATGTGATAATCATGATACATGCATCCACAACAAAACTCAATCCAAGTACCAATCACATCTACAATTCACAAAGCACACTATAATAGTCAAGAAGTATCCCGTCACACACACAAGAACACACACCACACTATCTGGATCTTTCCCACACCATCTGTGGAAGATGAACTATATCCCCGTCGAGATATCTTGCCTCCGAAGAGACGATGCACAAGTACTCAGGATGGATCGTGCCCCCCGAACCAAGAACTCAGGACGGATCGTGCCCCACGCTCCACACACATCACAACTGGTCCCATAGACGCCCATACATCTATGTACCAATCCCAATCATAACACAATCAAGATTCACATATCAGAACACATATCAAAGCACATATGAGAACACATAAGCACGCAAGTCATACAATATCACATGTATGTCCACACATTTTAAAACATAGTACTAAATCATGTTAAAGAACATTGCAAGTGTCATCTACATCCCATACTGGAAAAACATTTAAAAACGTAGCAAAACGGGACTATGAACTCACCTGATAGCACAACAAGCTAGCACTCCCGCAAACCTATAAAATCATACACAACACCCTTAGCTCGGGTCTTAACACCCAAGTTAAGTAACAATCAAGGATATGAATCTAATCCCCCAATCCCCACTATCTAGTTCTCCCACTACAAGCTATTCTATACGTAAAGTTCCAGTTTTCCCTTGTACGGTTTACTAGTCACTAAACGATCACATGAAGTGAACTTAACACCACACTTGACTCCTACCCTACTGAAGTTATGTTGTTATATGATCTAAGAACTTCAAAAACCAATTTTACTTTCTAATTACACGTTTAACCCTTTCGTTTAGTCTCTACGCCAAAAGTCAAATAATTTTTACAAAAACAGTGCGCTGTTTAGGAATAAATTTTGTTTTCGGGGATTTGAGTCAAAACCTAACCAAACGGATGAGATAGCCAAATTTTTTTGATTTGGGAACTCTTTATAATGTATATAAAAGGACTGGAGGTTTTCAATAAAATTTATGGTGTTTAGGGCAGGGTTTTGGTGTCAAACATTTAGCATGTACGGAAAATCAGTTTTGGTGAAAACGACTTTTGGCATAGAGACTAAACGAAAGGGTTAAACGTGTAATTAGAAAGTAAAATTGGTTTTTGAAGTTCTTAGATCATATAACAACATAACTACAGTAGGGTAGGAGTCAAGTGTGGTGTTAAGTTCACTTCATGTGATCGTTTAGTGACTAGTAAACCGTACAGGGGAAAACTGGAATTTTACGTATAGAATAGCTTGTAGTGGGAGAACTAGATAGTTGGGATTGGGGGATTAGATTCATCTCCTTGATTGTTACTTAACTTGGGTGTTAAGACCCGAGCTAAGGGTGTTGTGTATGATTTTATAGGTTTGCGGGAGTGCTAGCTTGTTGTGCTATCAGGTGAGTTCATAGTCCCGTTTTGCTACGTTTTTAAATGTTTTTCCAGTATGGGATGGAGATGACACTTGCAATGTTCTTTAACATGATTTAGTACTATGTTTTAAAATGTGTGGACATACATGTGATATTATATGACTTGCGTGCTTATGTGTTCTCATATGTGCTTTGATATGTGTTCTGATATGTGATTCTTGATTGTGTTATGATTGGGATTGGTACATAGATGTATGAGCGTCTATGGGACCAGTTGTGATGTGTGTGGAGCGTGGGGCACGATCAGTCCTGAGTTCTTGGTTCGGGGGGCACGATCCGTCCTGAGTACTTGTGCATCGTCTCTTTGGAGGCAAGATATCTCGACGGGGATATAGTTCATCTTCCACAGGTGGTGTGGGAAAGATCCGGATAGTGTGGTGTGTGTTCCTGTGTGTGTGACGGGATACTTCTTGACTATTATAGTGTGCTTTGTGAATTGTAGATGTGATTGGTACTTAGATTGAGTTTTGTTGTGGATGCATGTAGCATGATTATCACATTATGGTCCATTACTATAAATTGTTTTTCTTCAACTATTTACAGCGGTTGTTAAGGGTTCTTAAGATGTTTTGATAATTTAAACGTATGTTCTCACCAACTTTATGTTGACAGATTTTAGTGTCATTTTTAGGTGAGGTAGTTGTGCAAGATGCTGTTAGAGGTGGCTAGAGTATAGAGGATGCTAGGATTGCATTAGGAGGAATCCCTTTCCTCTTAGATTTTATTTTTTCTTTTGATTTAGTAAATTGTTTGATACCCGTATGCTTAATGTGTGTTATTTGAATGTCTTTGGTAAGAGGTAGGCCTATTACCTACTTACCTAGACGCCTGCATTGTTTGAGATATTGTCATGACACTGTGTCACCTTTTTATGACATTTCTATTTCATTTAGTTAACTCTATAGACACGCTATTGTTGTGATGATATCCATACGTCGCGCCCCATATTCCGCCATGGTGGGGTGTGACAGTCTTTACCTCCGTCTATTACTTCAGTTAAGAATAATGATACATCTATGGAGGAAATCGACATTCTCTCAATACCTCCGGGTATTGATGATGATGACACGGAGGGGGATATTCTTTTTGATAATTTGCTGCATGAAGATATTGTCCCAAGTCCCCCTCCCGAGCACCTTTTATCCCAACCTTTAGAAACCATTACCGAGGATGAGTGCTTTGACCCGGGGGGTGACATTGACCATTCCTTGATTGACACCTTTACAGATTTGCCGATCAGTGATCATCCATTGTCTTTGGGGGATGACAATGTGCTTCCTTTACCCACCCCACCTCCCGTGGATCATGATTTCACATACTTTTCCTATGTTGAAAGGACTTTTCTATCCTTCAAGACTTATCCTCCGGCCTCTCCTTTATTAATGTCCTCCGGGAACGAGGACAAGGTCTTTGATCCCGGTATTACATTTGAGGCTTCCCCATGGACCATTTAATTTGGGGAAGAATCAGGCTCGCGACTCGGTTAACAAAAACAAGTGCTTTTTGGGAGGCAACCCATTTATCTATCCTTTTATTCCGTTTTTATAATAAGTGTAGGTGGAGACCCTAGTATGTGTTTGTTGTTTTCTTTTTTATCTTGTGCAGGGATTCGAGCTTTCAAAGATCCATTCTTGATGACTTTTGACGAACCGTGATCCCGTGTACCCGTTTTCCCGGTTCTACCCTAAACTCTTTTGATTCTTTATTTTATATTCTTCAATATTAAAATAGGAATCACTTTATTTGTCTCTTCCTTAGCAAGATTTAAACAACGTGCACAATGTCCTAAGTGTAGGGGAGTTTACTCCCACATGCTTAAACATTGAGGAAAATGTTTATATTAAGTGTAAAGGGGACTTCTATCGTAGTTAAGTGGGCTTTTCCTTGTATTTGTCCTCATTTTAACCGGAAAATTGATTTTTCGATTTTCTTCAAAAATTTTAATCTATTTTGGCCTATTAGTATTTACCTTTGTTATAGTTATTTTATTTCTTTGCTAGAATAAATTTTAAGAAAGTGGTTTAATGTTCAAAAAGTCATGAATCTTTTGACTCAACCCGAGTTTACTTATCTAAGTCTACTCTAGCTAGTATCCTTAACGTGTTTAAGTCAAGTTTTTCTAGGATTTTATATAGGGAACTTTAAAACGCGAAAGTCTTAACTCTTACGGGTTAAGAACAAGAACTTTTCGCAAGTTCCTATTATTGATCCTAGAAAGTCGTTTATTTAGGGAACTTTAAAATGCGAATTCTAAACTTGAAAAAGTCTAAGAAGTTGCAAGATCCTATAGACGACTTGAAAACCCAAAACTTTGATTTAATTGGCTAAGCATCCAGGAGTCTCATTCCTTGAGATTTTAAATTGTGGAGAACGAGAGATGATAGAGTCAATTATAAGTTTGGTATTCTTTCATGAATTTATGTGAGTTGATTATAAGCTTTTTCTCCCATCGCTTGCTAATAAATTTATCTGCAATAAATAAGGTTGTACGATTTGAAAAGTTACTTAGCTTCTAGCACAAGATCTTTTAAAAGTTGCTCGGTATTAATTAGAGTTCATAGCCAAGGCATAACTTATTGAAGTGGGATGTGAAGATTGGCGAGTCCGAAAAGGTCCTAACAAGACATGAGGGCTACATTTTGTTGCTAAAGATCCAAAAGTGATGTGAAGAATCATTTATCAAAAATCAATATGAAGGATCGAGACACACGACGAAAAGCAAATACTCCCCTAAAGATCATGGAGAAGTCTATACAAAAAGGCCCTAACAAGGTATGAGGATAAATAGATCCAAGTCCTAAAAGGAGGTGGATCGTTGTATATCAAAATCCAAAATAAAGATTGGAGAAAAATAAAGAAGTCGTGGTCCAAATATGAAGAATCTCTCAAATACTTCAAGTGAAGAAATTCCTATTATGAAGAGAAGACCATAATTTCAAAAACGTCTCTCAAGATTCGAAGTATGAAGTCGCTGCCAAATATCGGTCCGAGAAAGGTCTCAAATCGTGAAGTGAGTTATGCCAAGATAAGAACTTTAAGAGGTCCCGAGAAGCATTTTTAAAAGATTTTGTCCTTTAGCTAACTATTGATTAAATCGTCCCACTTTATTTTCGTCCTAATAAACTATCGAAATAAGTCAAACAATGCATCCTCGTGATCATTCAAGACAATATTAAAATATAAGAGATACACCTAGGAATAAGGGAGTATAAGTGAATAATTGGGCCACATGAGTTCGTGTTAGTTTGCTAACTTATAATAACAATGATCTCGTTTTTAAGCTTGGTTTGAGAAACGTGAAGCTTGAGGATGATAAACATTCATGACAATCCAAAGCCTCAATGTAAGTCTTCAATCTCTTTATTTGTTTTTCTTCCTTTAATTATGTTTAATAAAGGCCAAGGTAGGTTAATTATGATGAAAAATGTAAAACGTGCTTTGTAATTAATGCATTGGATGAGGGGATTGCAATGGTCAAGTGTAGGGGATTTGATAGGTGTGAAAACACCCATCCTTTTACCACTTAATTATAATAATAACCAAGCCAAAACGTGTATTTTATGTCGTAAATGTCGGAATTATGCGTGGTTTGTGTTTTTATTGTGTTTTAGGACCAAAATATGAAAAAGGAAGAAAACACGGGCTTTCACGGGCTTTTATCGAAGAAAACGAGAAAAGACGAAGTCAAAATATCAAGAGTGCAAAAAGAACGGAAGTCCAAGGCATATTCTGAAGATTTATCGAAGAAAAAGTCTAAAGACGGAAGTATAATGAAGTCGAAGAACCAAGTCTAATTAAAGAAGAAAATTATAAGACGAGTTCAAATTATATCGACAAATCCCGAGACGACGTCGAGAAAGACAAAGAATTTAAATTGAGTCGAGACAAGAAGAAAGAAGAAAGACAAAGAATTTTACTCCTCCTATAAATACCCTCCTAATGTATCATTAGGAGGTGGTTAGATAGTTTAGTTTAGGAGTAGGAGTAGATTACTTTCTCTCTCTAGATTTATTTCATGTTCTTAAGTTTTTCTTTCAAGTTTTCTTAATCTTTAATCTTTAATCTTGTACTTTTGAATCTTTAATCTTAATCTTATTTCAAGCTTTTTACAATCATCTTCTTCTACCTTTCTTGATCTTTTTAATTATGTTTGATTTGAAATAATCTTTGATTTTGTATAATCTTGATGTTTGATTGATTAAAAAGTTTATCTTTTTATTCATCTATAAGTTTTAATACGAATTGAGCTTTGAGCTTGACATGCTTATTGGCTTAATTTTGTGTTTAGCTTATTCACTTTTTAGTTTTCTTAAAAAAGTTTAGTCTTTATAAAGTTTGTTTTATAAAGTTTGCATATTTAGTATATCAAAAGTTTTCAAATTTGTGCTTATTGAGTTGGTAAAGTTTTTATTAATTGTTCTTTTTAGAAGTGCTTATTGGTTTACTAGCTTATGCTCATCCATCCGAATATTGTGATTTTTCCATCACAATAGGGTTTCTACATTGTTACAGCTTAATGTGATAGTTTTTCCGATCACTTATTCCGATCGTAGGTTGCGATCGCCCCTGGCATCGTACTTTGCAATCGGGTATAAGGATTATTGTGACGAAATGCTGCCCAATTTTTGTTAGCCACATTCAGATAGAACCATTCAGATAGAAACATTTAGATAGAAACATTCAGATAGAAAAATTCAGATAGAAACATTCAGATATAAACATTCAGATAGAAACATTCAGATAGAAACATTCAGATAGGAACATTCAGATAGAAACATTCAGATAGAAACATTCAGATAGAATTATTCAGATAGAAACATTCAGATAGAAACATTCAGATAGAGTTATTCATATAGGAACATTCAGATAGAAACATTCAGATAGAAACATTCAGATAGAAATATTCAGATAGAAACATTCAGATAGAATTATTCAGATTGAATTATTTCGATAGAAGTTCTTAATTTTTCGTCATTTACTTTTAAGTATTAATTTTTAGTTTAAAATTTCTAGCTTCCACTTTTACTTAACGACATTTACATTTGTTTTTACATTTTCATTTATATCTACATTTTCATTTTACTTGTAGTTTAAAATAGATAACCTTTTCCCTTTATATTCCACCAAGAACGACTGAGTCGCACAATTAACTAGTAATCAATTCGAAAAGACTAAATAAACGAACTTTCATAACTAAGTAAAATCCAGTTACAAACCCAAGACTGAAGACACCAACCAAGAGAAACTTTATATGTTACATATGGATCTTTGTGGGCCAATGCGTATTGAAAGTCTTAGTGGTAAAAAGTACATCCTCGTCATTGTCGATGATTACTCTCGGTTTACATGGGTGAAATTTCTGACAACAAAAAATGAGGCACCTAAATTCATCATCGGATTCTTCAAGATGATTCAAGTACGTCTCAACACTACTGTCTGACGCATTCGTACAGATAATGGAACTGAATTTGTGAATCAAATCTTGCGTAATTATTATGAAGAAGTTGGCATATCTCATGAAACATCCGTTGCTCGCACTCTACAACAAAACGGTGTCGTTGAAAGGAGAAATCGCACAATTATGAAAGTAGCTCGAACGTTGTTAATTTACGCAAAGGCTCCATTTTTTATGGGAAAAAGCAGTATCTACAGCAGTTTACACCGAACACCGCTCAGTAATTCGAAAACGCCATGGTAAAACACCTTATGAGCTTCTACATGGAAAAGTACCAGATTTATCATATCTTCATGTATTTGGTTATCTATGCTATCCAAATAATGATGGTGACAATTTGGGAAACTTCAACCAAAGGATGATATTGGTATTTTCATTGGTTATGCGCCCGCAAAGAAAGCATACCGAATATACAATCATAATTCTCACAAGATCCTTGGAACAATGAATGTCGATTTTGATGAGCTGACGGCATTGGCTTCTAAGCAAAGCAGCTCTGAACCCGCAATTCATGAAATGGGACCCAGTAACATTAGCTCTGGTCTTGTCCCAAATAACCCTTCTTCATCCTCACTTACACCACCTTCTAGGAATGAATGGGATATATTGTTTCAACCGTTCTTTGATGAATTCTTTACTCCTCCAAGTATTGTTGCTCAAGAACCTGAAGTAATAGCCCCGGTTACCGAAGTTGTAGCTCCAACAACCGAAGCATAATCTGATACGTCTACACCTACATTTGGGCAAGATATACCTTCAACGAGTAATTCTCAACCAACAGATGTTTCAACTACCCATGTCATGCCTATTGATGATGAAGAGGATGATGATGATCATGATTTGGAATTTTCTCAAATACGTGAACTTCCATTCTTTGGTGTACCAATTCCCGAGTCTAATCAAGCCAGGTCGTCCACCTCAGAGGAAGCTCCTACTAAGGTTTACTCCGATCCACTGATTCATGAACATGACAACAAGTGGATAAAGGATCATCCTATAGATTCTATTATTGGTGACCCTAATCGTCCGGTATCCACACGAAGTCAGTTACAAGAAAGTGCAATGTTTTGTCATTTTGATGCTTTTCTCAGTGAAGTTGAACCTAAGACGTGGCAACAAGCATTTACCCAATCTTGTTGGATAGAAGCTATGCAAGAAGAACTTAATGAATTTATACGTCTTGATGTATGGGAACTTGTCCCATGCCCGGATCAAGTGCAGTTGCTCACTTTTAAATGGGTTTACAAGGTGAAACTCGACGAGTTAGGTGGAATATTGAAGAACAACGCTCTACTAGTAGCTCGTGGATACAAGCAATTATTAGGCATCGACTTTATGGAATCCTTTGCACCTGTTGCCCGTTTGGAATCTATTAGACTATTCCTTTCTTATGCAGCCCATATGAATATGATCGTCTATCAGATGGATGTGAAGACGGCATTTCTCAATGGTCAAATCAAGGAAGAGGTCTATGTTCAACAGCTGGATGGTTTTGTGAATGCTAAATATCCTAATCACGTGTACAAGCTTAAGAAGGCTCTCTATGGGTTGAAGCAAGCTCCACGCGCATGGTATGATCTATTGTCACAATTCCTCATTACGCAAGGCTTCGCTAAAGGCAAGGTGGATCCCACGCTGTTCATTCAAAAACGAGGTAAAGATATGATTATGGTACAAATATATGTTGATGATATTATATTTGCTGCCTCGACCCAAACTTTATTCGATGAGTTTGGGACACTCATGTCTTCCAATTTTAAGATGTCAATGATGGGCAAGGTATCATTCTTCTTAGGACTTCAGATATCTCAGAGTCCTAGAGGCATCTTTATCAATCAATCCAAGTATGCCCTTGAATCGCTTAAGAAATATAAGATGGAATCTTGCGACCCCGTGGAGACTCAAATGATGGAACGAACTAAGCTAGATGCAGATACACATGGGATTGTCGTTGATCTGACACTTTATCGTGGAATGATTGGTACCCTTCTGTATATCACAGCCAGTCGACCTGATCTTGAGTTTGCTATATGTATGTGTGCTCGGTATCAAACTCGGCCTACTGAGTTACACTTAGCTACTGTTAAACGGATCTTTCAATATCTTAAAGGAACCATTAATCGGGGACTTTGGTATTCTAAGGACTCTTCGATTGCACTCATGGCATATGCAGATGTGGATCACGCGGGTTGTCAAGATACCAGGCGTAGCATGAGTGGAACTATGCAACTACTAGGAGATCGACTAATCAGTTGGGCATCTAAAAGGCAGAAAAGCGCTGCAATTTCTAGTACGCAAGCATAATACACAGCTATGTCTGGTTGATGTGCTCAAATTCTTTGGATGAGATCGCAATTAACCGACTATGGTCTAGGTTTCAACAAAATTACGATGTACTGCGGCAATAAGAGTGCAATTGCCTTATACTGCAACAACGTTCAATTCTCCCGGTCGAAGCATATTGACATTCGCTACCACTTTATCAAGGAGCAAGTCGAAAATGGAGTGATTGAGCTTTACTTTTTCCGATCTGAGTATCAATTGGCGCATATTTTCACAAAGGCTTAGATCGCGCTCGAATTGAATTTTTGGCTGACAAGCTAGGATTGAGAACCTTCTCGCCTGAGACTCTATAGGAATTGGCAGATGAAGCGAAAGAATAGTAGTGGTAAACTATTCTCCGTATCCTTGGTGATCATCTGTATATATTGTTTATATTTTGATCCACAAAATCAAAATACAAAAATATAAAACCATATAAAAACCATAAAAATTGAAAAATTCAGAAAATTCAAAAATATTTTTACTTTATCTTTCCAAGGCATGTATTTGGGTACGATAATATTTACGGACTTAGAAATGTCGATTAATATTGACACGACGCCATAAATAGAGTTCGTACAAAAGTTGTAAATATTTCATAAAACATACCTATATGGCTTGTAGTTATTTCAGACTGCAACCCGATTTTCATATTAAAGTCAAGTATTTCTTTTGAAAGCTTTAGCTCAACAACGGGAATTAATTTTCTCGGGCATGGTTTATTTTATAACCATGTAAGGGATTGTGTTTATGTTATAACACAATCTAACACGGATATATGTACGCACCAGTGCATTTATTTGTTAAAACAAGAGAAATCTTGTTTTTATGAAGTTATCATCTCTACAACCATAGCAATTTACAATTGGTATCTACATACTCGACGATGCGACTACTCAAACAATGACTACAGCTCTTTCAATAGAACACGGGTCAGCATTTGAGGGGGAGCAATTGTCATGCATTCAGAATCTTCGATGCCGAAAGTGCCAAGTTCACTAATTGGTGTCAAGACAACAATACCAATCGTACATGTGGTGTCAAAAGATGACTTCAGACGTGACAAGGTGACCAACATTTACCGACAAGAACCATTTGATCTTATCATATGTTGTTCTCATCAATCAGGTCCAACCTTATCAACTTATTCTAATATGGTGAATATGTGATCATTTTACTCATCGGTATCATATCTCACATTTGATATCATGAAGATAAAACGAACTTGCATTTTTCTTCCCAAAACTTTGTTAAAACTTCATTTAATCAATTGATATTAAAAACATCGATTGGGTTAATATTTTTAAATATTATGGGAAATGATTAAACAAAAATGGTTTGACATAACATGATAGCTCATCCGACATGTGCGAAATGTTTTCGAATATCGTGGCATATGTTAAGGGGGAGCAAAATGGATTTGCTATACCAAATCGTTTTTATGATGACATATACTTACCCTAAACCCATTTATTTCACGACGATGAAGATTGTGGTGACATAAGGATGGTAGGATAGGTTAAGTCCAATGATTCTTCCAAAACCGAAGGAATCTTCCAAAGGACATTCCACAACTAGGAATAGTACTCCTTAGGAAAGATGGGGAAGATTGTGAACGTAGCTGAATGTCGACCAAGTACTTAAGTTAGCACTAGAACAATCACAATAAGGTGCTAGTTATGACGTATTGGTAAGCATTGAAGGGGTTGAAGAATGAAAAAGAATTGTAAAGATAAATGTTCTAAAGAAAGAAGCCCTCCTTACAACCCTAGGCAGAAACCGGGTCAACACATATGCTATTGAGATCATTTTAATGATGCTCGATATTGAAGATAGACATCATGGACCCAGTGATGCAATGCACAACCCATCCCAGCTAACTCAGATATCTCTCAAATGGTATTTGTTTTATTCACAGTGAGTCAACGGATTATCTATCGATTTATTCACTCCGAATATATTGATATTGAAAAGGTGTCACTCCTCTCCAGCCTCTGATCACTTAAAATCCAAAATGCACGATCGAGTCTAGAGCCATTTGAGATCATCAAATATCTCATTAGGATACACTTCCATATTTCCTTGCTTCTTCACACTCTATGAAAAGTAAGAAAGATATTAAGAGTCCTACGCAAAATCTTCATGATCTTGCCTGAACATCTGAGTAATACGAAAGTATTTACAATGAAGATGGAAATTCTTCTTGAGCGAACATTATAAAGCTCATGGTAGGTGACTTGTGTGATTCTTTATGAATCAAACTTGTGATAACACGTTCTAGGCCTCTACGCAATATCTAAGTGATCTTGCCAGAACACTTAGAGTGACACATTAGTGTTCATAGTGATGAGTGGAAATCCTTCTAGTGTTAACCTCAAACAGCACTTGGTAGGTAACTTGCAAGATTCTATATGAATCAAGCTCGTGACAACTAGAAAGCAACGATGGTGTGATTCTTTAATGAATCAAACTTGTTCAAGGAATCAGAATTGACGGCTTCAATTATGCGGATAGTTTTATACAAATGACTCACTCTTTACGTTCGCAGCCAGCTTTGGACGGTCAGGTAAAGAGAACGGGTTTACCCGCGAAATCTTGTCAAGGAGATTTTTAAATAAATCTACCTGCCACAAGTACGATATTTAATATCGTCCAACAGTCTTCACCGACCAGAGGTAAAATGCTACCGAACTAGAATGAAATGTTCAAATCCATTTCATTCGCGTCTACTTATGTTACTATATTTGAAGACGGTGGCGTCGCGGTGTTTGAAAATAATTCATCCCCGCATGCTTATACTTTATGCACTTAATACTTAATATAATTCAAGAAAGCCTAAAATTCAAGTCTTCCGCTGTATCGAACTCTGAAGCTTTCAAGAATTACGAAGGTATAAGTATGTGGGACATGACGTCACGAAGAGGCGGATATCACAAGTGACTGATGTACAAGATCAAGGCAAGAGATTAATGCTCAAGATTGATATCAAAGATCACATCAGCATGTTCACCAGGAAATAAAAAGAAAAGAATGACGAAGACTGCGAGCTTAAGACAAACATAGTATGCTAGGTTTATTTTATTATTGTAACTCAGGTAACGCCCTTATTTGGAGTGACCTCCCTTAGGGGGAGATTGTTGGAAATACATTTTTACGTATTTAGGAAGATTCGGTCACTCCGACAATATATTAAGTAGTAGATCGTAGTCTAGTTACTTTATATTAATTAACAAGGAAAGGCTCGGTCCATGTTATATATGGCCGGCCTAATATTGTAAGCCCAAGCCCATCTTATGGGCTTGTATATAAACCCTCTCGTTAGTTGGAGAGGGTGTGGTTCACTTCATAATACACATAGTGAAAAGGTGTTTTCTGTCACTTTCTCTCTCTAAAAGTGTGTGTGTTCTCACCATCTTTCAATCTCTTTCTCTCTCTAGAACATAAGCAAGATTTAAAAAATCTTACAGGGAAGCTATTCAAAAGACACAAGTAAGAGATAGGAATTTCAAACCTAGTCAGATGCCTTCTAGATTACCCAACACAGCTAAGCGTAGCATGTCATATCATAGGAGCATCAATCAATCACCTAGGAATTCTAGATCTTACTCGGACTTAAAATATGCTACTTGTAAAACATGTAAGAAATGTGTCTTTAAGGAAAATCATGACTCTTTTGTCAATAAAATCCTCCATGAGGTTAACTTCCATGCTAGAATTAAATCCCAGTGGTTAGCTAAAATCAAACTCATTGGTAAAGTTTGGCGCCCCACTGGTAGAACTTTTACTCTTGTAGGAAACGAGTGCCCTTTAACTAGGATAGTCACTGATTGTACTAAGACTACTAGGGAGGAAATGGAAAAGGATGATACATCACTTAAGCATGAACTTAAGGTTTTCTATAAAAAGAAACATTTGCCAGCTAAGACAAGTGAATCATCTCCTCAGGTCACCTTTGGCACAAGAAAAGAAAACCGTGAATCCCCGCAGGGTTCTAAGATAGATATCACTAACCCATATAAAAGCATAAAAACTTCAACTAAGATTGCATGTACCAAAGTCAAGGATCAACAAATACAAACCGTTCCGATCTTTATATACCGTTCAACTAAGGACACTCTCAAAATTTGGTTACTAAAGAAGATGATATTAGAGAAACAAGTGTCTCAGGGGATTTGCAGTTAAGCTCGTGTATAAGGATTATAGAAAAATCACAGTCGGTGACCCGTTCATCAAAGAAAGGAAAGTTTATCTCCGATGATAAACTTATCCTCACAAACGAGAAATTATTTTTTCTCGGACACGAGCTAAAATTAAAACTATTCAATGGTTTTAAGCTCGTGTACATGGCTCATAATCAAATCACAGTTTGTGACCCAAACTTTAAAGAAAGGGAAGTTTATCTCGTCAGTGATAACTGATATGAGTGAAATCCCATATCAATAATATCACAAATCACCCTAAAACACAAAGAAAATACCTAATTGTTATACATAAAAGAAGTATTATGGGGTATGTTTTGTGTTTGTGCTTGTTTAGTTAACAAAGATACAAATTTGGAGCAAACAAGTGAAATCAAGCCTATAAAATGAAGAAAAGACAAAAGAAGGATCAAAAGTGACAAGCCTTGCAAAGACAAAGGACCTTTCTTGACAATTTCCAAAGATGAAGGACTAAAAGTGTAATTATGCAAAAGTAAAGAAGAAAGTGAAATTTGATCAACATTTAAGTCAACAAAGTCAAAGGATGATATATGAACAAGATTGAAATTTGAAGGACCAAATAAGTTAAAGAAATGAAGCTTGGGACTTAATTCCTATTCTGCCTAAACTAAAAGGACTAAACTTGACAATTTTCACACTACTTTGCTTCTTGATCCGGTTTTACACAAGGCAGCAAATGAGAGAAGAGATTGTGAGTGACATGGATTGCCACATAACCCCACTACTGCCGCTATATTAAATATAAAGAATCCTAACAGTACACTCCACTCAGCCTAAACCAACCAATCATATTTCACCATTGTGGATATGATCCGCAACTCATCTTTTCATCCAATAAGAGACTGACACATGTCAGCTTCAAACTATAACAAGCCCAGGATCAAAGTCGAGCTATACTACATATCATGAGAAGTGATCAACATGGAAATTGTTCATTTTCAAGAGAGGAACACAACCCCACCTGCCAATTAACTTGAAACTTACTCAATCAAAAACCCCTAAATTGAGTTCTTCAACGGCTATGAGCAATTGAGAGATTTAAGCCACCTGTAAGGATGCTATTGGTTTCAACACATCACTACTCTCCACCAGATCATATCCCAACCTCTATAAATACCCAGCTTAGCTTTCATTTCATGTATGTAGTTAGTGTGTATTTTTTCACACACTTGTAAAAATCCCTCTGATTTCACTTAGCATTCAATTAGAACTCCTCTAAAGTGACTGACAATCATTTAAGAGGTAGTTAGTTAGTTGTAACCGTCTTGTAACAGACTTTACCACCATTAATGAAATTCCACATTTACTTTTACTCAAACCTTCTTCTTATACTTACATAATCATACACATTCGTTACTGTTGTTGTTCTATTGATCAATCATGATCAATGGAGTTATTTTATGATGTTTTGGAGATTGTAGCTGGTTCAGACTTGTTTTTGAGTTCATTCAATAGCTGATTTGAAGATTGTAGCAGGGGAGATCATTGGTAACAGATTATGATGACATGATGGTGAATATTGGTTGATTCATGGTGTTTTGTTGATCTTAATAAGCTCAGCGCTTATTAATCCATCAAAGGAGGCTTCAAAAGCTAAAAGGAACACATTTCTCTTGTTTAAATTCCCCTAAATAGTCTATGCATGCTCAATTCCTAGTATAAGCTTCTAATTGCTGAACTGTGTTTGTGCAAGTGTAATTTAAGTATAATCTTGATGATCTTATAGTATACTTGTAGTTTGATAGCCTTAATTCAGTTAATACTTGTTCGAACTTGATCTTTCATCAGTCTTAGTTCATTAGCTACTCATTTTGTGGTTTAACTAGTAAACTAGTTGGAATCTGGCATTAAACCAGTTCATTTCAGACAACTTACATGATTTAATAAGTTTCAAAAGCTGTCAAAAACTTTTGCTCATAATTCCTTCACAAAAGTTCATATCAGCTTTTTAAAGTAGTGTTTTGTGACAACCCAAACCCAGGTCATTTATTTAATATTATATAATATTATTTTACGAATGATTTTGAATTTTTTGATGAATTGAATGAAATGACGATTGATGGTTTTATTTAAAACCGACGTTGGAGGTCTTATTTTTATCTTTTTACTAATAACGAGGATTATTAATAACCACGATATCGACGGATGCCCGAGATTTTATGTTTTATCATTTGTTGTCTCGATGTTTATAATTTTGACGTTTTTATTTTAAGTTCGTATTAAGTCAAACCGGGATCATATTATCATCATATTTTAAGTGCGTTTTAACTTTTGAAAAGTATTTTTACGAAACCCGAGCCTCGTAAATATTTTCAAAATTGACAATTTACATTTTCCACCCTTAGAACTATTTAATTGCATTTTGGACCAAAACTATTGCAAATTAGCAAAAACTATCCCTCCACCACCATATAAAAGGTGATTCTCTCACCTAGTTTCACACACACAAACATGTGCACTCCAAAAAATTCTTCCATCTCTCTTTCTTTTCTCTTGTTGCCGAAACCACCACCACCTAAACACTACTCCATCTCAAATTTTATTATGATCAGAGCAAAAACAACACAATACCACATCTTAGATTTTCAAGGGCTATATTTTGGTACTAAATTTAGCAACATGCATGAAGATTATTTTTTTCAAGAGTTGGTAGGTCAAATTTAAGATTATGTATGTGTTGTTGGTGATGATCAAGGGATGATCATGCCAAAATTTTGTTAAAAAGTTGTTTTTAATTTTTGATTTTTGATTTTGAACTTGAATCAAAGAAATCTAACAAAAGACCATATTTGGAAATTTAATTGTGCATCTTTTGATATAAATTTTATACACATGCACCAACTTTTATTTTTTTATATATGATCCATGGTGATTTGATCTATTTTTATTAAGTGGGTATGTTGTTAGTGTTGTTATAATTGATTTTTGAGAATTGTATATTGAAAATTTTGAGTAGGTAAAATTTTGGATGATCATTCTAGGGTGTTATGGGTTAGTTAAGTTGTTTGTGATGATATTAGGGTAATATTAGGAGTATGAGAATGGTTAAAATGGGTTGAAAATTTGATTTGACATGATTTTTAAAGTTGTGTTTTAGATCAGTAGGTTTAAGCCCACTTTTGGGTACCTTACCATTTGAAAATGGTTTAACTAATAGCATAGGGTTGTAGAGAATTCTTTTAGCTTCGATTTGATATAAGATAGAGCTTCTAGCTCCAAACGAGTGCGAAGTTATGATGTTTTGATTATTCGTGTACCGGGAGACGAGTATCAACACAATCCGAAGTTGTTGTCGATATTTGGATCGAATCTCGGGGACTATAAAATGAGTTGTAAAAATAATCAAGTTCTGATGTTTGGTTCTGAACTAACGGTTATGAGTCTATTTTCAAAGTCGACTGTCGATTTTGTAAACGGAGTAAAACAAATAAGTTAAAAAAAAGACTATATGAGTTGTTGACATAAAACTGTCCGGTTTTTGTAGTTCAAAGATGTGTCGGGCAGGGAACTTTAAACGTAAAATATTTTGATGGTCTTTTAACAGGTCTTTCTATATATAGTAAGTGACATTTCTGATTAGTATCATAATTATTTGGTGTGTTTAAGTGGGGTAAATGAGCTCGTACATTTGGTGTGTACCGGCAGATGTTTATCGAAAGAATTAACTAATAAAGTAAACATATAGAATGAAGTAAAAGGTCACTTGTATTGTTTTATTTTGGGCTGGTTGTGATTTTATTGTTTTGAGTTTGATGATATTAAGTATGTATTTTATTCGAGTTTATTATTGATGAACGCGCCTTATTTGATAGGTTGTGGTTTTTGTGTTTATCGGGCATCAACTATCGTCGAATATCGTCTTACTACTGCTATTACTCCAGGTGAGTCTATAGCCTCGCTTTTGTAATTGTTTTGAATGATTTTAAAACCCGCGAGGGGGATACATGCTATTTGAAACTAAAATGAACACAAGTCATGATTGATTGTTTGGACCCGAATGTTGCCTTTGTTGATTTGAATTGTATAAGTACCTAATTTGCAAAAGTCCCTAAATTCATGAGCCGTTAACTATCTTCTGACTTGATGTTGTGAGTTGAGAATAGCCGCTTATTCTAATAATAGTACTATTGGGCTGACGACCCTATCCGAGACCAGGCTTTACGCTGAGTAACCCGCTGGGAAGGATAATTTTACGAGAATGAGAATTGGTATTCTTGAAAATGCCGGCTTTAGGCGTGGGTGACTAAGTTAAGGGGTCGGTTTCATGAGCTTAATACAATTCAATAGCTATTGCTATATACCAGATTGTCTGAATAATAGATTGTAATGATTAGCAATTCTATTAAATGATCTTGATTGATTTTTCTCTTGTGTTCAAATGATGATTTGGAAAACCTTTAGACTCGCTCAACCGTTGTGTTGATGATTTTAAGCATGTATTTCAAGTGATTGAAGTTGATGAATTGCGGAGCTTGCTGGAGAAGGATTGCGGATTGCTTTTGTGGTGATTGGTCTAAAACGGATTTCTTTCCCTTTTATCATAAAAATAATAATGTACGGTCATATATTCTGGTAAATTGTTTGTTGATTGAATGAAATCTTTGGGGGACCTAAATATTACTCTGATATTTCTAAAATTGTTTTACTTGGGATTGAAAGTTTTAGACAGTGGTTAAATTTTATTCTTTTATATTTTAAATTTATCATTTTGAGTTTGTTCAAAATGTCTTGTGTAACAATGTTTGTATTAGCACCCAAATGTGTATTTCTGTTGCGTAATGTAATTTGGGGGTGCTAAAGATTGGTAATCAGAGCATTTTAGTTATAGCGAATTAGGTCGATTTTTGAAAAATGTCCTAAACTATAACTTTGGTGTCGAAAGTATTTTACAAAAGCAACGAAACTTCTCCGCAAGGCTCCGGTAAGATTATTTGTTTTGTATTGTTTTATAGTTGATGTATCCCTTAAAATTGAAACGATTTTTAGAGTATTTATTAAGTAAATACTATGATGATGTATAGATGTTGTTGAAAGTATGTTGAGTATTTGTTATCGTAATTTTCTTTATGTAATGCATATGTATATACTTTTAAATAATGACCTTATATACTACCGAGGGTCTAGCGTAATAGACCAGATGATGAATGATTTTACAACTGATTGCTTGCGAATTATATCGGGTATGAGAAAGTTTGATTAGTTGATGTATGGTAGATATGTGGTTGAAATTGGTGTGATTAGAAGATTGATGTGAAAGAAAAGTTGTTTTAAAGGTTGTATTTGGTATGTGGAGAATTGAGTTTGTTAGGACTTGGAAGAGGGAAGAGATTGCTAGTCTTGGGTTGATTGTGATGAATTTGTGTGTTTGAATTGAAAGGCTTAAAGAGAAGTAGGTAAGTTTTGAAAGGATAAGTGAGTGGGATTCTCATGTGAGAACAATTCTGAGTAGATTTTGGAAGTTTAGGAATGTTGAAAATTGTATTAAGATTTGCCTTGTGATTAATCTGCTGTGTATAAGTGAGTAATTAGATTTTGAGAGTGAGCTACTATCATGTTATGGATTTGACTTTGAAGTGCGAAAAGGGAAATAGATGAGTGCGATGAAGCTGACAGCAATATTAAGAAGGATGAGGAGCTGGTGTCTAAGGAACTAATCGCGTAATGGATTTCATTGTATCTTATTTTATTTTTATGATCGAACTTATTTAAACCTTGTGTCATGGCGTTGTGATGGAACTTATTATCCTTTAAGTTTGTTCGATAGATGATTGTAGTGACAGACAGTGCCACTATCCTGTTGAATCCTCAACGCAATCTGAATTACCCTCATGATCTTTGATGTGCCTTTGTTAACTCTTTTGAGTTTTGGTTGATGAACCATTGTAGTTTGTGTTGTTCGTGCATGTAGTATCCATGAGACATCCTGATAAAGAATTCCTTCTTTATTCTTGATATATATACTTATCATGTTTCTTTCTTCTGTGATGATGGAAGAAGGAGTTAGGGAAGCATATTT
This sequence comes from Glebionis coronaria, assembly GCA_025667525.1. Lineage (NCBI taxonomy): Eukaryota > Viridiplantae > Streptophyta > Magnoliopsida > Asterales > Asteraceae > Glebionis > Glebionis coronaria. The sequence continues at coordinate 317,705,406 of CM046875.1, read as the reverse complement.
CTGTCATTAGTAGATCGCTATGTGACTAAGTGTGTTGAAATATGTCGCCAAAACTAACGACAGCTATTTTGAACACTATGATTAAACAAGTTATTGCTAGAACACCTGAAGCTGACCGTGCTGCAAGGAATCAAGATGTTACGGTTAGTTGTGCTGGAGATAATGGTGCTGCAGTTGATACTACTGAGAATAATGATGATGCTGCTAAACATATTGATGATGCTGCTGATCCAGATGATAGTGTTGCTGCTGTTCTGCAGGTTCAGAAGAATATATATATGTTGGTTTTTAGAAGTGGGGTTCTACGCAGTTCTGTGGTATTAGTGGTGCATTAGAATTGCATAGTTGGATTGATAAGATGGAGAGTACTTTGAGATTATTGAGTGTTCAGAAACTAATAAGGTGAAATTTGCTGCTGCTACATTTCAGAATGGTACACTAAGATGGTGGAATACCGAGTGACTACTTTTGGATTGGTTGTGACTAATAGTGAGGCATGGACCGTGATGAAAGGGCTATTGACTGCTAGGATTTGTCCCGAGAAGGAACTAGGATAGCTGGAACCCAAATTGAGATAATTAGTGCTAAGGGACGATGATATTACTGCTTACTGGGAAATTTTATGAGCTATATTTGCTATGCCATGATACTTTTGTGAATGATCGTAAAACAACGAAGAAGTACATTAGAGGATTGTCTAGTAATATCAAGGGTGAGGTTATTTCTTTAGGACCTAAACCTTTCAATGAAGCTGTTCAGATGGTGCATGATTTAATGGATGTGAAAGTGCAAGATAGGAAAGATAGTGTTGTTGAAAACAATAAGAGAGAGTGGGAATCTGCTAAGTTCAATCAGAATCAAGGATAGAATTGTGAGGATTACAGTAATAACAATAACCAAAGACAGAACCGAAATCAGTATTTAAACCATGGAAGGAATGATGGGATTCGTGTTGCCATGTGTCTAGAAGTGACAAGATAAATCTCAAGAGTGTTTGCTATACTCTATACCATGTAGGTAATATTCCACAATTGTGACTAGAGTTAGGACAACCTGGTCATAAAGCTGCTAAGTGCAGAACGAGAGGATTAGTCATTGTAATTAGTACCCCTGGAGTAGTGATATGATTTAGCCATGGCGAGAAGGGACACAAGCAAGGGAATTGTCCAAGGAAAGGAAATTGAGAAGGTTGGAATGCTGCCGCTCCGGTTTACGTTTGAATGATGATGACAAACCTTAAGGTCAGAATGTTGTAAATGGTATATTCTTACTTGAGATTCTTTATGTCAGTATGTTTTTTGATTTCAGATCGGGTAGAAACTGTAGAAATGTAAAGATTCAGTTGTCTTATCAACGGAGAGTCAATAAGATTGACAATTAACTATGTTGTGGAGTTAACCGATGGAAAGGTTGCTAGTGTTAGTTTTACACTGAGAGTGTGTTCCTTGAATTTAGGAAGGTAAGTGTTTAATATTGACTTGATGCTCATAGAGTTGAGATCTTTGGATGTGGATTATTGGTATGAATTGGTTAGTGGTGCGAAGTGCTGATGCTTGAGATTGAACTAATCTTCACTATAAATTGATAGCTGCTGGCTTAGATTTTGCTGCGAAGCTGAGTGTTGACTGTGAAAGGTGATGAGTGAACTTTCCATCTGGGAAGTGTGTCTTGTTTGGAAACAAGGAAGTATGCAGAAGAGGGATATGATGTATTCCTAGCTCAGGTAATTAGTGATAGGGTAGTTAAGGAGAAGTTTGGAGATCTATTAATGATTCGAGAGTATTATGAAGTTTTCCTGAAGTTTTGCAGAGTTGCTGCCGCCTCAAGAAGTGGAGTTCGTGTCGATTGAGTGTTGTAAACAATAGGTGTAGTGCTTATGCGTTTCGTTGTGTAGTGTTGCTGCGTTAGGTTGAGTAGTATTTGTATGCCTTATCATTTGGCACCATCAGAGTGGAATGAGTTATCCGGTAAACTGCAAGGAGTGATAGATAAGGGATGTATTAGGTTAAGTTTTGTTGCCAATGATGATCGCTTGTGTTGTTTGTCAAGAAGGATGGATTTTTTCAGATGTGTATTAATTATCGTGAGCTTAACAAATTGACAGCCAAGAATTGGTATCCATTACCGAGGATTGATGATTCGTTTGATCCTTGCAACTTGTCTGGATCCAGTGTGTACTCAAAGATCTCTTTGATTTTTGGTTATCATTAACTGAGGGTTAGGAAGGAAGATATTCATATAGTTGTTTTTCGTACTTGATGTGGGTACTTTAAGTAGCAAGTGATGTTTTTGGAATGGACGAACGCGTCTGCCGTATTAATGGATTGGGTGAATCTTGTGTGTAAGATGTGCTAGGATGAGTTAGTCATTATATCTATTATAGATATTCTATTTTAATCCAAGAGGAAAGGAGGAACATAAGTAGCATATGAGGATGATTTTTGGAATGGTTGGAAAAAGAGAAACTGTATGTAAAGTTTCCTATGTGTGAATGTTAGTTGAATATTTGCGCTTTCTAAGGCAGTTTATTAACAACAAAGGTATTCGTGAAAATCTTGCCAAGATTGAAACGATTAAGGATTGGTTGGTACCAACAACGCCGACGGAAATCTGTTAATTCCTTGGTCTAAGCTGGGAATAATCGAGGTTTATCGAAAGGTTTTCATTGATTGTTAAGCCATTGATTAAGCTGACTAAGAAGATTTGGATGTATGAGTCCCACTTATACATCTAAATTGTAAGTTTCGAAATCTGATACCCATCTGATGAGGAAGCTGTATTATGAACACTGAAGGGTAAGTTGTGTTTTGCACCGATGTTGTCATTGTTAAAAGGATCTGAAGTATTTATAGTTTGTAGTTTGCTGTGATGCGTCTCATAAGGGTTATGTAGTTGTGGTGTTTGCTTTGAGATGGTTGAAATATTACTTGTATGGAATCAACTATGTAGTGATAAAGGATCATAGAAGTTGCTCCATAATTAATTTCTTGGGATGATAAAGGAAATGAGTAAGGGATTACCAATTATATATGCTTCAAGTATTTGAGTATGTTGGTGGTTATGACTATGAGTGATTATTACTACGAGATTTGCTACCATCGGGGAAAGGCGAATGTGGTAGCTGATGCACTTATCAGGAAGAAAAAGGGAAAATCTTTTAAGACTTGAGTTTTGGTAATGACAAGAAGTGTGGATTTGATAGCAAGGATATGAAATTTTAAGTTAGTGGTTTGATTTGAGAAGAATGTCAAGGTAAGCGATTTCAACATTTTGTCAAACTTATGGAAAGGATTTTGTTGTGGAGTCAAGTGAGAAATGGTATATTGAGCACTCCTAACATATCTAAGTTGAGAGAGTGAGACTTAGTGATGAAGGAATCTCACAAGTCAAGTAATCGATACATTTTGGTTTGGGTAAAGATGAAAGTTGAGTTGAGTACTATGTGTTATACAGAGACTGAATGGATAGAGTGAAAGGACGATTCGAACATTGAACGGTATGCTTGTACGTGTGTGATTGACATAGAAATTGTTGGAATTTTTGTATGACGATGATTGTCATGCTAGCAATGAAGTTGTACTGTTTGATGGTACATAAAGAACTTCAATTTGTGAAGGTTAAAAATTGTGAGTTATGGACGTAAGTTAGGTTTTCGGTGTATTGCAGAAATGTAGGTGGAATTGAGTGACTGAACTAGAAGTGATATTAACAATATTGATAAGATTGTAGGAGCTAAGGACCGTTTATTAGTAACAAGGAATGTTAGAAGAGTTATGTTGGTAATCGAAGGAAGTCGATGGAGTTTAAAATTGGGAAACGTGGTTATGCTTAAGGTGTCGTTATGACGGGTGAAATTTGTTTTGAGAACAACAACAAGGAAAGAATTCAACTTGAATATAAGTTGCTTTTCAGAGAAAGAACTTTGAAGAGTTCTTATGAGATCGAAACATAGTAAGGATTATATTGTAAAGATACAAGAATTCCAGAAGTGGAATCTGAAATGGTGAAGGAAGCATGAGGATTTCTTTAAGGAAAAGAGTTCTCAATTCTTCTAGAGGTATGGGATGTGGATATAAGAGGGGCCGAGCGCCGGGACATCGCTCTCTTTTAGGAGGGTAGGATGTGACAACCCAAACCCAGGTCATTTATTTAATATTGTATAATATTAGTTTACGAATGATTTTGAATTTTTTGATGAATTGAATGAAATGACGATTGATGGTTTTATTTAAAACCGACGTTGGAGGTCTTATTTTTATCTTTTTACTAATAGCGAGGATTATTAGTAACCACGATATCGACGGATGCCCGAGATTTTATGTTTCATCATTTGTTGTCTCGATGTTTATAATTTTGACGTTTTTATTTTAAGTGCGTATTAAGTCGAACCGGAATCATATTATCATCATATTTTTAGTGCGTTTAACTCTTGAAAATTATTTGTACGAAACCCGAGCCTCGTAAATATTTTCAAAATTGACAATTTACATTTTCCACCCTTACAACTATTTAATTGCATTTTGGACCAAAACTATTGCAAATTGCCAAAAACTATCCCTCCACCACCATATAAAAGGTGATTCTCTCACCTAATTTCACACACACAAACATGTGTACTCCAAAAAATTCTTCCATCTCTCTTTCTTTTCTCTTATTGCCAAAACCACCACCACCTAAACACCACTCCATCTAAAATTTTATTATGATCCAAGCAAAAACAACACAAGACCACATCTTAGATTTTCAAGGGATATCTTTTGGTACTAAATTTAGCAACATGCATGAAGATTATTTTTTTTCAAGTGTTGGTAGGTCAAATTTATGATTATGCATGTGTTGTTGGTGATGATCAAGGGATGATCATGCCAAAATTTTGTTAAAAAGTTGTTTTTAATTTTTGATTTTTGATTTTGAACTTGAATCAAAGAAATCTAACAAAAGACCATATTTGGAAATTTAATTGTGCATCTTTTGATATAAATTTTATACATATGTACCAACTTTTATTTTTTTATATATGATCCCTGGTGATTTGATCTATTTTTATTAAGTGGGAATGTTGTTAGTGTTGTTATAATTGATTTGAGAATTGCATGTTGGAAATTTTGAGTGGGTAAAATTTTTTATGATCATTCAAGGGTGTTATGGGTTAGTTAAGTTGTTTGTGATGATATTAGGGTAATATTAGGAGTATGAGAATGGTTAAAATGGGTTGAAAAATTGATTTGACATGATTTTTAAAGTGGTGTTTTAGATCAGTAGGTTCAATCCCATTTTGGGTACCTTACAATTTGAAAATGGTTTAACTAATCGCATAGGATTGTAGAGAATTATTTTAGCTTCGATTTGATATAAGATAGAGCTTCTAGCTCCAAACGAGCGCGAAGTTATGATGTTTTGATTATTCGTGTACCGGGAGACGAGTATCGACACAATCCGAAGTTGTTGTCGATATTTGGATCGAATCTCGGGGACTATAAAATGAGTTGTAGAAATAATCAAGTTCTGATGTTTGGTTCTAAACTAAGGGTTATGAGTCTATTTTCAAAGTCGAGTGTCGATTTTGTAAACGGAGTAAAGTAAATAAGTTAAAAAAAAGACTATATGAGTTGTTGACATAAAACTGTCCGGTTTTTGTAGTTCAAAGATGTGTCGGGCAGGGAACTTTAAAAGTAAAATATTTTGATGGGATTTTAACAGGTCTTTCTATATATAGTAAGTGACATTTTTTATTAGTATCATAAGTATTTGATGTGTTTAAGTGGGGTAAATGAGCTTGTACATTTGGTGTGTACCGGCAGATTTTTATCGAAAGAATTAACTAATAAAGTAAACATATAGAATGAAGTAAAAGGTCACTTGTATTGTTTTATTTTGTGTTGGTGATTTTATTGTTTTGAGTTTGATGATACTAAGTATGTATTTTATTCGAGTTTATTATTGATGAACGCGCCTTATTTGATAGGTTGTGGTTTTTGTGTTTATCGGGCATCAACTATCGTCGAAGATCGTCTTACTACTGCTATTACTCAAGGTGAGTCTATAGCCTCGCTTTTGTAATTGTTTTGAATGATTTTAAAATCTGCAAGGGGGATACATGCTATTTGAAAGTAAAATGAAGACAAGTCATGATTGATTGTTTGGACCCGAATGTTGCCTTTGTTGATTTGAATTGTATAAGTACCTAATTTGCAAAAGTCCCTAAATTCATGAGCCGTTAACTATCTTCTGACTTGATGTTGTGAGTTGGGAATAGCGGCTTATTCTAATAATAGTACTACTGGGCTGACGACCCTATCTGAGACCAGGGCTTTACGTTGAGTAACCCGCTGGGAAGGATAATTTTACGAGAATGAGAATTGGTATTCTTGCAAATGATACCCTAGTAGGGGCACTGGAATTTCATCTAGTCACGTCGGCTTTAGGCGTGGGTGACTAAGTTAAGGGGTCGGTGTCATGAGCTTAATACAATTCAATTGCTATTGCTATATACCAGCTTGTCTGAATAATAGATTGTAATGATCAGCAATTCTATTAAATGATCTTGATTGATTTTCTCTTGTGTTCAAATGATGATTTGGAAAACCTATAGACTCGCTCAACCATTGTGTTGATGATTTTAAGCATGTATTTCAGGTGATTGAAGTTGATGAATTGCGGAGCTTGCTGGAGAAGGATTGCGGATTGCTTTTGTGGTGATTGGTCTAAAACGGATTTCTTTCCTTTTTGTCATAAAAATAATAATGTACAGTCATATATTTTGGTAAATTGTTTGTTGATTGAATGAAATCTTTGGGGGACCTAAATATTACTCTAATATTTCTAAAATTGTTTTACTTGGTGTTGGAAATACGTTTTACGTATTAAGAAGGATCGGTCACTCCATTAATAGTCCATGTAATAGCTCGTAGTTTAGTTACTTATCTTTATTTAACAAAAAACCCAAGCCTAGCCTACAACATGTGTAGGCCGGCCCAAATGTAAGCCCAATCCCATGACAAGGGCTTGGGTATATAAACCTCCTTTGATGGATAGGGTAGTGGTTTTCATATTTTACACATAGTTCTCATTAATTTCTCTCTAAAATTGTGTGAATTCCACCATCTCTCTATCTCTTTCTCTCTCTAAAACATAAGCAAGATTTGCATATCCTACAAATGGTGTCAGAGCCTCGGCTCAATCCTTGGATCGTGTTCTTCTTTACGATTTGGTGGTCTTAAATTTTTTTGGTCTCGTTCTATCATATTTTTGGTCCGATTTGTTACTTTTTTTGTCACGATTGGTCATCATTTTTTGTCACAATCTGTCTAAAAAGTTTCTTTTTTTGACACAGTCCATCATGTTTATCATATATGTTCTTTATTCCATCAAAACAGTCATATCTGGGTTCACAATTGGTTACAAATCATGGTCATATATGCTGGTATTCATATCCCACTGGTCCAAAAGACAAAAATTTTAGATCTGTCCTGGTTTCGATTCATGGTTTCTTCTGGTTGCATTTTTTTTAAGATGAAGATAAGTTTTTACCCCGAAAAACACAGATCCTGATAAATCGGAAAAAAAGGACATTTCTTAGATAAGGTTTCTACTTTACAGTACAATCGCATTGAGTGCGATGGGTGTAATGTGATGGCTCACTTCGATGGGTCCATTGCGATGGTACCATTGCGATGGGTACCATGGCGATGGGTACCATTGCGATGGGTACCATTGCGATGGGTACCATCGCGATGGGACATCATGATACGATGGCCATATCTGTTTTAAGAATGCGATGGGATTAAAAATAACTCGTTGCGATGGACATATTTGTGTCAGACTGCGATGGCAATCTTTTTTACTCTGATGGGTTTAAACAGACTTCGATGGCTTTTTTTGTTTACATTGCGATGGCTTGGTTAAGTCATTGCGATGGGCCCAAACAAAAACATTGTGATGGCCTTAGTCAAAAATCATTGAGATGATTAAAACTATACCGAGACCTTGGACTTGACCCGAACCACAACTTTAACATATCAATCCAACCTTTTAACTCCTCAAACACCAAATCTAATCCTAACTCCCATCGTCACCTAATCCCCATCGAATCTAGACTCGACACCATTACAGAAAACTTATAAATCAAAAACAATCTCATATTTATTTCGTGTTTCTTACATGCTACTCACGAAATTTCATCATCATAGATCCCTTTAAGTATGGTTTCCCCCATCTTTAATTTTCGAATTAAAAGAAAGACTAATAACAACTATGTTATGATCTTTCTTCATTCCAATTGACCCACTAAAACAGACATGCAACGCATCGAACCTACCCGAGACCATTTGATCTTGTCGCCTTATCTTCGTGGCTACGTCTTCGTACGTGGCTGATTAGAAGCAAACCAAAAATAAAACATTGGCTTGCTTTTATTTGAGATTTGTATGATCTAAATTTAATTGGGTTTGGTTTCGAAAGGAATGATATTGAGATGGACTCATTTCTCTAGTTGTTTGTTTGGTGGGAGCTGGTGAGATTAGATGGAATGATGGGGGACGGAGAAAATTAAGTTTGGAAATGAAGTTTAGGTGAGATGTGAGATGGGGGACAGAGTAAACGATTGAAGGAGAAAGGGGGCGGATGCTTCTAGTGTGAGATCAGGTTATGAGGCGATTAGGGTTGTGACGTTTTTATATCCTAATGCCAATGGATCCCTGGTCTTTATTATGCAAGCAGATCGGGCCAGCTATAAATTAGGTTATTCGGTTCATGGGCTGGCAACATTTGGTGGATTCAAAAGCTATTAAACAAATTGTTAAGTATGTCTTATGGGCCTCGCTAATTATCATCTCTTACTAGTCATCTACGAACTAGTATGGGGGTATATTTAGTTGGATTTTTCATTTGATAATCACCTACTATTACTTTTGGGCTATGTTTGATTATGGGTTCCAAGATATGCCGAGTATCAAAACTTATATTGTACAAATTTTATGCCAAAATTATTGATTTTGAATAAAAGTTGTGAATTAAGTTATACTTTGGTCATAATCGAGACGTGACAATGTGATAAAGTGACTAGACAACAAGACGTGACAAAGTGACAAGATTTATTTTTGACGAGACCAAGAAAAATTTAGGAATATTTTTTAGTGACTACGGACTTGTTTGATCGGGTATAAATAATGAGAAGTTGGAGACGGATTTTTCGAAGGGGTGAACTTATTTTATCTTTCAAAGATAACTTGCTCGTGCTTAATCTTAGAATGACAACTTGGTTATCTAGTTTCCGTGTTCGGGGTGGTTGGTTGATGACTCGGATAACTATAACTTAAAGGGGTTACATTGTTGTACTCAGTGTCACGCGCTTAGTCGACGTGGATAATTTCAAGAGGTGTTGTGCTTATAGACTTCTTCAGTGATGCATTGGGTACTTAGAGATTTCTCCACCGTTCCTCATTCAACAATTGTGCAAGCTTAAGTCACAAGATCGAAGGATTCTTATTCAGTTTCACATTTGATGTATCTGGTTCATTCTATCAGTGGTCACTTCAAATTGCTTTCACGTGGGTTGGTAAAGATGGCCATGGAGAGTTTATGAGTAGAGATTTTCGATCAACAGCTGATTCTAACAAAATATATAATTCAGCTTATTTACTATTCTCACGAGATTTCAGGTACATGTGCGTACGATTTATTGATGGTTCCGAGTTTCGAAATCATCAAGGGGGAAGAAGAAGACACATTGAACGCACAACGAGTACACGTGATGAAGTTGCTTACGAGGATTGTCGGTTTAGGGGAAGCTATTTAAAAGCTTCTACATCAAGTTTATGTGGCATGAATTAAGGGAAGTTAATTTAGAAGCTTCTCCTTAACCAAAATTATATGGATTACTTAGCTCGTGCCGTTACAGTATTTCTACTACAAGTTACTTTAAAGATGAGTCGTTTTGAAGTCAAAGGCCTCAGAAGACATCATCAGCATTGGAAGCTTCATGAAAGCTTTTGTTCTTAATCATTATGTACTTGTTAGGAAGAATATTGTAAGGAATTCTACACGTCGTCCCATGGGGGAAGATTGTTGTAAATTCACTTTATGTTACGACATTTAAGAATTCCCATTAGTTATCATAGTCACACACGCATAGACTAGACTAGGAACAATGTATAGTTTAAGTGTGTTGTGTGGCTATATATACCCCTCCTAGGCTTCCAAAGAGGGGTGTTGATTGTGTTTTCATTTCTTGTTTTAATACACTTTTTCTTATTTCACACACAACCTCTCTTTCTCTCAACTCATCCATGGCTTCCACCTTCCACCACCCACCTAGACCACCGGATTAGCTAAAAGCAAATCTACAATTGGTATCAGAGCTTCCACAAGCACTAATACGCCAAATTAGTGATAATGGAACAGGTTTCTTTTCTTCTAGACCTAGATTTATGTCTAGAAAAGCCTGTTATACTTGTGGAAGTTTTTCACATTTAGCCTATAAGTGTGTCAATGCTTCAAAGGTCAACGCTGACAAAAAGTCAAACACTGTCAAACCCAAATCGTATGTCCAACAAAGTCCACAAGTTGTTAGACCAGCCCTATTCTTTACTAAAGGGTCTAGTACTTATGGACAAAGACCTTTTCAGAAGACCAATACATGGTATAATAGACAATGGGTTCCTGTAGCAAACCCTAGATTCAACACTGATAAGGGTAATTGCAGTGTTGACAAGACCAAATCAAACGCTGACAGAAACGTTACCAGACCAAATACTGGCAAATATTTGCAACCAAAAGGAAAGGGGTCTAAAGCTTCTTCTAGCTTGACATGGAGACCTAAGCAAAATCAAAACCCTAATTCAGATGGGATTTCTATGACCTGTAACATATTTAATTATATTTCAAAGGTCATAACAAAACCAATTGGGGTTAACTGGGTGTTTAATTCAAAAAGGGATGAACAAGGGGTTGTCATAAGGACTAAGTCAGTTCTTGTTGAACAACCAAATGAATCCAAGTCTGCTCAGGCTTGGGTTCCCAAAGAAAACCAATTTTTTTTCTTTATGTGCAGGGCATTCAAAAGCAGGTTAATGATTATGGCTATTGGGATAGTGGATGCTCTAGGCACATGACTGGGAAGGAAGACTATCTCACAAACTTCACTCCCATTAAGGATGGTGACAAAGTTTACTTTTGAGGCGGATATGGAACTATCACATGCAAAGGAACTCTTCTCACCAACAATTTACGTTTTGAAAACGTGTTTCTGGTAAAAGAACTTGACTATAATCTGTTTAGTGTATCACAAGTTTGTGATAACAAAAATAAGGTTCTTTTTACTGATACTGAATGCTTGGTGTTGAGCAAAGATTTTAAAATACCAGGTGAGAAATTCATTGATTATAGAACACCTAGGCATAAGGAAATTTATAATGTGAATCTTAATGGAATTAGGATGAATAATAATTTGTCATGTCTATATGCTAAGGCTTCAGTTGATGAGAGTAATCTTTGGCACATGAGATTAGGCGTTGATGGCTCAAAGGTTGACAGCCATGGTCCAGGCGTTGACAACTCTTTTGACCATATTTTCTCTTCCAATAATTTTGAACAAGGTGAACCTTCTGATGGAAGAGAGTCTGAAGAGGATATTGGTAACATGGAAGATGCGATTGAGGACAACACACTTATTGAGGGAGGAGTGCTTACTTCTACAATCAAAAATCACCCTTCTTCTCTCATTATTGGTGATGTGATGTCTCCTGTTCAAAATAGAAGATCTCATCAGAATCTTGGTGGATTTATTGCCAATATTCACAAGAAGGTTGATACCCCTCTTGTTCAAGCATGTTTGTTTTCTTGTTTTTTGTCACAACAGGAACCCAATAAGATTTTTGATGCTCTCAAAGAACCTAGTTGGGTGGAAGCAATGCAAGATGAGCTTCACCAATTTGTTATCTAGGATGTTTGGGAGTTGGTTGATTGTCCCAGACATGTCAGACCTATTGGGACAAGATGGGTTCTTAGAAACAAAAAGGATGAAAGAGGCATTGTGGTCAGAAACAAGGCACGTTTAGTGGCTCAAGGATATACACAAGAGGAAGGGATAGACTATGAGGATGTCTTTGCACCAGTTGCAAGGATTGAGGCTATAAGGATTTTTCTAGCCTATGCTTCCTGCATGGTCTTTACAGTCTATCAAATGGATGTTAAGAGTGCTTTTCTTTATGGCACAATTGTAGAGGAGGTTTATGTAATGCAGCCTCCTGGTTTTGAATATTCAGAACATCCAGACAAGGTATATAGAGTCAAGAAAGCTATGTATGGACTTCATCAAGCCCCAAGAGCATGTTATGGCACATTGTCCACTTATCTGATGGAAAATGGATTCAAAAGGGGCACCATAGACCAGAACTTATTTACAAAGAAGACTGGTAAGGATTTCTTACTTTTCCAGGTTTATGTGGATGAAATCATCTTTGGCTCTTCAAGTCCAAAGATGAGTGAATACTTTTCCAAGCTTATGACAAACAAGTTCAAGTCGAGTGCAATGGGGGAGATGAATTTCTTTCTAGGGTTACAAGTTCAGCAGAAAGAAGATGGTATCTTCATCTCTCAAGATAAATATGTAGCAGAAATCTTGAAGAAGTTTGGCTTTTCTCCACATGAGAAAAGGGCTAGCACTCCTATGGATAGAGAACACCCTTGAGGAAAAGTTGGAGATGGAAAAGAAGTGGATGTCAGGCACTATAGATCAATGATTGGTTCATTGATGTATCTCACAGCTTCAAGACCTGACATTTGGCTGCAGACGGGGAATCCTAATCATGCAGGATATCACTCTCCTTCATGTGAGTCACGACATCGGTGCCTCTAGTGCCATGGTTACGGTACCTCCATAACTAGTACATAAACTGGTAATGCTTGTATATAATGCTCAGGCAATTTTTTTAGTTATTAACATGATTACTGATAATCTTAAACACATACTAGGGAAAACATTTGGCTGCAAACGGGGAATCCTAATCATGCATAGGAAAGGAAGTTCTTACTGAAAGGACGGAAAATCCGTACCTCATGTCCAATGACCGACCGAGATCAACTGACAGAAAGTCTACTCTGATTTCACGCGAGCTATAGAAATAAAGGACGCGAATAAGTGATATGTTCTTTATTTAATTTACTAATTTTTATAAGCTTCTGATTTATTTATTTTAGAAATTTTGTACGTATATTAACTGATAAATCTAAACTTATAATAATTCTCTTAATATATATAACGACTTACTAATAATTATGGTACAACGTGTTCTGACGTTATATTAATACTATAATAAATTAACTCGTTAAACATAAGGTCTCGAAATTAGAAGTTTTTAAAATAATCTAATTCATGTAATAAAATTATACCCTTTTTAAAATATTAAAACTATTTTAATTTAATTCCTTTTTAAAATACAATCTAAGACATTTATAAAACAATTAATAAAAAGGTATAATATAAAAATCTTTGTTTTATATGTTTAAACTATATCTGAGCCTACCGAGATACCCCTTCTCGGTCGCACTAAACAAATCATCATAGTATACAAAATCTGTCTATTTGATTTAGTAACAGAAAACTGAGTCACTAAAAGTGTCACTAAAAGGTGCCTTTTAAAACTGTCAATATAACAATTCTGTGACAGAAAAACTGTCGCAAAACTGTCACTAATTCTTTTAAAATGCCACTGTTTTATGTGTATCTCTTCCTACTGATTTGTTACTACGTTCCTACTGGTTTTTTAATTTTTCCACTGCTTACTTCCCACTATTTTCTATGTTTTCCCACTGTTATAATAACCAAACGCACCCTTATTTCTGAAACATCCCGTTTGGGTCTGTTTCGACTGTTTTGGTCGATCATAGCCCGAGCCGCCCTTGTGTGGGTCACGGCCGGGAAAGGTTGAAGACACCAAGACCTTGGGTCTCGGTCCCATTAAACCCCAACAGCCTGCGCCCCTTTTCTTTTGATTCGCAAAGCCACAACGTTCCACTATTGCGACTACGCCCCCCTTTTTGGGATGCTGCACTCGTTCGACCAAGGAAAAGACACCACCGAGGCATGGTGGTGTCTCAGTGATTGTCAAACATCCCAAACCGAACCACCCTTTATTGTTATATTCATGATTTAAAAGTGATTCCCCATTTTCCTTTTAAATTAAACATGATTTCGTGATATAAGAACAAAACGGAAGAAGGAATTTGATTACCGTAGTACTTGTTAAAAGGATGACAGTGAACACCAAATCAACAATTGAAAACAACCTGAAACCCCCTTTTCTTTTCTTTAAAGCCGGCGGCACCAAGGGTTAGTAAACCCTAGTTTTTTTTTCTTTTTTTTGTTCGACTGTTGTGGAGAAAAGGGTAAAGTCCCGTTTATATTTTTTTACCATGGGCTTGGGTCCAAAATTTCTTTTTCTTTCCTTTCTTTTAAACCAAAACCGGCCATGGGCCTTTTTATTTCTTTTTTTTAAAACCGTCCCTTTTTGTTTAAGACTAACTTTTCATTTTTTTAAAACTTTTCATTTATTTTTCTGCGTATTTAATATTTGAATACGGGTTTTACAAATTTCTCCTGTCGTAGAATTTGCAACATAGTGCAAATATGGTCTTCCTGCTCTTCTCTAGACTTAGAGAAAATCAGGTTGTCCTCGATGAAAACACTGATGAGTTTATTTATGAGTTCATGGAAACTCGATTTATTAAGTCCATAATGCTGCTAGAGCATTTATGAGACTAAAACAAAATCATGAACCTAGCATGACCGAGTCGTGTACGAATAGCAGTCATAGAAATATGCTGCTCTTTCACTCGTCACTGTTGGCAGCATGATCATGAATCCGATCTTGGAAAAGTGTTTGACACCCTAAAGTCGATTGGACATGTTATCAATATGTGGAGGAGAATAACGGTTATGAATGGTGATTTGTTTAAATTGACGGTAGTCGACACATAATCTCATGTTACCGTTCTTCTCCTTGAAAGTTTTTCTTAAATATATGGGAAGATTTTGGAATAATCGGTTGGTTATACATAAAATAACTTCAGTGGTCATGTCTCAACTAACATCTAGAAAATTTCAGCAGCCATGGCTAACAAAGCACGTGCTTGTAAAGCATAGATAATTTGTACCGATTTTCCTGATGGAAAATCATGCTGAATGTATTCAGGAGCCTGAACATTATCGTACATAACCATGAACCGTAGCATGGTGTGCTGTTCGTATTCCATAATTAGGATTAAACTCAACTCGCATCTGTCCAAGGAAATGCGTTAGCAACTTGGATCTTATCAGTAGACTCAAGGAAAACCTTCGTATACATGAGTGATATGAATGGCGTCCTTCATGGTCATGAATATATGAAATTTGGGTATAAGAAATGAAAGTGTCATCGAGCAAACGTGACAGATCTAACTGATACGCCGGTGGTGGTACTGAAATTCTTGTGGCCTGATTAATACATGGCACCACAAAATGGATATACCCTTTGGAGGGTACCCTGAATTTCTTAGGAATGTTTCGGAATTGGACGTGAGTCATGTGTCTTGACTCGTGTCTTGGGAAATATAAGCATGACATGTGTCTTGACTGGTGTCTTGACATGTGTCTCGAGATGTGAAACAAATAGAACTACAAATATTAGGTTATTATGCCAGAGTTGGCGGATCGGTTGGACTACTGCTCTTTTGTATTTCTGATCATGTCCGTAGTCGGAGCTTCGGTTGCGATTGCTAGGATAGTTGCTGTCACACTAGTGGTTACTATCGTCTTGTCTGTCAGTTCCATGACAGTCATTCTCATGACTGTGATTCATGTAACCATTCAGCTGAGTGGCCGGCTGGTACCGGTTCTCACTCATATGACTGAAACGACAACTGAATGACGTGTGACGTGTAACTAATAATTAGGGAAAATGATTGATGGAAATCGTCTGGTGGTGAAGCATCTTCTAGTCCGATCGCTTTGATCTAACGCCATTGTCTTTGTCTTGTAAGATCTCCAGCTTTGTGAAGAGCATCAGCATCTCGTAGCGTCTCTAATATAATCAGCAGCATCAACTTTTGTAGCATCTCCAAGTTATGAGCGGCATCAGCAATCTTGTAGAGTATCAGCAAGTAGAGTACACCTGAGATGATTTAGAATCGACAAGCGTATACTCGTGAAGTGTTGCAAGTGAAATACATATGGATTACGGTATGTATAATACCCATGACTTACGGTACATGGAGTACCCATGGAATGCACATGAAATAATCGGCATGGGGCCGATCATCTTACATGATTTGAAAGAAAAAAATAATCGGTTAAACGGTAAGAAAACCATCATGACAACCTGGCAATGCCAGTATAGACATCATCCTGGTTGCATAGAGAAACGCTAAAAGTGTGGTTAAATGAAATTCAATGATGATTTGCCTGAGAGCATGATTAATGAAAACCAACCATGACTATCATGAAAGCATGATTAATTGAAATCCAACAATGTCTTGCATGATAGCATAAACAACAAAAGAGACGTAAGACGTAATCAACATGAAGACGAAATCAACATGAAGAAACATGAAACAACTTAACATGAATGAGTATACAACATAATAATCATGAAAATGAAGTTAACCATGATAGTATGAAAACATACTTGACATAAAGATATAGTAACTTATGAGGGGACATGAAAAAAATTATTATGCCAATAAATCATGAAAAAGATTTTATGCATGAAAACAGTGCATGAATGCATGATGCAGTTTATGAAAACCTTTATATGCGCGAGGGTAAACACCTATGGTCAGTTTACCCAAAACAAAAGATATGGCGAGTAGACGCCTATGGGTCGGTCCCAAAGTTAAAAGTTTCGATAAAACCACATGCGACTAAATAGGGCAAGTCATGTACCAACCGTTACTTAGTCATAAACCTGCGACCATGATACATGGAATAAATGAATGAAACTCAGCTGTCAAAACTTAACAGAAAAAGTTTTATGTGACCAGTTATAACAATTGGGTTCAGTTCACATTAGCCACAGTTCACAAGGAACATCGTGCATGAAACAATGACACGTAACTAAGTATGGATGACGGTTGTTCAGTTCACATTAGTGAATGCAATACTGATGAAAACATCATGGTCAAAACAACATGGTGCTGAAAACATTAATACGTGGAATAACAAGCGTTGTATTAGGAAGCTTCTAGTGACTACCCACTAGTCACAGGTCGAGTTTTAGAGCCTACAGGTCGAAGCCTTGGGCTCTGATACCATAATTGTGACATCCCACTTTGATAAGTGGACTGTTACGCGTAATTATGGCGTGTCATCAAAGCATGCAAGGTAATATGTAGTAAAACATACATGACCATAGGGAAAACCGGAATCAAACATCGGTTCCCAAACATAATCCCAAAACATAAATAAAGTAAATGAACTAGGAAACACTAAACAAGCATAGGCATATGGGGCAATAAGGAGAAGAAGTCTATGGCAGCTTCCATCCTATGCTATTCCTCCAAATGCTCGAGTTCGTCCTTGGGTACCTGCCGTTTTAGGACATGGAAAGGAAAGTAACGGCTGAGCATAACGCTTAGTGCACGGATATATGACATAGTATGAAAGGCTAAAATATAACTAAGACTAATAGCAACGGAAATGTATAAGTCCTGAAAAACCTAGTTGCCTGTCATGTAACTGGTTTTAGTTCTTAAAACATAGCTTATGTTACTTATGAAAATATGTATTAGTTAATGTACCAAAAGCCAATATAGGTCATGAGGTCAACAACGTGCATGAATACTTGGAGGGGTGACCTCGTCATGCAAATTAGAGGGGATGCATCTAATTAACTGGTAAGTGGGTAGGAGGGATCAACTCCTTGTGAAGGATGCAAGGCACACACCACATTCACCATGAAATCCTGACTGAAACATGTAACTAGGATGCACCCATACGCCCCACATGATAATATAATAATAAAATGGCCAAATAACTGAAAAGGGACGCCACGAGCTATCACTCTGCCGTGGTGAAGTCATAACACTAGTGCCTCTAGTGTTATGGTTATGGTACCTCCATAACTAAGTGAAACTGGTCATGCATGTATATGGCTAAGGTAACTAATAAAATATAAGCATTTAATTTGTAACTACTGGGGAAAATAGTTAGCTGCATACAGGAAGTCCTAATGAAGGAAGAGATTGTCCTTATTGAAGGACAAGAAATCCGTACCTTATGTCCAGTGAACGAAGAAGACGAACGAAAGAGAGTCCTACTTCGATCTCACTAATGCTACATAAATAGTATACGTGTATAAGTATTCTGATTACTAAGTACGTAACTGATATTTATATCATGTCTTAGCTTATTTTATATGTTCATGTCTTGTTTTACTGATTTTAACGCTATGCTGTGTTTATCATGTATTATGTATATCCTGATTAAGTATTACTTGTATTTCTTGTATTATTATACTTGTTGTGTAATAATAAGTAACTTACTAAAAATAGCAGGTTTCCTAAAATAGAAAGTTTCCAAAAATAGAAAGTTTTCAAAAATAGAAAGTTTCCAAAAATAGGTTAACTGCTTAAAATAGATTAGTTTCTAAAATTAGAAACTTTCCAAAAAGAGTAAGTTTCCTGTATTAGAAAGTTTCCATATTTAGAATTAAGCTGTATTAATATCAAAAGGCATGTAGTTATAGTATATAATTTATTAATAATATTCTGTTCATTAAATAAACTATAGGTTACATAATTTAATTAAATATAAGCATGATTTTAATTAAATTAAAGTGTATAAAATACTTAGGTTAAATCCTGTTTTAATACTATATTAATATAAACTAAGTCATGATTATTAATTAATTATATGTCATGTTAAAATTATTAATTAATACTATAGTGTAAAATAAATAACTAAATACTTAGGTTTAAACACGTATTATTTAATAATAATAATAACCTAGGTTTCATGTTTAATTAAATTAATTATAAGTCATGAATTAATTAATTTAATTATCCTGTAAAAATAATACATTTGTTAAATTAATTCGACTTGTAAAAATATCCATGAACCGGACCCGTATAATTAATTAATTAAACATGTCGTGAACCGGACCCGTGAACCCGTAAACCAGACCGAATTAATTTAATGATTCTTGTATAACTTAAGTTTAAATAACATAACCTATCTTGACGAGATTAAATCAATATTAATTAGATTTAATAAAATTAATATTGCATGATTAATTTAATACCCTAATTAAATTAATTAAATAACTTGAAAAATGATAAACCAAACATCCCTTTTTAAAATACCAAAACTACCATCCAAACACCCTGACCAAAACCAATAGCCAAACACCCCCTGTGTTGCTGCTGGCTGCGCAGCAGCCACTGGCAGTTGCCAGTTTCCCCCTGCTGCGTCAAAAGTACCCACCGAGAGTCATAGACTCTCGGTTCCCACTGCCTGACCACTGCATCCCTTGCTGCTGCCACTGTTATACTAAACGCACCCCTGTGGGGCTGCTGGCCTGCGACTGGTACAAACAAACAGCCAACGGCTGATAAAAAATCCTACCGAGACCCTAAGTGGTCTCGTTTCCCGTGTATACCCGAACCAATAACTCATCTTGTGCTTATTTATTCACGTTTATGTATACCAATCTATCCCATATTCTTATTGATTTAACAGTTTCCTAAACACACAATTAAATAAGAAAATAATAAAAGGGTTCATGAAATACCTTATATATAATGATTTAGGATTAAGAGTACGGATCATGCTTGTAAATAAAACAAGGATCAAACACTTTTAGCCTTTTTCTTCCTCCTTAAGGCCGGCGGCCATATACCCATTGTAGGGTTTCTGTTTGTTTGTTAGTTTCTTGTAAAAAATGAATGCGTAAGACTTGTTCCCTGGTTTAATTAGTTTTTCTAAATGGGTTGGGCTTAAAAGCCCTTTTCTTTTCCCTTTCTTTCTTACACGCCAGCCCACACACCTTGTGTGTGTTTATTTCGTTTTCGTTATTGTTTCGTGTGTTAACGTATATGATGCGTACTCGTGTTTTAGAAGTCGTGTCATATTTCTTGGAGTGTTGAGAACATCATACATAATTATTAATCATGTGCAAACAAAATACTTAATGTTTGTAATTAATGTTCGTGATTATAATTATTATTCATGATTATCGTGTAATATCACGTACTTAATATTTATCGTGTAATAACACGTTCGTAGTTTCGGTAATTAATATTCGTGACTCGTGCTCGTACTATAAAAAGGAAAGTTTTAATGAGTAACTACGTTTACTACGTGTACTGTTCATGTAAAAGTATGCGGGTTTTACATCGTCTACTCAGATCTAGGAGACTAAGTGCATTTCACAAGGGAAGGTTCAAATGGTCACACCTACCTAACTTATGCAAGATTAAACTATTGGAATTTTATTGAAACTTTTGTATATTACGATCGATCTCTATTCATGTGGGGGGCTGTTGGAAAATATTGTTGGCAAAATGACTTTTGACCAACTTTGCACAATTATGTATATGTATGTGTAATAACCCGTATTTTAAAGTCAACATTTAGACTGAGATCTAATCTTATTTCTAATATTTGGACCAATATTTATTAATCGAATTTTATTGTCATGATCATTTTCTTTGAATAATATTGAATTCTCGCTTAACTCATAAGGTTATGGCTTTAGCATATCGAATATATGTCAATTATTATTTATCGACAAAGTTTATGCCCGTCATCGACTGTAAATATTTTTTTTTCTTATGACATAGAAATATTTTCTATTGTCGGCGTTTTAATTTATCGTTTTACAAGCATTGTTCGTAATTTACATTAAGCCTTTAGGCGTTATTTGTTTATACGACGCGTTAACGCTTATTAAATTATAAGCCCTTATTTATTTATCAAAATATCAACGTTCTCCGAATACTGATGTTTTTACTTTATATTGAACGTTTATTTTTTTGTGATTTACGTCTAATTTTCACGAAGCGTAACAATTAAAATATCGGACTTCGATAATACCCGCTTAAATATAAAACAAAACTATCAAACCATTCTTATCCTATATAAAACAAATATCTACGTCTTCATTCTTATCAAATATAACAGTTACATGTCAACTTCACATCTACACATATAGAAAAAATTTTGTTTCATCTCAAATTCGCTTGTATCATCATTGAAGCAACCCACGGATAACCTTCCTTATTATCCTTTTTGAAACCGTTTACATCGTCAATTTCTTGGAGGCTAAGTATGCTCCATATTCAGCCACGTCTCATGTCAAAACTTGAGCTGGCAAGTCCATTTGATACTACAAATACGCATGGCATTTCATCACTCAAACTCACACTTGCAACTATACGTACAACTATCTCATACACAACCATATACTAAAAATTTATTTCAAACCAAGACATAGGAGCAGCGAGGGTCAAGTGGAATCTAAGGCTTAGGTCACGTTAAAGCTGATAAGGAATAAAGACGAAGTCTCGATCAAGTCATTCAGCCATCGAGTCCATTTCGCATCGTCTCGTCCGTTTCGACATCTATCGTTTCATCTCGACTTCATGTAAGCTTAAATCTCTTTTTAGACACTCTTAATATACTTATTAAGTCACTAAACATCTGGTCCCTAAGTACTCTTAACTCTAACCAAGCTAAAACTCATTTTTATTTTCGTTCACATAAAATCAAAGATCATGCCTCACGGGTCACTTTTGTGCCCTTGTATCTTTTAATTTCTCTTAACAACCTAAGCTGAACTTTGGAGATGTTAAAATACACCCAAGATACTCTATAAAATGTTAATACCAGCCCCTAAGTCGTGGTCTAAATTATCTAAAAGTCACGCCGAAAACTGTCCCAAAAATGACTGCACATGTCCATTCGTGATCATGGCTGTCCCTTACACCCAAGTCTGTAGGTATTGGTGTTAGCTTACTAATATTTAACATTTTTCCTGAAAATTAGACCTTTCAAAGAACGCGTGGCCGCTCGAATCACTAAAAACGGAGTTATAACGAAGAAGATATGATTTTTCTAAGATGTGGGGAAAATAGTTGCAAAGCTGTCAAAACAGAAACAATTCTAAGTCTGGACGAATATAAGTCTGTTGAGCAGTGTTTGGTCACGATTTTAAGGCAGTTAAGGCCAGAATTGATAAATTTTACACAAGAACGTTTTTGTAGCACTCGCGGCGTAGTTTCTAAAACACCAAGCATCATTATCTGGATGTGAATAACCAGTTAGATACAAGCTGTCAAACTTTCCGAAAAACCAACCCGTCTAATGTAAAACTGTCGGAAACATTATTTTGCAAGTTGTTTTTGACCCATTTAGAGTCCGAATCACGCCTAGCTCAGGAAGACCATTATTGTATCCTACCACGTGGGCTATCCATAGAAGCTTGGTTTAGGTCATAACTCTAACGTATGAAGAAGTTACGGGTCCTTAAAGTATGCGCCCTGGACACGTTTTCGGATCTTGTAAAAGGTTAAGAATTGTTACAAAACTTATGCAATGTCCAAACTTACTAAAGTGAACTATTTACATTTGTGTTTGACTTACGTATAGTCTCGAGCCTAAGACGCGTCTCGTCATTATAGGTCTCGTTCGGTCATATGACGACCGTTGGGCATCTCTTTCTCGATCAATGAGCGACTGATATCTCGTGAAGTCTTGTATCGACTATTGGATGTTTGTTCCTCGATAAATGTGTGATAGATATATCAGGTGAGTCTATAGCCTTGCTTTTATATTATCTTGTAAATGATTTTTAAACCCGCGAGGGGGAATACATGCTATTTTATAAAATGAACACAAGTTGTTTTTGGTATGCTGGACCCGAATATGATGATAAATGCCTAAGTACCATTGTCTTATGAAGTCCCTGAATTTCATGAACTGTTAATTACCTTGCGAGGTAAACGCTAATACATTTGATAGATCTATTTGGTTTGACAGCCTTATCCTAGGGTATGTATCCTTGTGATCACCTGAGAGGGATATAATGTATAAGAGGTCGTTGGTATATGACAATATTACCTGTAGTAGGGGCGCCGTAAGTGACTCGGTTGACGTGTTGGTTAACGTTCAGTTGCATGAGCTTAAGGCATTTATCGATATATATGACTTGTCTGTGTGACAAGCTTGAGATGATTAAAAATTCTTGTGTTCAAATTATGATTTGTAAAACCTATAGACTTGCTCAACCGTTGTGTTGATGATTTTAAGCATGTATTTCAGGTAATCAAGATGGAAAGCAGCGGAGCATGCGAGGAGGGAGTTGGTGCTTACTTGTCTAAATTTATATTTATTTTTCCATCCTTTGAAATGAATAAATGTCTTTTAAAGTCTTTGATGAATGTGATGTGTTGGTAACGGTTTTTGGGACTAAACGCTACTCTGATTTTATATGTTGGGATAGGAAACTTTTTAGACAAGGTTGTATATTATTTTATAAAACGTCTCTTTTGAGGTCGTTGTCTATGATTGTGTGTAATGTGCTATGAGTAGCGCCCCAAAGTGGTATTCCGCTGCGTGGTAATTTGGGGGTGTTACAAATTGGTAATCAGAGCCACAAGTTATAGAGAACTAGGTCGATTTTGAAAAACCTAAACTATAACTTTTGGTGTGTTATAAAAAGTTTTAAGCACTCAACTACTCCGCACGGCTCCGGTAAGGCTATTCTTGCATTACTTTATGATTGATTGTGATTATGTGAACCTATGTGTATGTAGGAATGGAAATATGTATATGTATGAATATACTGCGATATTTGAAGGCATTGTGCGCGAAGCAATGGTCCTTGAATGATTGTCATACCTTGTATAATGCGGTTTCGTATCGGATTTGGCCTCACCGCCAATCACTGATCTTGATGATTATGCATTATCTAAATATGAGTATGAAACTCGTTTGATACTTTTAGTATGCATATATTGTTTCATAATCTATCGCATATCGACTTATTTAAGTTCGATTGTTATCATCGTATCGTGATGTGCCATTTTAGGACATCTCCTTTTGAAACATAGTTTATTGATGTGATATTCGTGTTCCGTTACTTCTTATGATTTTGAACAATCATTTATCCGAGGTGACATCTTCTATGTAAAACGACGTGTGATTTGATTTTTTTTATGGCTATGTTTTATTGGCGAATGGAGAATGCCAATGTTGGACTTAAGATATATATATCCTAATCAAATATATATATTTTGGGTACAACAATGATATGCTCCTAGTAGTCATTCGGTTGAGTGGCTTAAAAATTTGTATCTAAATGGAATGGGACATTTAGATATAGATATTTTAACTCGCCCAACTATGAGTTGTTTAAGGTTGTTTTATTTATTTGGATTAGGACATTTGAATAAGAAAATTTTAAACCACTGGACCTTCGATTGTTGTGTTTTCCTTATTCAAATGGAATGGGACGTTTGAATACGGAAATCATGATATAAGTTTATTGACACCTTGTATTTACTATGGTATTTGGATATGATATCGTGTTGAGAGATAGTAATACTTGAGTAGGATGACTTATAATCGTTTTGTTGAAATGGATCGGGACGCCTTTTCATTTAAACAAGAAAGTTATAAGTTCCTGAACCGTAAATTTATAAATTCATGTATACATGAAAGGGGACGCCTTTTGATGTAGACAAAGAGTTATAAATGAGTGGGCTCAAGTATGTCTGGCTCGATTTGTGAGTGTTTGGTGTGCGTACGTCTTCCTTCAAATCGTATTTCGTTGGTATAAATCGTTCAGTGTCGTCGTCATTATGATGATCGTCGATTATCATCTATGCACGAGTAACCCATTTGACTTCTCCTTCGAGTTATGCATTATTCTTTCCTTATAAGGATTGAAGTTACATTCTAACCGTTCAATTGTGCCTGTTATGTATACTCATTACTTTGACTTTTGTTCAGCCAACCTTCGTTAGAAACCTCGGTGATGACTTGTCTATTCCTCACATCTACGCCATTATACCAAAGACTATTGAGACGAATTAAGCGCCGGGACGTCGCTTCCTAAAGGGATAGATGATGTAATAACCCGTATTTTAAAGTCAACATTTAGACTGAGATCTAATCTTATTTCTAATATTTGGACCAATATTTATTAATCGACTTTTATTGTCATGATCATTTTCTTTGAATAATATTGAATTCTCGCTTAACTCATAAGGTTATGGCTTTAGCATATCGAATATATGTCAATTATTATTTATCGACAAAGTCTATGCCCGTCATCGACTGTAAATATTTTTTTTTCTTATGACATAGAAATATTTTCTATTGTCGGCGTTTTAATTTATCGTTTTACAAGCATTGTTCGTAATTTACATTAAGCCTTTAGGCGCTATTTGTTTATACGACGCGTTAACGCTTATTAAATTATAAGCCCTTATTTATTTATCAAAATATCAACGTTCTCCGAATACTGATGTTTTTACTTTATATTGAACGTTTATTTTTTTTGATTTACGTCTAATTTTCACGAAGCGTAACAATTAAAATATCGGACTTCGATAATACCCGCTTAAATCTAAAACAAAACTATCAAACCATTCTTATCCTATATAAAACAAATATCTACGTCTTCATTCTTATCAAATATAAAAGTTACATGTCAACTTCACATCTACACATATAGACAAATTTTGTTTCATCTCAAATTCGCTTGTATCATCATTGAAGCAACCCACGGATAACCTTCCTTATTATCCTTTTTGAAACCGTTTACATCGTCAATTTCTTGGAGGCTAAGTATGCTCCATATTCAGCAACGTCTCATGTCAAAACTTGAGCTGGCAAGTCCATTTGATACTACAAATACGCATGGCATTTCATCACTCAAACTCACACTTGCAACTATACGTACAACTATCTCATACACAACCATATACTAAAAATTTATTTCAAACTAAGACATAGGAGCAGCGAGGGTCAAGTGTAATCTAAGGCTTAGGTCACGTTAAAGCTGATAAGGAAGAAAGACGAAGTCTCGATCAAGTCATTCAGCCATCGAGTCCATTTCGCATCGTCTCGTCTGTTTCGACATCTATCGTTTCATCTCGACTTCATGTAAGCTTAAATCTCTTTTTAGACACTCTTAATATACTTATTAAGTCACTAAACATCTGGTCCCTAAGTACTCTTAACTCTAACCAAGCTGAAACTCATTTTTATTTTCGTTCACATAAAATCAAAGATCATGCCTCACGGGTCACTTTTGTGCCCTTGTATCTTTTAATTTCTCTTAACAACCTAAGCTGAACTTTGGAGATGTTAAAATACACCCAAGATACTCTATAAAATGTTAATACCAGCCCCTAAGTCGTGGTCTAAATTATCTAAAAGTCACGCCGAAAACTGTCCCAAAAATGACTGCACATGTCCATTCGTGATCATGGTTGTCCCTTACACCCAAGTCTGTAGGTATTGGTGTTAGCTTACTAATATTTAACATTTTTCCTGAAAATTAGACCTTTCAAAGAATGCGTGGCCGCTCGAATCACTAAAAACGGAGTTATAACGAAGAAGATATGATTTTTCTAAGATGTGGGGAAAATAGTTGCAAAGCTGTCAAAACAGAAACAATTCTGTCTGGACGAATATAAGTCTGTTGAGCAGTGTTTGGTCACGATTTTAAGGCAGTTAAGGCAAGAATTGATAAATTTTACACAAGAACGTTTTTGTAGCACTCGCGGCGTAGTTTCTAAAACACCAAGCCTCATTATCTGGATGTGAATAACCAGTTAGATACAAGCTGTCAAACTTTCCGAAAAACCAACCCGTCTAATGTAAAACTGTCGGAAACATTATTTTGCAAGTTGTTTTTGACCCATTTAGAGTCCGAATCACGCCTAGCTCAGGAAGACCATTATTGTAGCCTACCACGTGGGCTATCCATAGAAGCTTGGTTTAGGTCATAACTCTAACGTATAAAGAAGTTACGGGTCCTTAAAGTATGCGCCCTGGACACGTTTTCGGATCTTGTAAAAGGTTAAGAATTGTTACAAAACTTATGCAATGTCCAAACTTACTAAAGTGAACTATTTACATTTGTGTTTGACTTACGTATAGTCTCGAGCCTAAGACGCGTCTCGTCATTATAGGTCTCGTTCGGTCATATGACGACCGTTGGACATCTCTTTCTCGATCAATGAGCGACTGATATCTCGTGAAGTCTTGTATCGACTATTGGATGTTTGTTCCTCGATAAATGTGTGATAGATATATCAGGTGAGTCTATAGCCTTGCTTTTATATTATCTTGTAAATGATTTTTAAACCCACGAGGGGGAATACATGCTATTTTATAAAAGGGTGAAAGCTGAATTTATGCAACATACTATTTCAAATTAACTGATGTACGTAACCTACATCTTTTATTCCTGATATACGCAACATAGTTTCGAATACTTACCAATCTACGCATTATTGACCAAAATATGACTTGTTTGACCGGTTACCACCTAGAAAAGTTACAGTGTGGTCCTTGTGGTCAGCATGGACTTTCGCCGTTAATCGCTTGACATTTTTTCACTAGAAAAACTTATAACAGTGATACCTTAACTTTTGTACACACATTTTTATACATGTTTTTATACACACATATTTGTAAACGCAATTATATAAATGTTTTATTACGCATTTTTATACACGAATATTTATACAGTTTTATATACACACATATTTATACAAGTTTGTATACACGTATTCTGATACACATTTTATACGCATGTTTTTATACACGTTTTTTGTCGTATACGTTTTGAATTTAATTGTAAACGGGAAATTTTAGCATAAGTTATTTTTAATTTTAAATTTTTATCAAAGATACGTAATGGAATCGGTCCGCACTTATTAAATCTGTCATTTTTATCATACTACTTTTTTTATAAGTTTTACACTTAGTTTAGTAATATTTTACGTATAGAATGTCTATATTTATTATATTTAGTAAGTGATTGGTTTCGAGACTTAAATATAAGTTTTTAGCACTAAACGAGACCGTCGAAATTCGAATTTATTCAAGTATTTACCGAAAATATTAGTATTGCTGTAAGGGTTTTCGACCTTCTAAATGTCTTTTTCATGAAAAACATAAAGCACGAAAGTTGTAAAGAACGTAGACATTGACTTAACGCGAGATTTTCGGAGTTTACGGGATACACTTTGACACTAAAATCGTGTCAAACTTCAGATCCTCGGGTATAAAACGTGTACATAATAGCGCGTATAAAAATGTGTATATTAAAGTCAAGGTATCATTATTAAATTTTATATTGAAAAATGTCAAGGGACTAACGGTGGAAGTCCACGCAGACCAAAGGACCAAATTGTAACTTTTGTAAGTGGTAACGGGTTAAACAAGTCACATTTTGGTCAACATTGCGTAGTTTAGTAAGTATTTGAAAGTATGTTGCGTATATCGGGAATAAAAAATGTAAGTTGCGTACATTGGTTAATTTGAAATAGTATGTTGCATAAATTCAGCCTTTACCCTTTATAAAATGAACACAAGTTGTTTTTGGTATGCTGGACCCGAATATGATGATAAATGCCTAAGTACCATTGTCTTATGAAGTCCCTGAATTTCATGAACTGTTAATTACCTTGCGAGGTAAACGCTAATACATTTGATAGATCTATTTGGTTTGACAGCCTTATCCTAGGGTATGTATCCTTGTGATCACCTGAGAGGATATAATGTATAAGAGGTCGTTGGTATATGACAATATAACCTGTAGTAGGGGCGCCGTAAGTGACTCAGTTGACGTGTTGGTTAACGTTCAGTTGCATGAGCTTAAGGCATTTATCGATATATATGACTTGTCTGTGTGACAAGCTTGAGATGATTAAAAATTCTTGTGTTCAAATTATGATTTGTAAAACCTATAGACTTGCTCAACCGTTGTGTTGATGATTTTAAGCATGTATTTCAGGTAATCAAGATGGAAAGCAGCGGAGCATGCGAGGAGGGAGTTGGTGCTTACTTGTCTAAATTTATATTTATTTTTCCATCCTTTGAAATGAATAAATGACTTTTAAAGTCTTTGATGAATGTGATGTGTTGGTAACGGTTTTTGGGACTAAATGCTACTCTGATTTTATATGTTGGGATAGGAAACTTTTTAGACAAGGTTGTATATTATTTTATAAAACGTCTCTTTTGAGGTCGTTGTCTATGATTGTGTGTAATGTGCTATGAGTAGCGCCCCAAAGTGGTATTCCGCTGCGTGGTAATTTGGGGGTGTTACAGTATGTATCATATATACTAGTGATAGTTTATAGGTTCACGTTCTCCTTGAAGAGAGCTTCGCAATGAGCCTTTATGTGTCTAAAATGAAGCTGATGTGAATGAGATATCGTGTCTCAAAGTTAGGTATTTGGTGTCATGCTTAAACAGAAAAAATAGGTTATTTTTATCCCACATCTGTGGGATGAGTAAACTGAAAGGGAGTTTATTGTGTATTAATAGTGGCCGGATTCCATAGCTTTTTCACACATTAAATCAGTAAGTATTATTATTGATTTCCAACATATGGAGTACGAAAAAGTGAAATTCCAGGCAGTTTTGTTAAGTCCGACTGTATAAAATTGTTATAAGGGAAGCGTGTCAAACACGTGCCTCGGCTCTTTAGTTCTAAGCATGTGTTACGCGTGCCTCGACTTGCTGGTGATTTAGTTAGTCTTTTTATTATTTTATTGTTTTATTTAATTATCGTTTATAATTATTTCTGTATTTATTTTTTGTGTTATTTATATTGTGTTATTTGTTTTATTTTAATTTAATTAATTTGATTAATTTTATTTATTTGATTTATAAATAAAAGTGTTATATTTAGCTATGCTTTAGTGCGTTTCTTTACAGTGATAAGGTATAGGGATCTTATAAAGTTTCGGTAGTATCTTGGAATGTTAACATAATGTTTGGCCATGGCTAGTTTTTTTAGAGCGAGATTCTTCGTGCTTGCTTAATGGTACGGTGATCGTGTATGACAAGGGTGAAGAGTTTGGTGTGAAAAAGAAATTTAGTTAACACTTTGTATTCACTAACTCCTCTAGACAAATTAAATAAACAAAAACTTTGATATAAAAAATTTAATTTGACTACAACCAATACAAAGAAACGCAACATTAAAGTCACTTGTTTTCTTAGCAAGTTTAACTCATCTATGGATCAGATGTGAGTTTAATGAATATTACGTACGTATTATGAATTACCAGCTAATTGGTTTAGCGTTAACTTATTATTAGCTTTAGATGACATGGCGATGAGAATCTAAAGAACCCATAGCTCACTGAAAATCGGTTATTTGTTATATTTAGTTCTAGGGTTTCATAATATATTACTGCATGCCTTAATTTGTTTTAAATGGTTTTTTTATATATGTACCTGGATAGAAAATGGGAAATATTGTAAGTAGAAAAAAACATTAGTCAAGAACAAGGGAGCCACCAGTTATACTCTAGGTACACAATTTTATACAAACAAGTTTTCATAAACCAAAAAAGTAAAATGATTGAGATAGAAAGTGTCGTGCAAAACCAACAAAAGTGACTGTCTATCCGTAACCCTAAACCAACCCACTTTCCTATAAAATCTTCATCTACACGTTGTGTTTCCACCTTGATTTTTTTTCTTTGACAAAGTCTAAGCATGGACGAAGCCGTTGCTGCTGGCTGCTCAAACGATTATGCAAGAACATGTCCTAGAGGCCATTGGAGACCAGCCGAGGATGAAAAACTTCGGCAGCTTGTTCAACGATATGGTCCTCAGAACTGGAACTCTATCGCCGAGAAGCTTCAAGGGAGATCAGGTATTTTATACATATGTCATCTTTGATAGTACGTTCATCGATCACCATGATTTTATAATCAGTTGGTTAATCATTTATTCAACTATTTTGTTGCAAATATATTTGTATGATCCAATTTATTTATATTTGTTTCAATTATTGTCTCAGATAACTTTACTATACTCCACGCACCTATTTAAGTATTGTTAATTAATCTCTTCAATCTCCTTTTTTATGTTTAAATTTCTAAAAAGAAACCGTTTGTATAATCATCCATATCCTTATAGTTTATCAGATATAACTCCTATTTTTAATTTTAAGGAACTTATTAAAGTAATTAAACTTGTATTCGTATAATCGTATCATCAGTTTTTGTAACCCCGTTTTTGTAAAGCATAGTTTATCACATCTATATAACATTTTTAGTAGACGGTACGTATCTTTTCTAAGACAATGATTTGTTAGTATAAAATCATGTCAAGTTTAATTTAAGAAAATGACCTTAATATGCGTTTGATTTTCACACCAGAAAACTTTTACTCGTAAAAAAAGATATATATGTTATGATAGTTGGTTAATTGCCACATGTATAATGCAAAAAATATGCAGGAAAGAGTTGCAGATTGAGATGGTTTAACCAACTTGATCCAAGAATTAACCGAAGACCATTTAGTGAAGAAGAAGAAGAACGCCTATTAGCAGCTCATCAGGTACATGGAAACAAATGGGCCCTTATCTCAAGGTTATTTCCTGGTCGAACTGATAATGCTGTCAAGAATCAATGGCATGTAGTGATGGCTAGAAAACAAAGGGAGAAATCTAAGATTTGTGATAAGGCGACAAGGTATGAAGATAGTTTTCATTGTCTACCTAGTTTTAATAATGGTGGAAACCAACGGCGATTGAGCTCTGATGAATGTTCTAGTTCAAAGTTCTTTCTGAAATTCGAAAATGAAGATAAAGAAAAGATTAATTCCTGGAATTTTATGAGACAGACAACTATGTTGGCAGCCAAGAGATCGTCCTCGTTGAATTTGAGTGGAAAGCAACAAGTTAAGGATTCATTTGGTTCCATAATATATCATGATGGGTATACGCAAAGTTCAATTACCTCGTTGGACCAATCATTCTTCCGCAATGATTACGGAGGACATAGAGTTTCTAGCGACTCGCACACTTACAAGACGGTTACATTTGCAAGCCCTTTCAGAAGCAATCATAACATGCAATCATTGGTGAAGATGCAAGAAATTAGTAAGAAAGAAAAAGAAGATGATAAAGCCGTTAATCATGATATACCCTTCATAGATTTTCTTGGCGTGGGGGTTTCTTCATGATTAGAAACTACATTATATTATGATATCCATAGATTACTGGTAGAACTAGTTTTTAACTTAAATTTTGTTGTTGTTAATCAAAATGAATTCCATGCAGAATATTAAATTATCTGGAGGAATTTGACCTAATATATTGAGAATAATTTAATATTATATAGGTTTTATTATGATTGTATCAAGACTCCTACCGGATATTATTAATGAAAAAAATATTATAATTAGTTGGCGTATGTAACTGCTTTGAAGACGACATGAATCTGAACAATATTGGTGTTCTGAAGTTTTTCACAAGAAAATCAAGTGTCATTGGCATGATGCTGAAAGTTGAACAGAACATCTTATTCTAAATGCTGCTTCAAATGGATAGATTTGTTTTTAATATTTGATGAGTACCAAGCTGAGTAAACTCCAGATACAAACTTCTTAGGGTAGACGATTTGTGACACCCAATGGTAGTTGAGTTCTAATTTTTGTCTTTTAGATCTTATGTAGTTATGTGATGTGCCCAATTCCAGATTTCAATTATGGATTACATTAACCAAATTGAATGATACAAATGTACGTGTTTCATATTGGATCGAAGATTAAATGGTGCTAGAAGAATTGAGCTTCTTGCTGGTTATTCTGAGCCGGAAATTAGCTGTCGGATTTCGTCCCCATTTATTATTGATATTGATGAATCAATTTTGTTGCAAATCTTGTCACTGAAGACTTACACCTACGCGTTGTTGTGGAGCGTCAATATGCATCATATTGCACCTCAGGAAGCCTATATATGCTGTAAGATTACCTTTTTATAAAGAAGTAAGAATTACTAGTCCTCTCTTCGAGTTCCATTGCACCTTAACTATCGAGATACGACTCTGCTTCAATCGTTTGATTTCTCTATCCATGATTTTCACAGGCTATTCTACAAAATTTAACTTATCATCGAGTTGAAGTTCTTTTATCGGTATGATGAGAGATTCATCAGATAAGCATTTCTTTAGATTCGAACATGAAAAGTATTGTGAGCATTACTAAGCTTTTCAGGTAGCTCTAGTTTATATGTCACAGGGCCGATTCTTTTGGTTATTTTGAATGGTCCTATATACATTGGATTCAGTTTCTTTTTCTTTCCGAATCGAATAACTCCTTGACGAGGCGAAACTTTTACATAACACGATCTCCAACTGCAAATTCCAAAGGTTTACGTCTAGTATTAGCGTAACTCCTTTGTCTATCTTGTGCAGCTCGTAATCGCTGTCGGATTTGAATAATCTTTTCAGTAGTTTCATGTATTATTGGTCCTGTCAGTTGAATATCCCCAACTTTGGCCCAACAAACAGGTGATCGACACTTTCTTCCATAAAATACTTCGAAAGGCGTTGCTTTAATACTAGCATGATAACTATTGTTATAAGAGAATTATACTAAAGGTCGATGTTTCTCCCATCCTTTTTCAAAATTTATCACACAAGCTCTAAGCATATCCTCAAGAGTTTGAATAGTCCTTTCACTTTGTCCATCTGTTTGTGGATGGTATGTCGTACTCATGTCCAATTGATTACCTAAGACACTTTGCATCGATCTCCAAAATACAGATGTAAAACGACTATCACGATCTGAGATAATAGAAATAGGCACTCTATGTTGAGAGATTATTTCCTTAATGTACAATCTCGTAAGAGTTTCCATACTATCGGTCTCTTTAATAGGAAGAAATCACATAGATTTTGTAAGACGGTCGACAATAACCTAGATGGTGTCATGTCCATTTGATATCTTAGGTAGTTTAGTCACAAAATCCATCGTAATTATTTCCCATTCCCATATTGGAATCTTTGGTTGTATCAACAGTCCGGATGGCTTTTGATACTCTACTTTAACTCTTGCATACGTTAAACACTTACTAATGTATTCTGCTATGATTGCCTTCATGTTAGGCCACCAATAGAGTTTTTTCAAATCTTGATACATCTTGTCGGAACCAGGATGTCTATAATACTTTGATGTATGAGATTCTTGCATAATCAAATCTCGTTAATTACCATGGCCAGTAACCAACTACGATTTTTAATACAACGAATTCCATCTTGACGAATTTCAAATTCTTTATCCATTCCTCTTAACTTCTCATCTTCTACATTTTCTACCTTAAGTGCTTCTTTTTGTGCTTCGAGAATTTGGGTAGGTAACTTCGTGAAAAAAGTTAACATTAATGATCTAACTAGTAACGGCTTAACACACTCCTTTCTACTTAAAACATCGGCTACTACATTGGCTTTACCTGGGTGATAACGAATTTCACAATCGTAATCAGCAACTAACTCTAACCAACATGGCTGTCTTAAATTCAATTCCTTCTGATGAAGAATATATTGAAGACTTTTATGCTCAGTAAATACTACACACTTCGTACCATAGGGGTAATGTCTCCGGATTTTAAGAACAAATATCACTACTCTTAATTCTAGATCATGAGTAGTATAATTTTTCTCATTAGGTTTAAGTTGCCTTGATGCATAAGCAATAACTTTATTCCTTTGCATAAGAACTACCCCCATTTCTTGAATAGATGCATCACAGTAAACGATAAAGTCATCGCTACCTTCTAGTAATGCTAGGTGACGAGACTGCTTTTATACATAGTCTCATCGTCTAAAACGGGCTTAAAATGGTTAAAGTATCATAAAATGTGCCAAATATATGCTTGTGTTTGTTCAGTGTATATTTTAGGTACGGATATTGAGAAAATGACAAAAGATCAAAAGAAACAAGTTAAAACGAACACGGGAAACGAAGCCGCACAATGAACCGGGCCCTAGAGTTGATTTTCCAAGAAAAGTCCTTGAAGAATTAAATATTGTACAAGAAGGGTCCCTCATTATTGAACGATTGAGACTTTAAACCCTTGTATATTCATAATTACAAGTTTGGTCCTTAAAGTTTGTCAAATTACAAAAAGGACCCTCAACTTTGAAGAATTGGCAAGAATGATCCCTCAAATATGAAGACTTGTCACTTTTAGTCCTCCACTAAGTCAACTAAACATGTCAAGACCTTGAAGATTGAAGACATTACAAGAATCACCCTTCAAATATCATCAAATGACAAGAAATACCCTTGAAAATACTTTGCAAAACTTTTTGGGACCAAAGCTGGTAAACAACAATAGTTACCTAGACCACTAGCAAACTGACACCTCACCCACTCAATCCCACCCACCAATCACAACACCCTATTTTTCTACCTCACTAATCCACTCACCCGGTTTAATAACTAACTAAATTAGTTATTTAAATCACGCGGTTAACACAAATTCAAAAAATAAACTCGATCAAACCCTACTATTCATACGAAGAACATGATTTGGGTGTTTTTTAATTACTAAGAATTAAGTGTTAATACCTTCCAGATTTATGATTAACCTTACACTAATCATAACCCAACTCACAAACACCTTGCCACATCACCCCATATGTCACATGTACACTCCCCTGCTACATGCTTTGAG
This sequence comes from Glebionis coronaria, assembly GCA_025667525.1. Taxonomy (NCBI): domain Eukaryota; kingdom Viridiplantae; phylum Streptophyta; class Magnoliopsida; order Asterales; family Asteraceae; genus Glebionis; species Glebionis coronaria. Next base: position 317,669,707 of record CM046875.1, on the reverse strand, counting down.
AAGAAGACAAAACTTGGCAGAGAAATCCACGAACCACAATGAAACATACATCTTAAGCTTGTTTGAAGCCTTTGGATCAAATTACTTCACCTTTACAGCTCTACAAACGTCCAAGAAACTTTACATGTTAGCAAAAATTCAAATTCCACAAGGGTAATTCTGGAAGTTCAATACTTAGGGTTTTTAGTGTTTCAGCTTGTTAGTCATTGTTCACCCCTTATATAAAGGGTTTAGCTTACTACATTAGTTTTTTGCTCTTCATTTTTCATTTGGTCAAAGTTCTGTAAATCCTATGTTCAAAGTAATGAAATAGTGTTTGAATCTTGTGACGAATTCCACGTACCATCTTTATTATCCAGTTATTATTGTTCTATGTTTGTGATTTGGAAGTTTCAAAGATTGGTGTAAAGGTTTATACAAGTTTCTCAAAAGTTTTCCAAAATCTGATATTTTTCTAAGTCTTTGGTGCAAACACTTGAAGTTTTGGGTTTAAGATTGATCATCTCACCCTCATAAGAAGCTTATCAAGGTGGAGTGAGGTCTTAGCTTGGGGATATTCAAGGAGTGGGGTATAAAGCTTGAACTTATCAGTTTCATTTTTCATTTTTCTTTGTTATAAATTGTTGCTTTGACTTGTTTGTTCTTAGCAGGAGGTCTTGGAAGCTTGTGCCTTGTTAAGCTAGGCACATAAGCTCAAACAAACGTGAGTGTGGATGTACATTCATGAGGTTTGAGCCTTTCTTTCCCAAAATCTGTTAAAAAAATGATTCTAAGTGTTTTTGGTATGTGCTGGTGTTTGATGCTATTTGATGCATGCAAATGTGTTCTAAGTTCATGGTAATGTTGTATTGATGATTGTTTGAGTTTGGGTAAACCTGTTAAACACATTTGCTTGTTTAAATTTTGATTTAAAAAGTTAAAAGGGTGTTTGGGTCTACTATTTTATGTGTTGAATTTAGTTTGAGTAGGTGCTAAGTGTTTATCTGAGTTTGTATCTGTTATTGAGTTGGTTGAGTGCTGATATTTACCATACTTGAGCTTTTAAACATCAAATCTGAATCTGTGCTATATCTTGCTTGTTTTTGCATATTTTGACTTGAAAATTTGGGAACACTTAGTGTGTATGCTTATTTAGGGTTAACAAGCGCTTAAAAAAAGTTTGTGTAACCTGTTTTAGAGATTTAAGGGTTTGAAATTGTGTTTGTGGTCAAGTATCAACAAAGTCATTTTGTGTTCATCATTTGTTCATCAGTAAGTCACATAAGCTTGTATCTAGGTCTAATCTTTGAACCAGTGTATGAAACAAATTTGTTTAAGCTTATTTAAGATTATTATAGCTTGTGTATGCTTTTGGTTCAATTTGGTTGGCTTAATCTTGCTAAAACTGCTTATTACTTCAAATCTGCTTAATGTTCATGTTTGTGCAATGTCTGGTGACTGTTTGAATTAGCTGTATCAATTGGCTTGGTGAAATTATGATTTCTTACTTGTTATTGACTCCTTATAACCCATTGGTTATAAAGGTTCCCTTGTTGTTCACTGAATCCAAGTAAATCTCACAAAAATCAAAGGTCAAGAAAGTCAAACAGTGGGAATCCTTTCCCACTGCTACTAGCCACTGCTAGTGTTAATTGTCATTCAGCTTATCAATAAACTATAATAGCTTATTTTATTGTGCAACAAATTAGTTTTTGTAATCAATCTTCGTTATTTGACCCATTTGACTATTCTGGAGCATTTGAGCCTTTGACTTTTAAGTTTGACTAGAAAACGAATTAACTTTTCTTTTTCAAAACAGCTTATTGCTTATTCTAGCCTATTCAGTGTGCTTATTTGAAATCTTTTTTATTATTAGGCTTAGTTAAATTATTTGAAACATTTTGCAAAAAGAATCAGCCCTTGAATTGGTCTAGAACTCGAAAATGACTATTTTGTCGTTTGTGTAAAGAACTTTTGCTTATTTCAGGCTTATTTCTTGGGCTTATTCAAAAACTCTTTTTACAGACAGCTTTATAAGGTCAAGAGAAGGATGTGTGTCAAATTTCAACTTATGGCATTAGCTTATGGCTTAATGGGCCAAAAAGCCCATTAAGAATAAGTTGTTGCTTATTAAGTTGTGATAAGCTCACTTTCAGCTTTTGAGCCTTTGGAGTTTTGTGTTTAAAATTGAATTTTAAGCAAGAATGGAACTTTTCAGCTTATTTGGATAACTTTTTGCTTATTGGGCCAAAAAGCCCATTAAGCTTGGATTGTTTTGAGTTTTAGCCCATTTGGAGGCCCATTAGGGGTATGTTTGTAATTTCAAGTTCATTTTCTGTTTATTTAAGTTAAATTAAACTAGTTTGCAAGTTTTTAGAATTTTTTATAAATTTTGAATTTTTATTAATATTTTATTATTATTTTATTATTAAAAATTGTTTTTCATTTTTTTGCAACTTTTTCATTTTTCTTAGGTTAAAAACATTAAGTTAATATTTTTAAAACTTTTAGATTAATTTTCTTGTCGTTTAATTAATTTTTAGTATTATTTTAACATTTTTATAGTTTTTAATCATTTTTAAATAATTTTAATTAATCTTAAATTTTTCAAAAATAGTGTTTAGTTCAATTAAGTTATTTTAGAGGTTTACAAATTGAAAAATTATCATTTTGGGATTTTTGTTAATTAAAATGATTTTTTGGGCTTTAATTAGCAAAAAATTATTATTTAATTAAATAAAAGGTTTGAGTGATTTTGGATTTTTTGTAAACTCTAATTACATTTTTTAGGATTTATTGCAGTTTTTTAGGAGTTTTTAGGGTAATTTTTAAATTTCATCACGATTTACGGTTTTTCGTTTACGACTTTCGTCTCAGTGTAATTTTAATCGTAACCGTCATCCTTTTCTCTTTTCTTTCTTCATAATCATAATCACAAACATTTAATCAAGTTTTAACACAACACACTAGCCTCCTTGGGAAACGAACTTGAACTTCAATGGGTCATTAACACTTGGTTTTCCTAAATCATTTGTTCAATACTTAGCGCTTTTACACCTTTTTCCTAAAAGGTCGTATTTTACTACTATCATTTTGGCGCCGCTTCCGGGGAGGCATGTTGTGTTTTGATTTGAACAAATTTTGTTTTTATATTAACTGATAGTTGTAATTTTACACTTGTTTAGGAAAACAAGGTAATTAGGGTAAGTACACAAGTAGTTTAGGAAAACCACAAGTAAATGACCCAAAAGAGGGGATCGTTCTCAAGGAGGCTTGTGTATTGTGTTCGGGTCGGGTCAACCGGGTTCGGGTCAAGTCGGGTCGGGTCAAGTCGGGTCAAGACTCAAAAAAATCATACCCGAACCCGAGCCTAATTAGAACTCGGGTCAGTCGGGTTCGGGTCAATTCGGGTCGGGTCAATTCGGTTCGGGTCAACTCGAGTTCGGGTCAACCCGGGTATAAGTAAAAAGGTTAAAAATTGGCTTATTTAAGTGTATTTACTATGTAAAATGTGTTTAAAAACTCGGGTCAAGTCGGGTTGGTCAGGTTCGGGTCAATTTGGGTCGGGTTAAGTCGGGTCAAGGGTCAAAAATATAAACCCGAACCCGAGGCTAATTAGAACTCGGGTCAATTCGGGTCAACCCGAATTGACCCGAATACATTTTTGGACCCGAGTGACCCGACCCGAATAGACTTATTCGGGTTCGGGTTCGGGTCGGTCAGCTTTTCTGACACCCCTAATTGTGATAATGTTTATGAAGAAAGAAAAATAGAGAAGAGAATAGAAGGATGACGGTTACGATTATAAATTAAACTAAGACGAAAAGTCGTGCACGTAAAACCGTAAAAAGTGACTAAATTTAATAATTACCCTAAAAATTCCTAGAAAATTGCAATAAATCCTACAAAATGTAATTATGGTTTACAAAAAATCAAAGATCACTCAAACCTTTTATTTAATTAAATTTGAATTTTTAATGCTAATTAAAGCCTAAAAAATCAATTTAATTAACAAAAAGCCCAAAATGAGATTTTTTAACTTGTAAACCTCAAAAATGACTTAACTAAATTTAAAACTATTTTTGAAAATTCTAAAATTAATTAAAACTATTTAAAAACAATTAAAAACTATGAAAGCTTAGAATAATTATAAAAATTAATCTAATGACACTAAAATTAATCTAAAATTTTTAAAATTTCTAACTTAATGTATTTGAACTAGAAAAAATGGAAAAAACTTGCAAAAATCTAAATTTTAATTTCTAATAATAAAATAATAATAAAATAATATTAAAAATCCAAAAGTTATAAAAAAATTCTAAAAAGTTGCAAAATACATTATTTTAACCTAATAAACACATAAATGAACTTGAAATTATCAAAATACCCCTATTGGGCTTTAAAATGGGCCAAAAACCCAAACAGTCCACTTAATGGGCTTAAATTAGGCCCAATAAGCAAAAGGGATCCAATTAAGCCCAAAACTTCCTATCTGACTCAAAATTTGATTTTAAGCACGAAACTCTGAAGGTCCAAAAGCTGAAAATGTGCTTATCACAGCTTAATAAGTCAACAGCTTATTCTTAATGGGCTTTTGGGCCCATTAAGCCATAAGCTAATGCCATAAGCTCTAATTTGACACACAAGCTTCTTTTGAGTTACCAAAGAGATATGTGAAAAGAAATTTCGAAAAAGTACAACAAATAAGCCTGAAATAAGCCAAGGCTCTCTTCACAAAACGACAAAATAGTTGTTTTTGAGTTCTAGACTACCTCAAGTGCTGATTTAAGTTGTAAAAGGTTTTAAATGACTTAATTAAGCAAAATAATCAAAAAGTTTTCCAATAAGCACACTGAATAAGCTAGAATAAGCAAATAAGCACTTATATAAAAGTAAAACTATTTGGTTTTCTAGTCAAACATAAAAGTCAAACCCTAATATGCTCCAATTAAGTTCAATGGGTCAAATAAGGAAGATCTATCACAAAAAATAAGTTGTTGCAAGTCTGGATAAGCCAAAATGGCTTATGAATAAGCTGTTTGATAAATTACACTAGCAGTGGCTAGCAACAGAGGAAAGGAGTTCCCACTGCTTAACTTTCTTGACTTTTTGTCTTATGTGACTTTTTGTTGGATTTAGATTAAGAAAAGGCACCCAAGTAATCAGTGGATCATAAGGAGTCAATAGCAACAATTACAACAAGCCAATTAGCACAGATCAATCAAAAGATCCACATATATGCACCAGACATGAACAATAAGCAGTTTTCAACCAATAAGCAATTTAAGCAAGAATAAGATAGCCAAACTTCACCAAATGCATACACAAGCTATAAATAGTTCAAATGAACATAAAATAAACATGTTTCATGCAATGATTCAAAGTTTAGATCAAGATTCAAGCACTTAAATGTTACTGACGAACAAGAACAAGCAGTTTACACACTTTGCTGATATACTTGACCACAAGACCAGATTCAAACCCTCAAATCTTCTTAACAGGTTATAATAACTATGTTTAATCACTTGTTATCCCTAAGCATGCATACAAACTAAGTGTTACCAAAGTCTTAGGTCAAAACAAGCAGATTTCTAACTTTTATAGCACAATCAAGATTTTGATGTTTAAAAGCTAAGTACTTGAAGAAAATAGCATACAACCAAGTATATATCAGATACCAACATAAATAAACAACAATCAATAACTCAAATCCAATTTGTAAGCTTAAACAGGTTAACCCAAACACCCCTTAACTTTTTCAATCCAAGATTTAACAAAGTAAAAGTGTGATTCAATGTTACCCAAGCCCAATCTAACACAATAACAACAATATTATGCAGTATCAAGCAATTTTAAGCCACAAAAACAACAAGAACAACAACAGAACAAAAAATCACAAAAATCAAGTATTTTTGACAGATTTTGGGTAAAAAGCTTAAACCTCATGAATGTACATCCACACTCACGAATTTTTGAGCTTATGTGCCTAGCAAAACAAGGCACAAGCTTCCATAAAGCTGCTAAGAGTAACAAGGTTAGCACAAGTGATATTTAAAACAGAAAAATGGAAAAAATGAACAAAAGGCTTGATTAATGCAAACTTGTTCCTACTTCCTTGAATATCCCCAAACTATAAGCTTACCACACCTTGATAATCCTCTTATAAGGGTACTATAACCACTTATAGCCCAAAAATTTCAGGGTTTGAACCAAGATTTAGCAAAATATCAAGTTTTGAACACTTGCACAAGGTTTGAAAATAGGTTTTAAGATTTTAGAAACTCAAACATATATCAATAACAAGCAAGTAATAAGATTGGCACTTGGATTTCATCAACAATATCAAACACTTTCTCATTATATAGGCTACAATGAGAAAAATTAAATGTTGCAGCTCCTATGCCTTATATAGGCTACAATGGATACTAAGAAAGCATAAAAATGTAAATCCTAATGCTGTAAAGTCCCTGAATTGCCCCCTAATGGGTTCTCATTGGTTGGTTTAGGTGAGTGGGGCACGTAGCAAGCTGCCACTGGCCTATGTATCTTTCCTTGTCTCCCACTTTTGGTCCCTCATTTTTTCCCTTTCTTTCATTTTAGTTTATAAAGGTGAAAAAGTGATTTCCTTTGTAAATAAACTTTCAGTTTTCACACTTTTGCCCCAAAAACTTTTCAAAAGTATTTTCAAGGGTATTTCTTGTAATTTGATGATTCTTGAAGGGGTGTTTTGGCATTTTCTTCATTCTTCTAGGTGTTGACTTGTATTGTTCACTTATTGGAGGACTAATAATGACAAGTCTTCAAAATTGAGGGACCATTCTTACCAATTCTTCAAAGTGGAGGTCCCTTTTTATAAATTTGACAAACTTTAAGGACCAAACTTGTAATTATGAATAAAAAAGGGTTTAAAGTGTCAATTTTTCAATATTGGAGGACCCTTCTTGTACAATCTTCATTTCTTCAAGGGTTATTCTTGGAAAATCACCATTAGCGCTTGGTTCATTGTGCGGCGTCGTTTCCCGTGTTCGTTTTTGCTTGTTTCTTGTGATCTTTTGTCATTTTCTCAATATCCGTACCTAAAATACACATGTAACAAACACAAGCATATATTTGGCATATTTCATGATATTTACTGCATTTTAAGCCCATTTTGGACGATGAGACTATGTATAAAAGCAATCTCATCACTCCCCATACTAAACCATTGCCGTGCCCTTACGCAATGCTAGAATAAAGTATCGTAGCACCTCTAAAATTCATTTTATGCACTTTTATTGAATAATAAACTTACTACACTACTACTGTTACTACTACTTGTGTTTTAGACATAATGTATGATTTTTATCTCAAAATGGGACGTTTAGGTTCATAGAATAAGAACACGTGAATGCTTCGTTAGAAATAATTTCGTCGTTCTCGATTTTCACCCCAATCCCATGCTAAGGTTGCAACGAGATCATTGTCATTATAAGTTAGTAATGCTAACACTACTCATATGCCCTAATCACGTACTTATCCTCCCATTTTCCTAAGTTGTATCTCTTATATTTTATTTTTGTCTTGAATGTTCACGAGGATACATTTTTTACTTATGCGATGATAGAGATTTAGGTCTAAAAATAGAGTCATAACGGTGTAACCAAGACCATCGAATTAATAGTCCCTAATAATAGACAACGATGTCAAAAAATTAAGTCAACAAGAAGGATCGATAAACACGGTTTTATAACGGTTTTGAACATGAGACTTATTACCAAGACTTTTATACGTCCCCTACCGGATGGGCCTTATTATCATAGGTTTACCTCCATCTTTTATTCAACTTCGCCATGAAGCTTTTATTATGACTTCGGTCTTGCCTTGCCTTTTATTTAACCTCGCCATGAGGTGTTTATTATGGCCAAAGACGTATATCCTCACGCAAAAAGCGATTTTTGTATCTTTAAAGCTTCAAAGATTAAGGCATAATTCACTTTCAATTTCGCATAGATTTTTCGGCCTTGTGAGCTTCAAATTGTTTGCTTGATTTAGGTGAGCACTTGAAATCTTATTATTAGGTGAAGCTTTCGATTATTCGGGTTGCCAAAACTTCAAAACCGTGACGCTGGCGATACCTTAATATCTTCCTAATTTAATTAGATGGAAGCTACTAGAAAAGACTAGAAACCAACAATCAAGACTAAACTGCTAAGCCAATACTTATTAAACAAAATATATTTATAAGCGAAGGGAGAATAAGCAAACAACGAGAACACATGATTTTTTGAAAGAATACGAATACTCTACGTTTAGCATAGTAACTTATAAATAACTCTATCATTTCTCGTCCTCATTTAAGAGACTTAGCCTAATATAAAGTTAAGGAATCGAAGCTAAGTGCTCAATACGCACGGTCAAGTCAAAAATTACTCTTATTCTCGCCATCGGAAAACCTACATTCGTGTCTTCAAACACTTATAAAACATGAGAAAAAATTTAAAATTTGGCCATTTATAGCCTTATTTTGCAACAAAACGATAAAAAAAAGATAAACTTTGGAAAGCGTAAAGGTTTGGCAAGGCAAGTATCTATACACCCCCATACTAAAGTTAAACATTATCCTCAATGTTTCGAGTCTAAGGGTTGGAAACCCCCATACTAGAGACGTAGTCGAATGCATAATCTAGGATGGAAAGGGTATAATCGTTAAATTTAAAGTCGTTTATGAAGTGTGCTAAAAACCTAAGGTTAGAACATATAAGAATATATCATGGATATTGAGAAATTCTTCAAAGCAAACGATCGAGTGCTCCCATAAAACGAACACGCGAGGCTCCAATTGTGAAGATCATGATCATCTAAAAACCACATATCACAAACAACCACGGAACAAAGGTTGGAAGGGCACAAATCCCCTCACGTTACTACATTAGAAAGCGATAATATGTACATAGGATAAGCATGGGAATCCCCCACGAGGCACCTCGTTTTTTATTACCGAGTCATGAGCTCGACTCGATCCCCTCCATACTAATTATCATTTGGGAAGGTGTTGATCCCTTTGGTTGGATCTATATTCTGTTAAGAATTAGTATAATAGTTTGTAATCAAACTAAAACACTTTGAGCACTCTTACTTAACACCAAATAAGTTATGTGGAATCTAACTTATAAAGCACAAAAGAACAGAATTACTTTTAACTATTCGATTCTCTTATTAATCGACTTGTATGAGGTACATGAAAGACATTGTACCTATGTTCCTTTTATAGAGTAAGGAACCCTAGAAACCTTAGAATATTCTATAAAGATAACTATATCACAGACGATATATTATCAATATTCTAACTATTTAGGTATATCACATAAGATATACTCTAACTATAACTATGACATATCTTATACAAAGATATATTCGTCCTAATCATCATAGCAGTACTTACTTTATAAGTAGCAGTACTTACTATGTACCGCGTTAACACTAACGGTACTTACATAACACTAACAGTACTTCGAATACACTAACGGTACTTGACACTTAACAAATAATTCCCAACAATCCTCCCCTAAACAAGAAATGATAACTTGTTGTCTTCTTGTTTCTTTTGTACTGGATGTATTAGAAATACATGTCTTTAGTCTTTCCTTCATCCTTGAATTGAACTTGGTAACTTGTATTTGCATCCAACTGAATGTAGCCAAACACTTCATATGTAGATCTTCTTCTGATAAGATAATCTTCAAACATTATGAGCATCATCTTTGTCTTCAAACTATGATCTTCATGTGTCTTCTAAACATTCATTCATCTTTGCAGCATCAGTATTTGTCTTCTTGAGTTTAGTCCTTGAACTCTTGATCATAAATCTTCCACTTGATTTGATGATAACAAAACCTTCTAAGTATTATATCTTTTAATACTTCTTTGTCTGCAATCTTCATACATGAAATAAAACAGTTAACAACAAAACACCAATCTGTATTGGCTTCATGATTTTTAACAAATCACCAGCTATCAACGGATTTGAAAAATTCTTTACCAGTTAGCCGTACACTCTGGAATAGCCAATACTTTATTCACAAAGAATAATGTGTAATGAAAACCTTATAATTTTTGGTAAATTGTCAACCATCAACGGATTTGATGAAGTCTTTACCTAGTACCGTTTGTCTAGGACTAGCTAACTCTTTGTCTTGAAACAAGGTGAGTTAGAACCATATAGTTTTTAGCAAACTGTGACAACCGTGATTTTGAGGTTCGTCACTTGGTCTTATTTTAAGGTTAATTTATGTGTGACTATGTGATTTGCGTGTTTACATGTTATTTTGCGTGAACGAGGTTGGTGTGGATATCGTTTATGGGTATAAAGTACTCATAAGTAAATCGAGGAACGGTTATTTCATGTTCATGATCTCACAAATTAGTGACTATGAAATGAAATGGTGTTATTTTGGTGTTTTACGTATACGTATAAGTATTATAGTAAATTGTATTTTTTTTTATGATTTGGGGTTTAGCATTTAGAGGTCTTGGGTAAGGTGTTTAGTCATGTGAGTATTTTTCGGGATGGTTTTAAGTCATTTAGAACTTAGTTATAAAGTTTATTTCAAAATTTAATATTTTTTTAAAACTGTATATTTTACGTTTTTTCGGTATACGCGTAAAATTGACTAGTTTTACGGTTTTAAGGTTTCGGAGGCTTTAGAAGCTGAAATAAATTAAGGTAACTTAAGGTATTATTAATAATATATTAACAAGTCTTAAAAAGAAAAAAAATAAAAAAAATATATGAATCGGGTTTTAAACCGACTAGAAAAGAAAAAGAAAGGATAATTGGCCAAAAGACCCAACTTGAGCCCAATTTGGAAAAGCCTTTTTAATAAAACATATAAATACCATGTTTATATCACAAAAATCAGTTTTTCATTAATTTTCTCCCCTTTTGGCCGAATTTTTACAAGCCCTAATTTAGGGATTCATCAAAAATAATTTTCTTGAAGATTTGAGGTAAAAATCTTGATTTAATTCTTATAGTTTTCTTGTTTTATAGCATTATGGCTTCAAGTTTTATGTAATCAATTTATATGATGGATTAGAGTTTTTAATAGATCTGTAATTAGGGGTTTTATAACAATTAACATGATTAGGATAATGATTGGTGATTATTAGTGATGTTAATTAGGGTTTAATCATGTTTAAGTTCGTTTTTAAAAACTGGGCAGATTTTTGAGTCACTTGTTTTGATCATATATAGAGTTCTACAAACTCTTATTTTGCGATCCAAGCATCCTTGAATAGGTAATTGAAGTGGCTTTCAAATGCAAGAAACGAGAACTAAATTGGAGGTCGGGAGGTGGGTCAAAAACAGGTTACAACAGTCGGAGGTCAAAACAGTTTTGAAATCAGTTGGGTTTAATTTAACGTTTTAAGGTGATTGGGGTACTTAGGAGTACACTTGAGCCCTCTAATGAGTATGGGTGTTGGTTTATATATTAAATAAGAGACCTGAAGGGTGGCTAAGCAAATGGGTTATGGTAAGACCCCCTAATCATAACAAACTTTTTGTATGTTCAAAATCGGTAAAATGCGGATAGGCAGAAGTATATATATATATATATATATATATATATATATATATATATATATATATATATATATATATATATATATATATATATATATATATATATATATATATATATATATATATATATATATATATATATATATATATATATATATATATATATATATATATATATATATATATATATATATATATATATATATATATATATATATATATATATATATCGGGGCCTTAACAGTAGCTTTAAGGTTGGGGCAAAAGGGAGGAGTTAGCTAACATATGTAAGGGAATATGGTTTCCTTTACATAGATCATGGGTATGCTTAGGTGGGCGTTTGACTTATAGTTTGGAGACCTAAAAACCGGGACTGTTTTGGGTAAAATATTAACGGGACGGGTTATGAAGTAAACTCAGTTAAGGGCTTTATAGAGGGGTGTAATGAGATGCTTAGAGCATATAAATAAGGTATTTTTATGGGAGAAGGTTAGATGTCCATCATAGGTTGATGAGCCATCTTAGTGTTTGGTTCATGTTTTGATTGTGTGTTTTTGTTTGTTAGCTTTTTGCTAGTGCACGAACTTTTAGAGAAGCTCAATCAGGTGAGTTTCATAGTCCCTTGTCTTTTTATGATTTGAGTTCCAGATGGGATGGAAGAGACACTCTATGGTTTTGTAACTAATACTGTGAATGTTTTTATGGTTTGTGATGGACTTGTGTGAACACTTATGTGATTAACTGCTATGTGATTCTTGATTGTGTTTATGATTTAGATCGGGGGCCACGTACCGTCCCAGTTATTGTGGTTTAACTTGGTACCAAGGGGATGTTGACAAGGTGGGGCCTTAGGGAGGTACATAGATGTGTGAGCATCTATGGGACCAATGGATAATGACAAGGCGGGGCCTTGGGATTGGTACATAGGTGTATGGGCGCCTATAGTACCATGGTGATTGGTAAGGCTGGGAGCCTTGGATTTTGTTTGGAATGATTGATCTTGAATGTTAGTTGTTAATACATATTTGTAGCACATTGTCCATATGGTTAGTGGTTTATGGTGGTTCACAACTTATTTTAATCTGTTTTCGGTTGGAGTCTAAACCTATGACTCTCACCAACATTATGTTGACGTGTTTTAGTGTCTCTTTCAGGTGATAAAGTGGTTAAGCGTGAGAACATATGTGGCTAGGATTGGAGTCGCGTAGGATTACATTTAGAAGGAGATCCCTGTTCCTTCTTAGTTTATTTTTTTGTTTGTTTCAATAAGTGATACTATTAACTTATATGTTGATTTGTTTGTGTTATTTGTTTGTCTTGGGTAAGAGGTAGGACTGTTACCTACTTACCTAGACTCCTGCAATGATGAGATATTGTCATGAAATTTGTGTCACTTTTTATGACATTTTTAATTCATATAGTTCTCTATATAGACACGTTGTTGTTGTGATGATATCCATACGTCGCGCCTCATATTCCGCCATGGTGGGGTGTGACACAAACTATCAGCTTTCAACAGATTTGATAAGTCTTTACCACAAACTGTTTGCTTATGGACTAGCCAGTTCTTATGTGTGTTAGACATGGTGAACTGAGAACCATTTATGAAGTGTGACTGAAAGTCAAACACTTAAGATTCTTTCTCATCTTCTTCCTCATCTTTCAAATCCTTGATTTGTTGTTTAACCATTCTGATCAACTCCAAAGCATCAACATACTCTTCTGTAACCTCCAATTGTTGTTCTAACATCCTTTCCAACAATTTCCTTTTGAAGGGATAAGTCTTCTCTTGCAGCATATAATATGTAACATCATCTACATCCAAAATATTCAATCCACATGACCTGTAATATCTCCAGTAACTAGGAACCTGATTATATAATTCCTTCAACATTTCTTGATCACATTTGTGTGGCTCATACATAAAGAGAAATTCCCTATATAATAGTGATACTTCAGTTTTACCTGCACTGGCATCTTCAACTAACCTTACAAGATCTTGAATATCTTGTCTATCCAGAATGTGAAGAATATCTTCCAAAAGTCTGAATATCCTTTTTGTGCCATTAGATCTCTGAATTCCATGAGCTTCAAGTCCTTGATCTGTAGAGTAAATCCACTTAAAATGGATGCTATTTTTCCAAAAATCTCTGTATCAAAACATTGATCTTCAAAGTTCACAATCATCAAGTACTTCTTTAAGCTCTCATCATCATCACTATCTTCTGCAGTAGTTTTAGCTCTCTTAGGTTTCTTGTTTAGCTTTGTTGACCTTTTCCTTTAAACACTCTTGGAAATTCCTTCAAGTTCTGTTGAACCCTCTTCCAAGCTTGTATGTACCGTTTCCTCAGTATGTACTGTTGACTGTGTATGTACTGTTTGTACATTTTCAGTCTGAGCAATTCCTTGAGTTTCAACTCGTGCATTCATCCTTTGAGCAGTCTCTTCCTCCCTTGAACTTACTTTCTCCTTTCTATTCTTCCTCACATAAGTGGTTTTGATAGGTGGAGATGCACTTGTAGGTTCAGCAGTACTTGGCTCAATTCTAGGAGTACTACCAAATTATCTTTGTTGTTGTAGATGTTTCTTGAATTCTTCAACAGCTTTCTTGTCTGCTTCAGATCCAATCTCAACAAAATTCAATTCAGTCCTCTTACTTTGCTCATACAAAGTCTTGATTTCTTCAAAAGATTTCTTGACCAGCTGAATATGAGTAAATCCTTTTACTTTCTTTAGAAATTTCATCATTTTATTTCTAATCTGCATAGTAGTTGGAGGCTTAATCTTTTCTTTCCTTCTATTTTTACCAAAGAATCTTTGTTGCTCCCTTACCAGATCATCAATCAATCTTGATTTTTCTTCTTCATCATATGCATCTTTTTCTTCAGCTATCAATGAGTCTGCAAGAAGCTCACTTGCATGTATCTCAACTTGAATCCTGTCATACTCTTGTATGTTCCATTCTTGCTGTATCCTTTTAGCTTCTAACAAATTTTGCTTTGCTGCAAGTTCTTCCTGCAATTTATCTTTATGAATTTGTGCTTGCATTCTATAAGCAAATTCCTCATCATGGTCAATTTGATTAAATCTGTACATGACTTTGTTTATATCATCATCTAAACCACTTTCATCCTCAGATTCTGACAATAATTGCTTCTTCCCCTTATCCTTTGGATTTATCTTAGGTAACTTCTTCTTCAGTTTAGCAGCTACTTCTTCATTAGCTAACTGTTGAATAACTATACCTTTTGTAGGGTGTGAAGCTTGTACTTTCTTACCTTGAATTTGATCCTTTGAGGCAAGAACTTCTTGTTGTGTCTTTTTCTCCACTTCTGCCTGCTTAGTCTTCTCAACTAAATTCTTCTTTAGATCAAGCAACAATTTGGCTAAAGTCTCATTTTCTCCAAATGAACTTTGACTTTCTAGTGAAGGATGATCACCAGCGGTACTTGCAATTGGCTTAGCAGTACTTGCAATTGGCTTAGCAGTACTTGGGTCTTCAACAATGTCAACAGTACTTACAGTTGGCTTAGCAGTACTTGGATTTTCAACAAAGTTGACTTCACCAGTATTTGACACACTTTTTTCTTCAATCACTTGTGTATCCCCAGATGCTTTATCTTCCATAGAAGCCATCATATCAACTTGCACTTCTTCAGTCTTTTCTGACTTATTGCTTTGTGGTGATGGATCAGGAAACTGATTAGAAATTTCCTCCAACTTCTCATAGAAAGCATTCTAATTTACTTGAGGTGGTGATTGAACTCATGGTTCTGGCTGAGTTGCCAATGTTTCTGCAACTTGTGGCTCCTCTGGTTGATTTACCAACTTTTCTTGAACTTGTTCTTGAACTTTTTCTTGAACTTGTGGTTCCTCTAGAGTAGGTTATGGGTCTTGCTGTTGAATCTCCATGTCTGAAGGTTCATCCACACCAGTCTCTAAACCAGTTCCATCTTTAAAAGTCCCTGTGACATCTTCATCCATTTAAAAATTGATGCCATTTCCAGAGATCCTTGTTTGATTATTAGAAGAAGGTGGTTGTTCTTCATTATTCATTCCCTGTTCTTTAATATTCCTCCCCTGTTTGGTTGCATTCAGTTGCCTTTTCTTGAGGTTCCTGAACCTTTGCTTCCTGATTGCAGATGTCTGAACAGATCTATATTGCCTCATCCAAGATTACACTTTGTTCCTTAACTTGAGTAGGTTAGCTTCCAATTCAACAATTTTCTTATCTTGAACAAGCTTATCTTCTTGTAATACCTGTACCTGTCGGGACAAACTTGTACACAAAGAAGTTAAATTTGCAACATCCACCACCTCTGGTGCTTGTGCTTGTGGTGAACCACTAGCAGCAATAGAAGCAGCGGGTGTGTGGATCATCTCATCAGTGTTTGGTGGAATACCAACATTGTGAGAAAAAGATTGTGAATCTTCTAGAGAGTGGGAGCTCTGGTAAGGAGTTTGCTGAGAAGCACAAGCATTCCTAGGTTCCTCACCTTATTGATTGGCAGGTTGGGCTAACATATGAGCAAACAATGGTGTTACTGTTCCTGAAAAGGCATTGCCTTGTTTGTTCAAGAAAGAGAGAGTTCTCTTTGGGAATGAAGGAACATCCCATGTATCAGTTAATGCTGGTAGGTTAGGTATTTGGTCACTAACTAAAGCCTGAATGAATCTAGGATACATTAAAAACTTCTTAGTCCCTTCCAAATTCCTAGTCATGCCTTCAAAAATTAATTTTGAAAAATTAAAAACCCTGTTATTTGCTAGACAAATACCAGCAGATGCCAATGCAGCAGGTATTTGATCAAAAGATGTACTCTTTGAACTTAAACAGTGAATAATAGCATGAAAAATCAATTTCCATTGTGGTGAAAATAATGCTTTAAAGAAAGTAAGACTTTCCCTACCACCCCATAACCCATGGCTGCAAGGCCATCATGAATCTCTGTATTATTAAGCATACTAAGTCCATTTTCATCATTAAGTCTCATACTTGCTCTTAGCAGTACCTCAGTGACATATATATTCCTATGATTTACCTTAGCCTTAATGCAAGGTTGATCAAAACGAGTACCTAAAACAGCAGTATCCCAAAATTGATCAACAATGGGTATAGAGACAACTGGACTTACAATGAGTGCGAAGCGAATATGACTTCGAGAAAGGAAACCAAGCATCTCATGGAAACCAAGTGAGTCATCATTCGTAGCAAGATTCACAACTAAATTATGCTTAGAGATTACTTGTAAGGCAGCCATTAGTATTTTTGATGATCAAGAGATTAGAGAGAGGGTTATAGAATCAAGAGAGAAAAATAAAAGATTAGGCGAATCAATTGTGTAATTGGGGTAAGTATTTAAGTAAATATCAAACCCAAGCGCGAAGAAACCGCCAAATTTACAAAAGAGACCCTTAACGGTACAACGGACATGTAGCGGTACATGGAACATAAACGGTACTTGGTTTTGTGCTAGCGGTACTTGGAGTGACAACGGTACCTCACAATTTTGACCAGTTCATGCTTTCCACTAGACATGTAACCTCTTTTATCTTTTTCCATAAACCCGTAATATCATCAAAAACACAAAGCATAGACTATACAATAAAATTTATATAAAACTTGTACAACTATTACCTCCCCTCAACATATGCAGCATGTTATTAGTTGAGCATACCAATGTGTGTCACCAGGAATTCGAATCTCTTTGCATCAAATACCTTGGTCAACAAATCAGCTACATTGTTGTCTGTATGAATCTTCAAGACTTGAATAAGCTTTTTGTCATAAGCATCTCTTATAAAGTGATGTCTTATTTCAATATGCTTAGTCTTGGAGTGAAATACTGGATCCTTGACAATGCATATAGTACTTTCATTATCAATGTAAATCTTGGTGTTCATGAAATTGAACCCATAGTCCAACAATTGATTTTGAATCCAAAGTACTTGTCCACAGCAATGAGCAGCAACAACATATTCAACTTCAGTTGTAGAAGTAGCAACAATGGTTTGCTTCTTACAATGCCATGATATGAGTCTTCGGCCTAGGAATTGATAACCTCCTGTTATGGATTTCTTATCATGATTTGCTTCAGCATAATCACTATCTGAGTAAGCTTCCAATTCAAAGGTGGAGTCTCTAGGATACCATAATCCTAAATTAGGTTGACTTTTAAGATATTTAAAAATCTTCTTCACAGCATATAGATGTGACACCTTTGGATGAACTTGGAATCTTGAACATGCACACACACCAAACATTATATCTGGTCTTGAAGCAGTAAGATACATCAATGAACCAATCATTGACCTATAGAGATGAATGTCAACATCCTCTCCATGTTCATCTTTTGATAAAGATTTCTTGGCTTCAAAAGGTGTGCTTGTACTCCTTGTATCCATACATGAAAATTTCTTTAAGATTTCAGCAACATATTTATCTTGGCTGATAAATATTACATCTTTCCTTTGTTTGACTTGTAGTCCCAAAAAGAAAGTTAGTTCTCCCATAGAACTCATTTGAAATCTTCCTTTCATCAAAGCTTCAAACTCTTTACACCATGTCTTCTTGGTAGAACCAAAAATGATGTCATCAACATAGACTTGAACTAGAATAATGTCTTTGGCATTTTTCTTGATGAACAGAGAGTTGTCAATGGTTCCTCTACTATATCCATGTTCTAGCAGAAAGTTGGATAAAGTTGCATACCAGGCTCTTGGAGCTTGATGCAGATAATAAAGTGCTTTGATAACTTTGTAAACTCTATTGGGGAATGCAGGATCTACAAAACCTGGAGGTTGTGAGACATATACCTCCTCTGAAATAGTACCATATATAAAGGCACTTTTCACATCCATTTGATAGATTATAAATCCCATATATGATGCAAAGGCCAAAAATAACCTAATGGATTCTATCCTTGCCACTAGTGCAAAAACCTCATCATAGTCTATCCATTCTTCCTGTCTGTAGCCTTGAGCAACAAGTCTTGCCTTGTTCCTCACAACAACCCCTCTTTCATCCTTCTTGTTCCTGAAGACCCATCTTGTACCAATTACTCTTTTTCCTGAGGGAAGATCCACAATAATCCAAACCTTTTGTAGCTCAAATTGTGTTAATTCTTCTTGCATGGCATCCACCCAACTTTCTTCATCAAGAGCCTGAGAGATATTTTGGGCTCTACTTGAGATAAGAAACAGGCAAACAAACAATGCTGAGTATCTTTATGATTTGTTCTCTGCTGTTGTTTGACATAACTCACTAGTGCATGAGTTTCAATATTGGTTTGCAGTTGTCTTCTGGTTTGTACAGCAGCTTTTAGATCACCAATAATCTGAGTAGCAGGATGGTTGTTGTTGACTTTATGAGTGGGAATAGAACTGACTGGAATTTCTGTTTCCAAATTGTTGAAATTAGTTACTGCACCCTGCTCATCATAGGAAGCTTTGGAGAAGATTCCTTCAGTTGGACTGGCATATAAGTCTTCATCGTCCAATGCTTGCAAAATCTCTTCTAGTGAGTCAGCAGATCTAGCAGATTTTGACTTAGCAGTAGTTGCAGATGAAGTACCGCTAGGTATAGTATGTACTACTGAGTGTTGTGACTCAAAAGATTCTTCTCGTGAATGCTTATTAGCAGATGTAGCATTCTTTTCTTGATCTTGAAGCCTCTGAAGCTCCTGGGAGCCTTGATCATCATTTGATGGCATGGTTTGCTTCTTGGGAGTTGCAGACATAGGAGTGACAGTAGGGATATTTGGCACGTAGATGTGAACATCTTCATCTGATGAAGAAACATCTTCTTGAGTACCTACATTAGTTGCACTTGACTCTTCACCTGCATTGTTAGTTTGACAATCTTTTTGCAAAGAGTAATAATCCATGGAGTTAGTTAGATAATCTAAATCAAACATCCAAGCATATATTCCTGGAACATTGGGTTTATTTTCTAAGAAATTGACATGAGCATTTTCTTCAACTTTCTTAGTTTCCAAATTGTAAACCCTATATGCTTTACTTTGCAATGAATATCCTACAAGATATCCTGGATCAGACTTTCCATCAAACTTTCCCAAGTAATCAAGAGTATTTAGTATCGACACATGACACCCAAAAGGTTTTAAATGACTTATGTTAGGCTTTACATTAGTCAAAAGTTCACAAGGTGTTTTGTTTTGAGGCTTAGTAACTAGGACTCTATTTAACACATAACATGCAGTATTGATTGCTTCAGCCCAAAAGGTATTTGGCAAAAGTGAATCAGCCAGCATAGTTCTAGCAGCCTCAATTAATGTCCTATTCTTCTTTTCAGCTACTCCATTCTGTTGAGGAGTTCTAGGATTACTAAATTGCCTCTTAATTCCTTTAGACCTACAGAGTTAATCAAAATCAGCATTCTTAAATTCTGTTCCATTATCAGTCCTAATGATTAAAACCTGTTTAGTGAACTGCTTTTCAGCTAAAGTGATAAAATCCTTTAGTAATTCACTTGTTTCACTTTTAAGGGCTAAAAAGAAAACCCAACTGAATCTACTATAATCATCAATTATTACTAGACAAAAGGTCTTATGGCTAATGCTTCTTATAGAAACTGGACCAAATAAATCCATATGCAAAAGATGCAAAGGTTTTGTCACAGTATTTACAGTCTTGGTCTTACAAGAGGCTCTATGTTGTTTTCCTTTTTGACAAGCAGCACATGTGAAATCATTTTGAAAAGATTTGTTAGGTAGACCTCTAACTAAATTCCTTTTTACCAATCTATTAAGATTCTTAAAATTCACATGACCTAACCTTATATGCCATAAGTTTGACTCATCTAAAGAAGCCTTAGCTAGCAAGCATGTAATACCACCTGTTGGAGTAATGGTATGAAGATTAAAGGTGTACATATTTTCTTCCCTAGGTACTTTAAGCAGTATTTGAGATTCCTTGGGCATCTCAAAGTCTTTGGACAACACCAAGCAGTCTTTGTCTGTGAATATCACCTTGTTCTTCTTATCACACATTTGTGATACTGAAAAGAGATTGAACTCATTCAATTCTCTCACAAAGAAGACATCTTCAAATTCTAACTTTCCTGTGTTGATTTTCCCTTTGCCAGTGATTCTACCTTTGCTACCCCAAAGGCTACTGGACCTCCTCTGAATTCTTCAAATTCAGCAAGAAAATCTTTGTTCCCAGTCGTGTGTCTTGAGCATCCACTATCTACAATTCCTTTATCTTTTAATTCATCAATGAGATGCCCCTGCACACAAATAAAACTTATTAGTTTTTAACAGGGACCCAAGCCACATTTGGCTCGTATCTTGTGGGACCTAAACATTTTAGAGTTTGTACTGAAGCATTCCCAGTGATGCTACTTTTACTCTTATACTTCATGGTTTGATTTATGTAGTCAAATTCATAGGGTGACTCTATGTGCTTTGACTTCTTTGACTTAAGTACCGCCTTAGCGGTACTTGCTTTAACACATGGCATATCTCTTTTAGGAACCCACATTTGTACTGGTTTGTTCTTGTCCTTACTTCTAGGTGTTTTAACATTTTCAAAAACCTTCTTAGATGTCTTGGAGAACATTGGTTTTACAGACTTTAAACCAACAGTACTTGGGTCTGGTCTAGCAGTACTTGTAGATTTAGGCTTGCCGGTACTTGGTTTACCAGACTTTAAGGATACAAGTCCTTGCTTCATAAGTACTGCCCTAGGAACAAAACTTTTGGTAGGATTATCTATAACATGTTTAACTACCCTTGTGTGATCAAACTTATGTTTGTCATCTTTAAATTTCTGTTTCCTATTACCCTGTGCATTTTTCCCATTACTGTTTTTCATGACCCTTTGTGTAGCCTTCTGTTTCACAATTTTATCTTCATGTAATGTATAGTCTTTGATAAAATGACTTAGACTACCATAAACATATCATCCTTTTCTTCTTAAAGAAGACCCAAAAGGTTGTTTTGACTTTACTTTTTCAAAACCTAGCCCAACCCTTTTGTTTTTAGTATGTTTTTTATTGCTTTCCAATATCTTGCTAGTGGATTTTACCTGCTTGGGAGCATAACTAGTCTTAGATTCCTCAGAAACAAAGTTATTCATTAGAGGTGGATAAACAATATTCTTGGTCACATCAGTATTTTCTTGAGACACAGTACTAGAGTTAAAGACATTATTAATCTTAGGATCTTCTAACTCTATACTAGTATCATTACAAGGGGGCATGAAAATTCCAGATACTGGTGGAGGAACTGCCTTCATTCCTTCAGCATATCTATCATTTTCAGGTGTATCATCTACCTCACCAGAACTATCAAAAATCCCTTTTGATAAGTCCTTGTTAGTTAAGGTTATCCCAGGTTGATCCTTAATATATCCTAAAACTGTTTTATCATAATACCCCATTTGTGAATTAATCAATTTTCCCAATCCCTTAGAGGATTGTTGCCATTGACTAATCACTTCCCTCTCTTTACAAAGACTGGTTTTTAAAGCTTCATTTTCTGTATTTATTTTTAAAAGTTGTCTGTCAAAAGCTTTTATTTCCACATCTTTTTCCCTCATTTGAAGAGTCAAAATCCTAATTTTCTCTTCATAGTTTTGTTGAGCCTTTTTGTACAAAACTATATTGTCTTCAAGTTTAACAACACCCTATTTGAAAGCCTCTACTTCTACAGTGCATGTGTTAACCTTTTGATACTGTTCCTCTAGTTCTACTTTTAGACTATTAAATTTAAGAATACAATCTTTAGAACAAGGGTGTACCTTAGTATCTTCATGAGAGAGAGCCATTAATCCAAGCTCCTCTTCTTCTTCTTCTGCCCAATTCACCACTCCATCTACAGTAACCAATGCTTTGGTTCCTTTAGGACTCCTGTTGTTTCCTCTTGGAAAGCTTTCAGTTATTCTTGGACTGGTTCTATAGCTGTTCTTGGACTTTAGATTGCTTGTTTCAGCTTTATCTCTGTTGCATTCTCTTGCAAAGTGTCCATTCCTTCCACAGTTATAGCATTCAACTTTAGACTTGTCATATCCCAATGGCTCATTAGGATCAACAATCATTTTTCTTCCAGTCTTCTTAAAGAACCTATTAGATCTTACTAACACCATAGCAGCTTGCCATTTAAGATCCATCTCTTCAACATCAGCATCATCCATTTGGAACAAGTCATTGAGAGTTAATCTTGGCATGTTGTCTTGTCCAGCAAAGAATGAGAAGGCATCATTGTCACTAAACAATGATGAATACCTTCCATGTGGATTTTGAGAGATCATAGGACTGCTTTCAATACTTTGTGGGTAAGTACTGCTTGTAAGTCCTCCAGCGGTATTTGGTGAAGTAAGTACCGCTGCTAGATCCACTAGCGATATTTTGAAAGTAAGTACCGCCGTTCCCATCTGACACAAAATCCAAATTAGACTTTGAAGCAGTTGCTGTCTTTACTTCAGTGCCTTTCACATCCATCTCATATGCTCTAAGATTCTTGTAGAGATGATCAAACGGAATTGTTTCCAAATCATCTCTTGTGATGAAGTGCATAGCCATTGCTTTCCACTCTGGTAGAACACTTCTTAAGAATTTTAGATTAGCTTCTTCATTAGGGATTACTTGTCCATAAACTGCTAACTGAATAAGCAACTTGCTGAACCTTCCATATCCACCATGGATTCCCTCCATACTGGTAATTGAGAAGTTATCAAATTCTTGCTTAAGAACAATCTTCTTGATTTTCTTAGATTTGTCATTGCCTCCAAATCTAAGTTTTATAGCATCCCACATAGCTTTGGCATCTTTATAATGATGAAATCTTGGTAGAATGTCTTCAGAAAGAGCCATAGCCAAAGTAGTTATGTCTTTTCTTTCTCTGATCACTGCTTGTATCTGCTCAACAGTCACAGTAGGTAGAGCATAACATGTACCGTTTGGCAACCAGTGTAACTTCTTTGGTGTGTTCCCATTCTTGATAACTTGCGACACAGTATGATCTGTGTGATTCAAGTAGTGTTCCATCTGCATAGCCCAAGTCTCATAATTGTCACCTTTGAGAACTGGCAGTTTAACAGCAGATAGAGCATGAGAAGGTGTTGGTGTAGAGGTAGCTACATCATTCACGACTTGAGCACCTTGTGTTGGTGCAGGATGCACAACTTGTAGTTGTCCTTATGGTAGAACAGGATCAGTGTTCTGAACATCATCCAAGTGAGCATTAACACCATCTGGTTGAGACATTGAGATTTGGTATGTGTGGAGTGTATAGGTTCGTGTTCTTCTTTTTTAGAGTTTCTCAACAAGCTCTGATACCACTTGTTGATCCCTTTGGTTGGATCTATATTCTTTTAAGAATTAGTATAATAGTTTGTAATCAAACTAAAACACTTTGAGCACTCTTACTTAACACCAAATAAGTTATGCGGAATCTAACTTATAAAGCACAGAAGAACAAAATTACTTTTAACTATTCGATTCTCTTATTAATCGACTTGTATGAGATACATGAAAGACATTGTACCTATGTTCCTTTTATAGAGTAAGGAACCCTAGAAACCTTAGAATACTTTATAAAGATAACAATATCACAGACGATATATTATCAATATTCTTACTATTTAGGTATATCACATAAGATATACTCTAACTATAACTATGACATATCTTATACAAAGATATATTCGTCCTAATCATCATAGCAGTACTTACTTTATAAGTAGCAGTACTTACTATGTTTCGCGTTAACACTAACGGTACTTACATAACACTAACAGTACTTCGAATACACTAACGGTACTTGACACTTAACAAATAATTCCCAACAGAAGGTGACTTGGTCGAGGTAGTTCAAGGATGGAACTTCCCCGCCAAAGTAGTGCTTCAACCTATATCCATTCACCTTGAAATTGGGGCCATCATTTTGAGCTAGCTCGATCGTCCCATAAGGAAAAACTTGGGTAACGGTGAATGGACCGGACCAATGGGATTTCAACTTGTCGGAAAATATTTTCAAACGTGAGTTAAAAAGCAACCCTTGATCTCCAATGTTAAAAACCCGGTTTTTAATTTTTGAGTCATGAAACCTTTTAGTTTTTCCTTGTAAATCAATGAATTTTCCTAATCAATGTCTCTCAATTCATCTAATTCATTCAATTGCATTTTCTGGTGTTTTTCCACGGTCTCAATATCAGCATTACAATGCTTAAGGGCCCAATAAGCTTTGTGTTCGAGTTCAATTGGCAAGTGACAATTCTTCCCATACACAAGCTTATGAGGAGTGCACCCGATGGGCGTCTTATGAGCGGTCCAAAAGACCTATAAAGCATCGTCCAACTTATCCGACCAAGATTGTCGGTTCTCTCCAATCGATCTCTCCAAGATCCTCTTCAACGCTCGATTTGAAACCTCGACTTGCCCACTCGTTTGCGGGTGATAAGCCGTAGAAATCCGATGTGTAACCCCATATTTCCTTAGGACCCTTTCGAATTGGTCTTTACAAAAAAGGGTTCCACGATCGCTTATGATCGCACGAGGGGTTACAAACCAAGAAAACAAGCCTTTTAAAAACTTGACTACCACACGAGCATCGTTCGTGGGCAAAGCCTTAGCTTCCACTGTAACACCCCCAAATTTATACAACTCAATACAGCGGAAGACTAGTTGGTGTTACGGGATATCACATTACTCACATCATAGACAACGCATAAAAATCGCGTCGTTTAATAATAAAGCATTTCCATTCATAAATAACAATTTTGCATAGGTCCCAAGTCATTATATTTAATACAGGTTTTACAAAGCATTTGAATGGAAATTAGTATTTAGGTGCGGGCCATGAATTCTTGTTGTCTTCCCGAGAATTACCTTCAAGTACCTGAGATAAGACATGTTAAAATAAAAGGTCAGCGATAACGCCGAGTGAATTCATAGAGTTTAATAAAATCCATCAATATAATATCAGTATAAAATTTATTACTGAAAATCATTTTGTACAAATCATTTTAATAGGCCATAAAATAGCCAAAGTTATTTTATACAAATCTTCGTCAAAATCATAATATAGGCATTTGCCTTAAAAATCATTATACGAGCCAATTTCGTAAAAACATCATACAATACGTCTTATGACGTTGTATAAAATCAAATAAAAACCGTTATATGAATATGGTTATGAAAACCAAAACACAAACATAATATCAATAGTATGACCCTGTATTGCTAGTCAGGCAATACGTCGTAATTCTGAGCGTCTAGTAGTATTTCGTTAGTTTTGGATTATTATAAGCCGCATGACATTGTTACCTTACTAAACCAACAACGGGTAGCTAACCCGATACCAATTTTGCCCATCTAAAGTAGCGTGTCGTCACAAAGGTCACGCTATGGAAATCTTCTCATACATAAATTCGCTTACCAATCAATGTGGCACGACGGGGATCAACCGTCAAGGCGCGAACTGGGGTGATCGTCCCCAAATAGTACTATTAAATGCATAAGCGTCTACCAAATCCCGGTAGTTCACAATTCATGCTAATGGGACTTTTAGTGACATAACCTAACTTTAATAATCCATTTAATTTCATCTATCGGGTCCTTTAATCATTTATCGGGTCATACAATCGGGTCATTCAATCATTCGGGTCTAAAATCAATAAACAAACAATCGGGACAAATGGTGTCCTATTTTTATAAAACTAACATATTATCTCCCTCGCGGGTTTATAAAACATTTATAAAAACATTTAAAAGAGTGCGAGGCTATGAACTCACGTTGATATGGGAAGGCGGGTTATCAGCAATTCGGACGTACGGTACGTGCTTCAATCACGGAAACCTAGACAAATAATACTCGTCTTAGACTCATGTCCAATGACTTTATAAAAATAACAATTATGTATACATATGATGATTTTATATATATGATGATCAAGTGGGTTTACATATCCTCATTTACTCATTTTTGTGTTATGTGTCGATAACTTTTATACTAGTTTTCTCGTTTTACCTATTTACGTGTTTTAGGTCCAATAAGCTTATTATAAGTTCTTTAGCTTGTTTTAGTCCTTGTTATACTTATTTTATCAGTATGTATACTTTCCATGTTGGGCCCAAATGGGTTAAGCCCAATAAGTTCTTTTTACAAGTTTTTATCTTATTTAGTCCAATTATTAGTCCAATATGCTTAATTAGCTCGTAAATGTCCGTATTTCTTATAGTTCGGGTTTTATCGGTTTTTACTTGTATTAGATACTTATATATCAGTATGTGACTTTTATAAACTTTACATTAGACGGGTTTGGTCGTCTAAGTTTTATTTGGCGAAAAACGTTAATTTTACGGCGATAGCCGAAAAAGTCGTAAAAATCAAGTTTATAGTATTTATTACTTTATAAATATTATTTTACCACCATTTATGTAATTTATCCATTTAATTAACCTTTTATATATCTATATAAATAAGTTTTATAAGTTAGTGGGTTTTTATTTTACATTTTATAAAATAAAATGTGAGTGCTTATATAATAATAATAAACATTAATTCCAAAAATCTGATTTTTATCTTCATGTTCACCATTTTTACCATATCTAGAGTTCTATAATGAATTAGAAGCTCATTTTTGGGTGACAAGTTCTTCATATTATGTGCTACATTTAACTTAGTTATAGCTACTGCCTATTTTGATTTCATCTTGCCTTAACAGTCCCTACAAAACTGCTTATTCAGATTAGACCACCTAACTTGTTTTGATCATATCTCACTCATTATTTTGATTTCATTGCATGGCCAACTCTCACATGTGTACAAGACATATAGCTTACTGTAAATGGATTCTACTTCATCATTTTATCAGCCCATGACCTGTTTCTTTACTGTTTTATACAGCCATCACTTTTAACCAAGATTTTAACCTTGTTCTTTATAGTTTTTCACCTTTTTAATCATGTTTATCAACACCAAATCCCCACATAACATTTTTATCATCATATAATCATCATATACATATACAATAGGAAATAAAATACATGTTTACATAATCAAAATAACAAGAAGATGAGGAGGACAATCTTTATACCACCAAAGTGATGAAATGATGAGCTTTTGGATGAACAAGACATGGTTTTGGGTAACCAATCTTATGAGATATCAACACCACTTCTAGGATCACCAAGTATTTGTAGATTCCTCCAAAAATCAGACCTTGTTCTTCATGAAAACTCCTTGAGAAATCAGCCCCAAGACACCAACAAAACTTCTCCTTGGATGTTAAAACTTGCACCAATCTTCATCTCTTTGAATGGAGATTAACATATGTTAATTATAACAAATGTTTGTGGTTAAAATTGATCAAATGAGGGTGTTCTTGGTGGAGATGGGACGAATTTTAGAGAGAGGGAGGAGTGTTGTGTGGTTTTTGCATGTAAGAATGGAAGCTAATGGGAAGTTTGAGGTGGTTTTGTTAGGTTAGTGGGAAATGTAGCTTACTTTGTAAGCCTTAAGCAACAAGTGTAAGCTTGTTGCTACAAGCTTGACACATCACAAGTGTGGTGTCACTTGTGTAGCCTTCCCATATAGTGGGGTGGGACAAGTGTATACTTGTCTCATCCCACTAATTTACGGGTATTCCTCGATTCTAGTTTCCTCGATTTGCGTGCCCTCGGGTCGTTTTACGAACAACGTTTTTATAAATTATGAATCAACGTCACAAAACGAATCCAATAAAAATTGTCTCATCAAAATCGGAGTTCGAAAACGTAAATACGTAATCCTAAGGTTTCCGGTTTAGTCGTAAAGGACGTTAAAATAAAATCGTAAGTCCTAATCTCTTCTCGTAAATTTGTGAGTTTATGAACCAACACAAATTTAAAACTCCAAAATAATATTCACGGATAAATTTATTTTCTGAAATGTCGGACTGTCACCAAAGACGGTGTATGTAAACGTAAACACGTAACGTAGAATCCTCCGGTTTAGACGTAGTCGATGCTACTTCAAGACGTAAATCCAAATTTCTTCCCAAAAATAAGTGAGTTCATAAAAATAATATTTTCAAATAAATATTGAGAATAAAATATTGACCACAAATTGACGGATTGTCACAGCATTTACCCCTAAACAGGATCTTTGTCCTCAAAGATCATCTTACCTTACTACTCGCTTCTTATAGAGTTAAAGCCATGTGGGTATTTCCTCCACATTCGGTCTTTTCTCACAAGTGTAATTCATTACAATACGCGAGTTTCATCAAACATAACTACAGGAATAAGATCAGGCTTAATGTTGACTTACTTTCTCTATCCATGATGTTCACGGGTTTTTGATGAATGCAACTTTTCGCCGATCTAAACTTTATTAAGAAGAATTCAGATTCTCACTTGATAGATATTCCATCAAGTTCGATATACGAAACATAATTCATGCAGTCTTTGAAGTCCTAGGGTAGATCCAGCTTATATGCCTTTCAAACCAATCTTTTATATCATCTCAATGGTCCCATACAACGGGGACTTATATCCCATGATTTGTCAGATCATGAATTCATTTTTCCAAGGTTAAAATTTTTGGCATAACTTCGCTACCCATTTGGCACTTCAAGATCTACATTTCATATTCACATAACCTCCTGCCCACTATCGGCAGTTAATAATCAAATCCTAATTTCAACAATCATTTCAGATCTCGCGGGTCGGGTATTTTGTAAGGTTAGGTTTGCCATCATAGGAAACCTTAAACCTAAAAGACATGTCCAACTCACAATGGATGTATGTGGGGTGTCTTCATCTCAATTCCTGCTTACAGATGCTCTAATATTTAGATCCTAACAAGATTTGATCTTAATCCTAACACGATGGTTATCAATGATAATCCTTCCAAAGGAAAACGATTATACGATTTATTACCAAAGGTCATTCATTCAAACAGAAAATAGCACTTATATTACTTTGTATCGTTACTTTAC
This sequence comes from Glebionis coronaria, assembly GCA_025667525.1. Taxonomy (NCBI): domain Eukaryota; kingdom Viridiplantae; phylum Streptophyta; class Magnoliopsida; order Asterales; family Asteraceae; genus Glebionis; species Glebionis coronaria. The sequence continues at coordinate 317,640,219 of CM046875.1, read as the reverse complement.
CTCGTCCCTTCGATTGGGGTGGTACATAGTACTCTCATCACGGTTCGTTCTCAATGATTTCTGAGCAAATCTCTAGAAATTCGATGCGAAGCGAGGATCTTGATAAAGATGTTCGATACAGGCACACTATGTTTACATAACTCTTTTGCATTTATTATTAACGGGAATAATGTTAGCAAATTTGGTCAGTCTGTCGACGATGACCCAAATCGAATCAAATTCAGATGATGACATTTGCAATAGTTAGACGTTTACCAATGTATGAGGCGATGTATGCCTTCATAATTGCCATCAGTACAACTTCTTCAGACACAGATACTTTTAGTCATCAATGACATATATAGAATACTTATACTTACAAATTCCAACGTAACTATATCTCACAATCTCCATATTTATACAACCACAAGTGGTCTTTAAAATACTTAATGCTATCGGCTTCTCAATTCTAATGGTTCACATTAGCCGTGAAACCTTTCACTATTTATATTATCCTTCTTACAAACATCGTTTATTTTTATATCGTTCGGCAATTTATTTTGCACCTTCATTATTAAGAAATACATTCTAATTGGTTCTTTATCTTTTATACATAATGCGTCGGCATCTATATTCACTTCTCATGATGATATAATTATCATGTCCACAATTCACTCAGATATTCTTTCTATATTATGCGTCAGTAATTACGTTCACCTTTCTAGATGGAATAATTGTCATGACCTTATTTATTCAAAATTCTTTCTTCATATCTTCTATGTTTTAGTTTCATCTCAACTATTATTTTTATCAGTTTTTCTCAATCCGGCGTTTAAAGCGTCGATAATTATTATAATTAATTAAATAATAATTACTAAATTTTCATGAAAGGTAAACGTTAAAAGTTTAAATTTCTTAGTTCGACCAATTATATAAAATGTTCAAAATAAAGTTGAATTTAATTAATTAGATTTTTGTTGATTTATCGAAAGTATTTAATAAGATTTCGTAAATGTTCGAAAAACCTTTGTTTATACTTTGGTCAAAGTTTTCTTAGTTGAAAAGCAAAAATTGTCGTTTTAAGTTTTCAGGTTATGGTATAAATGGTTTTACTCAATCCTTCTTAAGTTATCTTGAGGTATACACAAACATTTACCCCTAAACAGAAGTTTAGTTAAATGGTTTGTGTATAAGGGAATAATCCCTTAAAAATCCTTTGTTAAAACATTTGTCAAAATATATTTCCGTTTCTTTTTGGTAAAATCCAAAGTCTTAAAAGGGCTCTTAATTTTTGAAGAGTCAATTTATATTCCATTATCTATTAATCACACGGTTAAATCATGTAAAGGATTAAGTCTTAAGTATTATGTTAATTATTCAAGGTATAATTTTTAATTGTTCGGCCAATTCAGGGCAATCTATAATTAATTATTAACCTCATTCTCATTCTTATAAACAAACATATAATCCTTAATGATCACGAGCATGAATTTATCAAATTACAGCCTACACACGTGATTCACCAAATTTATGAATACTACATGTGCATCGGTCAATCCAAACGACATCACGTGAAACTCATAATGTTCATCACAAGTTCGGGATGTGATGATTGGAATAGATAATCTTCTTCGCAGATGCGAAGTTGATGATAACCATGCCGTGGATCAAATCTTTAAAACATACGCTAGAACCTTGTAAATGATCGAACAAATCTTCCATTTCGAGTTATGGATATCGTTTTCGATTGTCAATTTACTCAATTCACAGTAATCTATAAATATAAGGAATGATATCACCATAGCTCTTCATGATGACAGGCTTGGTATAATAAAATCTTTCTCCGACAACTCTCAGTTGTACGGTAATTCTTTTAATTTAGATGGTGCTGACGTACAGTGCACAATCCATAGGTGCAGCACCGGGAATATAATCAATACCAATTTCAATCTGCCTTAATGGCAAAAGTCTAGGTAATTCACCAATAATACCTCCTAAAGTTTCAGATAACATAAACATCTTTTAATAAATTCATATTAGGTTCTTTCTAGATTATAATATCTATGACTAATTCACAACCATTCACGGTATAATTTCAAGTCTAAATACGGGATACGGTCACCCATCAAGAATTATCTAGATCATTTTTGATAATCAACATCTTATCATTTAGGGGAATTCTACTCGAGTTCCAATCAATTAAGACAATGTCGTCATGTCATAATCAATCAATCCATTCTACTAGCACTATCAACTTTCCAGTTTTATTGCCGTCGATAAGATGTGAACTTCTCAAAAGACTAATAATAACTCATAATCCTTTACAAATTCAAGGATATCAGGAGACATAACTAACCTTAAAAGAGTAAGGTCAACGCATAATCTACGCGAGAGAATTTCAAATCAGATACAGACGAAAACATTTAACGAATATGAATATATCCCATGTTTTCATAATTTGTGTACGCATTCGAAAGCTCCTCGGATCGTTACCCAAGTCATTCAAATGAAATCAAATCGAAAGAAATGATAGGAACGTCGATACATCCAGTCGGGTATCAACACTCGGTAATCAGATTCTTTTCCTAAGAATCTCACTACGGGAGAACTGGACAAGAAAGAATTGTCAATTGTCAAATAAGACAATTTCCACAGATGAGTAAATTCGACTCAGAAGAATAGATGCTACAGGCACGTATGTAGGTGTCCCTAACACTATGTCCTTATTTTTCACTTCTTGCAGATCTCATAAAATTTAATGTTTCACAATCTTCAAAGAAAATATAGTGTTTATTAATTAGTTTTATGGTGACTACTAATCAGTCTTGCATGGTCCATTCCAAATTGTATGTAGGCGCGCAACTATATACAATTTCAAGATTAACGATGCAATACTCAGTTGTCAAAACTTTATCATCATGTTTATAATAAAAACATTTTCATGCTTAATTCTTAAATAAGAATCAAAATATATTTACAAAGATTTTCTTTGTTATGGAAATAATTAAGTTTCCAAAGCGTCTTATAAACAACTTCATTTTGATATCAATCACTTATAAATCTTACTTTGAATAATCCTTATTGTGATGAAAATTAATTTTTCTCAAAGGATACCGTTTTAACTTTATAAAAACAATGTGTGATCTGCAAAAGAGTGATGAAGAGTTGTTCACCAAGAACTAACTACAATATGATAGGAAATGAGCTTTAGCCAACTAATCATGAGGTTCATGACCTCGATGTCACTCACGAAGAATGATTCACAACGTAACTCAAATCAAGATGAGTACTTGCTCAATGGTTTCATCACTAATGCGAACACTAGGATATAGCAATAAAAGATAGATAACATCGATACATGTAGAATTTAGCAATCAAAGGTAGTCTTTTTCATTAATCACAAACAAGTCAAAATTGTACCGTAACACATTACGTGTCACTATGTCATACAATTCTCAGAACTCATCCTACCAACTGATATCTCAGTTAAGTTAGGGATTTTTAAAAGATAACACAATGAATACTAATCTACAAGAGTCATTAGGTGTTCCATATGTCCCGGAAGATCCATTGGTCCTAATTCAGAAGAAGATTTCTTCAATTTATTTATTGGACACTGGGCATCCTCGTCAGTGGACAATGGCCTAGGAACAACGCTTAACACGAACCTACAATCATTTAAAACCTTATAATTCAATCACAGAACTCAACAACTTCCTCTTAACAATCTCATATTCCATATGTGTTAAATTTTACTTTATTCAAGTTTCAATCAACTTACACTCAATGCGACATCCTACTTCATTCTCCAATACTTTCAACCTTATTCTTAGACCTTAATAGGGCAATAAAGGCTCGACATAAGCAACACTTAATTTCCAATCCTATAGCTCTTACAACAATAGTTATCAATGAGTCACTAGCATGAGATGTCTCACACATTCAATTAGATTTCTCAGAAAGGTACTAGTGGCATGAGGCTTTTGGGTAATGGTTCCAAAGACAGCCTCAAGTGCAACATTCACCCTTTCGATTTCAATTTAAGAATTGGATGAAAACGAATCAGATGACATCTTTCTAGGTGGTAACGTTTTGTAAAACTCCACTCTATAAGGAGAGATCGTCATGACATCGATATCAGATTTAATCTCGCCAATTCTTTTTTTTAATATCACAATCAACTAATATTAACGTTTCTACGAATATCAACCATTTGTTGGGATCATAAATATCCACAACTTGGTTTAGATCTAGGATAGCTAGAATTCCTACGAGAATAGCTTCGATTGATTTTCTAGGGGAGTTAGGGTTACTTGTGACAATCTATGTCGTATAAATACCTCGTATAAATATAGAAATAATCATCAAGCAATCATATAATCAAATTACATCGTATATATATATAATCCAAGTTATATATATATATATATATATATTAAAATAACACTTCTCAGTCTTGGCCTTGTCAGTAACTCGGGAATTCTTCGGCACCGTTATAGTCAAAAGACTTTTAGACATTTTTAGAAAAATGTTTATAGTTAAAAGATTTTGAAATGTTTTATTCAAAACCTTGGTTTTAAAAATCTTTCGTTCTCTATAACGAGAGCTCTGGTACCAAACTGTAACACCCCCAAATTTATACAACTCAATACAGCGGAAGACTAGTTGGTGTTACGGGATAGCACATTACTCACATCATAGACAACGCATAAAAATCGCGTCGTTTAATAATAAAGCATTTCCATTCATAAATAACAATTTTGCATAGGTCCCAAGTCATTATATTTAATACAGGTTTTACAAAGCATTTGAATGGAAATTAGTATTTAGGTGCGGGCCATGAATTCTTGTTGTCTTCCCGAGAATTACCTTCAAGTACCTGAGATAAGACATGTTAAAATAAAAGGTCAGCGATAACGCCGAGTGAATTCATAGAGTTTAATAAAATCCATCAATATAATATCAGTATAAAATTTATTACTGAAAATCATTTTGTACAAATCATTTTAATAGGCCATAAAATAGCCAAAGTTATTTTATACAAATCTTCGTCAAAATCATAATATAGGCATTTGCCTTAAAAATCATTATACGAGCCAATTTCGTAAAAACATCATACAATACGTCTTATGACGTTGTATAAAATCAAATAAAAACCGTTATATGAATATGGTTATGAAAACCAAAACACAAACATAATATCAATAGTATGACCCTGTATTGCTAGTCAGGCAATACGTCGTAATTCTGAGCGTCTAGTAGTATTTCGTTAGTTTTGGATTATTATAAGCCGCATGACATTGTTACCTTACTAAACCAACAACGGGTAGCTAACCCGATACCAATTTTGCCCATCTAAAGTAGCGTGTCGTCACAAAGGTCACGCTATGGAAATCTTCTCATACATAAATTCGCTTACCAATCAATGTGGCACGACGGGGATCAACCGTCAAGGCGCGAACTGGGGTGATCGTCCCCAAATAGTACTATTAAATGCATAAGCGTCTACCAAATCCCGGTAGTTCACAATTCATGCTAATGGGACTTTTAGTGACATAACCTAACTTTAATAATCCATTTAATTTCATCTATCGGGTCCTTTAATCATTTATCGGGTCATACAATCGGGTCATTCAATCATTCGGGTCCAAAATCAATAAACAAACAATCGGGACAAATGGTGTCCTATTTTTATAAAACTAACATGTTATCTCCCTCGCGGGTTTATAAAACATTTATAAAAACATTTAAAAGAGTGCGAGGCTATGAACTCACGTTGATATGGGAAGGCGGGTTATCGGCAATTCGGACGTACGGTACGTGCTTCAATCACGGAAAGCTAGACAAATAATACTCGTCTTAGACTCATGTCCAATGACTTTATAAAAATAACAATTATGTATACATATGATGATTTTATATATATGATGATCAAGTGGGTTTACATATCCTCATTTACTCATTTTTGTGTTATGTGTCGATAACTTTTATACTAGTTTTCTCGTTTTACCTATTTACGTGTTTTAGGTCCGATAAGCTTATTATAAGTTCTTTAGCTTGTTTTAGTCCTTGTTATACTTATTTTATCAGTATGTATACTTTCCATGTTGGGCCCAAATGGGTTAAGCCCAATAAGTTCTTTTTACAAGTTTTTATCTTATTTAGTCCAATTATTAGTCCAATATGCTTAATTAGCTCGTAAATGTCCGTATTTCTTATAGTTCGGGTTTTATCGGTTTTTACTTGTATTAGATACTTATATATCAGTATGTGACTTTTATAAACTTTACATTAGACGGGTTTGGTCGTCTAAGTTTTATTTGGCGAAAAACGTTAATTTTACGGCGATAGCCGAAAAAGTCGTAAAAATCAAGTTTATAGTATTTATTACTTTATAAATATTATTTCACCACCATTCATGTAATTTATCCATTTAATTAACCTTTTATATATCTATATAAATAAGTTTTATAAGTTAGTGGGTTTTTATTTTACATTTTATAAAATAAAATGTGAGTGCTTATATAATAATAATAAACATTAATTCCAAAAATCTGATTTTTATCTTCATGTTCACCATTTTTACCATATCTAGAGTTCTATAATGAATTAGAAGCTCATTTTTGGGTGACAAGTTCTTCATATTATGTGCTACATTTAACTTAGATATAGCTACTGCCCATTTTGAGTTCATCTTGCCTTAACAGTCCCTACAAAACTGCTTATTCAGATTAGACCACCTAACTTGTTTTGATCATATCTCACTCATTATTTTGATTCCATTGCATGGAAAACTCTCACATGTGTACAAGACATATAGATTACTGTAAATGGATTCTACTTCATCATTTTATCAGACCATGACCTGTTTCTTTACTGTTTTATACAGCCATCACTTTTAACCAAGATTTTAACCTTGTTCTTTATAGTTTTTCACCTTTTTAATCATGTTTATCAACACCAAATCCCCACATAACATTTTTATCATCATATACATATACAATAGGAAATAAAATACATGTTTACATAATCAAAATAACAAGAAGATGAGGAGGACAATCTTTATACCACCAAAGTGATGAAATGATGAGCTTTTGGATGAACAAGACATGGTTTTGGGTAACCAATCTTATGAGATATCAACACCACTTCTAGGATCACCAAGTATTTGTAGATTCCTCCGAAAATCAGCCCTTGTTCTTCATGAAAACTCCTTGAGAAATCAGCCCCAAGACACCAACAAAACTTCTCCTTGGATGTTAAAACTTGCACCAATCTTCATCTCTTTGAATGGAGATTAACATATGTTAATTATAACAAATATTTGTGGTTAAAATTGATCAAATGAGGGTGTTCTTGGTGGAGATGAGACGAATTTTAGAGAGAGGGAGGAGTGTTGTGTGGTTTTTGCATGTAAGAATGGAAGCTAATGGGAAGTTTGAGGTGGTTTTGTTAGGTTAGTGGGAAATGTAGCTTACTTTGTAAGCCTTAAGCAACAAGTGTAAGCTTGTTGCTACAAGCTTGACACATCACAAGTGTGGTGTCACTTGTGTAGCCTTCCCATATAGTGGGGTGGGACAAGTGTATACTTGTCTCATCCCACTAATTTACGGGTATTCCTCGATTCTAGTTTCCTCGATTTGCATGCCCTCGGGTCGTTTTACGAAAAACGTTTTTATAAATTATGAATCAACGTCACAAAACGAATCCAATAAAAATTGTCTCATCAAAAACGGAGTTCGAAAACGTAAATACGTAATCCTAAGGTTTCCGGTTTAGTCGTAAAGGACGTTAAAATAAAATCGTAAGTCCTAATCTCTTCTCGTAAATTTGTGAGTTTATGAACCAACACAAATTTAAAACTCCAAAATAATATTCACGGATAAATTTATTTTCTGAAATGTCGGACTGTCACCAAAGACGGTGTATGTAAACGTAAACACGTAACGTAGAATCCTCCGGTTTAGACGTAGTCGATGCTACTTCAAGACGTAAATCCAAATTTCTTCCCAAAAATAAGTGAGTTCATAAAAATAATATTTTCAAATAAATATTGAGAATAAAATATTGACCACAAATTGACGGATTTTCACATCCACCCACTTGGATAGGTAGTCAACGGCAAAAAGGATGTACTTATTACCACGAGATGATGGGAACGACCCAATAAAATCAATTCCCCAATCGTCAAAGATGTCACACACTTGGATGATGTTTTGTGGCATTTCATCGTTTTGTGAGGCTTTTCCTTGTCTTTGGCAAGAGTCACACGACTTCACAAGTGCATGTGCATCTCGGTAATTAGTAGGCCAAAAGAAACCGGCATCAAAGACATTATTATCCGTGAGATTAACACCGTGGTGACCACCCGTGGGTCCCTCATGGCAAGATCTAAGGATATTAGAAGCTTCGGTACCAAAGAGACAACGTCGAATAATTTGATCCACACAAGTCCGAAATAGATAAGGGTCACTCCAAAAGTAGAACTTGACGTCACGAAAGAATTTTCGCTTTTGTTGAGTCGTCATACCCTTAATGATGAAGTTCCCTGGATGGAAATTTGCGATGTCCGCAAACCATGGGGTGGATGAATCAAGCTTAGAATTCACTACATCAAGTGTCTCGAGAGGAAATGTTTCGGTAATTTCCTTTGGCTCGTAAACACTTTGGTGAGGATATTCCAAACGAGAAAGATGATCGGCCACTAGATAACTCGTTGGCATAGTTTGGCACAACGGTCATTCCTCCCTTCTTAGGGACACAATGAATATGACTCACCCAAGGGCTATCAGAAATAAGGTAAATCATTCCCGCGTTAAGGAGTTTAAGGACTTCCTTTTTTATGACATCGTGAATTTTGGGGTTCACCCTTCTTTGACATTGGATTGCGGGTTTGTAGTCCTCCTCCATTAAGATTTTGTGGGTACAAAATTTGGGATCGATCCCCTTAATGTCGGATAATTTCCATGCAATTGCCCCTTTGTGACCCTTTAGTACATCGACAAGTGCGATTTTTTCATCATTCGAAAGATCTTTCGCAATAATAACCGGCAACTTGTCGTCCTCCTCTAAAAATACATATTCAAGGTGAGGAGGTAAATCTTTCAACTAGAGGATAGGTGGTTCCTCAATTGAAGATTTGGGCTCGATACTCATAACCTCCTCGGGTGGAGGAAATGGGAAATCGTTAAGAAAATCCTCAATAATCGAGAAGTCCTCTTCGTTGTCGAGGTCTTCGTCACAAGTACGTGGAACATCGAATTATTCCAACGTAAAACCACCACCTTCAAATGGAGTGAAGGTTGGTGTCGATTTATCAAGAATGGGATCAAACATAGTGGGATTGCCACTATTTTCATCGTCACCAAAACCTAAAACTTCTTGTGAAAATTCCTCGCAAACAACGTCGATCATATCAACGAGGTTTATGGTCGCGACAGAATAAACATGAGAAATTGGAGAATTTTGAGTTGCGTTTATAACAAGCTCCTCGTCGTTGAAACATAAGGTGATCTTTCTAGCATGCACATCAATCAAAGCCATAGTCGTATCTAAAAACGAACGACCTAAAATAAGAGGAACTTGAGGATCCGTGGGAATATCGACAACGATAAAGTCTACCGGATAATAGAACTTTCCCACTTTCACAAAAACGTCTTCGGCCAATCCACATGCGGGAATAGTGGAATGATCGGCCAATTCGATAGACATTAGTGAAGGAGTAAGATTAGGAAGATTGAGCGTCTTGAAGATTGCAAGTGGCATCAAGTTAATACTAGCACCAAGATCGGCCAAGGCATAACATTCTTCCATATCTTGGATTGCACATGGAATCAAGAATTTACTGGGATCACCGACTTTCTTAGGTATGCGGTTAAGATAAACCAAGGAACAACTAGATAATTGTTGCAATTTCTCCTTGTTGTTTAACATACTCTTAAAGTTAGCGGCAAATCGAGGCATTATGACCAAAGCATCGGCAAAACTCACATTAAAATGCACGTCACAAAACATTTTCATAAAAAGCTGAAATTGGTAATTGTCGCGCTCTTGACATTTCTCCTTTCTAAGTCTCGATGGATAGAGCAAGGGTGGTGTGGGTTGAGGCATAGGCATAGCCTTTGGAATCTCGGGTTCCAATGATGGTAATGGGTCAACCGTAGGTGTGGTTTGAGTGGTACTTCGTGGGATTAGGACATGCTCCTTTTCTACCACCACCTTGGGTTCTTCCTCAATTTCCTCTACCATTGGAGTAATTGGTTGAGTAGTCGGTTCCTTAAGTTTCTTACCACTTCGTGTGGTAATCACTTTCATCTCTCCCTTAGGTTTGGATATGGTGTTGCTAGGAAGAGTACTCGAAGACGGTTTACACATTATAGCCTCAAACATGGATGAAATTTTATCCTCAAACATAGATTGCCTCTTATCGTCCTTAATCATCTCTTGTTTTATTTCATGTTGCCCTTGTTCCATTTTTTTTTGGTTTTGTTGTAACCTAGTTACATTTCCCCCCATCTTGTTGGTGTGGATCTTAAGCTCATTTGCTAACTCATTTTTCAACTCCTTTTTCAAGTCATTTTTAAACTAAAATCTTAGGCTAATGATCTCTCTTTGAATATTATCAAACCTAGCATCGTTTCCATTAGCGTATTCAACAAATTCATTTGGAAGATCTTTCAAAGTTTGCAAACTTTTGTTGTTGTTTTGAAAATCATTGTTTTGATTTTTGTTTGAAACTTGATTGTTATTAGCCCCTTGATTCCCATAGTTGTTCCCTTTGTAATTATTTTTGAAACCAACTTGATTGTTTTGATAGTTGTTGTTAGCATTTTGATTGGGAGCAAAACCCGGTGGAGTCATTTGATTAGAGCGGGTAACTTGACCGTTTTGGTTGTAAGTTACCGTGGCCGCGTAGGCACTCGAAGTGTTGCCACCGTTGGAAATGCACTCGGAGAAATCATGACCTCCACCACAATACATGCAATAAACCTTGACCGCTTTAGCTGTAGCGGGAGCACTTTGTTCACCAACTTTGAATTCAATTGAAAGACCTTTAAGCTTATCAAAGATTTTATTTTCCAAGTTCGCCTCAATTTGGCAAGCATCAATGGTATTGGACAATGAAGGTGAAGTCGAAGACGAAGTGTTACGAACACTCGATGTGTTACGAGGACTATACACCTTAGATATATTTTCAATAATCAACAACGCTTCCTCAACCGTTTTACACAAAAAATTACCACCCGCGACGGCATTAAGATAATCTCTCTCATGATCATTCAATCCATTGTAAAACATGTCAATTTGATGCAAGTCGGAAAATCCGTGATGAGGACACTCATGTAACATTTCCTTAAACGGATTCCAAGCCATAGAAAAACTCTCATTAAGTTCTTGTGAAAATTTTGAAATCTCGTTTTTCAAATGCGTAGTCTTAGAGGGCGGGAAAAATTGGTTCACAAATTTTGAAACGAGATCCTTCCACGTCAATATAGAATTGGGTGGCTCTTTCTCTAACCAAATTTTAGCGGGCCCCGCTATGGAATACGGAAAAAGCATCATCTTAATCGAGTCATTAGCAACGTCCTTAAATTTGCAAGTGGCGCTAAGACGATTGAATTGGCGGATATGGTTGTGCGGGTTGTCCTTTTCATCACCATGGAATTTGTTGTTTTGGATCATCGACAACAATCCCGTTTTCACTTCAAAATTCTCCGCAAGGATGGCGGGAATCACAACAGCCTCTCCATAACCCTCGGTGGGTGCTTGAAGTAATTCCATCATAGTTCGATTTGCCATGGTTGGTTATTCTTCTACGATAGGTTCGTCAATAGGAGACTCCTCACTAGAAAGGTTAGGTGTGGTTTCCTTCCGGTTTTCTCGTTTACGTACACGTCTTGCTTGATTACGAGTAAGCATAAACGTCATGTACAACGTGGGGATGAGCAAAGAAGATTTTTTTGGTGTTTTTGATTTTTCCAATTTTTTTTGTGGTTTTGATTGTTTTTACTTTTTTTTGGATTTTGTGATTGTATTATGTAGACAAAATCTACAAATCTCTCCCTTAATCAAATCTCTTGATTAAAGAAGCCACAAGGAATGAAAATGATCACGTGAAGTGAACGCCTTCAATGACGTTAGAACGTTGGTGGAACACCAAAACGTTCAAGATGGTTAAATCAAATGAAACCAAGAAAATATATATGATACTTAGATAATACTTTGGTTGGCAAACCCTCGATTAGCCCTTTTTATCTAAACACGCACAAGCAAGCGGGGAAACGAGGCGGCGCGAAGAACTTAAGTGCCTTTTTCCTTAGGGTATATTTTATAATACCCGCCTTATACCCACCTTATAGTTTGTGTTTGTCAAAATTAAGATTCACGAAAGTAATTATCTATTTTGCCTTTTTTTCTTTGTTTGAGATTCGAATACAATGATCGAGTGATGAAATCCCGAATCAAGGTTGCGTTTTCACACTTTTGGAGTACTTTGTGAATTTATTGTTCTACGTATACAATATAGTAATATACACACAAAAAACGAAAAACCGATAATACGTATTAGTAGAGTGCTACTAATACAAATAGCTATTATGGCTAATAGAAAAACATCAATTATTCAAATCAAAACACAACACGCCTCTCCGGTAGCGGTGCCAAAAAGATAGTTGTAATTTTACACTTGTTAAGGAAAACAAGGTAATTAGGGTAAGTACACAAGTAGTTTAGGAAAACCACAAGTAAATGACCCAAAAGGGGGGATCATTCTCAAGGAGGCTTGTGTATTGTGTTAAGAGATGATTAATAATTGTGATTATGTTTATAAAGATATAAAAATAGAAAAGAGAATAGAAGGATGACGGTTACGATTAAGAATTAAACTAAGACGAAAAGTCGTGCACGTAAAACCCTAAAAAGTTACTAAATTAAAAATTATAGTAAAAATTCCTAGAAAATTGCAATAAATCCTAAAGAATGTAATTAGAGTTTACAAAACATCAAAGATCACTCAAACCTTTTATTTAACTAAATATTAATTTTTTATTGCTAATTAAAGCCCAAAAAATCAATTTAATTAACAAAAAGCCCAAAATGAGACTTTTTAACTTGTAAACCTCTAAAATGACTTAACTAAATTTAAACTATTTTTGAAAATTTTAAAATTAATTTAAACGATTTAAAAACAATTAAAAACTATGAAAAATTAGAATAATTATAAAAATTAATCTAATGACGCTAAAATTAATCTAAATATTTTAAAACTCCTAACTTAATGTATTTGAACTAGGAAAAATGAAAAAACTTGCAAAAATCTAAATTTTAATTTTTAATAATAAAATAATAATAAAATAATATTAAAAATCCAAAAGTTATAAAAAATACTAAGAAGTTGCAAACTAGATTATTTTAACCTAATAAACACAGAAATGAACTTGAAATTACCAAAATACTCCTATTGGGCCTTAAAATGGGCCAAAAACCCAAACAGTACACTTAATGGGCTTAAATTAGGCCCAATAAGCAAAAGTGATCCAATTAAGCCCGAAACTTCCTATCTGACTCAAAAATTGATTTTAAGCACAAAACTCTGAAGGCCCAAAAGATGAAAATGTGCTTATCACAGCTTAATAAGTCAACAACTTATTCTTAATGGGTTTTGGCCCCATTAAGCCATAAGATAATGCCATAAGCTGGGATTTGACACACAAGCTTCTTTTGAGTTACAAAAGAGATACGTGAAAAGAAATTTTGGAAAGCACAAGAAATAAGCCAAGGCTCTCTTCACAAAACGACAAAATAGTCGTTTTTTATTTCTAGACTACCTCAAGTGCTGATTCAAGTTGCAAAAGGTTTTAAATGACTTAATTAAGAAAAAATAATCAAAAAGTTTTCCAATAAGCACATTTAAAAAGCTAGAATAAGCAAATAAGCACTTATATAAAAGTCTAACTGTTTGGTTTTCTAGTCAAACCTAAAAGTCAAACCCTAATATACTCCAGTTAAGTTCAATGGGTCAAATAAGGAAGATCTATCACAAAAAATAAGTTGTTGCAAGTATGGATAAGCCAAAATGGCTTATGAATAAGATATTTGATAAATTACACTAGTAGTGGCTAGCAACAGGGGAAAGGAGTTCCCACTGCTTCACTTTCTTGACTTTTTGTCTTATGTGACTTTTTTTGGATTCAGGTTAAGCTAAGGCACCCAAGTAATCAGCGGATCACAAGGAGTTAATAACAACAACAATATCACAATTACAACAAGCCAATTAGCACAGATTAATCAAAAGATCCACAGATATACACCAGACATGTACAATAAGCAGTTTTCAACCAATAAGCAGTTTAAGCAAGAATAAGCCAGCCAAACTTCACCAAATGCATACACAAGCTATAAATAAATCAAATGAACATAAATAAATAGGTTTCATGCGATGATTCAAAGTTTAGATCAAGATTCAACCACTTAAATATTATTGATGAACAAGAACAAGCAGTTTACACACTTTGCTGATATACTTGACCACAAGACCAGATTCAAACCCTCAAATCTTCTTAACAGGTTATAATAACTATGTTTAATCACTTGTTATCCCTAAGCATGCATACAAACAAATTTGTGGATTTGCTATATATGATCCGGTGGTCTAACATGGTGGAATATGGTGGTGGAAGCCATTGTTGAACTTAGAGAGAAGAGAGGTTGTGTGAAAGAAGGAAAAATGTATTAAAAGTGAAAAATGACACAAGTAACACCCCTCCTTGGAAGCTAAGGAGGGGTATATATAGTCACACACGCTGCTTAAACTATACAACATTCATAGTCTAGTCTAAGCGTGTGTGACTATGATAACTAATGGGAATTCTTAAATGTCGTCACATAAAGTGAGTTTCCAACAATCTTCCCCCATGGGACGACGTGTAGAATTCCTTACAATATTTTTCCTAACAAGTACATAATGATACAGAACAAGAGCTTTCATGAAGCGTCCAATGCTGATGATGTCTTCTGAGGCCTTTGACTTCAAAACGACTCATCTTTAAAGTAACTTGTAGTAGAAATACTGTAACGGCACGAGCTAAGTAACCCATACACTTCTAGTTAAGGAGAAGCTTCTGAATTAACTTCCCCCTAATTCATGCCACATAAACTTGATGTAGAAGCTTTTAAATATCTTCCCCCTAAACCGACAATCCTCATAAGCAACTTCAAAGCTTTCAATAAAGCTTAGAATGATTAAGCGCACAACGGAATCTAACAAGAAAATCCCATCATATAACATGATAACGTTGCTAAGAGGGATTGAAAGTAAGGGGTACACCCAGTAGATCAACAACTTCTCTTGTCACGCTTGAATAATTTTTCTGAATTTTTCTTCCCCCTAAGAGTTCAAGTTATGCATACCAGAAAGAATCAAGACATTTCTTCCCCCACATAGTTGAAGAAAGTAAATCAATCCCAATTATGAAGCTCAAATACTGAAGTGGACACTTTATCCCATTCATGAAGTTGACATCGTAACACCAGAGTCAATTAAGTCCCGAAAATGCACATATCTTCTTCCGGAGATGCACTAGAGTCAATTAAGTCCCGGGAATGCGTATAGGATAATGATGATGAATAATTGCAACAATCAAACAATTAAACATCGAATCAGTAGTGTACCGTTTAGAGATTGATAACGCCACGAGTTAAAACACTGATTTTCTCTACGGCTATGACAAATGTCATCCCGGAATGTCTTCAAATCAAAAGAAGGTATGAAGTTCATCACGTGTACTCGTTGTGCATTCAATGTGTCTTCTTCTTCCCCCTTGATGGTTTCGAAACTAGGAACCATCAATAAATCGTACGCACATGTACCTGAAATCTTGTGAGAATAATAAATAAGCTGAATTATATATTTTGTGAGAATCTGTGACAATCCGTCAATTTATGATTGATATTTTTATTCTCAATATTTAATTGAAAATATTATTTTAATGTTATATTATGAACTTACTTATTTTTGGGAAGAAATTTGGATTTACGTCTTCAAGTAGCATCGACTACGTCTAAACCGGAGGATTCTACGTTACGTGCTTACGTTTACATACACCGTCTATGGTGACAGTCCGACATTTCAAGAAAATAAATTTATCCATGAATATTATTTTGAGATTTTAAATTTGTGTTGGTTCATAAACTCACAAATTTACGAGAAGAGATTAGGACTTACGATTATAATTTAACGTCCTTTACGACTAAACCGGAAACCCTAGGATTACGTATTTACGTTTTCGAACTCCGTTTTTGATGAGACAATTTTTATTAGATTCGTTTTGTGCCGTTGATTCACAATTTATAAAAACGTTTTTCGTAAAACGACCCGAGGGCACGCAAATCGAGGAAACTAGAATCGAGGAGTATCCGTAAATAAATGGTGATGAGACAAGTGGGACACTTGTCCCACCCCCACTCAAAACCAGCTACAACAAAATACCTCAACACTTGATGTGTCAAAGTCTTAGCAAGTAAGCTAACACTTGTCTTAGCTTACAATGTAAGCCTTCCACCAACAAAACCACTAGTTATCAAACTAGCAACTCATTTCCATCCAAGCAAATCTCACAAATCCTCTCATCCCTCTCTTCTTCTTGCCGTCCCATCTCAACCAAAACACAACCATCATACAATTTTTAACCACAAACATATGTTATAACTTACATATGTTAATCTCCATTCAAAAAGAGGAAGATTGGTGAAAGTTTTAACATCCAAGGAGGAGTTTCTATGGAGTATTAGGGCTGATTTTCCACAAGGTGTTCATGAAGAATGGTGGTCTTGAAGATGGTCTTGTTTCATCACAAGTTTCTCCATCAAAATCCATGTTTTGATCACAACCTACATCATCATGGTGATATAAAGATTGTCCTCCTCATCTTCTTGTTATTTTGATTATGTAATCATGTATTTTATTTCCTATTGTATATGTATATGATGATTATATGATGATAAAAGTATTGTGTGGGGATTTGGTGTTGATAATCATGGAAAAAAAGATGAAAACTATAAGTTAAAATGGGTTAATCTTGCTTAAATTAGTAGGCTGTATAAAACAGTAAAGAATCATATGATGAACAGATAAAATGGCATAGATTAATTGATATACAGTAAGTAATATGTCTTGTATACATGTGAGAGTTGGCCATGCAATGGAATCATTAGGATGAGTGAGATATGATCCAAACAAGTTTAAAGTACAAATCTGAGTTCACTGTTTTGGACGATTTTTAGAAAATACTTAGAAGATGATTCAACAGTAGCTATAGGAGAGTTAAGTGGATCACATATCATGTAGTTTATGTCATAAAAATTTGAGCTTCTATCTCCATATAGAACTCTAGATATGGCAGTTTTGGTGAACATGAAAATAAAAATCAGATTTTGGAAATTAAAGTATAATAGTATTATATAAAATAAAAATCAGATTTTGGAAATTATAGTATAAAATGTGAATTAAAACCCACTAACACATATAATACATTTATATAAATATGTATAAGGATAAATAAATGATACATTTTATAAAAATGGTAATTTGATAAGTTTTATAAGTTATAAAACTATAAACATGATTTTTACGACTTTTTAGGCTATTACGGTAAAATTAACGTTTTTGTTAAACAAAACTTAGACGGTTGGACCCGTCTAATGTAAACTTTTATAAACTCATATACTGATATATAAACATATATAACAAGTAAAAACCGATAAAATACGAACTATAAAACATACGGACATTAACGGGCTAAGGTAACGTTATTGGACTAATAATACAACAAAATGGATTAAAACACTTATAAACTTATTTATTAGGCTTAACCCATTTCGGCCCAACATGTAAATTATAAATACTGATAAGACAAGTATGAAATGGATTAATACAAGTTAATAAACTTATAATAGGCTTATTGGACCTAAAACACACGTAAATAGCTAAAACTAGTAAACTAGTAAGAAGTTACCAATACGTAAACACTAAAATGAGTAAAAGAGAATATGCAAACCCACTTGATCATAATATATATAAAATCATCATATGTATACATAATTGTTATTTTTGTAAAGTCATTGGACAAGAGTCTAAGACGAGTATTATTTGTCTAGGTTTCCATGATTGAAGCACGCACCGTACGTCCGAATTGCCGATAACCCGCCTTCCCACATCAACGTGAGTTCATAGCCTCGCACTCTTTTAAATGTTTTATAAACCCGCGAGGGAGATAACATGTTAGTTTTTATAAAATAGGACACCATTTGTCCCGATTGTTTGTTTATTGATTTGGACCCGAATGATTGTATGACCCGATTGTATGACCCGATAAATGATTAAATGACCCGATAGATGAAATTAAATGGATTATTAAAGTTAGGTTATGTCACTAAAAGTCCCATTAGCATGCATTGTGAACTACCGGGATTTGGTAGACGCTTATGCATATAATAGTACTATTTGGGGACGATCACCCCAGTTCGCACCTTGACGGTTGATCCCCGTCATGCCACATTGATTGGTAAGCGAATTTATGTATGAGAAGATTTCCATAGCGTGACCTTTGTGACGACACGCTAATATAGATGGGCAAATTGAGTATCGGGTTAGCTACCCGTTGTTTGGTTTAGTAAGGTAACAATGTCATGCGGCTTATAATAATCCAATTAACGAAATACTGCTATACGCTCCGAATTACGATGTATTGCCTGACTAGCAATACGGGGTCATACTATTGATATTATGTTCGTGTTTTGGTTTTATATAACCATATTCATATAACGGTTTTTATTTAATCTATACAACGTTATAAAACGTATTGTATGATGTTTTTACGACATTGGCTCGTATAATGATTTTTAAGGCAAATGCCTATATTATGATTTTCGATAAGGATTTATATAAAAATGACTTTGGCTATTTTATGGCCTATTACAATGATTTGTACAAAATGATTTTTGGTAATAATTTTATACCAAAGTTATATTGATGGAATTTATTAAACTCTATGAATTCACTCGGCGTTATTGCTGACCTTTTCTTTAAACATGTTTTATCTCAGGTACTTGAAGGTAATTCTCGGGAAGACGACAAGAATTCATGGCCCGCCCTTAAATTATAATTTCCATTCAAATGTTTGTAAAACCTGTATTAAATACAATGACTTGGGACCTATGTAACTTTGATATTTATGAATGGAAATGCTTTTATTATTAAACGACGTGATTTTTATGCGTTGTCTATGATGTGAGTAATGTGCTATCCCGTAACATCAACTAGTATTCCGCTGTATTGAGTTGTATAAATTTGGGGGTGTTACAGAATCAGTTGTTGATCAAAAATATCTACTCATAAACTCTCCATGGCCACCTTTACCAACCCACGTGAAAGCAATTTGAAGTGACCACTGTTTGAATGAGCCAGATACATCAAACGTGAAACTGAATAAGAATCCTTCGATCTTGTGACTTAAGCTTGCACTATTGTTGAATGAAGAACGGTGGAGAAATCTCTAAGTACTCACTGTATCACTGAAGAAGTCTATAAGCACAACACCTCTTGAAATTATCCACGTCGACTAAGCGCGTGACATTGAGTACAACAATGTAACCCCTTTAAGTGATAGTTATCCGAGTCATCAACCATCCACCCCGAAGCCGGAAACCAGATAAACAAGTCTTCATTCTAAGATTTAGCACGAGCAAGTTATCTTTGAAAGATAAAATAAATACACGCCTTCGAAAAATCCGTCTTCAACTTCCCATAATTAATACCCGATCAAACAATATCTGTAGCCACTAAAAAATCGCCCATATTTTTCTTGGTCTCGTCAAAATAAATTCTCGTCACATTTGTCTTGTCACTTTGTCACTTCACTTGTTGTCTCGTCCCGATAATGACCATAGTATAACTAAATACACACAAAGTTTATAAAAAATACAAATTTGTTTTAAAAACTTGTGTGTATAAAAGCAAGTCATACGGCCCAATCGATTCCAAGTCCCATGTTATAGTTAAATAAACATGAGTCATGGCCCAATTTTTATGCATAATACCCGGTCCATACAAATTGGTTTATAACCCTCCACCTAATTTCAATAACATTTATCTTAACCCTAATCTCCACATAGATACATCCGCCTCCCTCATCTACTCCATTGACTCTCAACCAGCAAACTTTTACAACCCTAATCCCATCTACTTAAATCCACCACATCACCATCGAAATCCTCCATCCATACTCATCCATACCTTCTCCCCCCATATCGAATCTCAACCAAAGCCAAATATAAATCATCATCTTATCCCACCTTCACAATCATAATCATCTTAAATCGAGACTTGCAAGGACGAATCAAGGTAAGATCGTGGCTTCAAGGAAAATAATTGTTCTCAGGTAAGAGTAAGAGGTGTTGATTCAATTAAAAACGAAACCAAGTTCGAATCTAACATAGTTGTTAGGATTCGTTCTTAATATTCGTAAATTAAAGAAGGTATGAGCCTTGATAGTTGTGATTCGGATTGCATGTTAATTTCCTTGGTGTTGTCAACGAGACTAGGAATAATAATAACATAGTTGTTATTAGTTATTCTTGATACTCGAAAATTATGTACAGATCTGTGATGGATAATATTTTCGTGCATATAGATCTCAATTGATCTAGACATGCATTACGAAAAAATTCTGAGATCATTGAAAAACTAATTTCTGCTTGAATCTGATTAAGAAAATGTCTGTAGTTGGGATTAGGTGTCGATGGGAATAAGTTAGATTGATGTTGAGGAGTTAAAAGGTTGGATGTGTTGATATTGGTTCGGTCACATTTTTGGTCCACTAGTTTTATAAACAGTCCATCTTAATGTTTAGAAAACCCATCGCAAAGTCAAAGACTTACATTGCAATGGTTTTGAATTTCAGTCCATCGGAATGTTTTTCAAAAGAGTCCATCGGAATGTTTTTGTTTTCCCATCGCAATGAGTCCTCTACACCCCATTGGAATGCGTTCCATCGGAATGCGTTCCATTGGAATGCGTTCCATCGGAATGCATTCCATCGGAATACGTTCCATCCGAATGCACCGAAAGTGTTCCATCGGAATATTCGATTGCAATGTAGAAACCAATGGTTTTTGCGATAGCAATATTTCGATCTGAATGTTACCATCTCAAAAATCTTATCCAAAAGTACTGTCCTTTTTCCATATTTTCAGGAACTTGTGAATCTGATAAATTTTCTGGGTAACTACATCTTCAAAAAGAACAATAGAAACCCAGAAAAAAATGAAATCATATAAAAATAAGTTCAAAAACAGTTAACATTTGACACAATATAAAACCGTGAAACCAGGGATAAAAATCAGTTGTAAAATAGCGTGGGTTTGAGAATATCAGATTGGACTGTGAGACAAAGACATTGGGACAAGATGACAAAGTTGTTAACTGACCAGATATTAAGAGAGGGTTTGTGAATATCAGATATGTGAGACAAACTGATAACAAGACGTGACAATTTATACATATTTAGACCAAATAATAACAAGACGTGACAAGAAAGTGATAGATTCGGACCCCAAAAAAATTTTTTAAGACCACCAAAATCGAAAATAAGAACGATCCAAGGATGGAACCGAGGCTCTGATACCAATTGAGGATTTGCTATATATGATCTGGTGGTCTAACATGGTGGAATATGGTGGTGGAAGCCATTGTTGAACTTAGAGAGAAGAGAGATTGTGTGAAAGAAGGAAAAATGTATTAAAAGTGAAAAATGACACAAGCAATACCCCTCCTTGGAAGCTAAGGAGGGGTATATATAGTCACACACGCTGCTTAAACTATACAACGTTCCTAGTCTAGTCTAAGCGTGTGTGACTATGATAACTAATGGGAATTCTTAAATGTCGTCACATAAAGTGAGTTTCCAACAAAAGTGTTACCAAAGTCTTAGGTCAAAAAAGCAGATTTCCAACTTTTATAGAACAATCAAGATTTTGATGTTTAAAAGCCAAGAACTTGCAGAAAATAACATACAACCAAGTATATATCAGATACGAACACAAATAAACAACAAGCAATAACTTAAATCCAATTTGTAAGCTTAAACAGGTTAACCCAAACACCCCTTAACTTTTTCAATCCAAGATTTAACAAAGTAAAAGTGTGATTCAATGTTACCCAAGCCCAATCTAACACAATAACGCAGTATCAAGCAATTCTAAGACACAAAAACAACAAGAACGACAACAGAACATAAAATCTCTAAAATCAAGTATTTTTGACAGATTTTGGGTAAAAGGGCTCAAACCTCATGAATGTACATATACACTCACGAATTTTAGAGCTTATGTGCGTAGCAAAACAAGGCACAAGCTTCTACAAAGCTGCTAAGAGTAACAAGGTTAGCACAAGTGATATTCAAAACATAAAAATGGAAAAAATGAACAAAAGGCTTGATTAATGTAAACTTGTTCCCACTTCCTTGAATATCCCAAAACTATAAGCTTACCACACCTTGATAATCCTCTTATCAGGGTGCTATAACCACTTATAGCCCAAAAATTTCAGGGTTTGAACTAAGATTTAGCAAAATATCAAGTTTTGAACACTTGCACAATTTCTTACACAAGGTTTGAAAATAGGTTTTAAGATTTCAGAAACTCAAACATATATCTATAACAAGCAAGTAATAAGATTGGCACTAAGATTTCATCAACAATATTGTTGGAGCATAGTTTTGCTGGGCCGGTTCGACGACTCTCCTGGGCCGTTAATCGTCTTCCCAGTCCTGAGTAATGCTGCAAACAAAGGTAAACCGATTAGACGTGGACCCGAGGCCGGAGCCCCGGGGTCCACCTCCGACGGTCAAGTTAGTATTCGGTCGATATATTGTATATGTGGTGTGGTTAAGAGAGAAAACCTGATCTTGAATGAGACCCCTAGCCTTGTTTATATAGTGCTAGGGTTTCTTGAAGGATAAGTTAGGTGTGTGTGGGCCGCGGGCCTGTTGGGCCGGGCCGAATACCAACTGTACGTCGACATGTCCCCCAGTCTAGTATGATATGGTCCATGATCATGTTATGCTAGACTCATTCGTGTATCATGCTCACTAAACAACCGCGTGTGGCTTGCTGCTAGGACATCCTCGTGGGTTGTCCGTAACATATGGCTCCACTCGTAATGGGATACTTTTAGCTAAAAGATGATGGTTTGGGGTTACGAGTAGTGAGCATAGCCACTATGCGTCATCATGTCCCCCCAGTCTAGTATGCGAGGTTGTTACCGAGGTTACTAGACTTTACACCATATCCGCTACTTGTAAGCATATCCACGTCGAAAGAAATGGGAAAACAGTATACGTAAGACGGGCGGTTGTGCTCGAACGCTTGGTTTCCTGTGATTAAACGGTGAGGACCCCGTAAGAAGAAAGCGTGTTCTATAGCCGGGGTAACACTGGCATTGGCAAGGTATCATTCTTATATATCCCTAACGTGAGGATGATAAGAAGGTTTTGTGAAGGTGGAGGTGGAACCCGTATGTTGCATTGCAAATAGTTTGAAGGCGTACTTCTTGTACCCACTGATGATGCAACATAATGCGAATATTACATTCATCTTAAGGCCAACAGAATTCAACTTATGTGGCAAATGATGCGGATATTACATCCGTCTTATGACCACGACATTTGATAACCACTTCCAAAATTTGTCACAGTTTTTCCTAGATCAAACGTAGTTGATCAGGCTCCATCTAATTAAGTATAAACGATGTAAATTTTGGAAATTCACTCTTAGCCAGGCCAAGTAAGATATGAACCAACAAAAGACGTACTTCTGTGGCAGAATGAGCCAGTTGAAGGCGTACTTCCACGACAAAAGATAACGATGTGTCGTGGAAGAATACTTCCACGGAGAAAATAACGATGCGCCGTGGAAGAATACTTCCACGACGAAAATAATGAGCACGTGGAAGAGATACTTCCACGGTGAAGATAAGAAGCACATGGAAGAATAATTCCACGGCGAAGATAATGATGCGCCGTGGAAGAATACTTACACGGAGAAAATAATGAGCACGTGGAAGAGATACTTCCACGGCGAAGATAATAAGCACGTGGAAGAGATACTTCCACAGCGAAAATAATGAGCACGTGGAAGAGATACTTCCACGGCGAAAATAATGAGCACGTGGAAGAGATACTTCCACGGCGAAGAAAATAAGAACATGGAAGAGGTACTTCCACGACAAAAATAATGAGCACGTGGAAGAGATACTTCCACGGCGAAGAAAATAAGTACGTGGAAGAGATACTTCCACGGCGAAAATAATAAGTACATGGAAGAGATACTTCCACGGAGAAAATAATAAGCACGTGGAAGAGATACTTCCACGGGGAAGATAATAAGCACATGGAAGAGATACTTCCACGGCGAAGATAATAAGCACGTGGAAGAGATACTTCCACGTCGAAGATAATAAACACATGGAAGAGGCACTTCCACGGCGAAGATAATAAGCACGTGGAAGAGATACTTCCTCGTCAAAGATAATAAGCACGTGGAAGAGATACTTACACGGCGAAAATAATGAGCACGTGGAAGAGATATTTCCACGGCAAAGATAATAAGCACGTGGAAGAGATAATTCCACGACGAAAATAATGAGCACGTAGAAGAGATTCTTCCACGGCGAAGAAAATAAGAACGTGGAAGAGATACTTCCATGGCGAAAATAATGAGCACGTGGAACAGATACTTCCACGGCGAAGAAAATAAGCACGTAGAAGAGATACTTCCACGGCGAAAATAATAAGCATGTGGAAGAGATACTTCCACGGCGAAAATAATAAGCACGTGGAAGAGATACTTCCACGGCGAAGAAAATAAGAACGTGGAAGAGATACTTCCACGGCGAAAATAATAAGCACGTGGAAGAGATACTTCCACGGCGAAGATAATAAGCACGTGGAAGAGATACTTCCACGGAGAAAATAATGAGCACGTGGAAGAGTACTTCCAGGGCGAATGATGATGAGCACGTGGAAGAATACTTCCACGGGGAAAGATAATGAGCACGTGGAAGAATACTTCCACGGCGCGTGAATAAGCCAATGGAAGAGATACTTTCGTGGCATAGGTATAAGCCAATGGAAGAAATAAGTCCATGGCGTAGAAACAAGCGCGCGGAAGGAGTACTTCCGCGGCGAAGGAATAAGCCAATGGAAGAGATACTTCCATGGCAAAGGAATAAGCGCACGGAAGGAGTACTTCCGTTAAGGAATAAGCCAATGGAAGAGATATCTCCATGGCAAAGGAATAAACCGGCAGAAGACGGACTTCTACGACAAAGGAATATATCCAATGATATTTGTGTGACGTGCACATAAATAGTGGTATTATTATACCCTAGTAGCCCCCAAGTTTAATGGTGCTACACTCAATTAGGAGTATTAAACTTAATCAAGTATTAAAAAAAATTACGATCACGTAGATCAGCGCGAATGGACGTACCATAGCCACGTACGAAAGATAGAAACTAGGTTCGAACGTGCGAACCAACGCGGATGGGTCGTGCCATAACCGCGAATTGTCACATAGTATAAGACGTATCTTAACTAACTTATGGGATGAGTTATGCCATTACGTGTGGCGTATCGCTACTACCATAAGGACGGTCAAAGTTTTGACAAAATGTTGTTAGACGTGCACAGTGTGTCTTTTGCAAGTCCATCTTGAGTCATGTGGTTTGCATAACTTGCTACAACGTTTTAAATAGCAAGGTGTCTAACAAGGATACATGATCCGTGGTCGTTGGGTTTGCAACCCTCTTACACGACAAGTTGAATTATTAGGTTCACTCAATCCTCTTATTCCACTTGGGAACGATGTGTACATGTTCGCCCGTAGGCAGAAGATATCCGAGTGTACGGACTAGCATATATATATATATAAGTATCATAAGCAATCACTTAATACTAGACATGCAAATATGTATCTAGATATGTATTGAAAGATGCGAACATTTATCGTAATAAGAGAAATCCGCACAAAGCTAAAGATATATATAATATCTTGCTACCCAATTAAGAGATATACGTAATATCTTATTAATAGAAATAGCCTATTTTTTAATATAAAAGATATAGAAAATATCTTTTAATATTTTTAACAAGTATATGCTATATCCTCTTGCCTATCCAAAAAAGAAAATATGCGTAACATTTTATAAGTTTGAATAAATCAATATATACCTTTACCCAATTTAAAAGATACGTAATATCTTTGAATAACTTAAATTATATGGGTAATATCTCTCCTTATAATAAAATATATTTCACGAATATTTTTTGGAAGATATTTATTATCTAGGTAATATATTATCACCTTTTAAAAGATATACGTCATTCTTAATACTCATTTAATATTATAGATATTACTAAACAAGATGGTATAGATACATATTTAAGGCCGAGCATTGGGATTAAGCGCGCCACAGATTTAGTCTAGCGATGCTTATAGTAACATGTTTTTGGAAGATGCTATCCATTCAAATAAATTTATGAACTATTCGACACCATATTGCATGTTTCATTAAGTGAGTAATTGACAATATCAAATTTGGCTAATTGAAATATATCATGACCATATATTAATATTACCTAATTACTCGTTCGGAATATACCCAATATACATCAAATATTACTAGAACAGTTTTATGCGCCTAACATGTATTAACCAGAATTCAACTTGGCTAACATTGATATGTGTTAGTCAGACTTCAAGTTTTATGGCATTGACATATATTTAGTGTGATTATTAAATTTACTAAAAGATATTTGTGAATATGAATTTTCATAACATCGCATCTTGATTTAGCAAATCTTATGACAAAAACTAGTAATATTTACTATATATTTTTACGGAATTCGCCGTGTACAGTCAATCGAAACAACGTATCCATGACGTTTATTAAACAAGTCATGGCTAATAAATTAAAAATTCGATTCATAAGTGTATGTGAACACTACAAACATTTGAGGCACAACTATTCGTGACAGATCATTGCGCATGGCAATTTTTTAATAAGTTACATGACCAATTGTTATTAATGCATGATGCATATAATGTATACTATGACAAAAGTTGTTGACGACCACAGCTATGGATACACCAAATTTTTTTTAATGTAGATGCGCCGTTATATTTGTTTTTTCTAAAAATCAAACGCTATGATATTACGTATGGTAAAACGTTGTCTGCGAAGAAAATAAAATACCAAAGATTTAGAGTTACCGATTTTCGACAGCGACATGCACTTTTCGGTAGTATGAGACCACGAAACATAGTTTAGTCAGGGTCCCACGGATGGCGCCAACTTGTTGGAGCATAGTTTGGCTAGGCCGGCTCGACGACTCTCCTGGGCCGTTAATCGTCTTCCCCAGTCCTTAGTAATGCTGCAAACAAAGGTAAACCAGTTAGACGTGGACCCGAGGCCGGAGCCCCGGGGTCCACCTCCGACGGTCAAGTTAGTATTCGGTCGATATATTGTATATGAGGTGTGGTTAAGAGAGAAAACCTGATCTAGAATGAGACCCCTAGCCTTGTTTATATAGTGCTAGGGTTTCTTGAAGGATAAGTTAGGTGTGTGTGGGCCGCGGGCCTGTTGGGCCGGGCCGAATACCAACTGTACGTCGACAAATATCAAACACATTCTCATCAAAATGAAAAGAGGATTTACAGATTTGTGATAAAGGAAAAACCATGAACAAAAGCTAAATGTTGCAGCTCCTAAGCCTTATATAGGCTACAATGGATACTAAGAAAGCATAAAAACGTAAACCCTAATGCTGTGAAGTCCCTGAATTGCCCCTTGAGATTTTGAATAA
The DNA here is from genome assembly GCA_025667525.1 of Glebionis coronaria. Taxonomy (NCBI): domain Eukaryota; kingdom Viridiplantae; phylum Streptophyta; class Magnoliopsida; order Asterales; family Asteraceae; genus Glebionis; species Glebionis coronaria. The sequence continues at coordinate 317,612,320 of CM046875.1, read as the reverse complement.
CTTGAACTGATGTGAAGTTTCTTTGGCAGTTTGTTGTTGAAAAGTTGGTGGAATTGCATCCAATGGCTCTTGTGAAGCTTAGAAAGCAAGCAAGTTTGTGGGGCGTTGGATCTTTTTGGCACTTTTGGCATCTGATGACGTATAGTCCCCAACCGGGTCATGAATTCGGCCCACGGGCACTACCCGTATCCGGCTCATCACGAATGGCTTGGATTAATTTCATTTTAGCATTATGGGCTTGAATGAATAGTGGCCGCATAAGATATGGGCGACCCACGACCCGACACGGCCGGGAAAGGATTAGACAGAATCACAATCCTATTCGGATTGGGATTTGCCTCAAAGAATAGGATATACACTCACCATGATTAGAAGATAAGAATCAAGCTAATTATGGTGATTATTTTATGCTTGGGGCCGAAGTAAACAGTGAGCCCATTAGGGTTTCACTACGTATATAAGTAACCCCCAAGGGTTCCACAAAGGTATTACATTCTCCATACTCTAACCTCACATCCGATTCTTCACCCTAACCGATTAATTACTCTCACGCAAGAGTATAATCGTGGGATACATTCCCACGGTAAGCCTAACGCATGTTGCTTTAGTGTGCAGGATCTCAGCAAGACTATTCACTTGGTGCAAGAGCTGGAGCCCAGCCTACCCGAATTAAGCCTAATTCGGGTCTAGAAAGGATCATCCAACTTTTAGTCAAATCAATGAAGTGAACAGCCCAACCTTTTTGTCGGCCAACACACAAGATGAGACTTTAGACCGGCTAAACGGCGTTGGGAGAAAGAAAGGGATGGGAATCGCTATCGGGTGGGTTTTTGGGATGATAATATATGCCGATCCCTAATCTCACAAATAGATTTCGACCTAATCTCCCATTTGTGAAGCAGATCCGTATCAACAAGTTGGCGCCATCCGTGGGACCTAAGCACTAAGCTAGAAAAAATTTCATCTCGATCTCTTTCAATGACGAAGGGACATTCGCAAGGGAATCCCAAGACCACAAATCCAGCGAATCAGAAGTCCACAGGGGATGGGATACTCATCCCCACCCAGTCTCCTGGCAACCAATCCTTGGATGGGACAGGCACGTCCGCTAATATCCCACCACCAACCATGACCATGGACAACCCTGATCCAGGGAGTGCGCCTAATTCCCCTAACAAGAGCCATGCAGGCCATCAATCGAGGAAGAAGTAGAAAAGGAACCACTTAGTGACGAAGACCTCCCTCGTGTTCTCACGCAGAACTTTGAGATTATTTTCCTGGGTATCGCGTCAAGATTAAACCTAGGTAGGAACCTCTAATCTAGGCTCAACTTTGGCAGGACCGCGTCCGACACTTTTCCTCAGACTCAAAAGAAGAGGAGGGCTCGTCCACATGAAGGAAACCTCTTTGAGAAAAACCCTCAACCTCGAAATGTGTTCGAGCGCATAGGGAATCACGTTATACATGAATTACTACAATCTCGTGAGGAAGGAGATAGGTCCGACGGCTCTGTCGAACGCCCGCTGTTGGAATCAACCAGGAACAATCGCCGCACCAGCGTTTGGGATATGGTGAATAGTGGGAAGAAGGCTCCTAGCTCTTCTCACAAAAGGGGTCCTCAGCCGAGAAGTGGAGCACCGCCCCCTTCTCCCGGTCCCTCAGGGTCAGATTCGGATGACCATCCCCCGAAGCGTCGCCGACCTAGGTATACTCCTCCACCACCATCGGATGATGAGGGGGGAAGATCTCTCCTGCCCATCCTAGGGAGGATCCTTCACCCTCCGCATACAGAACTACTCCGAGGATAAGAAGCACCGTATGCCAACATGCGTCAAGACCTATGATGGATCTGGTGATCCGGATGATCACCTAAATATATTTGACACACAGGCAAAGATCGAACGATGGCCAATGCCTATATGGTGCCAGATGTTCAATTCGACCTTGATTGGCAACACCTGTGACTGGTTTGAGGGGCTTCCTCCCCGAAGCATTGATAGCTTCAGTGAATTGCGTACTGCGTTCAAAAACAATTATACTCAGCGAAAGAAGTATAATAGAGATCCGGTCTCATTGGCAACTGTCAAGCAACGGCCTGGAGAATCTACGAAGGATTTCACGAAACGTTTCAATGACGAGTGCACGCGCACACAAACAATGCCCGAGCTCCTAAAAATTTCTGATTATATGCATGTCATAACGGACAAGGAATTAATTAGGCGCCTCAATGACAAGCGACCGGAGAAGTATGACGACCTCATGGAAAGGGTCAGAAACTTTGTAGAAGGAGAAACCGCGGTAGCCGTGGCCTATCCTACAAAGGGAAACCACAACTATCGATCGAACGACCAACCCAAGAGGCAGTCGGGTGGTCAAAGCACCCAAGGAAATAGAAGGAACTTGGATTACAAGAGCTAGAACAAAGGAGGGTGGTCGGATGATAAATTCACCCCTCTAAAGATGTCGTACTGAGAAATCTTGTTGACAGAAGGGGCAAACTTCCCAAGGCCTCCCCCAATGACAAGCCTTGTTGACCGCCGTCAAGGAAATCGCTTCTGTGAATTCCACAATGACAAAGGTCACGACACGGAGGAGTACATCCAGCTCAATAAGCACATCGAGTCGCTGATTAAATCAGGCAAGCTCAAACACCTGGTCAAGGATTGGAAGGATGGGAAGGACAATAAAAAGTATGAAAAGAAGGACCCCTAAAAGAACAAGCCTTCAACCATATATATGATCCAATCGTGGCAGTGCCGCATAAAGCAGAAGGTTACTCAACAATTTTCGCACGGAAGAGAGATCTCATTCCCACCTATTACGACAAGCAACGTGGCTGATGCACCTCTCACGATTTAGGTAAGCATTCGAACCCACAACGTTCGCCGTATGTATGTGGATGGAGGGTCATCGGCGGAAGTACTCTACGAACACTGTTTCATACAGCTACGACCAGAGATAAGAAGCCAATTAGTATCGGCCACGTCGCCACTTATTGGATTTAGTGGAGACACTATCTGGCCAATAGGACAACTGCGTCTGCTAGTATCCATTGGGAATGAAGAGAATTCCACCACGGAGTGGATGAACTTTATAGTGATACGCTCACACTCTCAATACAATGGGATTATTGGAAGACCATGCATCCTTTCCATACGGGAAGTTCCGTCCATGGCTCATGGCATGATTAAGTTCCCTGTTGAAGGGGGAGTTGTTACTATTTACAATTCAATCATGCCAGCATCGGAATGCCACGCCGTGACAACACCATTCCAACCCGTTCCCATTAAAGAAGGATCACCACCCCCCAATTGGAAGGTGGAAATCCATTCTCATTACCTGGAACAAGAGGTGTCCTTAGGGGGAACGCTCTAGGATAACGACAAGAGGGCCATGTGCTCTCTCCTAAAAGAAAACCTGGATGTATTCGCATGGGAGCCTAAGCATATGACAGGTGTGCCGCGTTCGATAGCAGAACATAAACTTCAAATCCGCCAGGGATATCCTCCTATTAAACAAAGAAGCGCGGTCAAGCACCAGAGCGCAACCAGGTAATACTGGATGAGGTACGGAAATTAGTAGACGCAAGAATTATGCGCGAGGTATACTACCACGAGTGGTTATCCAACCCAGTCATGGTCAAGAAGCATGACGGGAGTTGGAGCATGTGTGTGGACATCACGGACTTGAACAAAGCTTGTCCGCAAGACTGCTATCCGCTACCAGAAAATGATTGGAAGGTGGAATCCTTATGTGGATACCCTTTCAAGTGTTTCTTAGATGCGTATAAAGGATACCATCAGATCCAGATGGCGGAAGAAGATGAGGAGAAGACGGCGTTTCACACTAGTCAGGGCGTGTATTGTTACACAAAAATGCCGTTCGGACTAAAGAACGTCGGAGCGACATATCAGCGACTTGTTGATAAATCATTCGACTCCCAGATAGGCCGCAACCTTGATGTCTATGTTGGCGATCTAGTCATCAAGAGTCATAGGGATGAAGCACTTCTCCGTTATATCCAGGAGACGTTTGACACGTTGAGGAGAATCAACATGAAACTGAATCTAAAAAAGTGCACGTTTGGGGCAACTGAAAGGATGTTCCTTGGATATATGATTGATCCAAACGGCATCAAGCCTTGTCCGGAAAAGAGGACGCGGTGATACAATTACCATCCCCTCGGACACGAAAAGAGGTACAATCGCTAAATGGAAAGCTGGCCGGGCTAAACAGGTTCTTGTCGAAGTCAGCGGAGAAATCACTACCTCTATTCAAAACACTCAAGAAGTGCATAAAGAAAAGAGATTTTCGCTGGACAAAGGAGGCAGAGGAAGCCTTTGTGCAGCTTATGCAGCACCTCGCAGCTCTTCCCATGCTAGTGGCTCCCCGACCTAAGGAAGACCTCATCATGTATCTGTCTACTACACACGGGGAAATAAGCGCAATACTCATGAAAGATAGGGATATAGTCCAGACTCCGGTTTACTTCATAAGTAGAACATTACAAGGGCCGGAGTTAAACTATTCCTCTATGGAGAAGTTGGTTTTGTCATTGATATACGCCACGAAAAGGTTGCGCTGGTACTTCCAGGTGCACCCAATTGTGGTTATCACTGATCAGCCAATAAAACAAATCATCTCCAAGCTAGATGTGGCCGGGAGGCTACAGAAGTGGAGCATAACATCTCCTATAGACCAAGGACAACGGTCAAGGGACAAATCTTGGCAGATTTCCTAATCGAGAAGCCAGAGGAGGACGGACCAATGGTACAACAAGAGGAAGTTCCAGAGAAACCATGGGTTTTGTTTACTGACGGATCTTCGTGCACGGACGGATCAGGAGATGGCCTTATTCTCACGAATCCGGAAGGAATGGAGTTTACCTAATAATGAGGCAGAATATGAAGCATTGATTGCAGGTTTAAAAATCGCCGCTAGGATGGGAGTCCGTAACCTTGAGGCTTACGTGGACTCACGGCTTGTCGCGAATCACATCCTAGGAGGTTACGTAGCCAAGAAGGATATCATGGTCCAATACTTGGAGAAATTCAAGTCACTCATAGCTACTTTTAGGAAGTTTTCTATCAAGCAGGTAGCAATAGGTGAAAACAAGAAGGCGAATGCCCTTAGCAAGATTGCGTCTACAAGCTTCACCCACTTATCCAAGCAAGGAAAAATCTATTACGGGAGGGGAAATGACAACTATAGTTGAGGAAGAGGGACCTACATGGATGACCCCGATCATCAGCTATTTAACTGATGAGACCCGTCCAGACGATGAAAATTCCGCGTGGCGTATCAGAAGGAAGTCGCATCACTATGAACTCCTAGAAGGTATTCTATACAAGCGCCCCTTCTTACAGCCGTGGTTGCGATGTGTCAGACCACGCCAAGCTAGCTATGTGATCAGTGAAATACATGAAGGGTCATGCAGTATGCACGAAGGCCCAAGATCTGTAGTAGCACGAGCTTTACACACATGATACAATTGGCCTACTATGCATCGGGATGCACGTGACATGATTCGTAAATGCAGTGATTGCCAAGTGCACAGACCAGTACCGCGACATACATAGCAAGAACTAACACCCATCACGTCCCCATGGCCATTCTATAAGTGGGGGATCGACATCGCAGGACCTTTTCCCGTTGCCGCAGGGTGAGTTAAGTTCTTGATCGTCGCAATGGACTACTTTACACGCTGGGTCACGGCAAGGCGCATCCCATGGCCCACCATCTACCTACGACCGGCTATGGCCGTGAGTAGTAGAGGGCACAGCACTTCGGCGCAGTCCGTCGCCAGCATGTTCAGCTCTCCCTCTGCTACCGCGGCTCGCTCTTCCATGACAATTTGTGCATGGGTGAGTTCTTCCTTGAGTGTATCACGTTCTTGAGCAATGGTGGAGGATTGTTCTGTTACGGCTCTGGCGGCGGCTTCGGCTAGGGATACCTGTGAATAATACTTGGAATTAATACAAGACAAGATGGGTCTTATATGAACAGTGAGTATCAATAAGGGCGCGTACCTTCTCATTGGATGCAGCTAGGAGGACTTCCAGCTCAGCATTGCGCTCCTCGCGAGCATTGGCGTGGTTGGTTTGTTCCTTAATTGTCGATTCCGCTACAACCAAGGCTGCTTGCAAGGAGGATATGGTCTTCTCATGCTTTTCCACCATTTCTTCTCTACGAGCGATTATCCTATCAGGACGACTCACGTTGGCCAAGGCTCCTTCCATACGGCGCCGTAGGGCCGCACTGGTGCGCTGTGGCCACATCATACTGCTCCAGCAGCGTCTCGTGCTCGAGTTCATCTAAGTCTTGTGCCAGCGCTGGAGGGGTTAGGTGGTCAAAACAAGCAGATTTCCAACTTTTATAGTACAATCAAGATTTTGATGTTTAAAAGCCAAGAACTTGCAGCAAATAGTATACAACCAAGTATATATCAGATACCAACACAAATAAACAACAAACAATAACTTAAATCCAATTTGTAAGCTTAAACAGGTTAACCCAAACACCCCTTAACTTTTTCAATCCAAGATTTAACAAAGTAAAAGTGTGATTCAATGTTACCCAAGCCCAATCTAACACAATAACAACAATATTATGCATTATCGAGCAATTTTAAGCCACAAAAACAACAAGAACAAGAGTAGAACACAAAATCACAAAAATCAAGTATTTTTGAAAGATTTTGGGTAAAAGGGCTCAAACCTCATGAATGTACATCCACACTCACGAATTGTTGAGGTTATGTGCCTAGCAAAACAAGGCACAAGCTTCCACAAAGCTGCTAAGAGTAACAAGGTTAGCACAAGTGATATTCAAAACAGAAAAATGGAAAAATTTTCAAATGGCTTTATTAATGCAAACTTGTTCCCACTTCCTTGAATATCCCCAAACTATAAGCTTACCACACCTTGATAATCCTCTTATCAGGGTGCTATAACCACTTATAGCCCAAAAAATTCAGGGTTTGAACCAAGATTTAGCAAAATTTCAAGTTTTGAACACTTGCACAATTTCTTGCACAAGGTTTGAAAACAGGTTTTAAGATTTCAGAAACTCAAACATATATCAATAACAACCAAGTAATAAGATTGGCACTTGGATTTCATCAACAATATCAAACATGTGACAACCCTGGTTTTGAGATTCGTCACTTTGTTTTATTTTGTGCTAGTTACGTGTCTTTACGTGTTTATGTGCTTATTGGTGTGTATAGATTGTGGTTTGGATATCGTTTCTGGTACGGGGTACCTTGTGAGTGAAACGATGTGTGATGATTTCATGCTCATGAGTTCACATGGTAGTGACTATGAAATGAGATGGTGTTATTTAGTGGTTTTACATATACGTATATGTATTATAGAAAATCATATTTTTACGAGTTACGGTTTAGCATTTAGAGGTCTCGGATGAGGTGTTTAGTCATACGGATATTTTTCAGGTTGGTTTTAAGTCATTTAGGACTTAGTTATAAAGTTTATTTCAAAATTTAAGATTTTTTATAAAAGTGTATATTTTACGTCTTTTACGGTAAAACGCGTAAATTTGACTAGTTTTACGGTTTTGAGGTTTTGGAGGCTTTAGGAGCTGAAATAAGTTAAGACAAATTAAGGTAATATTATTAATACATATATTAATAATAAAAAAGAAAAAAAAAACTAAAATTATGGGTGTTGGGTCAGTTATGTGACGCAAGGAAAAAAAAGGGAAAAGAAAATTAATTATGGTAAGTTGTATTGGGCTAGGACTTGTTTAGTTATCTATATAAGATTTTTATTTATTTATCAAACACAAAAAAAACATCATTCCCTAGAGATCAATCATAAACTCACGGCATTCAAGTATTTTTTAGGATTCTTCATCAAAATTTGGGTTTTCACAAATTTAAGGTAAAACATGTAAACCCTTTTCATTTAATTTGTTTTTAATTATGTGTACATCATCTTATGATGGATTTAGGTTAGGGTTTAATATAAAAACAGTAAATTAATGTTTTATTAATCATAATATGATGATTACATAAATTAGTGCTTGTAATTAGAGGGATTAGGGTTAATTAATGAGGTTGATTTTGTTAAACCCGTTCTTAAAAACTGGGCAGAATTTTGAGTCAATTTTTTTGATCATATTGGGAGCTCTACAAACTCTTATTTTGCGACCCAAGTATCCCTGAAAAGGTAATTGAAGTGGATTTCCAATGCAAGAAACGAGAACAAAATTGGAGGTCGGGAAGTGGGTCAAAAAAGGTTACAACAATCGGAGGTCAAAACGGTTTTGAATTCAGCGTGTTTTCTTTTTAAGTTTTGGGTTGTTTGGGGTACTTAGGCTTGCATTGGGGTCTTCTAACGAACATGATAGATGGTTTATATATTATAGTAAGTATCTGCACTTGGGCTAAGGTTGTGGTTTAGGGTAAGATCCCCTAATCCTAACAAACGTTTTGTAAGTTTAAAATCAGTAAATCTGGAGTGACAAAAGTATATATATATATATATCTGGGCCTTAACAGTAGCTTTAAGGTTAGGGCAAGTGGGAGATGTTATCTAACATATGTAAATGCATAAATATCCCCTTTAAAGAGATCATGGGTGTGTTTAGGTGGGTGTTTGGCTTATAGTTTGGAGACCTAAGACTGGGATTGTTTTTGATAAAATGTTAACGGGATGTGTTATGAAGTAAAACGAGTTAAGGGCTTTATAGAGGGGTGTAATGAGATTCTTAGAGCATATATATGAGGCATTTATATGGGAGTAGGCTAGATGTCCATCATAGGTTGATGAGCCATCTTAGTGATTGGTTCATGTATAGATTGCGTGTTTTTGGTTTGTTAGCTTGTTGCTAGTACGAGGAATTTTGGAGAAGCAATCAGGTGAGTTTCATAGTCCCATATCTTTTAATGATTTTCACTTCCAGATGGGATGGAAGAGACACTGTATGGTTTTGTAACTAATGCTGTGAATGTTTTTATGGTTTGTGATGGACTTGTATGTGCACTTATGTGATTAACTGCTATGTGATTTTTGATTGTGTTTATGATTTAGATCGGGGGACACGTACCGTCTCAGTTATTGTCGTTTGACTTGGTACCAAGGGGATGTTGAAAAGGTGGGGCCTTAGGGAGGTACATAGATGTGTGAGCATCTATGGGACCAATGGATAATGATAAGGCGGGGCCTTGGGATTGGTACATAAGTGTATGGGCGCCTATGGGACCATGGTGTTTGGTAAGGCTGGGAGCCTTGGATTTGGTTTGGTTTGTTTAATCTTGAATATTAGTTGTTAATGCATGTTTGTATCACATAGTCCATATGTTCATTTGTTAGTGGTTGCTATTCACAGCTTATAACTATTTTGGCGTTAGAGTCTATGACTCTCACCAACATAATGTTGACGTGTTTTAGTGTCTCTTTCAGGTGATTTTATGGTTAAGCTTGAGAATAGAAGTGGCTAGGATTTGGAGTTGCGTAGGAATGCATTTAGAAGGAGATCCCCGTTCCTTCTTAGTTTCTTTTGTTTGTTTAATAAGTGATATTGTTGGCACCTATATGTTTGTTTTGTTTGTGATATTTGATTGTCTTGGGTAAGAGGTAGGACTGTTACCTACTTACCTAGACTCCTGCATTTGTTGAGATATTTTCATGTATTTTGTGTCACCATTTTATGACATTTCTTATTTCATATAGTTAACTCTATAGACACACCATGTTGTGATGATATCCATACGTCGTGCCCCATATTCCGCCATGGTGGGGGTGTGACAGAATGGTATCAGAGACAATGGTTATAGAGAATTAGGTTGCCTAGTCGCGTAGCCTAGTCTATAGCTTAAGGGTCCCTGCATATAGGCGTCATAGGAGTATGTGTACATTTTACATAAATTGATTTGTTGGAATGTTATTTATTGCGATGTTTTGACTATTATGAATTGAACCATAGAAAGTTCATACTTAGCCACATGCTATTCTCTTTTAGGGTTTTGACTAGTGCGGGCTGAACCGTAATCATCCACGCTAGTCATTATCTTATTTTGCTTAAAATGTACATTATAGTACATAATTTGGTACATGGTAGTTTCTATCTTTTGTTGTGTTATTTTACGTACCCGAGAGATATTATTTTCTTTTGATGTTTATGTCATGTTCCCTAAGAATCATGTGGTGGTTAGAGTTATTAGGAGTAGGTGGATATGAAGGGTTTTAAGTTGTTTCCAATCTTACGGGCGACATGACTTATAACTAATTATGATTTCGTTTTGGATTTAGTCTATGCCGTTTTAGCTAGACTATTGGTTTACGTATTTCAAGAGTATTACTATGTTATTTTAATAGATAGAGTTTGGACTTTAGTGTTTATGTGGTTATGAGCTTATGTGAGTAGATGGATTTATGTGTTATATGTTGTATTGATTCTTATAAGTGTCATCATAGGAGGGAGTGTATTGGGGAAAGGGTAATTGTATAAGTATGGTGGCCAACATAGTTATACAAGTACCACAACTTCAATGGGTTCTCAAGTATGATTGCATGAAAGATAGTTAGTACATGCTTGTATATGATGAGATGTAGAATTTGGGTATACGTATATATATGGGTTTATGTAATGGTTACCTATGAGATGGCTATTGTTCTTTTTGTGTTATATGTTTTGGGATTATAGTTGTGTTGTGTGATTATGGGGTCACACGATATGGTTTGGTTTTGGAGGTGGGCTTCATGCCTTGTTGTGGCACGGTGAGATGGTGATTACTCGTATGGAAAAACGAGCGTATAAAGCGATTGATTGACTTGACATGTATGATAACGAGTATGTTTGGGAGATTCAGTAGGTATACATATGCGGATGTATATATACTAATAAATGTTATGTTATGATTTACGGTCGTTCAGTAGTTATTATAACTTGAACGTGCCTAGTACTCTCTTGTGTTTAAACAATTTATTAGAGCTCGAGTTTGGTGGAGTTTCAACGACGTTTTGAGTCTTTTGAAGTGTGTCTTGTAGCGTATTCCTTGATTTTCGTATTTCACGTGTACGTTTTAAAATGGTGTTTTTGGTTTCAAGTCTATTTAAATAACTTGGGGTTTCTTTTGAGATAATGAAATCTTTTATGTTGGGTCTTGCATTTATTTTGGTCGGTATGTATTGAGTTAGCTGGTTGGTTGTATTCGGTAAAATAAGGGTAAGGTGTTGGAGTCGTGTTTGAAACAAGATGTAACATAAGATTTATTTTTAAATCAACACTTACATATTTCAAATTTTAAAAGAATTTCTTTGAAATAAAGCGAAGTAAAAATTTCTTTCTACCTACATTGTTTATATAATTGAGTTTGACCGATTTATGTCATTTATAATTATTTTTACACGGTTAAATTGAGTTTATGAAGATTTCACATACAATTATATCTGTCATTTAAAAGGTTTACATTAATCACTAAGTCTATTCTTTAGTTTTTTTTAAAAACAACTAGTATAAAATTGTTTTGGTCGTAACTTGTTCGTTTTTAAAGCTTTTTGGGTGATTCAAAAGCCAAAAATTATGTACTCGGAACGTACTTTTCAAATTCAGAATGTATAGTCATGGGAGTTCAGTATCTTGGCCGAAATTATTGTACAAGTGTCGGGTTAAAGGTTGAGTTTTGAATAGTAGTTTATTTATTTATTTTTTTTGTTTTATGAATTGGGATGTACGTGATACCTAGTATTTGAGTTGAGTTTTGAGTCTGTCAAGAGGGTTGTTTGAGTCACATAGATGTGGGAGGTAATAATAAATAAATAATAATAAAAAAAAGATATATATTCTTTTGGAAAAGTCGATCTTTTACACGGTTTAAATAATATGTCGCGGGGCGTAATATGTTTTGGTTGCCATTGAGTGGTTCTTGGATTATTTTTCGTTATCATGGGTCATTTTGAATTGATACACGTTCTGGGTTTGAGTTTTCTTTTAAGTCTCGTGGTTTTTGACTTCTTTTAACTGGTGCACGTGAAATGTCGTTAGTTATCCGTGGGTTTGATTCGTTGATCGTATCTGGTGGATTCAACATGTAGTTTTGGTTTCGTATTGTCCGGGAGCGTTGGGGTAGTCGTATGAAAGACTTGGTCGCGCCTACACGATTAATTAGGTGACCATGAGAGAACGGTCAGAATACCCTTAGTGGGGAGAAAAGAAATTCGTAGACGAACTAATGCGGTCATGAGGTCTCTTAGGAGTACCAAGGAGATGAATAGAGATTTGTGGGATACTAGAACCAGTAACGCGCCATAGAGAGTGTTGGGAGGGGATACAATACCTCAAACGTATTTATGATGGTTCGTAGGGCATGTAAGTTTTCCGAAAATTTCCTGAAATTTAGTAGGTTTGCATATTACTGTGAGGTAGAACCATAAATAGAGCAAGTAGGAGAAGTGAGAGGAGTTGCAGTTAGTGCCTTTCCAAGACAAATCGTTGATGGAGTAATTTAAAAACAAGAGCTGTTAGAAATTGCAACGGATGTAAGGTAAAAGTTGAGTTGCTTAGTAGTAGATTGGATGTGGAAAGCGGTTGAATGGTCTGATGAGAGGAAGCATTGGTCTTTTAAGATGCGTGTAGAATTTTGTAAGTAGGACGAGGTAGGAATTTATTCGTATTGCCGCTAAGAGAGGGTGCAAGGAGGACATAGTTGAAACTGCTAAGGATGTTGTATGAACGCTTTGGGTTTACGGTTATGCATTTGGCTTCGCCAAAGCACTAGCGGTTTGCATGGTGTCAATGAACCAAGTGTGCATGAACGTGTATAAACGAGTTGTCATCGGGAGCATCGACGACATCTTGATCTACTCAAATCTGAGAAGGAGAATGAGGTGAAGTATGTGTTGGTTTTGGAGTGGAATTATACATGAGATTTTCAAGTGTGAGTTTTAGTATTAAGTCTACCCTGATGAGTAGTTAGAGATGATGGAATATCATGGAACCAGCAAGGGGCGAAGTGAAGAAGGATGAGGAAGCATTTTGGAGGCTGAAGAAGTGGATTGGATAATGAGCCGAACTTGGCATTATCGGAAGGACTGGATGAATTCGCGAAGCATGACGATACGTGGAGCAAGGATTTGGAGGCGTACGAGGACGACAAAGAAAGGCGATCGCTTATACGTTGCAGGAACTGAAGATTTGGAAGAACTGGATAGACTTAGTTAGTGGAGCTAGACTGTTATATCTACCTAGAATGCTAGAGGCATTTGGTGTACGAGACATGGAGAATGATCTATACGGATCATGAACGTCTCCAACACATATTCAATCATCTTGATTGAACATTTGGTAAAGGTGATGGGTGGAGTTAAGTGATGAAAGAAAAATTGCAAGGCCAAGTACCATCTGGGAAAGGCAAGCATGGTTGACAAGACATGGAATAAGAAGAATGAAGTGAAGCTGCGACGAACTTAAACTTTATGGATGCCGTATTAGGGTGGTTTGGATGAAGGATGTGGGTTGCACGAGTTGAGTTGTCTAAAGCAGAGAACGCGTCAACATGTATGTTGCGTGACTTGGACAATCATATGGAGAAAGGGACGTAGACTATACTTTCTACGTAGATAGGAGTAGCTTGGAAAGGGGCGATGTAAGGACGAAGTTGTTGAAAGGGATACATAGTGGGGTGGAGGAATAAGTACGACGAGATATGGGTGATAGTCGATAGACTGACTAATTCATCTCATATTTCAAGAGGAATGAGAAGGCACGTAGTTGATAAGTTGGAAGAATTGCGCACGGATGTGATGAAGTAGAGGGTTTTGCGTAAAGGTTAGCCTAATATGTATGGAGTGCCTTATGAAGGATTATGGCAAGGGAATAAACGAGGGGAAGCATCACATCGTGATGTATGGTAGGAGTTGAGGAAGAAAGAAGGAAGTGTGTATAGAAGCGAAGCATGAATGAAATAGGTCGAGGTAGGAACCGTAGGTAAAACTTTGGTAGAGCTTAAGGAGTAGAATGAAGTACAACGCAGGCTAATACTGTCGTAGTGTGGAAAAGGAAATGACACTGACCTATACTGGTTGTTTGGGAGGCTTAGTATCGACAATCGAATGGATGAGGAGTTATAGGTGTGATATGCTATAGGGATGAAGGGATTGGTCTAACTGAGATAACCATCCTTTTGGATGATGTGTATAGATCATAAGATGATTTGGTTTGGAAGAACTAATGGATACGTGAAAGACCGTCATAGGTCACTTTGGAAGGAGGTTGGAATTTTTAAGTAGTTTGGGGTATGGACTAAAGGGAGTTGATGAACATGATTGGATATGAGTATATCCAGCTAACTGGAAAAGGATAGGCGAGTGAGATATATATATACAACCTTAGGTGTTACACTAAGGGCATGAGTGATTGATTTAGAGGGAGTTAGGAAACTCATTAGCGGTGGTTGAATTTTCATATAATGATAGTTATCATACTAGAAGTCGATAAATGCCATTTGAGGCACTATATGAAAGGATATGGTGAGTTGTCCCTATTGTGGACTAGAATTGGTAAAAGAGGCTACTAATGTGGTAATGGTGTTTGTGGACAGAATGAGAGCAACAAGGGATGCTATGTAGAAAAGGAGGAAACCACTAGAGTTAGTGGCAAAGTTATGTAGGAAGTTTCACCCATAGTAACGGGTGGTATGTTTTGGTAAAATGGAAGAGTTGATGTAGAGTTTTGTAGGTCCATTTATGATCTTTGAAAAGATCGGACCAGTAGCATATGAGCATAGAATTACCTGGGGGAAATGAGTTGTATACAGGATACGTTTCATGTATTGAGATTAGTAAAGGTTGTTTGAGAATGCATTTTGCATGTACGGTTATTCAGGACTTGTGTTAATAAGAGTAACTTGTGAGATTTATTGACTGTGAGGTCAAGAGTTTGGCAATGAGTTTAATTATTTTTGGTTTGTATATGTGGAATTTTGAAACATGAACTAAAGTTCACGTGGAAATGAGAGGAGTTTGTGTAGAACAAGTATCCTCATGTGATTTGTTGTTTGTGTGTTTGATCCTAAGGAGTAAATCTCGGGACGAGATTTCTATTAGGAGGGAGTGATGTGACAACCCTGGTTTTGAGGTTCGTCACTTTGTTTTATTTTGTGCTAGTTACGTGTCTTTACGTGTTTATGTGCTTATTGGTGTGTATAGATTGTGGTTTGGATATCGTTTCTGGTACGGGGTACCTTGGGAGTGAAATGATGTGTGATGAATTCATGTTCATGAGTTCACATGGTAGTGACTATGAAATGAGATGGTGTTATTTAGTGGTTTTACGTATACGTATATGTATTATAGAAAATCATATTTTTACGTGTTACGGTTTAGCATTGAGAGGTCTCGGATGAGGTGTTTAGTCATATGGATATTTTTCGGGATGGTTTTAAGTCATTTAGGACTTAGTTATAAAGTTTATTTCAAAATTTGATATTTTTTATAAAAGTGTATATTTTACGTCTTTTACGGTTAAACGCGTAAATTTGACTAGTTTTACGGTTTTGAGATTTTGGAGGCTTTAGGAGCAGAAATAAATTAAGACAAATTAAGGTAATATTATTAATACATATATTAATAATAAAAATGAAAAAAAAAGAAAATTATGTGTGTTGGGTCGGTTATGTGACGCAAGGAAAAAAAAGGGAAAAGAAAATTAATTATGGTAAGTTGTATTGGGCTAGGACTTGTTTAGTTATCTATATAAGATTTTTGTTTATTTATCAAACACAAAAAAAAACATCATTCCCTGGAGATCAATCATAAACTCACGACATTCAAGTATTTTTTAGGGTTCTTCATCAAAATTTGGGTTTTCACAAATTTAAGGTAAAACATGTAAACCCTTTTCATTTAATTTGTTTTTAATTATGTGTACATCATCTTATGATGGATTTAGGTTAGGGTTTAATATAAAAACAGTAAATTAATGTTGTATTAATCATAATATGATGATTACATAAATTAGAGATTGTAGTTAGAGGGATTAGGGTTAATTAATGAGGTTAATTTTGTTAAACCCGTTTTTAAAAATTAGGCATAATTTTTAGTCAATTGTTTTAATCATATTGGGAGTTCTACAAACTCTTATTATGCGATCCAAGTATCTATGAAAAGGTAATTGAAGTGGCTTGCCAATGCAAGAAATGAGAACTAAATTGGAAGTCGGGAAGCGGGTCAAAAACAGGTTACAACAGTCGGAGGTCAAAACAATTTTGAATTCAGCCTGTTTTCTTTTTAAGTTTTGGGTTGTTTGGGGTACTTAGGGTTGCATTGGGATCTTCTAACGAACATGAGAGATGGTTTATATATTATAGTAAGTATCTGCACTTGGACTAACGTTGTGGTTTAGGGTAAGACCCCCTAATCCTAACAAACTTTTTGTAAGTTTAAAATCAGTAAATCTGGAGTGAAAAAAGTATATATATATATATATATATATATATATATATATATATATATATATATATATATATATATATATATATATATATATATATATATATATATATATATATATATATATATATATATATATATATATATATATATATATATATATATATATATATATATATATATATATATATATATATATATATATATTAGGGCCTTAACAGTAGCTTTAAGGTTAGGGCAAGTGGGATATGTTAGCTAACATATGTAAGGGCATAAATATTCCCTTTACAGAGATCATGGGTGTGTTTAGGTGGGTGTTTGGCTTATAGTTTGGAGACCTAAAACTGGGACTGTTTTTGATAAAATGTTAACGGGATGTGTTATGAAGTAAAACGAGTTAAGGGCTTTATAGAGGGGTGTAATGAGATTCTTAGAGAATATATATGAGGTATTTATATGGGAGTAAGCTAGATGTCCATCATAGGTTGATGAGCCATCTTAGTGATTGGTTCATGTATTGATTGCGTGTTTTTGGTTTGTTAGCTTGTTGCTAGTGCGAGGACTTTTGGAGAAGCAATCAGGTGAGTTTCATAGTCCCATATCTTTTAATGATTTTCACTTCCAGATGGGATGGAAGAGACACTGTATGGTTTTGTAACTAATGCTGTGAATGTTTTTATGGTTTGTGATGGACTTGTGTGTGCACTTATGTGATTAATTGCTATGTGATTCTTGATTGTGTTTATGATTTGGATCGGGGGACACGTACCGTCTCAGTTATTGTGGTTTGACTTGGTACCAAGGGGATGTTGACAAGGCGGGGCCTTGGGGAGGTACATAGATGTGTGAGCATCTATGGGACCAATGAATAATGACAAGGCTGGGCCTTGGGATTGGTACATAGGTGTATGGGCGCCTATGGGACCATGGTGTTTGGTAAGGCTGGGAGCCTTGGATTTGGTTTAGTTTGTTAAATCTTGAATATTAGTTGTTAATTCATGTTTGTATCACATAGTCCATATGTTCATTTGTTAGTGGTTGTTATTCACAACTTATAACTATTTTGGCGTTAGAGTCTAAACCTATGACTCTCACCAACATTATGTTGACGTGTTTTAGTGTCTCTTTTAGGTGATTTTATGGTTAAGCTTGAGAATAGAAGTGGCTAGGATTTGGAGTTGCGTAGGAATGCATTTAGAAGGAGATCCCCGTTCCTTCTTAGTTTCTTTTGTTTGTTTAATAAGTGATATTGTTGGCACCTATATGTTTGTTTTGTTTGTGATATTTGATTGTCTTGGGTAAGAGGTAGGACTGTTACCTACTTACCTAGACTCCTGCATTTGTTGAGATATTGTCATGACTTTTGTGTCACCATTTTATGACATTTCTTATTTCATATAGTTAACTCTATAGACAAGCCATGTTGTGATGATATCCATACGTCGCGCCCCATATTCCACCATGGTGGGGTGTGACAAAACACTTTCTCGTTAAAATGAAAAGAGGATTTACAGATTTGTGATAAAGGAAAAACCAAGAGCAAAAGCTAAATGTTACAGCTCCTATGCCTTATATAGGCTACAATGGATACTAAGAAAGCATAAAAACGTAAATCCTAATGCTGTGAAGTCCCTGAATTGCCCCTTGAGATTTTGAATAACTTGAACTTATGTGAAGTTTCTTTGGCAGTTTGTTGTTAAACATTTGGTGGAATTGCATCCAATGGCCCTTGTGAAGCTTAGAAAGCAAGCAAGTTTGTGAGGGTGTTGGATCTTTTTGGCACTTTTGGCATCTTCCTCACCTTTGTAGCAAGGGAGGTCACATGTAGCTTGTGTGATGATGTGGTAAGTATTTTGTGGGTTGGGTTATGATTAAGGAAGCCTTAATCATAGTTTTGGAGAAGATTATGGCTTAATTACAAGCGATTAAGGAAAACCCAATTTCGTCAAGAACATGAAGAACAAGCTGTTTAATCCTTTTTGGGTTTAAAAGTTGTGTTTAGCGCGTTTTTAAACTAATCAGTTGGATTAGTTTAATAAAGGCTGAGTGGAGGGTGACATGTCAAAAGGGAGGGTTCTCATTGGTTGGTTTAGGTGAGTGGGGCACGTGGCAAGCTGCCACTGGCCTATGTATCTTTCCTTGTCTCCGACTTTTGGCCCCTCATTTTTTCCCTTTCTTTCATTTTAGTTTATAAAGGTGAAAAACTGATTTCCTTTGTAAATAAACTTTCAGTTTTCACACTTTTGCCCCAAAAACTTTTCAAAAGTATTTTCAAGGGTATTTCTTGTAATTTGATGATTTTTGAAGGGTTGTTTTGGCATTTTCTTCATTCTTCAAGGTGTTGACTTGTATTGTTGACTTCTTGGAGGACTAATAATGACAAGTATTCAAAATTGAGGGACCATTCTTACCAATTCTTCAAAGTGGAGGTCCCTTTTTGTAAATTTGACAAACTTTAAGGACAAAACTTGTAACTATGAATAAACAAGGGTTTAAAGTGTCAATTCTTCAATATTAGAGGACCCTTCTGGTACAATCTTCATTTCTTCAAGGCTTATTCATGGAAAATCACCATTAGGGCTTGGTTCATTGTGCGGCATCGTTTCCCGTGTTCGTTTTTGCTTGTTTCTTGTGATCTTTTGTCATTTTCTCAATATCCGTACCTAAAATACACATGTAACAAACATAAGCATATATTTGGCATATTTCATGATATTTAATGCATTTTAAGCCCATTTTAGATGATGAGACTATGCATAAAAGCAGTCTCATCACTCCCCCATACTAAACCATTGTCGTGCCCTCACGCAATGCTAGAATAAAGTATCGTAGCACCTCTAAAATTCATTTTTATGCACTTTTATTGAATAATAAACATACTACACTACTACTATTACTACTACTTGCGTTTTAGACATAATGTATGATTTTCATCGCAAAATGGGACGTTTAGGTTCATAGAACAAGAACACGTGAATGCTTCGTTAGAAATAATTTCGTCGTCCTTGATTTTCACCCCAATTCCATGCGAAGCGTGCAACCAGATCATTGTCATTATAAGTTAGTAATGCTAACACTACTCATATGCCGTAATCACGTACTTATCCTCCCAATTTCTTAAGTTGTATCTCTTATATTTTATTTTTGTCTTGAATGTTCACGAGGATACATTTTTGACTTATGCGATGATAGAGATTTAGGTCTAAAAATAGAGTCATAACGGTGTAACCAAGACCATCGAATTAATAGCCCTTAATAATAGACAACGATGTCAAAAAATTAAGTCAACAAAAAGGATCGATAAACACGGTTTTATAACGGTTTTGAACATGAGACTTATTACCAAGACTTTTATACGCCCCCTACCGGATGGGACTTATTATCATAGGTTTACCTCCATATTTTATTCAACTTCTCCATGAAGCTTTTATTATGACTTCGGTCTTGCCTTGCCTTTTATTTAACCTCGCAATGAGGTGTTTATTATGGCCAAAGACGTATATCCTCACGTAAAAAAGCGAATTTTGGATCTTTAAAGCTTCAAAGATTAGGGCATAATTCAGTTTCAATTTCGCAAAGATTTTTTGGCCTTGTGAGCTTCAAATTGTTTGCTTGATTTAGGTGAGCACTTGAAATCTTATTATTAGGTGAAGCTTTCGATTATTCAGGTTGCCAATACTTCAAAATTGTAACACTGGCGATACCTTAATGTCTTCCCAATTTAATTACATGGAAGCAACTCGAAAAGACTAGAAACCAACAATCAAGACTAAACCGCTAAGCCAATACTTATTAAGCAAAATATATTTACAAGCGAAGGGAGAATAAGCAAACAACGAGAACACATGAGTTTTTGAAAGAATACAAATACTCTATGTTTAGCATAGTGACTTATAATTAACTCTATCATTTCTCGTCCTCATTTAAGAGACTTAGCCTAATATAAAGTTAAGGAATCAAAGCTAAGTGCTCAATACGCACGGTCGAGTCAAAAAATACTCTTATTCTCGCCATCGGAAAACCTATATTCGTGTCTTCAAACACTTATAAAACATGAGAAAAAATTTAAAATTTGGCCATTTTAGCCTTATTTTGAAACAAAACGATAAACAAAAAGATAAACTTTGGAAAGCGTGAAGGTTTGGCAAGGAAAGTGTCTATTCTCCACCCCCATACTATAGTTAAACATTGTCCTCAATGTTTCGAGTCTAAGGGTTGGAAACCCCCATAATAGAGACGTAGTCGAATGCTTAATCTAACATGAAAAGGGTGTAATCGTTAAATTTAAAGCTGTTTATGAAGTGTTCTAAAAACCTAAGGTTAGAACATATAAGGATATATCATGGATATTGAGAAATTCTTCAAAGCAAACGATCGAGTGCTCCCATAAAACGAACACGAGAGTCTCCAATCGTGAAGATCATGATCATCTAAAAACCACATATCACAAACAACCACGGAAAAAGGTTGGAAGGGCACAAATCTCCTCACGTTACTACATTAGAAAGCGATAATATGTACATAGGATAAGCATGGGAATCCCCATGAGGCACCTCGTTTTTATTATCGAGTCATGAGCTCGACTCGATCCCCTCAATACTAATTATGATGGGGGAAGGTGACTTAGTCGAGGTAGTTCAAGGATGGAACTTCCCCGCCAAAGTAGTGCTTCAACCTATGTCCATTCACCTTGAAATTGGGGCCATCATTTTGAGCTAGCTCGATCGTCCGATAAGGAAAAACTTGGGTAACGGTGAATGGACCGGACCAACGGGAATTCAACTTGCCGGAAAATATTTTCAAACCTGAGTTAAAAAGCAACACTTGATCTCCAATGTTAAAAACCCGGTTTTTAATTTTTGAGTCATGAAAATTTTTAGTTTTTTCCTTGTAAATCAATGAATTTTCATAAGCAATATCTCTCAATTCATCTAATTCATTCAATTGCATTTTCTGGTGTTTTCCCGCGGTCTCAATATCATCATTACAATGCTTAAGGGCCCAATAAGCTTTGTGTTCGAGTTCAATTGGCAAGTGACAATTCTTCCCATACACAAGCTTATAAGGAGTGCACCTGATGGGCGTCTTATGAGCGGTCCGAAAGGCCCATAAAGCATCGTCTAACTTATCCGACCAAGATTGTCGATTCTATCCAAGATCCTCTTCAACGCTCGGTTTGAAACCTCAACTTGCCCACTCGTTTGCGGGTGATAAGCCGTAGAAAGCCGATGTGTAACCCCATGTTTCCTTAGGACCCTTTCGAATTGGTCGTTACAAAAATGGGTTCCACGATCGCTTATGATCGCACGAGGGGTTCCAAACTGAGAAAACAAGCTTTTCAAAAACTTGACTACCACACGAGCATCGTTCGTGGGAAAAGCCTTAGCTTCCACCCACTTGGATAGGTCGTCAACAACGACAAGGATGTACTTATTACCACGAGATGATGGGAACGACCCCATAAAATCAATTCCCCAAACGTCAAAGATCTCACACACTTGGATGATGTTTTGCGGCATTTCATCGTTTTGTGAGGCTTTTCCTTGTCGTTGGCATGAGTCACACGACTTCACAAGTGCATGTGCATCTCGGTATATAGTAGGCCAAAAGAAACCGGCTTCAAAGAAATTCTTAGCCGTGAGATTAGCACGGTGGTGACCACCCGTGGGTCCCTAATGGCAAGCTCTAAGGATATTAAAAGCTTTGGTACCAAAGACACAACGTCGAATAATTTGATCCGCACAAGTCCGAAAATAGATAAGGGTCATTCTAAAAGTAGAACTTGACGTCACGAATGAATTTTCGCTTTTGTTGAGTCGTCATACCCTTAAGGATGAAGTTTAGAATTCACTACGCCAAGTGTTTCGAGAGGAAACCATGGGGTCGATGAATCAAGCTTAGAATTCACTACGCCAAGTGTTTCGAGAGGAAATTTTTCGGTAATATCCTTTGGCTCGTAAACACTTTGGTGAGGATCTTCCAAACGAGAAAGATGATCGGCCGCTAGATTATCGGCTCCTTTTTTGTCAAGGATTTCTATATCAAATTCTTGTAGGAGGAGAATCCAACGAAGTAATCTCGACTTTGCATCTTGTTTAGCCATGAGATACTTAATAGCCGAGTGGTCCGTATACACTATGCATCGAGTCATGACGAGGTGAGGTCGGAATTTCTCAAAAGCATACACCACGGCAAGGAATTCCTTTTCCGTTGTAGTGTATTTAAGTTGAACCTCGATCATCGTCTTGCTAGCATAGTGAATAGGCAAGAAGTGCTTTTCATGACGTTGCCCCAATACGACCTCAATAGCGTAGTCACTAGCATCACACATGAGCTCAAAGGGGAGGTTCCAATTGGGAGCAAAAAGAATGGGAGCTTCGGTAAGTTTCCTCTTAAGGATTTCAAAGGCTCGTACAAGATCTTCGTTAAAGATAAAAGGAGCATCTTTTTCGAGGAGATGTGTAATAGGTCGAGAAATCCTTGATGAATCGTCGATTAAAGCCCGCGTGGCCTAGGAAACTCCTAACTCCCTTAACGGTTTTGGGATGAGGTAATTTGGTGATGACGTCTACCTTAGCTTTGTCTACCTCAATCCCCGCTTTCAAAACATTGTGCCCTAAGACGATCCCTTCCTTAACCATAAAATGACATTTTTCCCAATTGAGCACAAGGTTGGTTCCTCACAACGTTTCAACATTTTCTCAAGATTCAACAAACACGAAGTGAACGAACAACCATACCCGGAAGAATCATCCATAAAAACTTCCATCGTCTTCTCGATCATGTCATGAAAAATAGCCATCATGCACCTTTGAAAGGTTCCCGGTGCATTGCAAAGTCCGAATGGCATTCTACGATAGGCAAACAATCCATATGAACACGTAAATGTAGTTTTTTATTGATCACGTGGATCGATGGGGATTTGGAAGTAACCGGAAAAACCATCTAAAAAGAAATAGAAATCATTTCCCGCAAGACGCTCCAACATTCGGTCCAGGAAGGGCAAGGGAAATGGTCTTTACGATTAGCGTCATTCAACTTACGATAGTCGATACACAGCCTCCATCCGGTCACGAGTCGAGTTGGAATTAACTTGTTGGCATCGTTTGGCACAACGGTCATTCCTCCCTTCTTAGGGACACAATGAATAGGACTCACCCAAGGGCTATCGGAAATAGGGTAAATTATTCCCGCGTCAAGGAGTTTAAGGACTTCCTTTTTGATGACATCATGAATTTTGGGGTTCACACTTCTTTGACATTGGATTACGGGTTTGTAGTCCTCCTCCATTAAGATTTTGTGGGTAAAAAATTTTGGATCGATCCCCTTAATGTCGGATAATTTCCACGTAATTGCCCCTTTGTGATCCTTTAGAACATCGACAAGTGCGATTTTTTCATCATTCGAATGATCTTTCTCAATAATAACCGGAAACTTGTCGTCCTCCTCCAAAAATACATATTCGAGGTGAGGAGGTAAATATTTCAAATCGAGGATAGGTGGTTACTCAAGTGAAGATTTCGGCTCGATACTCATAACCTCCTCGGGTGGAGGAAATGGGAAATCGTTAAGAAAATCCTTTATAATCGAGAAGTCCTCATCTTTGTCGAGGTCTTCGTCACAAGTACGTGGAACATCGAATTCTTCCAACTTAAAACCACCACCTTCAAATGGAGTGAAGGTTGGTGTCGAATTATCAAGAATGGGATCAAGCATAGTGGGATTGCCACTATTTTCATCGTCACCAAAACCTAAAACTTCTTGTGAAAATACCTCGCAAACAACGTCGATCATATCAACGAGGTTTATGGTCGCGACAGAATAAACATGAGAAATTGGAGATTTTTGATTTGCGTTTATAGCAAGTTCCTCGTCATTGAAACGTAAGGTGATCTTTCTAGCATGCACATCAATCAAATCCATTGACGTATCTAAAAACAAACGACCTAAAATAAGAGGAACTTGAGGATCCGTGGGAATATCGACAACAATAAAGTTTACCGGATAATAGAACTTTCCGACTTTCACAAAAACGTCTTCGGCCAATCCACATGCGGGAATAGTGGAATGATCGGCCAATTCGCCAGACATTAGTGAAGGAGTAAGATTAGGAAGATTGAACGTCTTGAAGATTGCAAGTGGCATCAAGTTAATACTAGCACCAAGATCGGCCAAGGCATAGCATTCTTCCATATCATGGATTTCACATGGAATCAAGAATTTATCGAGATCACCGACTTTCTGAGGTATGCGGTTAAGATAAACCGAGGAACAACTAGACAATTGTTGCAATTTCTCCTTGTTGTTTAACATACTCTTAAAGTTAGCGGCAAATCGAGGCATCATGACCAAAGCATCAGCAAAACTCACATTAAAATGCACGTCACGAAACATTTTCATAAAAAGCTCAAATTGGTAATTGTCGCGCTCTTGACGTTTCTCCTTTCTAAGTATCGATGGATAGGGCAAGGGTGGTGTAGGTTGAGGCATATGCATAGCATTTAGAATCTCGGGTTCCAATGATGGTAATGGGTCAATCGTAGGTGTGGTTTGAGCGGTACTTCGTGAGATTGGGACATGCTCCTTTTCGACCACCACCTCGGGTTCTTCCTCAATTTCCTCCACTGTTGGAGTAATTGGTTGAGGAGTCGGTTCCTTAAGTGTCTTACCACTTCGTGTCGTAATTACTTTCATCTCTCCCTTAGGGTTAGATATGGTGTTGCTAGGAAGACTACTCAAAGATGGTTTACACATTATAGCCTCAAACATGGATGAAATTTTATCCTCAAACATAGATTGCCTCTAATCCGCCTTAAGCATCTCTTGTTTTATTTCATGTTGCCCTTGTTCCATTTTTTGTTGGTTTTGTTGTAACCTAGTTATATTTACCTCCATCTTGTTGGTGTGGATCTTAAGCTCATTTTCTAACTCATTTTTCAACTCATTTTTCAAGTCATTCTTAAACTCAGATCTTAGGCTAATGATCTCTCTTTGAATATTATCAAACCAAGCATCATTTTCGTTAGAGTATTCAACAAATTCATTTGGAAGATCTTTCAAAGTTTGCAAACTTTTGTTGTTGTTTTGAAAATCATTGTTTTGATTTTTGTTTGAAACTTGATTGTTATTAGCCCCTGATTCCCATAGTTGTTCCCTTTGTAATTGTTTTTGAAACCAACTTGATTTTTTCGATAGTTATTCTTAGCATTTTGATTGGGAGCAAAACCCGGTAGAGTCATTTGATTAGAGCGGGTAACTTGACCGTTTTGGTTGAAAGTTCCCGTGGCTACGTAGGCACTCGAAGTGTTACCACCATTGGTAATGCACTAGGAGAAATGATGACCTCCACCACAATACATGCAAGAAACCTCGACCGCTTTAGCCGTAGCGGGAGCACTTTGTTCACCAACTTTGAATTCAATTAAAAGACCTTTAAGCTTATCAAAGAGTTTGTTTTCCAAGTTCGCCTCAATTTGGCAAGCATCGATGGTATTGTAAAATGAAGGTGAAGCCGAAGACGAAGTGCTACTAACACTCGATGTGTTACGAGGACTATACACCTTAGATCAATTCTCAATAATCAACAACGCTTCCTCAACCGTTTTACACAAAAAATTACCACCCGCGACGGCATTAAGATAATCTCTCTCATGATCATTCAATCCATTGTAAAACGTGTCAATTTGATGCAAGTCGGAAAATCCGTGATGAGGACACTCATGTAACATTTCCTTAAACCGATTCTAAGCCGTAGAAAAACTCTCATTAAGTTCTTGTGAAAAATTTGAAATCTCGTCCTTCCACGTCAATATAGATTTGGGTGTCTCTTTCTCTATTCAAATTTTAGCGGGCCCCACTAAGGAATACATAAAAAGGATCATCTTAATCGAGTCATTCGCAACGTCCTTAAATTTGCAAGTGGCGGTAAGACGATTGAATTGGCGGATATGGTTGTGCGGGTTGTCCTTTTCATCACCACGGAATTTGTTGTTTTGGATCATCGACAACAAACCCGTTTTCACTTCAAAATTCTCCGCAAGGATGGCGGGAATCACAATAGCCTCTCTATAACCCTCGGTGGGTGCTTGAAGTAACTCCATCATAGTTCGATTTGCCATGGTTGGTTCTTCTTCTACGATAGGTTCGTCAATAGGAGACTCCTCACTAGAAAGGTTAGGTGTGGTCTCCTTCCGGTTTTCTCGTTTACGTGCATGTCTTGCTTGATTAAGATTAAGCATAAATGTCACGTACAACGTGGGGATGAGCAAAGAAGATTTTTTTGGTGTTTTTGATTTTTCCAATTTTTTTGTGGTTTTTGATTGTTTTTACTTTTTTTTGGATTTTGTGATTGTATTAAGTAGACAAAAATCTAAAAATCTCTCCCTTAATCAAATCTCTTGATTAAAGAAGCCTCAAGGAATGAAAACGATCACGTGAAGTGAACGCCTTCGATGACTTTAAAACGTTGGTGGAACACCAAAACGTTCAAGAGGGTTTAATAAAATGAAACCAAGAAAATATATATGATACTTAGATAATACTTTGGTTGGCAAACCTCGATTAGCTCTTTTTATCTAAACACGCACAAGCAAGCAGGGAAACGAGGCGGCACGAATCACTTAAGTTCCTTTCTCCTTAGGGTATATTTTATAATACCCGCCTTATACCCACCTGATAGTTTGTGTTTGTCAAAATTAAGCTTCACGAAAGTAATTATCTATTTTGCCTTTTTTCTTTGTTTGAGATTCGAATACAATGATCGAGTGATGAAATCCCGAATCAAGGTTGTGTTTTCACACTTTTGGAGTACTTGTAAATTTATTGTTCTACGTATACAATATAGTAATATTCACACAAAAACGAAAAACCGATAATACGTATTAGTAGAGTGCTACTAATACAAATGGCTATTATGGGTAATAGAAAAACAACAATTGTTCAAATCAAAACATATCACGCCTCCCCGACAGCGGCGCCAAAATGATAGTTGTAATTTTACACTTGTTTAGGAAAACAAGGTAATTAGGGTAAGTACACAAGTAGTTTAGGAAAACCACAAGTAAATGACCCAAAAGTGGGGAACGTTCTCAAGGAGGCTTGTGTATTGTGTTAAGAGATGATTAATGATTCTGACTATGTTTATGAATAAATAAAAATAGAAACGAGAATAGAAGGATGACGGTTACGATATGAATTAAACTAAGACGAAAAGTCGTGCACATAAAACCGTAATAAGTGAATAAATTTAAAAATTATAGTAAAAATTCCTAGAAAATTGTAATAAATCCTAAAAAATGTAATTAGAGTTTTCAAAAAATCAAAGATCACTCAAACCTTTTATTTAATTAAATATTAATTTTTTAATGCTAATTAAAGCCCAAAAAATCAATTTAATTAACAAAAATCCCAAAATGAGATTTTCTAACTTGTAAACCTCTAAAATGATTTAACTAAATTTAAAACTATTTTTGAAAATTTTAAAATTAATTAAAACTATTTTAAAACAATTAAAAACTATGAAAAATTAGAATAATTATAAAAATTAATCTAATGACACTAAAATTAATTTAAAAATTTTAAAACTCCTAACTTAATGTATTTGGACTAGGAAAAATGAAAAAACTTGCAAAAATCTAAATTTTAATTTTTAATAATAAAATAATATTAAAAATCTAAAAGTTATAAAAAAACTCTAAAAAGTTGCAAACTAGATTATTTTAACCTAATAAACACAGAAATGAACTTGAAATTACCAAAATACTCCTATTGGGCCTTAAAATGGGCCAAAAACCTAAACAGTCCACTTAATGGGCTTAAATTAGGCCCATTAAGCAAAAGTGATCCAATTAAGCCCGAAACTTCCTATCTGACTCAAAATTTGATTTTAAGCACAAAACTCTGAAGGCCCAAAAGCTGAAAATGTGCTTATCACAGCTTAATAAGTCAACAACTTATTCTTATGGGCTTTTGGGCCCATTAAGCCATAAGCTAATGCCATAAGCTCTAATTTGACACACAAGCTTCTTTTGATTTACAAAAGAGATATGTGAAAAGAAATTTTGGAAAGCACAAGAAATAAGCCTGAATTAAGCCAAGGCTCTCTTCACAAAACGGTAAAATAGTCGTTTTTGATTTCTAGACTACCTCAAGTGCTTATTCAAGTTGCAAAAGGTTTTAAATGACTTAATTAAGCAAAATAATCAAAAAGTTTTCCAATAAGCACATTTCATAAGATAGAATAAGCAAATAAGCACTTATATAAAAGTAAAACTGGTTGGCTTTCTAGTCAAACTTAAAAGTTAAACCCTAATATGCTCCAGTTAAGTTCAATGGGTCAAATAAAGAAGATCTATCATAAAAAATAAGTTGTTGCAAGTCTGGATAAGCCAAAATGGCTTATGAATAAGCTATTTGATAAATTACACTAGCAATGGCTAGCAACAGGGAAAAGGAGTTCCTACTGCTTCACTTTCTTCTGTTTTTGTCTTATGTGACTTTTTGTTGGATTTAGGTTAAGCAAAGGCACCCAAGTAATCAGTGGATCACAAGGAGTCAATAAAAACAATAATATCACAATTACAACAAGCCAATTAGCACATATTAATCAAAAGATCCACAGATATGCACCAGACACGAACAATAAGCAGTTTTCAACCAATAAGCAATTTAAGCAAGAATAAGCTAGCCAAACTTCACCAAATGCATACACAAGCTATAAATAATTCAAATGAACATAAATAAATCGGTTTCATGCAATGATTTAGAGTTTAGATCAAGATTCAAGCACTTAAATGTTACTGATGAACAAGAACAAGCAGTTTACACACTTTGCTGAGATACTTGACCACAAGACCAGATTCAAACCCTCAAATCTTCTTAATAGGTTAGAATAACTATGTTTAATAACTTGTTATCCCTAAGCATGCATACAAACTAAGTGTTACCAAAGTCTTAGGTCAAAACAAGCAGATTTCCAACTTTTATAGCACAATCAAGATTTTGGTGTTTAAAAGCCAAGAACTTGAAACAAATAGAATACAACCAAGTATATATCAGATACCAACACAAATAAACAACAAACAATAACTTAAATCCAATTTGTAAGCTTAAACAGGTTAACCCAAACACCCCTTAACTTTTTCAATCCAAGATTTAATAAAGTATAACTATGATTCAATGTTACCCAAGCCCAATCTAACACAATAACAACAATATTATGCAGTATCAAGCAATTTTAAGCAACAAAAACAACAAGAACAACAGTAGAACACAAAATCACAAAAATCAAGTATTTTTGACAGATTTTGGGTAAAAGGGCTCAAACCTCATGAATTTACATCCACACTCACGAATTTTAGAGCTTATGTGCCTAGCAAAACAAGACACAAGCTTCCACAAAGCTGCTAAGAGTAACACGATTAGCACAAGTGATATTCAAAACAGAAAAATGGAAAAAAAATGAACAAAAGGCTTGATTAATGCAAACTTGTTCCCACTTCCTTGAGTATCCCCAAACTATAAGCTTACCAAACCTTGATAATCCTCTTATCAGGGTGCTGTAACCACTTATAGCCCAAAAATTTCAGGGTTTGAACCAAGATTTAGCAAAAAATCATGTTTTGAACACTTGCACAATTTCTTGTACAAGGTTTGAAAATAAGTTTTAAGATTTCAGAAACTCAAACATATATCAATAACAAGCAAGTAATAAGATTGGCACTTGGATTTCATCAACAATATCAAACACTTTCTCATTAAAATGAAAAGAGGATGTACAGATTTATGATAAAGGAAAAACCATGAGCAAAATCTAAATGTTGCAGCTCCTATGCCTTATATAGGCTATAATGGATACTAAGAAAGCATAAAAACGTAAACCCTAATGCTGTGAAGTCCCTGAATTGCCCCTTGAGATTTTGAATAACTTGAACTCATGTGAAGTTTCTTTGGCAGTTTGTTGTTGATAATTGGTGGAATTGCATCCAATGGCTCTTGTGAAGCTTAGAAAGCAAGAAAGTTTGTGGGGCATTGGATCTTTTTGGCACTTTTGGCATCTGATGATGTATAGTCCCCAACCGGGTCATGAACCCGGCCCACGGGCACTACCCGTATCTGGCCCATCAAGAATGGGTTGGATTAATTTCATTTTAGCATTATAGGCTTGAATGAATAGTGGCCACATAAGATATGGGCGGCCCAGGACCCGACACGGCCGGGAATGGATTATACAGAATCATAATCCTATTCGGATTGGGATTTTCCTCAAAGAATAAGATATACACTCACCATGATTAGAGGATAACAATCAAGCTAATTATGGTGATTATCTTATGCTTGGGGCCGAAGTAAACAGTGAGCCCATTAGGGTTTCACTGCCCATATAAGGAACCCACAAGGGTTCCACAAAGGTATTACATTCTCCGTACTCTAACCTCACGTCCCATTCTTAACCCTAACCGATTACTTACTCTCACGCTGGAGTCTAATCGTGGGATACATTCCCACGGTAAGCCTAACGCGTGTTGTTTTAGTGTGCAAGATCTCAGCAAGAATATTCACTTGGTGCAAGAGCCGGATCCCAGCCTACCCGAATTAAGCCTAATTCGGGTCTAGCAAGGATCATCCAACTTTTAGTCAAATCAATGAAGTGAACAACCCAACCTCTTTGTCGGCCAACACACAAGATGAGACTTCAGACCCGGCTAAACGACGTTGGTAGAAAGAAAGGGATGGGAATCGCTATCGGGTCGGTTTTTTGGGATGATAATATATGCCGATCCTTAATCTCACAAATAGATTTCGACCCAATCTCCCATTTATGAAGCAGATCTATATCAACAAGTTGGCGCCATCCATGGGACCTAAACACTAAGCTAGAACAAATTTCATCTCGATCTCTTTCAATGACGAAGGGACATCCGCAAGGGAATCCCAAGAATACAAATCCAGCGAATTGGAAGTCCACAGGGATGGGATACTCAACCCCACCCAGTCCCCTGGCAACCAAACAGGTGGACCAAATAACCGAAACATTTTTCATTCTTTGGGTGGGACAGGCACGTCCGCTAATATCCCACCACCAACCATGACCATGGACAACCTTGATCCAGGGAGTGCGCCTAATTCCCCTAAAGGAGCCACGCAGGCCATCAATCGAGGAAGAAGTAGAAATGAAACCACTTAGTCACGAAGACCTCGCTCGTGTTCTCACGCAGAACTTTGAGAGGATTGTCTCGGGTATCGCGTCAAGATTAAACCTAGGTATGAACCTCCAATCTAGGCTCAACTTTGGCAGGACCGCGTCTGGCAGTTCTCCTCAGACTCAAAAGAAGAGGAGGGCTCGTCCGCAGGAACGAAACCTCTTTGAGGAAAACCCTCAACCTCATAATGTGTTTGAGTGCATAGGGGATCGCGTTATACAGGAATGACTACAATCTCGTGAGGAAGGAGATAGGTCCGACGGCTCTGCCGAACACCCGATGTTGGAATCAACTAGGCACAATCGCCGCACCAGCGTCTGGGATAGGGTGAACAGTGGGAAGAAGGCTCCTAGCTCTTCTCATAAAATGGGTCCTCAGCCGAGAAGTGGAGCACCGCCCCCTTCTCCCGGCCCCTCGGGGTCGGATTTGGATGACCATCCCCCCAAGCGTCGCCGACCTAGGTATACTCCTCCACCACCATCGGATGATGAGGGATAATATGATGGCCCTTACTATCGTGATGTAGAGGGGGAAGATCTCTCCCGCCCATGGTGTGATCCTAGGGAGGATCCTTCACCCTCCTCATCCAGAACTACTCCGAGGATAAGAAGCACCGTATGCAAACATGTGTCAAGACCTATGATGGATCTGGTGATCTGAATGATCACCTAAAGATATTTGACACGCATGCAAAGATCGAAGGATGGCCAATGCCTATATGGTGCCAGATGTTCAATTCAACCTTGATTGGCAACGCCCGTGACTGGTTTGAGGGGCTTCCTCTCCGAAGCATTGATAGCTTCAGTGAATTGCGTACTGCGTTAAAAAACAATTATACTCAGCGAAAGAAGTATAATAGAGATCCGGTATCATTGGCAACTGTCAAGCAACGGCTCGGAGAATCTAGGGAGGATTTCACGGAACGTTTCAATGACGAGTGCACGCGCACAAAAACAATGCCCGAGCTCCTAAAAATTTCTAATTATATGCATGCCATAACGGACAAGGAATTAATTAGGAGCCTCAATGACAAGCGACCGGAGAAGTATGACTACCTCAAGGAAAGGGTCAGGAACATTGTAGAAGGAGAAACCGCGGTAGCCGCGGCCTATCCTACAAAGGAAAACCACAACTATCGATCGAACGAGCAACCTAAGAGGTAGTCGGGTGGTCAAAGCACCCAAGACAATGGAAGGAACTCGGATTACAAGAGCTAGAACAAAGGAGGGCGGTCAAATGATAAATTCACCCCTCTAAAGATGCCGTACTGAGAAATCTTGTTGACAGAAGGGGAAAACATCCCAAGGCCTCCCCCAATGACAATCTTAGTTAACCGCCGTCAAGGAAATCGCTTCTGCGAATTCCACAATGACAAAAGGTCGCGACACGGAGGAGTGCATCTAGCTCAAGAATCACATCGAGTCGCTGATTGAATCAGGCAAGCTCAAACACCTGGTCAAGGATTGGAAGGATGGGAAGGACAATAAAAAGTATGAAAAGAAGGACCCCCAAAAGGACAAGCCTTCAACCATATATATGATCCAATCGTGGCAGCGCCGCATAAAGCAGAAGGTTACTCAAAAATTTTCACGGGGCAGAGAGATCTCATACCCACCTATTACGACAAGCAACGTGGCTGATGCACCTCTCACGTTTGAGGTACGCATTAGAACCCACATCGTTCGTCGTATGTATGTGGATGGAGGGTCATCGGCGGAATTACTCTACGAACACTGTTTCGTATAGCTACGAACAGAGATAAGAAGCCAATTAGTACCGGCCACGTCGCCACTCATTGGCTTTAGTGGAGACACTATCTGGCCAATAGGACAAATGCGTCTGCTAGTATCCATTGGGAATGAAGAGCATTCCACCATGGAGTGGATGAACTTTATGATGATACGCTCACACTCTCCTTACAATGGGATTATTGGAAGACCAGGCATCCTGGCCATACGGGCAGTTCCGTCCACGGCTCATGGCATGATTAAGTTCCCTATTGAAGGGGGAATTGTTACTATTTACAATTCAATCATGCCAGAGTCCGAATGCCACGCCGTGACAACACCATTCCATCTCGTTCCCATTAAAGAAGGATCACCACCCCCCCCCCCCCCCCACTTGGAAGGTGGCAATCCATCCTGATTACCCGGAACAAGAGGTGTCCATAGGGGGAACGCTCTCGGATAACGGCAAGAGGGCCATGTGCTCTCTCCTAAAAGCAAACCTGGATGTATTTGCATGGGAGCCTAAGCATATGACAGGTGTGCCACGTTCGATAGCAGAACATAAACTTCAAATCCGCCAGGGGTATCCTCCTATTAAACAAAATAAGTGCGGTCAAGCACCAGAGCGCAACCCGGTAATACTGGATGAGGTACGGATCTTAGTAGACGCAGGAATTATGGGCGAGGTATACTACCACGAGTGGTTATCCAACCCAGTCATGGTCAAGAAGCATGACGGGAGTTGGCGCATGTGTGTGGACTTCACGGACTTGAACAAAGCTTGTCCGCAAGATTGCTATCCGGTACCAGAAATTGATTGGAAGGTGGAATCCTTATGTGGATACCCTTTCCAGTGTTTTTAGATGCGTACAAAGGATACCATCAGATCCAGATGGCGGAAGAATATGAGGAGAAGACGGCGTTTCACACTAGTCAGGGCGTGTATTGTTACACAAAAATGCCGTTCAGACTAAAGAACGCCGGAGCGACATATCAGCGACTTATTAATAAATCCTTCGACTCCCAGATAGGCCGCAACCTTAAGGTCTATGTTGACGATCTAGTCATCAAGAGTCATACGGAGGAAGCACTTCTCCGTGATATCCAGGAGACGTTTGACACGTTGAGGAGAATCAACATGAAACTGAATCCAGAAAAGTGCACGTTTGGGGAAACTGAAGGGATGTTCCTTGGATATATGATTGATCCAAAAGACATCAATCCTTGTCCGGAAAAGACGGACGCGATGATACAGTTACTATCCCCTAGGACACGAAAAGAGGTACAATCGCTAAATGGAAAGCTGGCCGGGCTAAACAGGTTCTTGTCGAAGTCCGCGGAGAAATCACTACCTCTATTCAAAACACTCAAGAAGTGCAGTACTCATGACAGATAGGGATACAGTCCAGACTCCGGTTTACTTGCTAAGTAGAACATTACAAGGCCCGGAGTTAAACTATTCCTCTATAGAGAAGTTGGTTTTGTCATTGGTATACGTCACAAAAAGGTTACGCCGGTACTTCCAGGCGCACCCAATTGTGGTTATCACCGATCAGCCAATAAAAACAATTATCTCCAAGCTAGATGTGGCCGGGAGGCTACAGAAGTGGAGCATTATACTAGTAGAGAATAACATCTCCTATAGACCAAGGACATCGGTCAAGGGCCAAATCTTGGCAGATTTCCTAATCGAGAAGCCAGAGGAGGACGGACCAATGGTACAACAAGAGGAAGTTCCAGCGGAACCATGGGTTTTGTTTACTGACGGATCTTCATGCACAGACGGATTAGGAGCTGGCCTTATTCTCACGAATCCGGAAGGAGTGGAGTTTACCTATGCCCTGCGTTTTGAGTTCACAACCACTAATAATGAGGCAGAATATGAAGCATTGATTGCAGGTTTAAAAATTGCCGCTAGGATGGGAGTCCTCAACCTTGAGGCTTACGTGGACTCACGGTTTGTCGCAAATCACATCCTAGGAGGTTACGTAGCCAAGGAGGATAACATGGTACAATACTTGGAGAAAGTCAAGTCACTCATAGCTACTTTTGGGATGTTTTCTATCAAGCAGGTACCAAGAGGTGAAAACAAGAAGGCGGATGCTCTTAGCAAGATTGCGTCTACAAGCTTCACCCACTTATCCAAGGAAAAATCTATTACGGGAGGGGAAATCAAAGCTATATTTGAAGAAGA
The DNA here is from genome assembly GCA_025667525.1 of Glebionis coronaria. NCBI lineage: Eukaryota > Viridiplantae > Streptophyta > Magnoliopsida > Asterales > Asteraceae > Glebionis > Glebionis coronaria. The sequence goes on along the minus strand of CM046875.1, from coordinate 317,576,787 downwards.
GGGACCTACATGGAGGACTCCGATCATCAGCTATTTAACTGATGAGACCCTTCCAGACGATGAAAATGCCGCGCGACGTATCAGAAGGAATTCGCAGCACTTTGAACTCCGAGAAGGTATTCTTTACAAGCGCTCCTTCTTACAGTCGTTGTTGCGATGTGTCGGACCACGCCAGGCTAGCTATGTGATCAGTGAAATACATGAAGGGTCATGCGATATGCACGCAGGCCCCATATCCGTAGTAGCACGAGCTTTACGCACATGATACTATTGGCCTACTATGCATCGGGATGCACGTGACATGATTCGTAAATGCAGTGATTGCCAAGTGCACAGACCAGTACCGCGACATCCACAGCAAGAACTAACACCCATCACGTCCCCATGGCCATTCTGTAAGTGGGGGATCGACATCGCAGGACCTTTTCCCGTTGCCGCAGGGGTAGTTAAGTTCTTGATCGTCGCAATGGACTACTTTACATGCTGGATAGAAGCTAAGGCGGTTAAATACATTACGGGCAAACAAGTCAAAAAGTTTGTTTGGGAAAATATTGTGTGCCACTTTGGCTTGCCAGGAGAAATCATCTCGGATAATGGGAAGTAGTTCGCGGATAATCCATTCAAGGATTGGTGCGCGACATTAAACATCATGCGGCGCTTCACATCTGTTAAACACCCGCAGACTAGTGGTCTTGTGGAACGGGCAAATAGAATCCTAGGTGAAGGCATCAAGGCATGCTTAGATGAACGAAGTGCCAAGTGGGTAGATGAGCTGCCGCATGTTCACTGGGCGCATAGGACTATGATCAAGACAGCCAATGGGGACACTCCATTCGCGCTGGCCTACAACACCGAGGCTGTTATCCCAGCATAAATTGGGATGCCAACCATCCGCACGGCGAAAGTTAATGTCGTCACGAATGATGAGCAACTCTGGATTAATCTGGACCTGCTAGAGGAAAAAAGAGAGATAGCGTCCATCAATGAGGCCAAGTCCAAGTCACAGATGAAGGCTTATTACGATGCCAAGGTAAAAGGTGTTTCCTTCCAACCGGGAGATTTTGTTTATCGTTCTAACGAGGCAAGTCGTGCGGAGAATACAGGAAAGCTGGGTCCCAAGTGGGAAGGGCCGTATGAGGTTACGGAAGCTTTGGGACTAGGCGCGTACAAGTTGCGTGATATGGATGGCCGTGACCTGGAACGTACATGGAATATCTGCAACCTTAAAAAATGCTATCTTTGAAAGGCTACGGCCTCCGCATGGACACTTCGCTAGGGTTGGCTTCAATGAAGATCCATGTATTTTTTGTTTTCATGCTTTCTAGGTTCTATTTGTTTTAGGATTTTAATTCTGTCAAAAAATCATAAACGTTCTAGTAAAATGCCGTGATGCCTAGCTAGCTCCACGGCCCGTTCTTTTGCAAAATATTGTCTCATGTCTTAGATTTATTTGTTATTTCCATAATGTGCTATTTATTATTCATATGAATTAATTCAAACCGTACATGTACTATTCACTCCCATGCGGGGTAAGGGGATTAAGTGAACCTAATAATTCAACTTTTCGCGTAAGAGGGATGCAACCCCAGTGACGCAGATCATGTATTCTTACTAGACCCTTATTTACAAGACGTTGTAATAAGTTTCCGCAATTTGTACTTACATAGTACCGGCCATGATAAAGACACAGGTTGCACGTCTAGTAAAATATAGACTTGGTTTTATTCTTGATAAGCCGTGACATGTCATGCAATAAAGATATACGATGTCTAAAGAAAATAAACAAGTTTCAAAATTCAATACACAAAATTGTTGTGGTCACCACAGACTTATATATAATATCCTAACAATATTATGAGTTCTAGTCGTGTACATGCACGGACGAATAAGTACAAGATACAAATGTTTATAAGGTAAATTACAAAGGAGTTAGGAACTCTCCTATTTCTCTCTTTCCTTCTGCAATCAGGGCACGGAGGGCCTCGCCACGAGCATCCATGCCAGTCTGCGCCCTAGTCATATTGGCATCCAACGCCTCGGCTAAAAGTTTCTCACCTTTCATCACCTTTAAGCTAGTGTCGTATGTTGGCAGGGTTAGTTAGATGGGGTCTGAGGTGAGCTTGGCCATGACCGCCTCGTTTGAAGTATCCTTTAATGATTCAATATCATCTAGGAAGGGGTGCTGGATTTCCCCAAGGGCGGCCATAGAGGGGCCATCTTGTCTTCTGCTCCAGGATTATGGTAGGCATGCTGGGAGATGTCTTCATTTTTCTTTTCTATTCTATAGCCTTGATCAAACCCTCGTGCCTACCACGGTCAATGCCGTCTGATACAACATCCGCAAAAGCCTGCACAAAATGAGGAGCCTCCGTTACCTGGGTCACGGCAAGGCGCATCCCATGGCCCACCATCCACCTACGACCGGCTATGGGCGTGAGTAGTGGAGGGCACAACACTTCGGCGCAGTCCGTCGCCAGCCTGTTCAGCTCTCCCTCTACTACCGCGGCTCGCTCTTCCATGACAATCTGTGCCTGGGTAAGTTCTTCCTTAAGTGTATCACGTTCTTGAGCAATGGTGGAGGCTTGTTCTGTTACGGCTCTGGCGGCGGCTTCGGCTGGGGATACCTGTGAATAATAATTGGAAATACTACAAGACAAGATGGGTCTTATATGAACAATGAGTATCAATAAGGGCGCGTACCTTCTCATTGGATGCAACCAGAATGAGTTCCAACTCAGCAATGCGCTCCTCGTGGGCATTGGCGTGGTTGGTTTGTTCCTTAATTGTCGATCCCGCTACAACCAAGTGATAGGTGCGAAAACACCCATCCTTTTACCACTTAATTATAATAATAACCAAGCCAAAAGGTGTATTTTATGTCGTAAATGTCGGAATTATGCGTGGTTTGTGTTTTTATTGTGATTTAGGATCAAAATGTGAAAAGGGAAGAAAACGCGGGCTTTTACGGGCTTTTATCGAAGAAAAAGACAAAAGACGAAGTCAAAAGATCAAGAGTGCAAAAAGAACGAAAGTCCAAGGCCTATTCTAAAAATTTATCGAAGAAAAGTCTAAAGACGGAATTTTAATAAAGCCGAAGAACTCAAGTCTAAATAAGTGAAGAAATTATAAGACGAGTTTAATTAATCCCGAGACAAAGTCGAAAAAAGTCTAAGAACTTAAAAGACGAAAAGACGAGAAAGAAAGAAAGAAGGAAGCAACACATGCTTAACCTGCCTAATCACTATAAATACCCTTCATTTCACCACATTTAGTTTTGTTAGCTAATTTGACAAATTAGTCTTTCCACCATTTTCATTACTTGCACAACATTAATTTCATGTCATTTACTATATTGTTCTTTAATTTCATGTCTTAAATTTCTTGCCTTTTAATTCCAAGTAAGTCTTTTAATTTTGTTGTTAATCTTTATTTTTCTTTAATCAAGCTTTTCTTTATCATTCTCATCCTTCTTTTCTTGTTTTGATTTGTTATAAATTCGGATTAAGCAATCTTTTGCTTAATCTCTTTGCTTATTTGATTAAAAAGTTTGTCTTTTCATTTCAATCTAAGCGTTTATACGAATTAAGCTATAAGTTTGACAATCTTATTGGCTTATTTTTTGTTTAGCTTATTTGTTTTTAAGTTTTCTTAAAAGTTTTATCTTTCTAAAGTCCATTTTATTAAGTTTTCGTATTTTGTGTCTTGAAAGTTTTTTAATTTGTTGCTTATTGTCTCGTCTTATTATCATTTAAGTTAAGTTTTGGGTAATTGCTTATTAGTATTAGCTTATTTGGTTCTTGCTTATTGCGAATTTCATTCCATCAGAAAGTGAACTTGGGTATTCCGACAGCTAACCCTCATTCCGATCGTGACAATCGGCTTAGGGTTTTGTATTCCGACAGAGGATTCTGATCGCTCATTGCGATCGTGGATTGCGACGGGTCTTAAGGCTACATTGGGACGAAGTGCTGCCAAAATTTCACCAGCCATATTCCGATAGTTTCCACATTCCGACATGGGCATTCCAATCTAGCATTCCGATCTGAGATTCCGACAGGTTTTTTCAACATTGCGATAGGTGAAGTGTTATTCTGATAGGACTTGGTTTCAGTTATTCCGATAGGGGATTCCGATCACATTCCGACAGGAACATATTCCGACCATTATTCCGATGGAGTGGTAAGTTTGCATTCCAATGGCTTATGGTGACATCATTCTGATGGGATTCCGATGGATTGGGGTTTTGTTTTATTTTTAAGTTTACATTTTTATTACTTTGTCAAATTTACTTTTCGTCAATCATTAATTTTTGTCATTTAGTTAAATTACCTTTTATAGTTTTTAATATTGCACCATTTACTTTTTAATTAGTTTTAGTTTTAATTACCCGTCATTCACTTTTAAGTCTTGCACATTTACTTTACTACAAGGACAAATTTATTGTTTCCACCAAAAGACGACTGAGTCGTACTTAAACTAGTAATCAATTCGAAAAGACTGGAAAAACGATATTTTTATACTAGGTAAAATCCAAGTTATTAAATGGCGCTGCTGCCGGCTCTTTTCATAAAGATTAACGGTTTTCTGTGAGAGACGCGTTGAATTTTGGGATCCGTTCACTCGTGAACGTTATTTTTCTTGCTCAAAAATTTTCAAAAAATACATAAAAATTAAAAATTGTTAAAAATCCATAAAAATAAAAAAAAATTCAAAACTCCAAAAAGATTTTTATTTTTATTTTTATAGTGTATATATATTGTCTATTTCTTTGGTATCTTTTTCTTTTGCTTTTGCAGGTGTATGCGTACTAGATCTTCAACTTATTCAGAGCCCGAGACTCGTGAAGATTTAGATATGGCTGGTGTGAACAACAACAATAACCCACCTAACCTCAATAATAACAACAACAATGTTCCCCCACCTGATCTTAGAACGATGGAGGAGCTTTGTCAACCTACAATGAATGCACGAGGAGGACCGATTGCGCCGATGAAAATCACGGCTCTAGAGTTTTCGTTGAAGCATCACATGATCCAACAAGTTCAAAACACTTGTCCATTTCGCAGATTGCCGGATGATGATGCTAACAAACACCTCGACAAATTCATTACCGTTACTCAAAGCATGAAGTTGCCCAGGGTTACTATGGATTTTCTTCGCCTTCACCTATTTCGACACACCTTATCCCACCATGCCGAAAAATGGTTTGATCTTCTTCCAAAGAATTCAATTCATACTTGGGATGACATGACTCAACGATTTTTGCCGCGCTACTTTCCACCATCCATGGTTACGAGCCTTCGGAATCAAATTTGTGGATTTAGTCAAGAACCCGATGAATCACTTTTTGATGCTTGGGAACGATATAATGTTTTGATTGATCGATGTCCAAACCATAACATGCTTCTCGTCACCTTAATTGATACTTTCTACATCGGTTTAACTTTTCGTGATCGTGATACGATTAATGCAGCCGCCGGTGGCACATTTATGAAAAGAAGACCCGAGGAGTGTAGAGAGCTTATCGAGATCATGACGACTCATCACAAAAATTGGGATTCATCATCATCCTCAAGATCAAACCCGAGAGTCAATGTTTCTTCTACTTCTTCAAACCCTGATATCACCGAATTGACCCGCGCAATGGTCGAAATGAGCAAGAATATGCAACTTTTTGCTACAAATCATCAACAACAAGTTAAATCTGTAGCAATTTCTTGTGAGACTTGTGGCGGTCCTCATGCATACACTGATTGTCCTTCTACTCATGACAATCCGGAAAACGTGTATGCAGCTTATGGCAACTATTCAACGGAAAGCCATCAAGCTCGACCTCAAGGTGATCATAACTTGCTAAGTTACCGTTCTAACAACTTTCTTGCACCCGATTTTTCTCCTCAAAAACACAACCCCGAAAACTACAATAGAAGCAACCCAAACCCACCTCGAGCTTCTAATCCTTATAACCCACCCGCTCAACAAGCCCCACCCATTAATCATGATGTTGAAGCTTTAATGAGAACCCAAGGAGAGCAAATTAAAAATCTGCAAAGCTTATCAACTTGAAAGGAATTTCACTAAGCAAGGTAATGATATTAGATCCGAGCTTTGACATGATATAGAAACCTCTTTTAGCACTCAAACAAATGATTTGAAGAATATGCTGGCTAGCTTCTTACCAACTACTCAACCATCTACTTCGGGCTCTCTACCTTCAAATACTGTCACCAACTCGAGAGCGAATGTGAGTGCTATTACTACATGCAGTGGAGCAACCTTAGTAGGACCATCTATCCCTCCCCCAGTTACTCCATCTACACCTCCTCCACCATCATTTATCCCTCCTACTCCCACGCCTAGTATTAGTTCTCCATTACCGTCTCCACCTCTTACTGAAGTACCCAAGAAGAACCCTTCACCAACCCCACCTTCCACCTTTAAACCTTCAACATCTCAACCTTTACCTGCTACGCCTACACCAACTAAACCCAACATTCCTTATCCATCTCGCTTAGACAAGGCCAAACTACAAACCAAGGATGACATTCAAGTGTCAAAGTATTTGAAGAAGATTTCGGAAATGACCATCACTTTTAGCCTTGTTGAAGCTCTTGCACAAATGCCTAAATTTGTTAAGATGTTTAAGAAATTGCTTAATAAGACGGAGAAGATGGCCGAGTTTTTTAATACTCGATTGAATGAAAATTGTTCTGTCATCCTTCTTAAAGAACTTCCGGAGAAACTTGGAGATCCCGGTCGTTTTGTGCAACCATGTACTTTTCACCAAACCGACGAATTTATAGCCTTAACCGATCTCCGGGAAAGTATAAAGTTGATGCCTTTATGTGTTTGGAAAAAGTTATCATTACCTGATCTTACTCCAACAAAGATGACTCTTGAGCTTGCAAATCGCACTCTCGCTTACCCTGTTGGTATTGCCGAAGATGTGTTCATTAAAGTTGGCACCTTCACTTTTCCGATCGGCTTTGTTGTTGATTATGAAATAGACCCTCGTATTCCTTTAATACTTGGTCGGCCATTCTTGAGAACCGGAAAAGCATTAGTCGATGTTGCTGAGGGTGAGCTAATTTTAAGGGTCGGGAATGATGCACAAGTGTTTAAAATGGGGAAGATCACAAACAAATCAAATGGAAGAGAATCAACGAATATGATTAATGTGCTCGATGATTTTGTCGTCTACAACAATCCTCTATTCGATTCTTGCTATGATAATCCACTGTTCCAAGATGATGTGGATGATTCTCTCTCCAATTCTGATCCTCCACAAATTTATGATTCTCCACCGATCTATGATGCTTATGATGATGATTCTAGTTCCGATGGGGATGATTATGATAATTTTACTTTTGAGTATCCAGACATGCCCACTTATGATGATTTTGATGAGGCTGATACTCTTTCGAGTGATTCTTCACATGATGACCTTGCACCTACTTTTAATGAAGATCCTCTGCCAACCATGCTTAATCCTACTTTGCATGACTACTCATTTGAGGAAGACTTTGCTACTTTTCTCAACACTTACTTCCCAAATATGAGTGATACTCCTCCTTTGGACTTTGATAATTATGGTCTTTATCCTCTTTTGGATATGAAGAAACCCGTCTCAAAGGAGAAGAAGCCGGAAGACACCGATATCCGCAGCACTTATGTCTTGACACCTCTTTATCCACCTTCTGAGGATGAGATTGCGAGATTTATGTGCGGATCCTATTCAAGGTCTGCTGAGCCTGAGTGTTATTTTCCCCTAAAGGAAAAGGTGTTCGACCCCAGTATTGCAATTTTCAAGCCATCTCAGTATCCATCTGATGAAATAAAAGGAACGATCTTTGGTACTTATGGAGATATTCTTGCACCTCTTCACCCTGTCTACCACCGTGCTCAATCTTTGCTTAAGGGAACCTTGCCTACTCTTCTTTGGCTTGCCATGTTAGCCTTAAGCTTGTGCTACCTGCTGGATGAAAACCATGTCTTTGATCCCGGTGGATGTGTTTCAAGCTTCTTCCTATGCTATTCACGGTCGAGTCAAGTTTTGCTAGACTTTTATATAGGGAACTTTAAAACGGGAAAGTCTTAACCCTGACGGGATAAGAACTAGAACTTTTCGCAAGTTCCTATAATTGATCCTAGAAAGTCGTTTATCAAGGGAACTTTAAAATGCGAATTCTAAACTTGAAAGAGTTTATGAATTTTCAAGATCCTATAGATGACTTGAAAACCAAAAACTTTGATTTATTAGGCTAAGCATCTACGAGTCTCATTCCTTGAGATTTTAAAATGTGGAGAACGAGAGATGATTGAGTCAATTATAAGTTTGGTATTCTTTCATGAGTTTATGTGAGTTTGTTATGAGGTTTTTCTCCCATCGTTTGTTAATAAATTTAATTGCAATAAGTAAGGTTGTACGATTTGAAAAGTTACTTAGCTTCTAGCCCAAGATCATTTAAAAGTTGCTCGGTAATAATTAGAGTTCATAGCCAAGGCATAACTTATTGAAGCGAGATACGAAGATTGGCGAGTCCGAAAAGGTCCTAACAAGGCATGAGGGCTACATTTTGTTGATAAAGATCCCAAGTGATGTGAAGAATCATTTATCAAAAATCAATATGAAGGATCGAGACACAGGACAAAAAGAAAATACTCCCGTAAAGATCATGGAGAAGTCTATCCAAAAAGGCCCTAACAAGGTATGAGGATAAATAGATCCAAGTCCTAAAAGGAGACGGATCGTTGTATATCAAAATCCGAAATAAAGATTGGAGAAAAATGAAGAAGTCGTGGTCCATTTATGAAGAATCTCTCAAAAAGTTCAAGTGAAGAAATTCCTATTATGAAGAGAAGACCATTATTTCATGAAAGTCTCTCAAGATTTGAAGTATGAAGTCACTACCAAATATCGGTCTGAGAAAGGTCTCAAATCGTGAAGCGAGTTATGCCAAGATATGAACTTTATGAGGTCCCGAAGCAGTTTTAAAAGATTTTTTCCTTTAGCTAACTATTGATTAAATCGTCCTACTTTATTTTCATCCTAAATAATTATCGAAATAAGTCAATAATGCATCCTCGTGATCATTCAAGACAAAAATAAAATATAAGAGATACACCTAGGAATAAGGGAGTCTAAGTAAATAATTGGGCCACATGAGTTTGTGATAGTTTGCTAACTTATAATAACAATGATCTCGTTTTTAAGCTTGGTATGGGGAACGTGAAACTTGAGGGTGATAATCATTCATAACATTCCAAAAACCTTAAGGTATGTTTTTGATCTTTTTATTTGTTTTCTTCCTTTGAATATTTTATAATTTTCTATCTCTTTAATAAAGGCCAATGTGGATTGATTGTAATGGAAAATGTAAAACTTGCTTTGTAATTAATGCATTACATGAGGACACTGCAATGGTCAAGTGTAGGGGATTTGATAGGTGTGAAAACACCCATCCTTTTACCACTTAACTATAATAATAACAAAGCCAAAACGTGTATTTTATGTCGTAAATGTCAGAATTATGCGTGGTTTGTGTTTTTATTGTGATTTAGGATCAAAAGGTGAAAAGGGAAGAAAACACGGGCTTTCACGGGCTTTTATCGAAGAAAAAGACAAAAGACGAAGTCAAAAGATCAAGAGTGCAAAAAGAACGGAAGTCCAAGGCCTATTCTGAAGATTTATCGAAAAAAGTCTAAAGACGGAAGTTTAATAAAGCCGAAGAACTCAAGTCTAAATAAGTGAAGAAATTATAAGACGAGTTTAATTAATCCCGAGACAAAGTCGAAAAAAGTCGTAAAACTAAAAAGACGAAAAGACGAGAAAGAAAGAAAGAAGGAAGCAACACATGCTTAACCTCCCTAATCACTATAAATACCCTTTATTTCACCACATTCAGTTTTGTTAGCTAATTTGACAAATTAGTGTTGTCACACCCCCAATTTATCAGAGTAAGAAAATACAATGGGGTGTGACGGTCATGACTATCACAAGACATAGATACAAAGAACGACTATTTAAAAGCCGTTTTAATTTAATTAAAAGCATAAAACTTGTTTCGGAAGCGAATTACATAAGATCATAATAAAACATCGTTTCAAAAGACTTTAACATTGATCCAAATATCCATACACTAGTCACGACCATTTTTATTAAAAATCTCCCATGCATAACCACGTCACTCCTCCGTCTTGATACCTGAGAAAAAACATTGCTAAAGTGTCAACACAAAGGTTGGTGAGTTCATAGGTTTAAGCTTAAGTAAGTGTGATGAACCATAAGATTTAATCAAGCAACCATCATATAACCAAACAAGGTTATAATCAAAATAGTATACATTTGTATTCCTACGCCTAAGCTCGTGACACCGAAGCGTTAACCAACCAACAAGATATAATGAGAGCCCGAGCAAATGCCTATCCCAAAACATTAGTAACGACTCAAATGTAAGTGTATCTAATTTGGTCACACAACCAACATTAGATAGGGATGTCAGTCCCAATAGATCTATCCATAACATTCGCGCTTACAAAAAGTAATTAACGGTTCACGATAGTGGGCTAAAGCATCTAGGAATATCGCTACTTAGACATCATGTAGGCAAACGTATCAGTTTAAGGCACTTATGTTCATCCGTTAAAAACAAGAAATGTTCTCACCCCAAAATAGTTAAAACAATTTAAAGTGGGGCTATGAAACTCACCTCGAAGTAATAGAAACGGTAAAGTAGCACAATGTAGACATGGAGAAATAATTGCTCGAAACAATCCATAACCTAAGTTAGATAAAGTATGTATTACTATACATGCAACACGAAAATAAACGTAGCATTTAGTCCCCTAGTATGTGCTTGAGTTATTTAAATAAATCGATAATTTTTAACACTTACGAGGGTTTAACATTTTAATAAAAGTGTGGTCACTTAATCGGCATATATTTAACAATACTGAAAATTCTGTTGTCGGAGCAGTTTATTTAGCGGGATCGTTTAACGGGTCAAATATCCTAAATATACTTAATATTTTTATTAAAAATATATTAAATAAATAAATTTAATAATTATTACATTTAAAAAAACAAAGTTTCATAAAGTGAAACATGTTTCATATACGGTAGAGATGAAACATGTGCAAAAATCAAATTTTGAAATGTGAATCGTGTTTTACACAGAAAACGCTTCGAAACCAAAGGATATCGTAAGTTTTTCGGCGAGAATAACGGGCGTGTGAGTAGCTCGCGGAGTAAACCGCAAGTACCGTTGGGTAGCTAGCTGGGCGATCTAAAAGTCGGTGTTTTAAATTTTATAAACCAAGTTTGTTTGATGGGTTAAAATCATGTTCGAAATAAGGGTCGTGAAACTATTTTTAAGCCTTACGAGGTCTACCGGGTCAGTTTCGACCTCGTCTACGGTTCTCGATAATGAATTTTGGGTTGAACCAAAAGTAGTCCCGTGTAGACGGCATGGCTGTCTACAACTTCCATTATTTTACCTCCTCGAGACAAGGTCATTTTAAGGGTCTAATCTAGGTCGGAATAAGTCGGGTTAGGACTAGTTAAATAACAAAACAAAAAAAGTTAGCCATTGATTTTACAAAAGATTAGCCACTGTTACACAATCTGTTACAAGTTAAATGCAACATATCACGTTTCACTTGTCGTGTTTTTCAAGGGCTGTCCCGAAGTCGATACTCGACTATATTTAGTAATTCTTTTTGCAAATTCAAGAGTTGACACTAGTGGCTACGTTACTAGTAACAAATCTCGACTTATAACTCGCTGCATTATTTTCAAATTAGGGTCTAAAAGGGCAGTTTGGGTTTGACTTAGGATAGTTGTTACATATTGATTTTCTCTAATATTTAGCCAACCCTTTTGTGTTATCTTAAAGAAGAACAGAATGTCAAAACAAGGTGTTCGTTTACGTTTTTAACAAGTTTCAAGCACATAACATGACTAGGGACGAGATGTACAGTTAAAGTTGATAAGAGATAAGGAGTGTGAGCTCACAAACAAGATATACGAGAGCTGATTTACGCCACGACCAAACGGTCAAGTTTCTTCAATTCGAACTCAAACCGAATGATTGCTAAATGAGAACCACACCTTGCGACCCGTCATGTCTCTAGTGGTGACAACGTAAAGAAGAGGGGCCGTTTGTTTGCTCGCTATCGTCGACCAAGGAGATTCAGAAACCGAAAAGAACTTGTTTTCTCTTGAGGTGTCAAAATCAGGAGGATGAGAGGGATGAAGTGGTATAATAATGCATTTGTTTTCTTTTTGATTCCTTTGTTGCTGATCCGATACCACAACCAAGAAAAGAGATAAGTGGGTTTTACTTTTGATTAAATGAACATGGCAATGTATGAAACAACAAGAGCCAAAGAATCCTTCTTGTAAAAATATAAATACAAGTCTCAGGGTTTATAAGTCATATGTGGTTCGAAGATCAGAGGAAAGGAAAAGGAATGAATTGTTTTACTATGTAAATGAAGATAATATGTGTTCTATTTATAGGGTAGCAAGCCTTGTAACTAGATTATTAGTCATTTGGTTAGAAAGTAAAGGGTTAAGTTACTTTTAAGAAGGATTATGGGACAACACGTACCATGGAAGATGAGGAAGGAATGGGGAAGAGAGAAAGGCTTGGTGGTACACGGTTGGGAAGAAAGAAAATCAAGTCCCAATGTTTTGACTTTTGTTTATATGGGGTGTAGTGTGGTGGTATGATGGACAATAGGCATTAAGGGAGACAAGGTTTACAATTTTCCAAAAAGAGGTAAAGGGAAAACGTGTGAAAAAGAAAAGAGGAAGGGACAGTTTTATTACAAGTTTATTTACTCGGGGTATCGGATATGTTACGTATACTTTTTATTTAGTTACACATATTATTAAACGGCTACGTAAATAATTTATGACACTATATAAATTATAAAATACCAAAATTAATTATTATTGAGCCGCTATTAGGACAAGTTGGTATTAACTGTCTAGCGTCGGTTGTTGAAGGGATGTCTAAATTACGCAAAATAAGTTTTTTCTTTTTCAACTAAATTAATTACGTTCACACTTAAGATAAAAAAATATGAACAATTCATGTTAAAGTAAGTGTTCCATGTAAACTAGATTTATTTTATTGGCGCGAATTTTCTTATTTTCCAAGAGGCGCATTTGAGGTTGCAAATCTCAATTTATCATATATGTATAAACAATAAAATTTATTAAGGAAGGTGGTTCCTTGAAAACGTTGGTTACTCAATATAATAATTATTTTTTTCCAAATTCGTACAAAAACTACGCGTAAACAATCGGGAATATCAATAGACACACAAGCCTAACCCGAACTATCGCGTTTCACGTAAATTAAATAGATTCAAAATTCACGTTTGTGACATCCGACATCCCTTAAGTTTGAGCTTCGACCCCGAAGCTCATACTTCGATGAAACTTATCTAATTAAAACGATGAAGATATTTAAGCTTAAATTGGTCTTAACGTTCCCAAGTAAATTTGGGTCCTCTTTGTGCATTCCAACGCACTTTTACGATTGATATATGACTTTGTCTAAGTTGTTTTATTTCTCGGTCTACAATTTCCACGAGTTCATCCACACGTTAAATTGAGTTTTACTCAAATGGCGTTTCGTTCTTCTCATTATTATATAAATTTTTTTTTATTTTTTTTATTTTTCTGACTCTAATCTATTTGAGTTTAATTGTCGTCAAGACAATTGGCGCTCTTAGTATTTTTCGTGTCCTACACATTTTTGTATGTAATGGTGGCGAAGAAAATAATCGTACTAGGTTTACTCGTATCGCGTATTTAACGTTTTTACTTAAGACTGTAGAAAAATGTTCGACGTTCATAGCACATAATAAAATTTTCTTTGACGAATAGGGAAACTTGAATATATTCTACTAATACTAATGTATTTCATTTTTACGATGACTACTTTGAGCATACTCGCGTTCGACCACGATCATACGTAGTTGATCAGGCTACGTACGTCTCGAGACCAACGGTTGCATCCTCCTTTTCATCATAATTTAACTCTTTGAGGTTGTAATTTATATATTGGTAGTCCATAGTTCATTTCGTACGTTACTATTATTCACCTTCACAATCAACAAATTAGTCCATATTTCATTTTATTTGTTATCATTGCTCACTTTTAAAAATCAACAAGATAATTTCCATACTTATTTGTAGTAGTTCTCGTCAAGTTTATCAATAGTTTGCGTCATCCACATCAAGTTGTTCGTAAAACTAGATTTTTCCAAAATTTTACATGGTAGATTTTACTAAAAATATTTCAAAATTAGTCGCGGTGTTTTATACATTAAGTTGGTCGTCAAGTCATATTTTTCCAAAACTTTGCATGATAATTTATACTAAAATATTTCATCATCAATCGTCGCGTTTTTATCAGTACTACCTATACTGATTTTACCAAAATGTTTTATCAAAATTTCTAACTTCTTACTAATAAAGTTCTCGGTGATATTTCCTTCAAAGTAAATTTTTTTTTATAATGTTTTCCAAAAATATTTTATAAAACTCCTTTTTTTAAAAAAATAAATTTGATTAATTTTTCTCCGACATATATAAAAATATTGTAGGATAAAATAATTTCTTAAGTTAATGCTTCAAAAGATATAAAAGATGACTTTTAAAAATAATTGCAAACAATTAAATAACAATTTATAAAGTACGATTACATAACCAAATTTTTGTTGGTGGTGACATCGACGGATGTCGAGTCACTTGATTTTCATAAAAATAAAACATTTAATATTTCACATCCGTCGCTCAATTCTAACACAGAATTTTCTAGAGCTTTGATCATGCTTTATTTCATCTCAGACACTTCGGTCAATTTTTTTTGATCCCAAAATTGTTCAATTTGTTTAATCCATTCAACTAGTCAATCCCATCCCGAGAATTTTATCACAAAAATTTGTTCATTTTCTTTCTATCTGCCGTTTGTTCATAATCATTTTATAGACTGTTTATTTTTGACACGCGCTATTAGGGTTTCTAAGAAGTGACCACAATTCAAATCGAGGGTTCTCAAGCTTTGTGACATGCGATAACCCCTTGAATTTAAAATATGACACAATCCTCATATAATGAGTTATTCCTTTAATATTAGTTGTTATATCATACTTCATAAATTTATAATAGCAACTTAGTTGCAAACCAGTGTACTAGAACCTTTAGATCCATCTTTGTACATTTTCTCCACCATAAATTTCTCCTTGACGTGCATTCGACTTACACGTCTCCATATTTCTGGTTAGTTTTCATATTTTCGTTATACTAATATATGTTTGTTCCTTATGATATAGTACTTTGTGGAGTATTACAGGAGTAATACTTTGTGTTGAGTGTTTATCGTCGTATGTTGTATAAAAATAGAGATGACGACTTTCATTATTTTAGTGTTCGTACACCATGCAAACTAACGGTACTAATATACCATACTAGTCAAACGTCAATGAGGTAATCACTTTGTCAGATCATGTAAGTCTTATCCATCCCCGAGGAAATTCACTAAAAATCTTAAGCTGCGTTACAACTGGTACTTGACTAAGCCTCGCAACACAATCAAACAAGAACAGCCTTGAGGTCTAGTCAAGTATTAGTCGATACACTTCTTAATATCTTTGGTGAATTTACTCATATTTAGATATTACTCGCACAATTTAACATCGATTAAACCTACAAAAAACTCATCAAATACGTTATAACTTAACGATCAACTAATCACATAACATGTAAATTCATGAGCTTTACCCATCCTCAAGAAAACTCATCAAAAACCCTAAGTTGTATAACGACTGGCACTTAACTTATTCTCGCAACCCAATCAAACAAGAACAGCCTTGAGACCTTGCTAAGTATCGTTATACCTCTTAACTTTTATGATGCTTTGTCTTGGCTTTAGGTTTACTCACGACTTATCATCAACCATTACTAAATCTCACCGCGCCCAAGTACTGTTTTGGCGTATATTTTTAATTCGGCGTATATCGATATAGGTTAACATAGAAACACACAAGTGTTTAAATAGTTCATAGTAGTCCAGTGGACTGTTTTTATCAAAATACGTAATAGCATAAGTATGTGTATGTTTTACTCCAAATAATCATGGCACAAACCATCTTTATTCGATTTAAACATGGCACAAACCATCTTAGTTCGATTTAAACATGGCACAAACCATTTTAGTAGCACAACAATCCAAACAAGGATGTTATATATTTTACTTCAAAACATAAGAGAAATCGTCTTAGTACACACTCCTATAAATACATCTTACTTAAGGATCGTTCATACAAGGCAGGAAATACTTAATGCTAATAACACGTAGCAATCAAGTTTAAACTAACATGGCAAATCACATCGTATAATTCAAGTCACAACTTACTTTTATCGAAGACGCGAAGTGAAGTGGTTCTTGGAGATTTTTGAGTTAGTTATAGTCTAGAATTATTTATCCCAAAATTAAATTTTTTTTACTCACGTTTATAAAAATCATTTTGTAAAATAACCTAGTTCTCTATAACTACATCTCTGATACCAATCTGTCACACCCCCAATTTATCAGAGTAAGAAAACACAATGGGGTGCGACGGTCATGACTATCACAAGACATAGATACAAAGAACGACTATTTAAAAGCCGTTTTAATTTAATTAAAAGCATAAAACTTGTTTCGGAAGCGAATTACACAAGATCATAATAAAACATCGTTTCAAAAGACTTTAACATTGATCCAAATATCCATACGCTAGTCACGACCATTTTTATTAAAAATCTCCCATGCATAACCACGTCACTCCTCCGTCTTGATACCTGAGAAAAAACATTGCTAAAGTGTCAACACAAAGGTTGGTGAGTTCATAGGTTTAAGTTTAAGTAAGTGTGATGAACCATAAGATTTAATCAAGCAACCCGCATATAACCAAACAAGGTTATAATCAAAATAGTATACATTTGTATTCCTACGCCTAAGCTCGTGACACCGAATCGTTAACCAACCAACAAGATATAATGAGAGCCCGAGCAAATGCCTATCCCAAAACATTCGTAACGACTCAAATGTAAGTGTATCTAATTTGGTCACACAACCAACATTAGATAGGGATGTCAGTCCCAATAGATCTATCCATAACATTCGCGCTTACAAAAAGTAATTAACGGTTCACGATAGTGGGCTAAAGCATCTAGGGATATCGCTACTTAGACATCATGTAGGCAAACGTATCAGTTTAAGGAACTTATGTTCATCCGTTAAAAACAAGCAATGTTCTCACCCCAAAATAGTTAAAACAATTTAAAGTGGGGCTATGAAACTCACCTCGAAGTAATAGAAACGGTAAAGTAGCACAATGTAGACATGGAGAAATAATTGCTCGAAACAATCCATAACCTAAGTTAGATAAAGTATGTATTACTATACATGCAACACGAAAATAAATGTAGCATTTAGTCCCCTAGTATGTGCTTGAGTTATTTAAATAAATCGATAATTTTTAACACTTACGAGGGTTTAACATTTTAATAAAAGTGTGGTCACTTAATCGGCATATATTTAACAATACTGAAAATTCTGTTGTCGGAGCAGTTTATTTAGCGGGATCGTTTAACGGGTCAAATATCCTAAATATACTTAATATTTTTATTAAAAATATATTAAATAAATAAATTTAATAATTATTACATTTAAAAAAAAAACAAAGTTTCATAAAGTGAAACAAGTTTCATGTACGGTAGACATGAAACATGTGCAAAAATCAAATTTTGAAATGTGAATCGTGTTTTACACAGAAAACGCTTCGAAACCAAAGGATATCATAAGTTTTTCGGCGAGAATAACGGGCGTGTGAGTAGCTCGCGGAGTAAACCGCAAGTACCGTTGGGTAGCTAGCTGGGCGATCTAAAAGTCGGTGTTTTAAATTTTATAAACCAAGTTTGTTTGATGGGTTAAAATCATGTTCGAAGTATGGGTCGTGAAACTATTTTTAAGCATTACGAGGTCTACCGGGTCAGTTTCGACCTCGTCTACGGTTCTCGATAATGACTTTTGGGTTGAACAAAAAGTAGTCCCGTGTAGAATGCATGGCCGTCTACAACTTCCATTATTTTACCTCCTCGAGACAAGGTCATTTTAAGGGTCTAATCTAGGTCGGAATAAGTCGGGTTAGGACTAGTTAAATAACAAAACAAAAAAAGTTAGCCATTGATGTTACAAAAGATTAGCCACTGTTACACAATCTGTTACAAGTTAAATGCAACATATCACGTTTCACTTGTCGTGTTTTTCA
The DNA here is from genome assembly GCA_025667525.1 of Glebionis coronaria. Classification (NCBI taxonomy): domain Eukaryota; kingdom Viridiplantae; phylum Streptophyta; class Magnoliopsida; order Asterales; family Asteraceae; genus Glebionis; species Glebionis coronaria. The sequence continues at coordinate 317,558,454 of CM046875.1, read as the reverse complement.
AGGGCTGTCCCGAAGTCGATACTCGAATATATTTAGTAATTCTTTTTGCAAATTCAAGACTTGACACTAGTGGCTACGTTACTAGTAACAAATCTCGACTTATAACTCGCTGCATTATTTTCAAATTAGGGTCTAAAAGGGCAGTTTGGGTTTGACTTAGGATAGTTGTTACATATTGATTTTCTCTAATATTTAGCCAACCCTTTTGTGTTATCTTAAAGAAGAACAGAATGTCAAAACAAGGTGTTCGTTTACGTTTTTAACAAGTTTCAAGCACATAACATGACTAGGGACGGGATGTACAGTTAAAGTTGATAAGAGATAAGGAGTGTGAGCTCACAAACAAGATATACGAGAGCTGATTTACGCCACGACCAAACTGTCAAGTTTCTTCAATTCGAACTCAAACCGAATGATTGCTAAATGAGAACCACACCTTGCGACCCGTCATGTCTCTCGTGGTCACAACGTAAAGAAAAGGGGCCGTTTGTTTGCTCGCTATCGTCGACCAAGGAGATTCAGAAACCGAAAAGAACTTGTTTTCTCTTGAGGTGTCAAAATCAAGAGGATGAGAGGGATGAAGTGGTATAATAATGCATTTGTTTTCTTTTTGATTCCCTTGTTGCTGATCGGATACCACAACCAAGAAAAGAGATAAGTGGGTTTTAGTTTTGATTTAATGAACATGGCAATGTATGAAACAACAAGAGCCAAATTATCCTTCTTGTAAAAATATAACTACAAGTCTCAGGGTTTATAAGTCATATGTGGTTCAAAGATCAGAGGAAAGGAAAAGGAATGAATTGTTTTACTATGTAAATGAAGAGAATATGTGTTCTATTTATAGGGTAGCAAGCCTTGTAACTAGATTATTAGTCATTTGGTTAGAAAGTAAAGGGTTAAGTTACTTTTAGGAAGGATTAGGGGACAACAAGTACCATGGAAGATGAGGAAGGAATGGGGAAGAGAGAAAGGCTTGGTGGTACACGGTTGGGAAGAAAGAAAATCAAGTCCCAATGTTTTGACTTTTGTTTATATGGGGTGTAGTGTGGTGGTATGATGGACAATAGGCATTAAGGGAGACAAGGTTTACAATTTGCCAAAAAGAGGTAAAGGGAAAACGTGTGAAAAAGAAAAGAGGAAGGGACAGTTTTATTACTAGTTTATTTACTCGGGGTATCGGATATGTTACATATACTTTTTATTTAGTTACACATATCATTAAACGGCTACGTAAATAATTTATGACACTATATAAATTATAAAATACCAAAATTAATTATTATTGAGCCGCTATTAGGACAAGTTGGTATTAATTGTCTAGCGTCGGTTGTTGAAGGGATGATCTAAAGTACGCAAAATAAGTTTTTTTTTTCAACTAAATTAATTACGTTCACACTTAAGATAAAAAAAATATGAACAATTCATGTTAAAGTAAGTGTTCCATGTAAACTAGATTTATTTTATTGGCGCGAATTTTCTTATTTGCCAAGAGGCGCATTTGAGGTTGCAAATCTCAATTTATCATATACGTATAAACAATAAAATTTTGTAAGGAAGGTGGTTCCTTGAAAACGTTGGTTACTCAATATAAAAATTATTTTTTTCCAAATTCGTACACAAACTACGCGTAAACAATCGGGAATATCAATAGACACACAAGCCTAACCCGAACTATCGCGTTTCACGTAAATTAAATAGATTCAAAATTCACGTTTGTGGCAAGTCTTTCCACCATTTTCAATACTTGCACAACTTTAATTTCATGTCATTTACTATATTGTTCTTTAATTTCATGTCTTTAATTTCATGTCTTAAATTTCATGCCTTTTAATTTCAAGTAAGTCTTTTAATTTTGTTGTTAATCTTTATTTTTCTTTAATCAAGCTTTTCTTTATCATTCTCATCCTACTTTTCTTGTTTTGATTTGTTATAAATTCGGATTAAGCAATCTTTTGCTTAATGTCTTTTCTTATTTGATTAAAAAGTTTGTCTTTTCATTTCAATCTAAGCGTTTATACGAATTAAGCTATAAGTTTGACAATCTTATTGGCTTATTTTGTGTTTAGCTTATTTGTTTTTAAGTTTTCTTAAAAGTTTTATCTTTTTAATGTCCATTTTATTAAGTTTTCGTATTTTGTGTCTTGAAAGTTTTTAAATTTGTTGCTTATTGTCTCGTCTTATTATCATTTCAGTTAAGTTTTGGGTAATTGCTTATTAGTATTAGCTTATTTGGTTCTTGTTTTGAGAATTTCATTCCATCGGAAAGTGAACTTGGGTATTCCGACAGCTAACGCTCATTCCGATCATGACATCGGCTTAGGGTTTTGCATTCCGACAGAGGATTGCGATCTAGTAACTCCCCTTTATTCCGATCAAGATTCCGACCGCTCATTGCGATCGTGGATTGCGACGGGTCATAAGGCTACATTGAGACGAAGTGCTGTCAAAATTTCACCAGCCATATTCCGATAGATTCCACATTCTGACAGGGGATTCCGATCTGAGATTCCGACAGGTTTGTTCAACATTGCGATAGGTGAAGTGTTATTCTGATAGGACTTGGTTTCAGTTATTCCGATAGGAGATTCCGATCACATTCTGACAGGAACATATTCCGACCATTATTCCGATGGAGTGGTAAATTTGCATTCCGATACCTACATTCTGATCTAGCATTCCGATGGCTTATGGTGACAGCATTCCGATGGGATTCCGATGGATTGGGGTTTTGTTTTATTTTTAAGTTTACATTTTTATTACTTTGTCAAATTTAGTTTTCGTCAATCATTAATTTCTGTCATTTAGTTAAATTTCCTTTTAAAGTTTTTGATATTGCACCATTTACTTTTTATTTAGTTTTAGTTTTAAATACCCGCCATTCACTTTTAAGTCTTTCACATTTACTTTACTACAACGACCAATTTATTGTTTCTACCAAAAGGCGACTGAGTCGCACTTAAAACCAGTAATCAATTCGAAAAGACTGAAAAAACGATATTTTTATACTAGGTAAAATCCTAGTTATTACCAAGGCTGCCTGCAAGGAGGATATGGTCTTCTCATGCTTTTCCACTATTTCTTCTCTACAAGCGATTCTCCTATCAGCACGACTCACGTTGGCCAAGGCTCCTTCCAGACGGCGCCGTAGGGCCGCACCATCTGTTACCTTGTGCGCCGTGGCCACATCATACTGCTCCAGCAGCGTCTCGTGCTCGAGTTCATCTAAGTCTTGTGTCAGCGCTGGAGGGGTTAGGTGGTGCATGAATTCTTTGCACTCAGACTCCACCTCTAGTCTGGTTAGGCTAGAGTCTAGCCGCTAGACAAGTTCCATGTCGGGCGGAGGTTGGTGTCCGGACCCTCAGCATGGGGCTCTTCTTCATTCGTAAGTGTGGGGGGGGATGGGGCCTAATGGATATCATGGGTGAGGGTTCTCTTTCCATCTCCTTCTCTTGTGCTACCATTGACTGATCCACCCTGTTATTGAAACAAACACATGAGTTTTTGTTAGTGGATTACATATGATGGAGTATTGTTGGTACTTACGCCACATCAATCATGGGTTCCGTAATGGTAGGGGCCACGACGCTCACAGGGATTGCCTTCCAGACTTAAGCATCTACTTGCGACCGGGGGGGGGGGGGGTGTCGTGGGGCATGGTAGTGCTACTTCCCTCTTGGAACTGCGGGTGATCTTGCCTCAATTTCTTGGGGGGAGCATTGTGTTCCCCCGGCTCAACCTCCACATTCTTCACCACCTTCCTGGTGGTTTTGCGCTTCCGGGATGTTGGCTTTATTGGGTGGGAGGATCCGGCCTCCCGCGTCATTTCATCTTCTTCCCCTTCGTCAGCATCAACTGCACGGTTGACGGATGGGTCGGTAAGTCGTTCTTCTCCATGGGGAGAGGTGGCATTCTCCAACAGTAGTTCTCCACCATCTTTATTATAGAAATCCAGTGGTGACTTTTGGATTATTGGCTCATGCTCATCCGTCTGTTGTTCATCCGACCGCTGCTCGGTTGTTTCTTCCAAAGGGATAGTCATCTTGACAGTGGCATCTAGTAGGGGAGGCTCGCCCTCTTTTAGGGGTCGGAATCTCTACGGCACCTTGCTCGGATCACCTTGGCGTAGAAGACCAAACAACTTCATCTCTGCGGACATAAAAACTGCATATGTATTAGTAAGCTTACAAGTACTTTAGACATGCTGGCACGCATATTAATATGTGAAATACCTACCCTGTCTATGCTCGGTCAGAAAGCATGGATATCTATTAAGCATAGGAAGTGCTCCGGCAGGCCCCTATGGAAATCAGTGCGATGGGTGTCTAGCATTTTCACATCCTTTCTACTATAATCCTTGAATGAGGGTAAGGGGTCGAGTCGTACTCTGCACTTCATAACAAAAGGGTTGGTGAATACCTTGGCGTCTACGATGAAGTAGTGGTCATAGCACTTCTTAATGGAATCTAGGAGTTTCCTATACGACATGGGGGCTGTTGCGGATCGTTTTTTAAACGATAGCCACCCATTTACCATTTGGGGTAAGTAGAATAACCTGAATAGATTAACTGTGGGGGTTACTACGCAGGCGTGGCAAGTCACCTCGAATTGGTTAATCTTGCACGCCCCTATGCAGTGAAGCTGCGTTATGTGGAAGTCATAATACAACAGCACATCTACGAGAAACTTAGATAGGGGGATGCGGTAGTAAGCCGAGTCAAATAGGCGCGTATACACGCCTATTTTTCCCCTAGGAGCGTCTGTGATAGCTTCACCATCACCTGAATAGGTGGGGTGTACGCTCTCCGGAATATAATATTCAGATAGGAAGTGTATATATTTCTCTGGCTTCATCACACTGAGGACGTCCGTGATAACGAGATTATCTTTCACCATGGTTTATGAAAAGGATTATAAGGGCGCAGTTGTCTAACTTGGTGTGGTGAAATTCCGTGGAAAAAGAGAGAAGGAATGAAGGATTGAGCAAGTGTGTGACAATGGCGGAATAGAGATATAAACTGTGTGTTCACACATTGGCACATACCAACTCTTTTATACGGTTGCCTCGAGTTACGAGGTACCATGGATGTTTGACACGTGTAACCCACTACGCCTATCTAACGGTGGGGATGTCTGACAGTTCTGAAACGTCAGAAGGGTCCCACGGGTCATCTCATACCCAGTTTTACGTGGCTCAAGGGTGCGCCTGACTGGTGCACTTTTGCAGACAAAGCGTCCGACTAATGACTGCCATTAATGCATTCACTAATGTTGTCCTGGCTGACTTTTTTCGGTGCGGGTATGTTTGCGACAACAATATCTACGGGACATTCATTAGTCTAGAGGTTACGCCTACGGCTGTAACAACTAGACTGGGGGGACATGATGACGTATAGTCCCCAACCGGGTCATGAACCCGGCCCACGGGCACTACCCGTATCCGGCTCTTCACGAATGGGTTGGATTAACTTCATTTTAGCATTATTGGCTTGAATGAATAGTGGCTGCATAAGATATGGGCGACCCACGACCCGGCATGGCCGGGAAAGGATTAGACATAATCACAATCCTATTCGGATTGGGATTTGCCTCAAAGAATAAGATATACACTCACCATGATTAGAAGATAAAAATCAAGCTAATTATGGTGATTATCTTATGCTTGGGGCCGAAGTAAACAGTGAGCCCATTAGGGTTTCACTTCCTATATAAGGAACCCCCAAGGGTTCCATAAAGGTATTACATTCTCCATACTCTAACCTCGCATCCGATTCTTAACCTTAACCGATTACTTACTCTCACGCCGAAGTCTAATCGTAGGATACATTCCCATGGTAATCCTAACACGTGTTGCTTTAGTGTGCAGGATCTCAGCAAGACTATTCACTTGGTGCAAGAGCCGGAGCCCAGCCTACCCTAATTAAGCCTAATTCGGGTCTAGCAAGGATCATCCAACTTTTGTATCAACAGCATTTCCTCACCTTTGTAGCAGGGGAGGTCACATGTAGATTGTGTGATGATGTGGCAAGTATTTTGTGGGTTGGGTTATGATTAAGGAAGCCTTAATCATAACTCTGGAGAAGATTATGGCTTAATTACAAGCGACTAAAGAAAACCCAAATTCGTCAAGAACATGAAGAACGAGCTGTTTAATCCTTTTTGGGTTTAAAAGTTGTATTTAGCGTGTTTTTAAACTAATCAATTGGATTCGTTTAATAAAGGCTGAGTGGAGGGTGACATGTCAAAAGGGGGGGGGGGGGGTGTTCTCATTGGTTGGTTTAGGTGAGTGAGGCACGTGGCAAGCTGCCACTGGCCTATGTATCTTTCCTTGTCTCCCACTTTTGGCCCCTCATTTCTTCCCTTTCTTTCATTTTAGTTTATAAAGGTGAAAAATTTATTTCCTTTGTAAATAAACTTTCAGTTTTCACACTTTCGCCCCAAAAACTTTTCAAAAGTATTTTCAAGGGTATTTCTTGTAATTTAAGGATTTTTGAAGGGATGTTTTGGCATTTATTCATTCTTCAAGGTGTTGACTTGTATTGTTGACTTCTTGGAGGAATAATAATGACAAGTCTTCAAAATTGATGGACCATTCTTGCCAATTCTTCAAAGTGGAGGGCCCTTTTTGTAAATTTGACAAACTTTAAGGACCAAACTTGTAATTATGAATAAACAAGGGTTTAAAGTGTAAATTCTTCAATATTGGAGGACCCTTCTTGTACAATCTTCATTTCTTCAAGGGTAATTCTTGGAAAATCACAATTAGGGCTTGGTTCATTGTGTGGCTACGTTTCCCGTGTTCGTTTTTGCTTGTTTCTTGTGATCTTTTATTATTTTCTCATTATCCATACCTAAAATACACATGTAACAAACACAAGCATATATTTGGCATATTTCATGATATTTAATGCATTTTCTGCCCATTTTGGAGGATGAGCCTATGTATAAAAGCAGTCTCATCACACGTATTATCGGTTTTCGTTTTTTGTGTGAAATATTACTATATTGTATACGTATCATAATAAATTCACAAGTACTCCAAAAGTGTGAAAACACAACCTTGATTTGGGATTTCATCACTCAATCATTGTATTCGAATCTCAAACAAAAAAAAGGAAAAATAGATAATTACTTTCGTGAAGCTTGATTTTAATTAACACAAACTATAAGGTGGGTATAAGGCGGTTGTATTTCACGACCTAAGGGAAAAAGGATCTTAAGTGCTTAGCACCGCCTCGTTTCCCTCGCTTGCTTGTGCGTGTTAATAGAAAAAGGGCAAATCGAGGGTTTGGCAACCAATGTATTATCTACGTATCTATACATTTTCTTGGTTTCAAAAGATTAAACCCTCTTGAACATATTGGTGTTCCACCAACGTTCTAAAGTCATCGAAAGCGTTTACTTCACGTGATCGTTTTCATTCCTTGAGGCTCCTTTAATCGAGAGATTTGATTTGAGGAGAGATTTGTAGATTTTTGTCTACGTAATACATCACAAACAAAAAGTAAAAACAATCAAAAACACAAAAAATTGGAAAAAGTTAAAAAAAGAATCTTCTTTGCTCATCCCCACGTTGTATGTGACGTTTATGCAAACTCGTAACCAAGAAAGATGTGCACGTAAACGTAGAAACCGAAAGGAACACCAACCCCTTCTAGTGAAGAATCTCCTATTGACGAACCCATCATAGAACAAGAAGCAACCATCGCTAATCGTACTATGATGGATTCACTTCAACCACCCACCGAGGGTTTTGGAGAGGCTATTCTGATTCCCGCCATCCTAGCGGATGTTGGGAATAAATTAAGGCCCGATCACTTGAGCGCTGACAAGAGTAAAACAAGCGTTGACAAGAGTAAAACAAGGTTCATCCTCATGTTGATGCAAGAGAGTCTGATGAAGAAGATATTGGCAACATGGAGAATGAGGTCGAGGACACCAGACTTTTTGAGGGAGGAGTTCTCACTTCCACTATGAAGAATCACCCCACTTCTCAAATCATTGGTGATATTATGACTCCAGTTCAGACTAGAAGATCTCATCAAGGTCTTGGTGGGTTTATTGCCAATATACACAAGAAGGTTGATACCCCTCTTGTGCAAGCATGTTTGTTTGCCTGTTTTCTGTCACAACATGAACCCAAGAAAATATTTGATGCTCTCAAAGAACCAAGTTGGGTGGAAGCAATGCAAGATGAGCTTCACCAATTTGCAATTCAGGATGTTTGGGAGCTGGTTGATTGTCCCAGATATGTCAGACCTATAGGGACAAGATAGGGTTCTAAGGAACAAGAGAGATGAAAGAGGCATTGTGGTCAAAAACAAGGCAAGGTTAATGGCTCAGGGATATACACAAGAGGAGGGGATAGACTATTAGGAGGTCTTTGCACCACTTGCAAGGATTGAAGCTATAAGGATCTTTCTAGCTTATGCATCCTGCATGGGCTTCACTGTCTATCAAATGGATGTCAAGAGTGCCTTCCTCTATGGAACTATTGTTAAGGAGGTATATGTGATGCAACCTCCTGGTTTTGAGGATCCAGAGAATCCAGATAAAGTGTATAGAGTCAAAAAGGCTATGTATGGCCTTCATCAAGCCCCTAGAGCATGGTATGGTACTTTGTCTACCTATTTGGTGGACAATAGATTCAAGAGGGGCACCATAGATCAGACACTATTTACAAAGAAGAAAGGCAAGGATGTGTTGCTTGTCCATGTCTATGTTGATTACATCATTTTTGGGTCTACTGATCCAAATATGAGTGAGGATTTCTCCAAGCTTATGACAGACAAATTCAAGATGAGTGCTATAGGGGAGATGAACTTCTTTTTTGGTTTATAAGTTCAGCAGAAAGAAGATGGTATCTTCATCTCCCAGGATAAATATGTGGCTGAGATCTTGAAGATGTTTGGCTTTTCTCCACATGAAAAGAGGGCTACTACTCCTATGGATAGAGAACACCTTTGGGGAAAGATTGGAGATGGGAAAGATGTTGATGTCAGGCACTATAGATCCATGATTGGATCCTTGATGTATCTTACAGCCTTCAGACGTGACATCATGTTTGCTGTGTGTGCTTGTGTACGCCATCAAGTGACTCCCAAAGAATGTCACCTTTATGCTGTGAAGAGGATCTTTAGGTACCTGAGATGCTATCCTAGTCTTGGTTTGTGGTACCCAAAGGATTCACCATTGGAGCTGATTATATATTCAGACAGTGACTATGGAGGTGATAAATTTGATAGGAAATCTACAACTGGTGGATGTCAGTTTCTTGGGAGCAGGTTGATATCTTGGCAATGCAAGAAACAAACAGTGGTGGCTAACTCTACAACTAAAGCTGAGTATGTGGCTGCAGCTGCTTGTTGTGGACAAGTTTTGTGGATTCAGAACCAGTTGTTGGACTATGGGTATAATTTCATGCATACCAAGATATTTTTTGACAATAACAGCACATTATGCATCATTAAGAATCCTGTACATCATTCTAAAACTAAACACATAGAAATTAGACACCATTTTATAAGAGATTGTTTTGAAAAAGGTTTAATACAACCAGATAGGGTTGACACTGAGGAAAATGCGTCAGATTTACTAACTAAACCTTTTGATGCTGGGAGGTTTCAATACTTGGTAACAAGTATTGGAATGATCAATCTCACATAATATGTGTTTTGGAGTCTTTTTGTAAAAGTATGTACAGGATTATGCATTGTTATTGGTCTTATTTATGATTTAGATTTTCCACTATCTTTTTCTAACACTGACAAAGGTTGCTTGAACGTTGATAAGTGTTTTTGCAACGTTGTCAGTAATATAATTGTCTAACGCTGACAAAGCTTCCCTCAACGCTGTCATGTGTTATCGGGGCGTTGTCAGCAACAATGTTAGTTTTGTGGTTTTCAATCTAAATGTGCAGATGGTGTTAGCAGTATACCATTGGATATAGAGTTGCTTATGGATCAATGGAGAAGCATTTGGACAAGTTTTTATTTATGGATGATGGTTGGAATTTTCTGTTCCTATCTTGACATAAATTTTTTATGTTCATGCATATTTTTGGCAACTTATGTATCATAGTTTAAGGGGAGGTTTTAGGAACCTTTAGGATGTTTGGGTATCCATATGATACTCTTATCACAATTCTAGATTGTGTCCACAGGTGAGTATGAGTTAGTTTCACTAAATCATGAGGCACTGTAGCATGCAAAGTTGATATACTATGCATGCTGCCAAGACATTTTTGGCCTAGAATTGGTTGTGGTCTGTTGGGAGACTTGGGAATAATTTTGTTATGGAATTTACCTGGGAGTAACAAGGGATTTTATAAGGTAACTTGGTTGTTAAGAGTTTTGGTTAGCAAGGGACACTAGAGGACTGTTATGTCTATCTTGCTTAAGCAAGTGTGCATAACTGGACAGTGCTTGCCGCCCTATAATAATTATCAGCTTTTTGGTTATCTTCTCTAGGATAAATTACTTTGTTAAGGTCATTTTTCATTTTTAAACATTTTTATTTTTGGACTCTGACAAGTATTTTACCAAGCGTTGTTGTGACCAAATTAGATGCTGACATGGCTATAGGCAAACGTTGACAAGATTATAGCCGTTGGGCGTTGATAGGTTAATTTTGACCGTTGACACTCAATGGGACCTACCCAGTTGTTAGTTTTTCACATATTTTTAGGCCGTAATTTTGGGAGTAGATAAACCTCATTTAATTCATGAGATAAAATTATTCTTTTTCAATATTTTCTTGATTGTGTTTTTGAAAATACTTGCCTATTTTTGGGCCAATCACATGCATTTTCCTCTCCTATAAATTTGGCTCCTATTTTTAAACAGGGTATCTATACTTCTTGTCTAACACAATTTTCTCTTATCAACTTCATCTTCCTCAATCAATTTTAACAGCTTTCAACAATGGAACCAAAGTTTAAACCATCAGAATTGGAATTGGGGTTCAGAAGTCAACACAACATGATCGCGTATCTTGAAGCTGATGATACTCTATTTCCCCAATATACACAAATGGTGGCGTATTTGAACGCATCCCCCTTAAGGTATGCTCTTTCTCATGCACCACTCATTCCAGTCACACATATTAAACAGTTTTGGAACACTGTCAGTTCCTCAACAGTTAATAGAGTGACTACATTGACTTCTATTGTTCATGGGAGACCTTGGGTGGTTACTGAGGCTTTGGTACGCCAAGCCTTGCATCTTGATGATGCTGATGGTATAGCCACCCTTCCCATTAATGAAATATAACAAGGTCTAAGGGCTTTGGGATATCCTTTTCCTGATGAAGGTACCTTAAACAAGTATCATAAACAGGATTTTCCCCAGCCTGGAAGTACCTCATACATGTCCTCCTTCAATGTTTGAGTCCCAAATGCACTGCACACAATGAGATCAATAGATATATTGCAAGTGCTATTGTGTGTATTGCAACTGGGCAAAAATTTAATTATTCTAAAATGATTTTTGAGGGCATGTGTAAAAATAAGGGGAACAAAATGACTTTAGCTTATCCCCGATTTTTACAAATGGTTTTTGATGTTCAAGGATAATGCATAAGGGATCATAATGATTTTTATGAGATCCCTGTGCAAAAGAAAGATATTTTTATGAAGATGAACTCACCCCCCCATCGTGAACTACCCTTAACCCAAGCTATGCTTGCTGTCATAGAAGTAGCTCAACCCCAACCAGACCCCCAACCACAAATTGACCCAATACCTGAACCATTACCTTCCCCTGAACATATGCAAATTGACCAAGAACCCTTCAACGCTAACACATTCAATGTTGGCGTTGATGTGCCTATTTCCAACGTTGACACACACCCTTCACAAACCTAAACACCCCTTAACCAACCCACATCCACCAAATCTTCCACACCATCTTCTACACCCCCTGAGTATAGGTTGATGAAACGCCAAAGGACTACTCGAGTGTTCTCCTCTGGTGGTCCTAGCCATGTAGCAAAGAGAACCACCACCACATGTGTGGCTGGTGACATGGATGAGGCTGGGACTATTGGTTCTGGCTTAGAAGCTGGCCAAGGCAGTCCCACCATCATTAAGTCCTCATCCATGACCAATGAATCTGACATGGGAGGTCAAATCCCCATTTTAGAAGAGGGCAGACTGGAACCAATGACTCTTATGTAATTGACGGCAGTCTGCATGAACTTGCAAAAGCAAAATGCAGACTTAGTACAAGTTGTCAGCTCACAAGGCCTTGAACTCAAGCAATTGAGGGAGAGGATTGTTGTTTTGGAGACTGCAAGTGCAAGGAGAGGTATGGAGGAATCTTCCAAAGGGGAGGAAGATCCAATAAATCTGAGTGATAAGGGCATCCATGATGGTCAATCTTTGGATGTTGCTGAGGCCCTTACAAGTTTGAAGAAACAAACAGGTTTTGATACGTCCTTAGTCTCTCCTACCAACTTGAATTTATCATTTACAGCCATGTTGGAAGAGATTGCAAAGGGCGCTGAGGCAGGAAATTTGGGCGTTGACAAGGAGAATTTGGACGCTGACAGAAATATTTTGGGCGCTGATAGAACATAATTGGGCGTTGACAGACCTGCACATGAGGGTGATGTATCCCAGTCATCATCCATCATCAAGGAGGTTTCTTCACAGGTATCACCATCTACCTTACCAACAATTGCTCCATTAGATAAGGGTAAGGGTATTATGGTAGAAGAGGCTGTTCCAAAGGATGCAACTCAAGTTGAGTTTGATAGAAGATTGGCTGCACAAATCATGGAACAAGACAAAAAGGAGGTGAAAGAGTCACCATTTGTTGATACTTCAGAAGAAGGAAGTGATGGAGCTAGCTCAGACTTAAGTGTTATGATTATAGAACCAGAAAGACTTGAGTATGGAGAAGAGTTTGCCAAGGAGAAATTGAGAGAGTTGAAATTGCAGGTTGACTTTGATATGCCAGAGGTGGTTCAAATGTATAATGCTTGGGAAGAAAGATGTATGGAGAATCCACACTTGACCACTTCAGATCAAATATGGGGTTTGGAGATTCTCCTCAGAGTTCAAAAGGATTGCCAGGTAATTTTGAAACACAAGGCAAGCAATATTCTCTCAGAATTGAAAAGGGATAGAAGGGAGCTATACTGCATGTTGCTCAGATGTCATGGAGTAGGATGGACTTATCAGAAATTGAGGGCATTGACATTTGATGAGTTGGAATGCAAGGCTCATCCCATTTGGGTGAGAGTGCAGGAAGCAAACACTCTCAGACTTCTTTCTGATGAAAGAAAGGAAGAACTTGCAGAAGAAATGGAGCTCAAGAAAGCTATGTTTGTTCCCAGACCAGTGAAAAAAGGAATTTCTCTTGAGTTTCCTAAAGATATGGATCCACTATATCCAAGTGAAGCTGTCATAAGAAAGAGCCTCAAGCTCTCACCATTAGAAGCTTCAGATATGGTGCAAGTGTTACCATTAGATTCCAGAAACCCAATTGTGAGCTATGAAGAAGATGAATGTGGGTTTTGGAAAATTGGAAGGTATGGCAAAGAGGTACACACTTTTACCACTCTCATATCTTTGTTTACAAGTTGTGATAGAGAAGACTTGGTAGACCTATGGAGGTTGCTAGAGACCAAGTATGAGGCTGAAGCACCAATTTCAGCTAATGGAATAAACCTGTGGTCCACATTCAAAAGAATGTGTGGACCAAAAGATGAGGATCTTGCTATTTGGAAGGATCTTGAAGATGACCTCAGTGGTCTTCAATGGAGATTATATTCAGCTACTGGTGTTTACCATTTGAGTTCTACAAAGTTTGCTAAGTATCTACTTGTGGATGGTCACTATTTCATATCCAAGGCTATTTTGGAGAAGATGAAGGACACTCAGCTGGAAATTGATTATTCAAGTGACGTGGCAAAAGACTTGATCAGATTTATTCATTACCAATATGAGAAGTTTTGTAAGATTCCTCCTAGTCCTTAATGCTTATTCAGAAACAAGATCATAAAGAGTGGATATCAAGTTTAGGGGAGGATTGTTGGGAATAAATTAAGGCCAGATCACTTGAGCGCTGACAAGAGTAAAACAAGCATTGACAAGAGCAAAACAAGCGCTGACAGCTCAAGCGTTGACAAGATAAAGTCAAGCGTTGATACATTGAAGACAAACACTGATGGAAAGATATACTCTACACGTTTATTGTATTCTAGATTACTTCTAGTAAAGATAGGAACAACAATGTATTTTCTATATTTATCTTTACCTAGAATAGCTGATACATAGATTATTGTACAAGGCTTCTTATGTCTATAAAAGAAGACCTTTAGGTTAATGTTTCATATAAGTTTTCATTCGTAAACTACTTTCATTGTAAGCAAGTTTGATATCATTAATCAAAGTGAAAGTTTGTTTATATCATTGTGTGTTCTTGTTTAAGTGTTAATTCCGCATAACAATTAGATTATCATAAGCATATACAAAGGTTTCTCTAAGTGTATTACTTGATCTAATCTCGTATACATAAAGCTAAATCGGTCTAAGTTTGGGATCAACAGCGGAGAATTTTGAACTTAAGACGGGTTTGTTGTCTATGATTCAGTAAAGCAACAAATTCCGTGGTGACGAGAAGGACAACCCTCACAACCATATCAGCCAATTCAATCGTCTTACCGCCACATGCAAGTTTAAGGACGTCTCGAACGGCTCGATTAAGATGATGCTTTTTCCGTATCCCTTTGCGGGGCCCACTAAAATTTGGTTAGAGAAAGAGCCACCCAATTCTATATTAACGTGAAAGGATCTCGTTTCGAAGTTCGTGAACCAATTTTTCCCGCCCTCTAAGATTACGCACTTGAAGAACGAGATTTCAAAGTTTTCACAAGAGTTTAATGAGAGTTTTTCGACGGCTTGGAATCGGTTTAAGGAAATGTTACATGAGTGTCCTCATCATGGTTTTTCTGACTTGCATTAAATTGACACGTTTTACAATGGCTTGAACGATCATGAGAGAGATTATATTAATGCCGCCGCGGGTGGTAATTTTTGTGTTAAACGGTCGAGGAAGCGTTGTTGATAATTGAGAATAGGTCTAAGGTCTATTGCCCTCGTAGCACATCGAGTGTTAGCAAGGCTTCGTCTTCACCTTCATTGTCACGTACCATCGATGCTTTCCAAATCGAGGCTAATTTGGAGAACAAAATCTTTGATAAGCTTAAGGGACTTTTGATTGAGTTTAAAGTTGGTGAACAATCCACTCCCACTACGGCTAAAACGGTTGAGGTTTCTTGTATGTATTATGGTGGAGGTCATGATTTCTCCGAGTACAATACCAACGGTGGTAACACTTTGAGTGCCTACGCGGGCACGGGAACTTATAACCAAAACAGTCAAGTTACCCGCACTAATCAATTGACTCCACCGGGTTTTACACTAATAAGTGTCAAAACACTTATCCTTTTACCACTTATTTCCAATAATAACAAGACCAAAACGTGTATTTTATGTCGTAAATGTTTGAATTATGCATGGTTTGTGTTTTTATTGTGTTTTAGGACCAAAAGATGAAAAAGGAAGAAAACACGGGCTTTCACGGGCTTTTATCGAAGAAAAACGAGAAAAGACGAAGTCAAAGGATCAAGAGTGCAAAAAGAACGGAAGTCCAAGGCCTATTCTGAAGATTTATCGAAAAAAAGTCTAAAGACTGAAGTTTAATGAATTCGAAGAACTCAAGTCTAATAGAAGAGAAAATTACAAGACAAGTTCTATTTACATCGAAAAATCCCGAGACGACGTCGAAAAAGACAAAGAATTAAAATCGAGTCGTGAAGAAAGAAAGAAAGAAGGAAACACATGCACCTTCCCATCTCCTATAAATACCCTCCTAAACACATTAGGAGAGTAGTTAGCTAGTTTAATTTTTTCTTTCTTTAGTTTTATCTTTAGAGAGAGAAACTGTTTAACTTTCTCTCACTAGAACTTCATCTTTTCTTTCTTTTCATGTTTAAGCTTTGATTTGATCTTGTATTTTGGAATCATTAATCTATAAGTTCAAGTTAAGTTTCTTACCTTTAATCTTCTTCTACCTTTCTTTATTTTTAAGTTCATTTTGATCCGTTATAATCTTTGATTTTGCTTAAATTTGATGTTTATGTGATTAAAAAGTTTATCTTTTTAATCCTATATAAGTTTTTATACGATTAAGCTTAAGGCTTGTTATGCTTTTTGGCTTATTTAGTATTTAACTTATTTACTTTTTTAAAAAGTTTTCTTAAAGTTTTAATATTTTTTAAAGTTTGATTTAAAAGTTACTTATTTTAAGTTTGAAAGTTCTTATTTTTTTTGCTTTTTCGTTCATCTTACTATTAATTGTTGATCCCAAACTTAGATCGATTAAGCTTGTGTACACGAGATTAGATCAAGTTATACACATAGAGAAACTTTGTTTATGTATAAAGTAATCTAACTGTTATGCGAAATTAACACTTAAACAAGAACACACAAAGATGTAAAACAAACTTTCACTTGATTGATAATAACAAACTTGCTTAAAATGAAAATGTTTAACGTATGAAAACTTATATTGAAACATAACCTAAAGGTCTTCTTTTATAGACATAAGAAGCCTTGTACAAGAGTCTACGTATCAACTATTCTAGGTAAAGATAATTATAAAAAATACAATGTTGAACCTATCTTTACTAGAAACAAACTAGAAACAAAATACGCGTAGACCATATCTTTCTATCAGGGCTTGTCTTCAACCTATCAACGCTTGACGTCCTCTTGTCAACGCTTGATCTGTCTGCGTTTGTTTTCTTCTTATCAACGCTTGTTTTCCTCTTGTCAGCGCTCAAGTGGACTGGCTACATTTTATTCCCAACAATCCTCCCCTAAACTTGATATCTACTCTAGTAATCAAGTTTCTGAATAAAAATTAAGAACTAGGAGGAATCTTACAAATCTTATCATATTGGTAATAAACATGTCTGATCAAATCTTTGGCCACGTCACTTGAATAGTCAATCTCCAACTGTGTTGTCTTCATCTTCTCCAAAACTTCTTTGGACATGGAATACTGACCATCTACAAGAAGATACTCAGCAAACTTTGTAGAGCTCAAGTAGTACACACCAACAGCTGAATACAAACGCCATTGAAGACCACTGAGATCATCCTCAAGATCCTTCCAAACAGCAGGATCTTCTTCTTTTGGTCCACACATTCTCTTGAATGTTGACCAAAGTTTTATTCCATTGACTGAAGTAGGAGCTTCAGTCTCATACTTGGCTTCCAACAACCTCCAAAGGTCTACCAAGTCTTCTCTATCCACACTTCCAAAGGTCTGCCAATCTTCCAAAACCCACTTACATCTTCTTCATAGCTTATGATAGGGTTTATGGCATCAAGAGGTAACACTTGTACCATATCTGAAGCTTCCAGGGGTGAGAGCTTGATGCTCCTTCTTATAACAGCTTCACTGGGCTTCAGTCTATCCATATCTTTAGGAAACTCAAGAGGAACTCCCTTCTTCAAAGGTCTTGGAACAATCATTGCCTTCTTAAGCTCCATCTCTTCTATAAGTTCTTCTTTCCTTTCATTTGAAAGAAGTCTTAGAATGTTCATTTCCTGCACTTTTACCCAAATGGGATAAGCCTTGTACTCCAACTCTTCAAAGGATAATCCCAACAATTTCTTATAGGTCCATCCTGTTCCATGACATCTGAGTAGCATTTAGTAAAGCTCTCTTCTATCCCTCTTTAGCAGTGAGAGAACATTGCTAGCTTTGTGTTTCAGAATTACCTTGCAGTCTTTTTGAACTCTTAGAAGAATCTCTAAACCCCAAATTTGGTCTGAAATAGTCAAATCTGGATTCTCCATACACCTATTCTCCCAAGCATGGTACATCTGAACAACTTCTGGCATATCAAAATCTACTTGCAATTTCAACTCTCTAAGCTTCTCTCTTGCCAAATCATCACAATATTCAAATCTTTTTGGTTGTTCTATTACCATCACACTTGAATCTGAATTTGCTTCATCACTTCCTTCTTGTTCCTCTGAAGTGACAACAAATGGTGATTCACCAACCTTCTTTATTTCTTGTTCCACAAGTTGTGTAGCCAACCTTCTATCAAACTCTACCTGTGCTGCATCCTTTGGAACTTCTACTTCTATCATGATTCCTTTACCCTTATCTAATCGATCAATGATGGGTAAGGATGATGGTAATACCTGTAAAGATACTTCTTTGATGATAGCTGATGACTGGAATACATCAACCTCATCGGCAGGTCTGTCAACTCTCAAATTCCTCGTATCAGCGCCCAATTTGCTCATGTCAGCACTTGGTGTGTCAGCGTTCAAATTTTGCTTGTCAACGCCCAAATTACTTGTCTTAGCACCTCTTATAAATTGCTCCAACATAACTGTAAAAGACAAGTTTAAATTGGTAGGAGTTACCAGAGATCTATCAAAACCTGGTTGCTTCTTCAATTCAGTTAGGGCCTCAGCAATACCCAAAGATTCTCCATCATGTGAGCCTTTATCACTCACATTAATCTGCTCATCCTCCCCTTTGGAAGATTCCTTCATCCCACGCCTTGTGCTAGCAGTCTCCAAAATAACAATCCTCTCCCTCAATTTCTTGAGTTCAAGACCTTGTGTACTGATAATTTGTACCAAGTCTGCATTTTCCTTTTGCAAGCTAATGCAGACAGCCGTCAATTCCATTAATGTGTATGGTTCCAATCTTCCCTCCACTAAAATAGGTATTTGACCTCCCAAGTTAGATTCATGGGGCATGGATGAGCTCTTAAAGATGTTAGGACTGTCTTGGCCTGCATCTAAGCCAGAACCAATAGTCCCAGCCTCATCCATAGCACCAACCACACTTGTGGTGGTGGTTCTCTCTGCTACATGGCTAGGACCACTAGAGGAGAACAGTCTAGTAGTCCTTTGGCGTTTTTGGGTGGATGTGGGATGGTTAAGGGGTGTTTGGGTCTGTGAAGGAAGGGTGTCAACGTCTAGATTACTTGTGTCAACGCCAACATTTATTGTGTCAGAGTCGAAGGGTTCTTGGTCAATTTCCATGTGTTGAGGTGAAGGCAAAGGTTCTGGTATTGGGTCAAGTAGTGGTTGTGGGTCTGGTTGTGGTTGTGCTGCTGCAATAACAGCAAGCATAGCTGGGGTGAGGGGAAATTCACGGTGAGGGGGTGAATTCATCTTGGTAAAAATAGATTTCTTTTGCACAGGGATCTCATAAAAGTCATCATGATCCCTTGTGCAGTAATTTTGCACATCAAAAACCATTTGTAAAAATCTGGGATAAGCCAAAGTCATCTTATTCCCTTTGTTTTTACACATGCCATCAAAAATCATTTTAGAATAATTAAACTTTTTCCCAGTTGCAATGCACATAATAGCACTAGCAATTGATCTATTAATCTCATTGTGTGCAGTACACTTGGGACTCAAACATTGTAAGATGACATGTATGAGGTACTTCCAGGCTGGGGGAACTCTTGTTTATGATATTTGTTTAAAGTGCCCTCATCAGGGAAAGGATACCCCAAAGCCCTTAGTCATTGTTCTATTTCATTAATGGGAAGGTGATTATACCATCAGCATCATCAAGATGCAAAGCCTGGCAAACCAAGGATTCAGTAACCACCCATGTACGCCCATGAACAATAGATGATAATGTAGTAATATTATTAACTGTTGAGGAACTAACAGTGTTCCAAAACTGCTTAATATATGTGACAGAGATGAGAGGAGCATGAGAAAGAGCATACCTAATAGGAGATGCATTCAAATACGCCACCATATGGGTGTATTGTGGAAACAGAGTGTCATAAGCGTCCAAATACGCAATCATGTTGTGTTGACTCCTGAATCCCAATACCAAATCACTTGGTTTAAATATTGGTGCCATTGTTGAAGAAAGCTTTTTGTGAATATTTAGAAAGATGAATTATAGGAGAAAATTGTTAGACAAGAATATGAGGTACCCTATTTAAAAATAGAAGCCAAATATATAGGAGAGATAGGTGCATGTGATTGGTCAAAAATGAGGCAACTATTTTCAAAATATAATGATGAAAATATTGAAAAGAAAATAAGTTATCTCATGCATTAATTAAAAGTTATCTGGTCCCAAAATTACAGCCCCAAAATTCGTCAAAAAGTAACAACTGGGTAGGTCCCAATGAGTATCAACGGTAAAAAATAACCCATCAACGCCCAACGGCTATATTCTTGTCAACATTTGCCAAAGCCATGTCAGCGTATAAATTGGTCATAACAACGCTTGTAAAAATACTTGTCAGCGTCCAAAAATAAAAGTAATAAAAATGAAAAAGGACCTTAAAAAAGTTATTTATCCTAGGAACAATATTAGGTTTCCTTCCCCAAAGTAACTCATAAGGTGTTTTGTTATGTATCTTGTTGACCAATGATCTATTCTGAACATAACAAGCTGTATTCACAGCCTCAGCCCAAAAAGCTATGTGAAAGTGAGTATCAGCCAACATAGTCCTGACTGCTTCAATTAGGGTTCTATTCTTTCTCTCAGCAACCCCATTTTGCTGTAGGGTTCTGGCAATACTAAACTGCCTAGTAATCCCTTTCTTGGCACAAAAACCTGTTGATCCCAAACTTAGATCGATTTAGCTTTATGTATACGAGATTAGATCAAGTTATAAAGATAGAGAAACCTTTGTATATGTATTTAATAATCTAAGTGTTATGTGGAATTAACACTTAAAACAAGAACACACAAAGATGTAAACAAACTTTCACTTGATTAATGTTAACAAACTTTCTTACAATGAAAGTGTTTAACGTATGAAAACTTATATTGAACAATAACCTAAAGGTCTTCTTTTATAGACATAAGAAGCCTTGTACAAGAGTCTACGTATCAACTATTCTAGGTAAAGATAATTATAGAAAATACAATGTTGAACTTATCTTTACTAGAAACAAACTAGAAACAATATACGCGTAGACTAAATCTTTCCATCAGTGCTTGTCTTCAATGTATCAACGCTTGACTTCTTCTTGTCAACGCTTGATCTGTCATCGTTTGTTTTCTTCCTATCAACGCTTGTTTTACTCTTGTCAGCGCTCAAGTGAACTGGCTATATTTTATTCCCAACAATCCTCCCTAAACTTGATATCTACTCTAGTAATCAAGTTTCTAAATAAACATTAAGAACTAGGAGGAATCTTACAACACTTATCATATTGGTAATAAATATGTCTGATCAAATCTTTGGCCAAGTCACTTGAATAGTCAATCTCCAACTGTGTTGTCTTCATCTTCTCCAAGACTTCCTTGGACATGTAATATTGACCATCTACAAGTAGATACTCAACAAACTTTGTAGAACTCAAATAATATACACCAGCAGCTGAATACACACGCCATTGAAGACCACTGAGGTCATCATCAAGATCCTTCCAAACAGCAGGATCTTCATCTCTTGGTCCACACATTCTCTTGAATATTGACCACAGTTTTATTACATTGACTGAAGTAGGAGCTTCAGTCTCATACTTGCCCTCTAACAACCTCCATAGGTCTACCAAGTCTTCTCTATCAAAACTTGCAAACAAAGATATAAGTGTAGTAAAAGTTTGAACCTCTTTCCCATACTTGCCAATCTTCCAAAACCCACATTCATCTTCTTCATAGCTTATAATAGGGTTTCTGGAATCAAGAGGTAACACTTGTACCATATCTGAAGCTTCCAATGATGAGAGCTTGAGGCTCCTTCTTATAACAGCTTCACTTGGATTCAACCTATCCATATCTTTGGGAAACTCAAGAGGGACTCCCTTCTTCAAAGTTCTGGGAACAATCATTGCCTTCTTAAGGTCCATCTCTTCTGCAAGTTCTTCTTTCCTTTCATCAGAAAGAAGTCTTAGAGTGTTTTCTTCCTACATTCTTGCCCAAATAGGATAAGCTTTGAACTCCAACTCTTCAAATGTCAGTCCAATCAATTTCTTAAAAGTCCATCCAGTTCCATGACATTTGAGTAGCATGTAGTACAACTCCCTTCTATCCCCTTTCAACATTGAGAGAATATTGCTAGCTTTGTGTTTCAGAATTACCTTGCAGTCCTTTTGTACTCTTAGAAGAATCTCCAAACCCCATATCTGCTCTAAAATAGTCAAATCTGGATTCTCCATACACCTATCTTCCCAAGCATGTTACATCTGAACAACTTCTGGCATGTCAAAATCTACTTGCAATTTCAACTCATTCAACTTCTCTCTAGCCAACTCATCACCATACTCAAGTCTTTCTGGTTGTTCTATTATCATTACACTTGAGTCTGAACTAGCTTCATCACTTCCTTCTTGCTCTTCTAAAGTGACAACAAAAGGTGATTCACCAATCTTCTTTCTTTCTTGTTACACAATTTGTGCAGCCAACCTTCTATCAAACTCAATCTGTGTTGCATTCTTTGGAACATCTACTTCTACCATAATACCCTTACCCTTATCTAATGGATCAATTATGGGTAAGGAAGATGGCAATACCTGTGAAGAAACATCTTTGATGATGGATGATGACTGGAATACATCAACCTCATCTACAGGTCTGTCAACGCTCAAATTTGCTTTGTTAGCGGCTAATTTACTCATGTCAGCGTTCAAATCTTGTTTGTCAATGCCCAAGTTACCTGTCTCAGCGCCTCTTGTAATTTCTTCCAACATGGCTGTAAAAGACAAGTTTAAGTTTGTAGGAGTAACTAAAGACATATCAAAACCTGGTTGTTTCTTCATACTAGTTAGGGCCTCAGCAACACCCAAAGATTCACCATCATGTGAGCCGTTATAATTCACATTAATTTGCTCATCCTCCCCTTTGGAAGATTCCTCCATCCCACGCCTTGTGTTAGCATTCTCCAAAATAACAATCCTCTCCCTATATTGCTTGAGTTCAAGGCCTTGTGTACTGACAATTTGTACCAAGTCTAGATTTTGCTTTTGCAAGCCAATGCAGATAGCCGTCAATTCCATTAATGTCATTGGTTCCAATCTGCCCTCCTCTAAAATGGGTATTTGACCTCCCAAGTCAGACTCATGGGGCATGGATGAGGTCTTAAAGATGTTAGGACTGTCTTGGCCAGCATCTAAGCCATAACCAATAGTCCCAGCCTCATCCATAACACCAACCACACTTGTGGTGGTGTTTCTCTCTGCTACATGGCTAGGACCACTAGACGAGAACACTCCAGTAGTCCTTTGGCATTTTTGCAACCTATATTGGGTAGGGGGAGAAGATGATGTGGACTGGATGGATGTGGGTTGGTTAAGGGGTGTTTGGGTCTGTTAAGGATTGGTGTCAACATTTGGATTAGGTGTATCAACGCCAACATTTAATGTGTCAGCGTCAAAGGGTTCTTTGTCAATTTGCATGTGTTGTGGGGAAGGTAAAGGTTCAGGTATTGGGTCAAGTTGGGGTTGTGGACCTGGTTGGGGTTGTGCTGCTTCAATGACAGCAATCATAGCTGGGGTTAGGGGTAAGTCACGGTGAGGGGGTGAGTTCATCTTTGTAAAAATTGTTTTCTTTTGCACAAAGATCTCATAAAAATCATCATGATCCCCTGTGTAGTAATTTTGCACATCAAAAACCATCTGTAAAAATCTGGGATACGCTAAAGTCATTTTATTCCCTTTATTTTTACACATGCCCTCAAAAATCATTTTGGAATAATTAAACTTTTGCCCAGTAGCAATGTACACAATAGCACTAGCAATAGATCTATTGATCTCATTGGGTGCAGTACACTTGGGACTCAAACATTGCAAGAGGACATGTATTAGGTACTTCCAGGCTGGGGGAAACTCCCGTTTATGATATTTGTTTAAAGTTCCCTCATCAGGGAAAGGATAACCCAAAGCCCTTAGTCCTTGTTCTATTTCATGAATGCGGATGGTGGTTATACCATCTGCATCATCAAGATGCAATGGCGAACCAAGGCTTCAGTAACCACCCATGTGCGCCCATGAACAATAGATGATAATGTAGTCACATTATTAACTGTTGAGGAACTAACATTGTTCCAAAACTGCTTAATATGTGTGACAGAGATGAGAGGAGTGATAGGTGTGAAAACACCCATCCTTTTACCACTTAATTCTGGCTAAAACGAGACCAAAACACGTATTTAATATCATTTGTTAGGAATTATGCGTGGTTTTTGTGTTTATTGCGCTTTCAGAGTCAACCGGATGAATATTGAAGAAAACATGGGATTGCACGGGTTTTATCGAGGAAAAAGACTCAAGACGAAGTCTATTGTCCAAGAGATGCAAAAGATTTGAACTCATTGTGCCTATTTAAAGATTTATCGAAGAATAGAGCCAAAGATGGAAGATTCATATATGTCGAAGAACTCGAGTCTATTTAACAAAAGATTATAAGACGAGTTGGAATTATTTACCGACACTTCTAAAAATCCAAAGTCGGAAACGTTTATTTAAAGAAGCGTGAAGACTAAAGAAGAAAGAAGAAAAGAAGCCCGATACCAAAGCCCATTCACAAGCCCATACCACACGCCTATATATAGGACCTTACTTCACAAAAAAGAACACTTAGCTAGTCTTAGTTAGTTTTTAGTTTTTCATTCTCTCTAGTTTTAGAGAGAGAAAGTTATCAACTTTCTCTCACTAGTTTTCATCTTTTTCTCTTTCAAGATCAAACCTTTGTATTGTTTTTCATTAATCAAGTTTAGTTTCAAGCTTTTAATCTTTAATCTCATTATTCCTTTCTTTGATTTTGATTGATTTTGGTACAAATCTCGTATGATCCGTGTTGTTCATCAAGGATTTTGTGCTTAAAAAGTTAATCTTTTTATGTTTCCTTAAGTTTCTACTCGAATAAGCTTTAAGATCTTTGTGCTTATTGGCTTATTTGTTGGTTTTGCTTATTCAGTTT
This sequence comes from Glebionis coronaria, assembly GCA_025667525.1. NCBI lineage: Eukaryota > Viridiplantae > Streptophyta > Magnoliopsida > Asterales > Asteraceae > Glebionis > Glebionis coronaria. The sequence goes on along the minus strand of CM046875.1, from coordinate 317,533,504 downwards.
TTAAAGTTTTCTTAAAAAATTTATCTTTTTATCTTTTGATTTATGTTTTTGCTTATTTGAAGTTTAAATAAGTTGTTTTTAGTGCTTATTAAATCTGTTTCTTATTAGATTCGTGCTAGTTTTGGTAATAAGCTGATTCCATAGCTTATTGATCTTGCTTGTGTTTCGGATCAAGAGGGTAATCGGAAAGGGTTATAAACCCCTTTCCGATCTGTACATTCCGAGCAGACAACCCCCCCTTATTCCGATCAGTAGATCGGAAAAGGGTTTAGGTTTTCCGATTGTAGCTTGTTTTGGCAATATTCCGATTAGTGCAAACTTTCTAGTTATTCCGATTGAGATCTTATGTGATATTCTGATCTGTGTAGCTTACTTGACATTCCGATCAGTACTAATTTAATATTCCAATTGCTACTCATTTGTTCACATTCCGATTGGACCATTTCCCATTTATTCCGACTTGTACATTATTAAACATTCTGATTGGAACCATTGCATTATTCCGATTGAACCTTTTTAGATTATTCCGATTGAGTTGTTTTGATATATTCCGATCTTACTTTCTTTTGATATTTTCCGACTAAGTTCATATTTTTACAAAGTTTCCCAAGTGTTAGTTTTTATTGAGTGACCATTTATTTTTCTAATATAATCTTTAAGTTTTCAAACATTTATCTTTAAACTCGTCTTTTTAGTTTAATCTTTTAAAGCTTTAATTCTACTCTTCGACACTTACTTATTTGTCATTAGTTTAAAATAGATAAACAAACCAACACCTTTTTATTAACCAAGAACAAATCATTCCACTTAGAGCCGAGATCAATTCGAGAGGATACCGAGACGATTCTAGAACCCATACAAAACGCGTGTATCAAATGGCGCCGCTGTCGGCTCTTCTCGTTAAGATCAACAGTTTTTTGTGAGAACTTGGATTTTGGGATCCGTTCCCCGTGAACGTTACTTTTTCATAAAAAATTTCAAAAATCCTAAAAATTAAAAAACATAAAAACCAAAAATATTTCTGCTTTGTTTTTGCCTTATTAGTTCTTTTGCAGGTGCATGCGTACACGATCCACGTCTTATCAAGAGCCCGAGCCTCTCGAAGACTTAGACATGGCCGGTGTACAAAACAACAACAATAACCCACCTCAAAACAATAATAATAACAATAACAATCCACCTTTCAACAACAATAATAACAACAAAAATGAGCCTCTACCGGATAATCGCCTGATGATTGAACTTCTGCAAACACATGTAGATGGTAACAATGATCCAATCGTCATACCCGCGTTTGCAGCCAACAACTTTGAGCTCAAATCCGGCTTTATCCAGATGGTCTCTGCTCAACCATTCTTGGGGCGTACCATTGATGATCCACATGACCACATCAAGAGATTCTTGCAACTCACCAATACGGTCAAATTCAATGGTGTTCCACAAGAGGTAATCCGTTTACAACTGTTTCCCTTTTCTTTAGAGGGACAAGCCCGGCATTGGCTTGCTAAGGAACCGCCACATAGTATTCTTTCGTGGACGGATTTGGAGACCAACTTTATCAACTACTTTTTCCCACCCTCTCGTACTACCGCTTTGCGGAATGAAATTATCAATTTTCAACAAAAGTACGATGAGTCGTTTAGTGAATCTTGGGACCGTTTCAAAGACCTTTTGAGAAAATGCCCACAACATGGTTTTAACAAAGTGCACCAAATTAATACTTTTTATAATGGTTTAAACATGAATGACCAAGATTCACTAAACAGTGCCTTGGGGGGTTAATCTTTTGGCTAAGACTTCCAATGCTGCTTGGGATATCATTGAGAATAAGTCTCGTGTGCAAACCAAGAGTGTTCGGACCAATGTCGCTAGTGCTAGTACTAGTGACAGCGATAAGCGACTTGACAAAATCATTGCGCTTCTTGAATCGCTTGCTACCCAAACCGCCAGCAACACCAACAGCATCAACGCTAAAAACGCTAAAGACGCTCAAGTCAATGCTATTAGCCAACCATGTGAGATATGCGGGGGTCCTCACTCTTACACCACTTGTACCGCCACCCAAGAATACCCTTCTGAGAATGTGAATGCAGCATACGGTACCTATCCTCAACCCGCTTATCAAGCCCGTCCTCAAGGTGACCGCAACCTGCTTAGCTACCACTCCAACAACTGTCTCTCACCACCCGGTTTTACTCCTAACAACCAAAACCAACAACAAAACCTCAACTGCCCTCCTCAACAACAACAACAATCTCGTGGACCATACATACCACCCCACAAACAACAACAACCACCTCAAAGAAACAACCAAGTTTACCAGCAAACTGCTTATCAACCTCCCACATACAATGCTCCTCCCAACCAACCCACCGCTTTACACCAAGAAGTGGAAACCTACATGAGGACTAACGATGTGATCGTGGGAAACCTTCAGCTGGAAGTGCTCAACTTGAAAGCAGACCTGGTGAAACAAGGGAACGATCTGAGAGCTGATATGAGAAACACTTTGGATAGTCAAACGAATGACTTAAAGAATATGATGGCTAGTTTCTTCCAAGGTAATCAACCCTCTTCTTCGGGTACTCTTCCAAGTAACACCGTTGCGAATCCAAGAGGGGAGATGAAAGCAATCACCACTCGCAGTGGCAAAGGTACCAAGGAACCCGAGCTTCCTATACCTCCACCGGTGATTGTGACTAAGGAAAACGAGTCACCTGCTCCTATTCCTCATCCATCTAATTCCCCAATTTCTCCACCTCTTACTTCTACCCCTCCTCCACCCACGGATGTGAGTGATCCTATTCTCCCAAAGCCTTCCTCTTCTTCCGATATACCTTATCCATCTAGGTTGAGGAAAGAGAAGCTCAAAAGCAAGGATGATATTCAGGTTTCAAACTTTCTAAAAATGTTTAAACAATTGAATTTCAACATCTCCTTCGCTGAGGCTCTCGCTCACATGCCTAAGTATGCGAAAATGTTCAAAGATCTTCTTAGCGACAAGGAGAAGCTTCTTGATATTGCTAACACCCAACTTAATGAGAATTGCTCTGTAGTGATCTTAAGGAAATTTCCAACCAAGCTTGGTGATCCGGGTCGTTTCTTAATCCCTTGTAACTTCCTAGGAGTAGAGAATTGCATGGCCCTAGCCGATCTAGGTGCCAGTATTAATCTAATGCCTCTAAGCGTTTGGAAGCAATTATCTCTCCCTGAGCTAGTCCCCACCAAAATGACTTTGGAATTAGCTAACCGTACGGTTGCTTATCCAGTGGGGATAGCCAAAGACGTCTTTGTAGGAGTCGACAAATTCACTTTTCCTGCCGATTTCGTCGTCGTCGACTACGAGATGGACCCTCGTGTGCCATTAATTATTGGTCGTCCATTCCTGAGGACCGGTCGCACTCTCATCGATGTTGAAGCCGGTGAGCTTATCATGAGAGTAGGTGACGATAAAATCGTCTTCAACATGGTAAAGTTGTCTAAACAGCCTTATTCTAACGAGAGTATTAATTGTATTGACGTTCTTGATGAGGCTTGTGAAGAACACTTCAAAGATGCTTGTAAAAGTATTCCTACCTCTCTTCCCAATGTTGAGACCGTTTCCTCTATTGATTCATCACTGTCTCTATTTGGAGAAAGTGATTTCTTTTGGAAAGATCTTGAAGCCACCATGGGAGATGTGAACTCAACAAATGACGATTCTCCCACCGATTGGGATGACGACATGCGTTTCTTTGAAAACCTTCTCAAAGAAGACAATCTTTCTCCACCATCTCCTACGGTTATTGCTATCGATACTGCGATTTTGAAAACGCCTCCCATTGAAAATCCTCCGGATTTAGAACTTAAGGAGTTGCCACCCATCTCGAGTACGTGTTCCTTGAAGAAAACAAGAAGTCGCCTGTTATCATCGCGAAGGACTTGAAAGAAGAAGAAAAATCTCCCCCCATCGCCGTGCTTAAAGATCATAAGAAGGCAATCGCTTGGAAAATTTCTGATATCCGCGGAATTGATCCGAACTTTTGTACTCACAAGATTCTCATGGAAGATGACTTTAAACCCGCAATCCAGAGCCAAAGAAGGGTTAATCCTCGAATTCATGACGTCATCAAACAAGAGGTTATCAAACTTCTCGATGCCGGCTTGATTTACCCTATTTCAGATTCGCCATGGGTAAGTCCCGTCCATTGTGTGCCTAAGAAGGGCGGAATAACCGTTGTTTCCAATGAACACAACGAGTTGATTCCCACTCGTCTCCTTACTGGGTGGAGAGTTTGTATTGATTATCGCAAGCTCAATGATGCCACGAGAAAAGATCACTTTCCTCTTCCTTTCATGGATCAAATGCTCGAGCGTCTAGCTGGTAATGACTATTACTGCTTCTTAGACGATTTCTCCGGGTACTTTCAAATTCCCATCGATCCCAAGGACCAAGAAAAGACCACATTCACTTGTCCCTATGGAACATTCGCTTACAAACGTATGCCTTTTGGTTCATGCAATGCTCCTGGGACGTTCCAAAGGTGTATGATGGCTATCTTCCATGACATGGTGGAAGACACTATGGAAGTATTCATGGATGATTTCTCGGTTTATGGCGATTCTTTCTCTGTTTGCCTTGCCAATTTAGAACGTATGCTTAAGCGATGTGAAGACACTCGCCTTGTTCTTAATTGGGAAAAATTCCATTTCATGGTAAAAGAGGGCATCGTGCTAGGACACAAGATCTCCAAAGCCGGTCTTGAAGTAGACCGTGCTAAAGTTGATGTTATCGCTAAGTTGCCTCCACCTTCAACCGTGAAGGGTGTGAGAAGTTTCCTTGGTCATGCGGGCTTCTACCGTCGATTCATCAAAGATTTTTCTCAAATCGCTCGCCCGATGACCCACCTCTTGGAAAAAGATACTCCTTTTATCTTATCCAACGAGTGTCTTGAAGCCTTCAACTCGCTTAAGGATAAGCTAACTAAGGCACCCGTCTTAGTTACCCCTAATTGGGAGCTTCCCTTTGAGTTGATGTGCGATGCTAGTGACTATGCTATTGGTGCGGTTTTGGGCCAAAGAGTGAACAAACACTTCCAACCGATCCATTACGCTAGCAAGACAATTACGGGGGCTCAATTGCATTACACGACAACCGAGAAAGAGCTTTTAGCTGTTGTCTATGCTTTTGAAAAGTTCCGCCCCTATCTTGTCCTTTCCACCACAATCGTTTACACCGATCATTCCGCGTTGAAGTACTTGTTGACTAAGCAAGATGCCAAACCAAGACTTCTTCGCTGGGTTTTGCTACTCCAAGAATTTAAAATCGAAATTCACGATAAAAAAGGAGCTGAAAACCTAGTCGCGGATCATCTCAGTAGACTTGAGGATCCTTACCAAGGGGATCATCCGAACAAAGAAATCAATGATTCTTTTCCCTTGGAGACCTTAATGTCTATCAACTCGACTGCTGATGAAACCCCGTGGTTTGCGGACATTGCAAACTACTTGGCGGGTGGAATTCTCGTTGACGGGTTAACATCCCAGAAAAAGAAGAAGTTCTTTAACGACATTAAGACTTACTTTTGGGATGACCCGTATCTATTCAAGCAATGTGCTGACTTGATTATTCGCCGATGTGTTGACGGACCGGCAGCTTTAGAATTCCTTGACGCTTGCCACAAAGGACCCACCGGTGGTCACTTTGGTCCCAACTACACCGCCAAAAAAGTGTTTGATTCGGGATTTTATTGGCCCACCATCTATCATGACGCTCACGAGATGGTTAAACATTGTGATGCTTGCCAAAAACAAGGCAAGATCACACATAAAGACGAGATGCCTCATAATTTCATTCAAGAATGTGAAATCTTTGATGTTAGGGGTATCGACTTTATGGGGCCATTCCCTTCTTCTAAAGGAAACAAATACATCCTTGTAGCCGTTGACTACGTCTCCAAATGGGTTGAAGCCAAAGCTTTACCCACTAATGACGCAAGGGTGGTTTGTAACTTTTTGAAATCGCTATTCGCTAGATTCGGTGTGCCTCGTGCCATTATTAGTGATCACATGACTCATTTTTACAACAACCAATTTGCTAGAGTCATGGCTAAGTATGGTGTAAATCATCGTCTTTCCACCGCATACCACCCACAAACTAATGGCCAGGCTGAAATATCCAACCGAGGATTAAAGCGAATTCTTGAAAGAACCGTGGGAGAGCATCGTGCCTCATGGGCTGATAAACTTGATGATGCTTTGTGGGCTTTTCGTACCAAATACAAGACTCCGATTGGTTGTACACCATATCGTCTCGTGTACGGGAAAGCGTGCCACCTCCCCATTGAGTTGGAGCACAAGGCTTACTGGGCCTTGAAGTGGGCTAATTTTGATATCAACAAAGCCGGTGACCTACGCAAGATCCAACTCAATGAGCTGAATGAACTCCGTAATGAGGCTTATGAAAATTCTTTGATCTATAAGGAGAAGACTAAGCTCATTCACGATTCTAAGATTAAGAACCGAGAGTTCCAAGTTGGAGGCAAAGTTTTACTCTTTAACTATCGGTTAAAAATCTTTTCAGGCAAGCTAAAATCTCGTTGGTCCGGCCCATTCACCATTGCCCAAATGTTTCCATATGGTACTCTCGAGCTCTCTCAACCTAATGGACCTAATTTTAAGGTGAATGGCCAACGAGTGAAGTTGTACTTTGGTGAGGACATCTCTCATGAGATGATTCCATCCCTCACCACGTTCCCCATGAACTAATTTTGGGTCGAGTCAGGCTCGTGACTCGGTTATAAAAAACAAGCGCTCCTCGGGAGGCAACCCAGTATCTATCCTTTTCTGTTTTAACCTCCTAAGTGTAGGAGGACCTATATAGGTGCTTTGTGTTTGTGTGTGATGTGATTACAGGGATGAATGCACTTTTGGAACCTTTGAAGAACCCTGCTCCCGTGTTATCCGAAATCCGGTTCTATCTCTCAACTATCGTGATTCAATTTTCTTCATATTCACATTTGAAATTGATCACTTTAGTCGTCCTTTCCTTAACTTGATTTAACCAACATGCACAATGTCATAAGTGTAGGGGAGACTTTTCCCACATACTTAAACATTGAGGACAATGTTTATCTTAAGTGTAGGGGGGACTTCTATCGAAGTTTTAAATGGACTTTTCCATGAAAATGCCTTCATTTAACCAGAAAATCAACTTTTTCAACATTTTTCAAATTTTTAATTAACTTTGGCCATTTAGTCGTAATTTTTAAATTTTTATCGTTGCTTTCATATGTATATATCCCGCAATAAAGTCAAAAATATTAATAAAGTGGTGTAGCTAGTTTAGAAGTCTTTGACATATTAGGCCCGTTGTGATTATTTTGACTCAACCCGAATAGACTTATCCAAGTTTATTCTAGCTAGTATCCTTAACCATGTAGACCTTAATTGGTTTGTTAGGCTAAGCATCCACGAGTCTCATTACTTGAGATTTTAAATTGTGGAGGACGAGAAATGATTGAGTCAATTATAAGTCGGTAGTCTTGCACAAGCTCACTTGGTGTAATTATTTGCTTATTCTCCCATCACTTGCTAATAATTTATCGGCAATAAGTAAGGTCGTACGATTTGAAAAGTTACTTAGCTTCTAGCCCAAGATCGTTTAAAAGTTGCTCGTTAATGATAAGAGTTCATAGCCAAGGCATAACTTATGAAGCGGGGCGCGAAGATTGGCGAGTCCGAAAAGGCCCTAACAAGGCATGAGGATTCAATCTTATTGCTAAAGATCCAAGGTGATGTGAAAAGCATTATTCCCAAAATCAATATGAAGGATCAAGACTCACGACGAAAAGCAATCAACTCCCATAAAGATCATGGAGAAGTCTATCCGAAAAGACCCTAACAAGGTATGAGGATAAATAGATCCAAGTCCGAAAAGGAGGTGGATCGTTGTATCTCAAAATCCCAATTAGAGATTGAAGAAATAATGATGAAGTCGTGGTCAACAAAGTTGGAGTACCCCTCAAAAAGTCTCCAAGTGAAGAAACTCTATTAACGATGAGAAGACCATTATCTCAAGAACGTCTCTCAAGATATGAAGTATGAAGTACATGCCAAATATCGGCCCGAGAAAGGTCTCAAATCGTGAACCAAGTTATGCCAAGATATGAACTTTTTGATATCCCGAGAAGCAGTTTTTTGAGATTTTGTCCTTTAGCTAACTATTGATCAAATCGTCCTACTTTGCTTTCAGCCTAAATAAACTCTCGAAATAAGTCCAAAAATGCATCTTCATGATCATTTTAAGACAACAATAAAATATAAGAGATACACCTAGGAATAAGGGAGTTTAAGCATTTAATTAAGCCGTGTGTGTAAGTGTTTGATATGCTAACTTATAATAACAATGATCTCGTTTTTAAGCTTAGTTTGGGGAACGTGAAACTTGAGGATGATAAATCTTCGCAGCACCAAAGCCCTAATGTAAGTCCTTGATCTCTTTGCAAGTTATTTCCATCCTTTTGTTTACTTTAAAGTTTTGATTTCTCTTAGTACTATAATTTTGGTCTAGTAGTATATTAATAAGGCCAAGGTTGATTGATTATGAGAAAAGTGTAAATTAGTATATTAATAAGGCCAAGGTTGATTGATTATGAGAAAAGTGTAAATTTGCTTTATCGCTAAGCATTGCATGAGGGCATGGCAATGGTTAAGTGTAGGGGATTTGATAGGTGTGAAAAAACCCATCCTTTTACCACTTAATTCTGGCTAAAACGAGACCAAAACACGTATTTAATATCATTTGTTTGGAATTATGCGTGGTTTTTGTGTTTATTGCGTTTTCAGAGTCAACCGGATGAATATTGAAGAAAACATGGGATTGCACGGGTTTTATCGAGGAAAAAGACTCAAGACGAAGTATATTGTCCAAGAGATGCAAAAGATTTGAAGTCATTGTGCCTATTTAAAGATTTATCGAAGAATAGAGCCAAAGATGGAAGATTCATATATGTCGAAGAACTCGAGTCTATTTAACAAAAGATTATAAGACGAGTTGTAATTATTTACCGACACTTCTAAAAATCCAAAGTCGGAAACGTTTATTTAAAGAAGCATGAAGACTAAAGAAGAAAAGAAGCCTGATACCAAAGCCCATTCACAAGCCCATACCACACGCCTATATATAGGACCTTACTTCACAAAAAAGAACACTTAGCTAGTCTTAGTTAGTTTTTAGTTTTTCATTCTCTCTAGTTTTAGAGAGAGAAAGTTCTCAACTTTCTCTCACTAGTTTTCATCTTTTTCTCTTTCAAGATCAAACCTTTGTATTGTTTTTCAATAATCATGTTTAGTTTCAAGCTTTTAATCTTTAATCTCATTCTTCCTTTCTTTGATTTTGATTGATTTTGGTACAAATCTCGTATGATCCGTGTTGTTCATCAAGGATTTTGTGCTTAAAAAGTAAATCTTTTTATGTTTCCTTAAGTTTCTACACGAATAAGCTTTAAGATCTTTGTGCTTATTGGCTTATTTGTTGGTTTTGCTTATTCAGTTTTTAAAGTTTTCTTAAAAAGTTTATCTTTTTATCTTTTGATTTATGTTTTTGCTTATTTGAAGTTTAAATAAGTTGTTTTTAGTGCTTATTAAATCTGTTTCTTATTAGATTCGTGCTGTTTTGGTAATAAGCTTATTCTATAGCTTATTGATCTTGCTTGTGTTTCGGATCAAGAGGGTAATCGGAAAGGGTTATAAACCCCTTTCCGATCTGTACATTCCGAGCAGACAACCCCCCCCCCCCCTTATTCCGATCAGTAGATCAGAAAAGGGTTTAGGTTTTCCGATTGTAGCTTGTTTTGGCAATATTCTGATTAGTGCAAACTTTCTAGTTATTCCGATTGAGATCTTATGTGATATTCCGATCTGTGTAGCTTACTTGACATTCCGATCAGTACTAATTTAATATTCCGATTGCTACTCATTTGTTCACATTCCTATTGGACCATTTCCCATTTATTCCGATTTGTACATTATTAAACATTCCGATTGGAACCATTGCATTATTCCGATTGAACCTTTTTAGATTATTCCGATTGAGTTGTTTTGATATATTCCGATCTTACTTTCTTTTAGTATTTTCCGACTAAGTTCATATTTTACAAAGTTTCCCAAGTGTTAGTTTTTATTGAGTGACCATTTATTTTTCTAATATAATCTTTAAGTTTTCAAACATTTATCTTTAAACTCGTCTTTTTAGTTTAATCTTTTAAAGCTTTAATTCTACTCTTCGACACTTACTTATTTGTCATTAGTTTAAAATAGATAAACAAACCAACACCTTTTTATTAACCAAGAACAAATCATTCCACTTAGAGCCGAGATCAATTCGAGAGGATACCGAGACGATTCTAGAACCCATACAAAACGCGTGTATCAAGGAGTATGAGAAAGAGCATACCTTATGGGGGATGCATTCAAATACGCCACCATCTGTGTGTATTGGGGAAACAGAGTATCATCAGCGTCCAAATATGCTATCATGTTATGTTGACTCCTGAATCCCAATACCAAATCACTTGGTTTAAATTTTGGTGCCATTGTTGAAAGCTGTTTGAATGATTGATAAAGATGAAGTGTAGGAGAAAATATTGTTAGACAAGAATGATAGGTACCCTGTTTAAAAATAGGAGCCACATATATAGTAGAGAAATATGCATGTGATTGGTCAAAAATTATGCAACTATTTTCAAAATACAATCATGAAAATATTAAAAAGAAATAAGTTTATCTCATGCATTAATTGAAAGTTATCTGCTCCCAAAATTACGGCCCAAAAATTCGTTAAAAAGTAACAACTGGGTAGGTCCCATTGAGTGTCAACGGTAAAAAATAACCCATCAACGTCCAACGGCTATATTCTTGTCAACGTTTGCCAAAGCCATGTCACGGTCTAAATTGGTCACAACAACGCTTGGAAAAATACTTGTCAGCGTCCAAAAATAAAAATTTATAAAAATGAAAAATGACCTTAACAAAGTAATTTATCCTAGAGAAGATAACCTATAAGTTGATAATTATTATAGGATGGCAAGCACTGTCCAGTTAGGCACACTTGCTTATGCAAGATAAACATAACAGTCCTCTAGTGTCCCTTGCTAACCAAAACTCTTAACAACTAAGTTATCTCATAAAATTCCTTGTTACTCCCAGGTAAAACCCATGATAAAATCAGTCCCAAGTCTCCCAATAGACCACAACCAACTCTAGGCCAAAAATGTCTTGGCAGCATGCATAGTATATCAACATTACATTCTACAGTGCCTCATGATTTAGTAAAACTAACTCATACACACCTGTGGACACAATCTAGAATTGTGATAAGAGTATCATAAGGATACCCAAAAGTCCAAAAGGTTCCTAAAACCTCCCCTTAAACTATGATACATATGTTGCAAAAAATATGCATGAACATAAAAATTTTATGTCAAGATAGGAATAGAAAATTCCAACCATCATCCATAAATAAAAACATGCTCAAATGATTCTCCAAGGATCCATAAGCAACTCTGTATCCAATGGTATAATGCTAACACCACCTGCACATTTAGATGAAAACCACAAAACTAACATTGTTGCTGACAACGTCCCGATAACACTTGTCAGCGTTAAGGAAACCTTTGTCAGCGTTAGGCAAATATATTGCTGACAACGTCACAATAACACTTATCAGCGTTAAGGTAACCTTTGTCAGTGTTAGAAAAATATAGTGGAAAATATAAATCTTCAAAAAGACCAATAACAATGCATTATCTTATACATATATTTACAAAAAGACCCCAAAACATATATTATGTGAGATTGATCATTCCAATACTTGTTACCAAGTATTGAAACCTTCCAACATCAAAAGGTTTAGTTAGTAAATCAGACACATTTTCTTCTGTGTCAACCCAATCTGGTTGTATTAAACCCTTTTCAAAACAATCCCTTATAAAATGGTGTCTAAAATTTATGTGTTTTGTTTTAGAATGATGTACAAGATTCTTAATAATGCATAAAGTGCTGTTATTATCAACAAATATCTTGGTATGCATGAAATTATACCCATAATCCAACAGCTGGTTCAGAATCCATAAGACTTGTCCACAACAAGCAGCTGCAGCAATGTACTCTGCTTCAGTTGTAGAATTGGCCACCACTGTTTGTTTCTTGCATTGCCAAGATATCAACCTACTCCCAAGAAACTGACATCCACTAGTTGTGGATTTTCTATCAAACTTATCACCTTCATAGTCACTGTCTGAATATGCAATAAGCTCCAATGGTGAATCTTTTGGGTACCACAAGCCAAGACTGGGATAACATCTTAGGTACCTAAAGATTCTCTTGACAGCATAAAGGTGACATTCTTTGGGAGTCACTTGATGGCGTGCACATGCACACACAGCAAACATGATATCAGGTCTTGAGGCTGTGAGATACATCAATGAACCAATCATTGATCTATAGTGCCTGACATCCACATCTTTTCCATCTCCAACCTTTCCCCAAGGGTGTTCTCTATCCATAGGAGTAGTAGCCCTCTTTTCATGTGGAGAAAAGCCAAACTTCTTCAAGATCTCTGCCACATATTTATCCTTAGAGATGAAGATACCATCTTCTTTCTGCTGAACTTGTAACCCTAGAAAGAAGTTCATCTCCCCCATTGCACTCATCTTGAATTTGTCTGTCATAAGCTTGGAAAAGTCTTCACTCATCTTTGGATTTATGGATCCAAAGATGATATCATCAACATAAACCTGAACAAGCAAGACATCCTTACCATCCTTCTTGGTTAATAATGTCTGGTCTATGGTGCCCCTCTTGAATCCATTTTCCACCAAATAAGTAGACAATGTACCATACCATGCTCTTGGGGCTTGATGAAGTCCATACATAGCCTTCTTGACTCTATACACCTTGTTTGGATTCTCTGGATCTTCAAAACCAGGAGGCTGCATCACATACACCTCCTCAACAATTGTTCCATAGAGGAAGGCACTCTTCACATCCATTTGATAGATAGTGAAGCCCATGAAGGAAGCATAGGCTAGAAATATTCTTATAGCTTCAATCCTTGCAACTGGTGCAATGACCTCCTCATAGTATATCCCTTCCTCTTGTGTATATCCCTGAGCCACCAAACGTGCCTTGTTTCTGACCACAATACCTCTTTCATCTCTCTTGTTCCTTAGAACCCATCTTGTCCCAATAGGTCTGACATACCTGGGACAATCAACCAGCTCCCAAACATCCTGAATTGCAAATTGGTGAAGCTCATCCTGCATTGCTTCCACCCAACTTGGTTCTTTGAGCGCATCAAATATCTTCTTGGGTTCCTGTTGTGACAGAAAACAGGCAAACAAGCATGATTGAACAAGAGGGGTATCAACCTTCTTGTGTATATTGGCAATGAATCCACTAAGATTATGATGAGATCTTCTAGTTTGAACAGGAGTCATAATATCACCAATGATTTGAGAAGTAGGGTGATTCTTCATAGTAGAAGTGAGAACTCCTCCTTCAAAAAGTCTGTTGTCTTCAATCTCATTATCCAAGTTTCCAATATCGTCTTCTTCAGACTCTCTTTCATCAATATTAGGATGAACCTCTTCATATAAATTGAAAGGTTCACCTTGTTCAAAATTAGAAGAGAAAAGATGCTCAAAAGTGTTGTCAACGCCTGAACCTTGGTTGTCAACGTTTGGGTTATCAACGCCTGAAATGGTGTTGTCAACGTTTGAGCCATCAACGTCTGAATTTGTCCTGTCAGCGCTAGCTTTGCCTTTGTCAGCGCCTGAAGGACCATGCATGTTGTTAACTGGTGGTACTTGGGGACCACCATTATCCTTTCCAGCAGCAGTAGCAGCAGCAAAAGCATCTATCCATATGGGAATTGTAACATACTCTTGTATGGGAGATGACTTGCCTACTTGTGATCCAACCTCTTCATTAACTTGTGTACCTGAAACATCAACAACTTGTTCTTCCACAACATTTGAAGTTACCTTCACAATGTCTGGATTAGTGACAAGCATATAATTTAAAGTCCTAGATAGAGGTTCCAAGTCAAACAACAAATTTGGACCATTTTCAGGATCACTAGGTTTACTCTCTAAAAACCTAACATGTACTCTTTCAAGTATACGATTTTCCTTCTTAAGGTAAACCCTATATCCCTTGCTTTGCACTGAATAACCCATGAAATAGCCTTCATCACCTTTTGCACTAAATTTACCTAAGGCATCACTAGTATCAAGTACAACTACATGACAGCCAAAAGGTTTAAGAAAACCAATATTAGGTTTCCTTTCCCAAAGTAATTCATAAGGTGTTTTGTTTTGTATCTTGTTGACCAATGCTCTATTCTGAACATAACAAGCTGTATTCACAGCCTCAGCCCAAAAAGCTATAGGGAAATGAGCATCAGCCAACATAGTTCTGGCTGCTTCAATTAGGGTTCTATTCTTTGTCTCAGCAACCCCATTTTGTTATGGGGTTTTGGCAACGCTAAACTACCTAGTAATCCCTTTCTTGGCACAAAAATCATCTAAAAGCTTATTTCTAAACTCACCACCATTGTCACTTCTAAGCATTTTAACTTCATTACAAGTTTTCTTCTCTATCTGAGTAATAAAGTCAATTAAAGTGTCAGCAATATCACTCTTCATAGCTAAAAAGAAAGTCCAAGTAAACCTAGAAAAGTCATCTATGATGACAAAGTAGTATGATTTACCATTCAAACTCTCTATATTAGTTGGACCAAATAGGTCCATATGCAGCAAGTGAAATGGTCTAGTACTAGAGTGCACCTGTTTAGACTTGAATGAGACCTTGTGCTGCTTGCCTTTAAGACATGAAACACAAGAGTGGTCATTGTAGAAAGCCTTTTCAGGCAAGCCATCAACCAAGCCAAGTCTCACAAGCCTGTTTATATTCTTATAGTTTATGTGCCCTAGTCTCATGTGCCATAGATTACTCTCATCTACTGAAGCTTTAGCATAAAAACATGACATATTATTATTCATCCTAATCCCATTAAGATTCACATTATAGATGTCTCTATGTCTAGGTGTTCTATAGTCAATATATTTCTCATCTAGGATTTTATAATCCTTGCTTAACACCAAGCATTCAGTATCAGTAAACAGAACTTTATTTTTGTTATCACAAACTTGTGATACACTAAAAAGATTGTAATCAAGTTCCTTTACCAGAAATACATTCTCAAAACGCAAGTTCTTGGTGAAAAGTGTTCCTTTTCCTGTGATAGTTCCATATCCGCCTCCAAAGTAAACCTTATCACCATCCTTAATGGGAGTGAAGTTAGTTAAATAATCTTCCTTCCCTGTCATGTGCCTGGAGCATCCACTGTCCTAATATCCATAATCATTGACCTGTTTTTGAATGCCATGCACATAAAGAAAACAAGTTAGTTTTCTTTGGAACCCAAGCCTTAGCAGACTTGGATTCATCTGGTTGTTCAACAAGAACAGACTTAGTTCTCATAACAACCCCTTGTTCATCCCTCTTTGGATGAAATACCCAGTTAACCCCAATAGGTTTTGTAATGACCTTTGAAATATAATTAGATCTATTGCAGGTCATAGAAATCCCATTATCATTAGGGATTTGATCTTCCTTAGGTCTCCATGTCAAGCTTGAAGAAGCTTTAGACCCTTACCATGTGGTTGCAAATATTTAGGTCTTGTCACGTTTCTGTCAGTGTTGGATTTGGTCTTGTCAACGCTGAAATTACCCTTGTCAGCATTGAACCTAGGGTTTGCTACAGAAACCCATTGCCTATTAGACCAAGTATTGGTCTTTTGAAATGGTCTTAGTCCATTAGTGTTAGACCCTCTAGTGAAGAAAGGGGCTGGTCTAACAACTTGTGGACTTTGCTCCATACAAGTTTTGGGTCTGACAACGTTTGACTTTTTAACGGCATTGACCTTGGAAGCGTTGACACACTTATATGCTAAATGTGAAAAGCTACCACAAGTGTAACAGGCTTTTCTAGACACAACCCTATGTCTAGAAGAGAAGAAGCCTGTTCCATCATTACTAACTTGTCTTTTAGGTGACCTAGTATTCCTATTCATTTTTGTATACTTGATGCTAGGTTTTCTAACAGTGTTTGAGCCAAGGTCAACAGTCTTGCCAGTGATTGGGTTTGTTACCTTAATAGGGGTTGACTCCTTTGGACTTTCACATAACAAGCCACCCTTAACAAACAAGGTAGGGTTGGCTTTCTTCCATTCATTCAAGTCAGTCAACTTCTGTTGATACTCTTCAACTAAGGTAATGACTCTTGGTGGAGGAATAAATTCCTCCTCTTGGAGTTCTGGTAGACCAGTCCAATATAGGTCCTTTCTTTGGACACCATAAAAGTCCCCAGCTGGTGGTGGAACCACAATATAGTCTTTCATCCCAATCCCAGTCATGTCCTTAGGATCCCTTTGTTTATTAACATGTAACACCCCCAAATTTATACAACTCAATACAGCGGAAGACTCGTTGGTGTTACGGGGTAGCACATTACTCACATCATAGACAACGCTTAAAAATCACGTTGTTTAATAATAAAGCATTTCCATTCATAAATATCAGATTTACATAGGTCCCAAGTCATAATATTTCATACTATTTTTACAAAACTTTTGAATGGAAATTATTATTTAAGTGCGGGCCATGATTTCTTGTTGTCTTCCTGAGAATTACCTTCAAGTACCTGAGAAAAAACATGTTAAAAGAAAAGGTCAGCGATAACGCCGAGTGAATTCATAGAGTTTAATGAAACCATTAATATATCATCGGTATAAAATTATTACCGAAAATCATTTTGTACAAATCTTTGTAATAGGCCATATAATAGCCAAAGTCAGTTTATACAAATCCTTATCAAAATCATAATATAGGCTTTCGCCTTCAAAATCATTATACGAACCATTGTCGTTAAAAACATCATACAATACATTTTATAACGTCGTGTAGAGTTAAATAAAAACCGTTATATGAATGTGGTTATGTAAAACCAAAACACAAACATAATACCAATAATATGACCCCGTATTGCTAGTCAGGCAATATATCGTAATTCGGTGCGTATAGCAGTATTTCGTTATTTGGATTATTATAAGCCGCATGACATTGTTACCTTACTATATCAAACAACGGGAAGCTAACCCGAAAATCATTTGCCCATCTAAATTAGCGTGTCGTCACAATAATCACGCTTGTGTAAATCTTCTCATACATAAATTCGCTTACCAATCAATGTGGCACGACGGGGATCAACCGTCAAGGCGCGAACTGGGGTGATCGTCCCCAAATAGTACTATTATATGCATAAGCGTCTACCAAATCCCGGTAGTTCACAATTCATGCTAATGGGACTTTTAGTGACATAGCCTAACTTTAATAATCCATTTCATTTCGTCTATCGGGTCATTTAATCATTCATTGGGTCATACAATCAATCGGGTCCAAATAAATAAACAAACAATTGGGACAACTAGTGTCTTATTTTATAAAAACTAACATGTTATCTCCCTCGCGGGTTTATAAAACATTTCATAAAAACATTTAAAAGAGTGCGAGGCTATGAACTCACGTTGATGTGGGAAAGCGGGTTATCGGCAATTCGGATGTACGGTACGTGCTTCAATCACGGAAACCTAGACAAATAATACTCGTCTTAGACTTTTGTCCAATGACTTTATAAAAAAAATAATTATGTATATATATGATGACTTTATATATATGATGATGATCAAGTGGGTTTATACATTTTTACTCATTTTAGTGTTTATGTGTTGGTAACTTCTTACTAGTTTTACCTATTTACATATTTTAAGTCCAATAAAATTATTATAAGTTCTTTAACTTGTATTAATCTATTTTATACTTGTATTATCAGTATTTATACTTTACATGTTGGGCCCAAATGGGTTAAGCCCAATAAGTAATTTTTATAAGTGTTTAACTTATTTAGTTAAATTATTAGTCCAATATGCTAACTTAGCTCGTTAATGTCCGTATGTCATATAGTTCGGGTTTTATCGGTTTTTACTTGTATTAGGTACTTTTATATCAGTATATGACTCTTAAAAACTTTACATTAGACGGGTTTGATCGTCTAAGTTTTAATTGGCGAAAAACGTTAGTTTTACGGTAATAGCCGAAAAAGTCGTAAAAACCATGTTTATAGTTTTTATAACATATAAATCTTATTCAACTACCATTTTTATAAAGTGTCCATTTATTTAACCTTATACATATTTATATAAATGAAATTTACAAGTTAGTGGGTTTTAATTCACATTTTATACTATATTAGTTTGAGTGCTTATATAATACTATTAAATATTAATTCTTCAAAATCTGATTTTTAGTTTCATCTTCACCATTTTTATCATATCTTGAGTTCTATAAAGAGATAGAAGCTCATTTTTGGATGGAATAAACCTCATATTATGTTCTACAAATAAGTTAGTTATAGCTACTGCTCATTCCATGTCTAACTATCGTTAACAGTCCCTACAAAACACTATTCAGATTGGTACACTCATCTTGTTTTGATCATATCTCACTCATATTGATGATTCCATTGCATGGCCAACTCTCACATGTGTATGACATCTAACACTTACTGTAAATGGATTCCACCATGCAATTTTATCAGTTCATAACTTGGTTACTTACTGTTTTTATACAGCAACCAATTTAAGCAAGATTTTGGCCTTGTTTCTTATGGTTTTTCATCTTTTTAACCATGTTTATCAAATCTATCAACACCAAATAACCACATAATATTTTTAATCATCATTCATCATCATATACATATACATAAATAAAGAAATTACAAGATTACATAATCAAATAACAAGAGGATGGGAAGAACAATCTTTATACCACCAAGGTTGTGTAGTTTATGATCAAGGCTTGGATTTTGATGGAAACACTTGTGATAGATCAACACCAACTTTGAAGACCACCAATACTTGTAAACTTCTTGTAGAAATCAGGCCTTGGACATCACCAAATCTTCTCCTTTGATGTTAAAATCACCACCAATCAATAGAGCTTGAAAAAGGGCTTCATCATATATGTGAATAACATAGGATTTCATGGTTAGATTTGATCAAATGAGGGTGTTTTATGGGTGGTATGGACGAAATTTAGAGAGAGAGGAGAGGAAAATGGTGGTTTGCATGAGTTGCAAATGAAGTGAGTGGTTTTGGTGTTGTTGTTTTAAGTTTAAGTGGTTTGAGGTGGAATAGCTTACTTAGTAAGCTTTAAGTAACAAGTTTTATACTTGTTTATGTAAAGTTGACACCTCAAGGGTGTATGTGGCTAGTTATTGCCGGTTTTTAGTGGGGGTGGGGCAAAACTCATTTTGTCTCATCCCCATTTATTTACGGGTGATTCTAGTTTCCTCGATTTACGTGCCCTCGGGTCGTTTTACGAAAAACGTTTTTATAAATTATGAATCAACGGCACAAAACGAATCTAATAAAAATTGTCTCATCAGAAATGGAGTTCAAAAACATAAATACGTAATCCTAAGGTTTCCGGTTTAGTCGTAAAGGACGTTAAATTAAAATCGTAAGTCCTAATCTCTTCTTGTAAATTTGTGAGTTTATGAACCAACACAAATTTAAAATCTCAAAATAATATTCACGGATAAATTTATTTCCTGAAATGTCGGATTGTCACCAAAACGGTGTATGTAAATGTAAGCACGTAACGTAGAATCCTCCGGTTTAGACGTAGTCGATGCTATTTCAAGACGTAAATCCAAATTTCTTCCCAAAAATAAGTGAGTTCATAATATAACATTAAAATAATGTTTTTAAATAATATTTGAGAATAAAATATAAACCATAAATTGACGGATTGTCACAGCATTTACCCCTAAACGGGATCTTTGTCCTCAAAGATCATCTTATCTTACTACTCGCTTCTTATAGAGTTAAAGCCATGTGGGTATTTCCTCCACATTCGGTCTTTTCTCACAAGTGTAATTCATTACAATACGCGAGTTTTATCAAACATAACTACGGGAATAAGATCAGGCTTAATGTTGACTTACTTTCTCTATCCATGATGTTCACGGGTTTTTAATGAATGCAACTTTTCGCCGATCAAAACTTCATCAAGAAGTGATAAGATTTTCACTTGATAAACATTTTATCCAGTTAGATATAAGAATCATAATTCACGCAGCCATTGAAGTCATAGGGTAGATCCAGCTTATATGCCTTTCAAACCAATATTTTTACATCATCTCAATAGTCCCATACAACGGGGACTTATATCCCATGATCTTCCAGATCATCAATTCATTTTTCCATGGTTAAAATTTTTGGCATAACTTTGCTACCCATTCGGCACTTCAAGATCTACATTTCATATTCACATAACCACCTACCCACTACCGGCAGTCAATAATCAGATCCTAATTTCAACAATCATTTCAGGTCTCGCGGGTCGAGTATTTTGTGAGGTTAGGTTCGCCATCATAGGAAACCTTAAACCTAAAAGACATGTCCAACACACAATGGGTGTATGTCGGGTGTCTTCATCCCAACTCCTGCTTACAGATGCTCTAATATTTAGATCCTAACAAGATTCGATCTTGATCCTAATACGATAATTATCAATGATAATCTCTCCAAAGGAAAACGATTTTACAGTTTATTACCAAAGGTCAATCATTCAAACATAAAACAACACTTATAGTATTTTGTATCGTTACTTTACCTCGTCCCTTCGATTGGGGTGGTACACAGTACTCTCATCAAGATTCGTTCTCAATGACTTCTGAGCAAATCTCTAGAAATTCGATGCGAAGCGATGATCTTGATAGAGATGATCGATACAGGCACACAATGTTTACGCGACTCCTTTAAATACAAAAGAGTCAATTTCTTCATCAAGAATCTATCATTAACAGGAATGTTATTAGCAGATTTGGTCGGTCTGTCGACGATGACCCAAATCAAATAAAAATTTAGATGATGACCTTTGTAATAGTTAGACGTTTACTAATGTATGAGGCGATGTCTACCTTGATAATTTGTCATTAGTACAACTTCTTCAGACAAAGATACATTTAGTCAGAAATGACATGAATAGAATACTTAATCTTACGAGATTCCAACATGACTAAATCTCAAAATCCTCACATTTAGGCAACCACAAGTGGCCTTTTATACATTTAACGCCATCGGCTTTTCAATTCTAATGGTTCACATTAGCCGCGAACCCCTTTTTATTATCTATATTATCCTTCCTATATAATGTGTCAGTAATTACGTTCACTTTCCTGGATGAAATAAATATCATGACCGTATTTATTCGAAAATTCTTTCTTCACATTTTCTAAGTCTTAGTTCTATCTCAACTATTGTTTTTATCAGTTTTGCTCAATACGATGTCTAAAGCGTCGATATTTACTACAAGTAATTAAATAATAAATATTTAATTTTTATGAAACGTATACGTAAAAAACATTTAAATTTCTTATTTCGACCAATAATATAAAATAATTAATAAGATTCGTAAATGTTAAAAAAATCTTTGGTTATACTTTGGTCAAAATTTTCTTAGTTGAAAAGCAAAAATTGTTGTTTCAAGTTTCAAGTCATGGTTTAAATGGTTTCCTCAATCCTTCTTAGGTTGTCTTGGGGTATACACAAACATTTACCCCTAAACAAGAGTTTAGTTAAATGATTTGGGTATAAGGGAATAATCCCTTAAAAATCCTTTGTTAAAACATTTGTCAAAACATATTTGCACCTCCTTTTTGGTATAACCCAAAGCCTTAATGGCTCTAATTTTTGAAAAGTCAATATAGATCCCATTATCTTATTAATCATACGGTCAATTAATATAAAGGATTAAGTCTTAAATCACATGTTAAATATTCAAGGTACAAGTTTCACTAACCGGCCAATTTAGGGCAGTCTATAAATAATTATTAACTCATTCTTATTCTTATAAACAAACAGATGGTCCTTAATGATCGCAAGCATGAATTATCAATTTACAGCCTACACACGTGATTTACCAAATTTATGGATGCTACATGTGCATTAGTCAATCCAAACGACATAACATGAAACTCATAGTATTCATTCAAGTTCTGGATGTAGTGATTGGAATAGATAATCTTTTTCGCGGACGCGAAATTGATGATAACCATGCCGTGGATCAAATTCCTGAATATACGCTAGAACCTTGTAAATGATTGAACAATCTATCATCTTGGGTAGTGGATATAGATTTTAATCGTCAATTTACTTAGTTCATGGTAATCAATAAACATAAGAAATAATAACACCATAGCTCTTCATGATGACGAGCTTGGTAGAATAAAAGCTTTCTCCGACAACTCTCTCAGTTGTACGATAATTCTTTTAATTTAGATGGTGCTGACGTACAGTGCACAAGTCACAGGTGCAGCACTGGGAATATAATCAATACCAATTTCAACTTGCCTTAATGGCAAAAGTCTAGGTAATTCACCAATAAATACCTCCTAAAGTTTCAGATAAAAGAAACAACTTTTAATAAATTCACTTTAAGTTCTTTCTAGATTACGAGATCTATAATTAGTTCATAACGATTCATGGTATAAATTTCAAGTCTAAAAGCAGGATATGGTCATCCATCAAGAATTATTTAGGTCACTTTTGATAATCAACATCTTATCTTTTAGGGGAATTCTACTCGAGTTCCCATCAATTAAGACAATGTCGTCATGTCATAATCAATCAATCTATTATACTGGCACTATCAACTTTCCAGTTTCATTACCGTTGATAAGATGTGAACCTCTCAAAAGACTAATAATGACTCATAATCCTTCACAAATTTAAGGATATATGGAGACACAACTACCATTAAAAGAGTAGGGTCAACGCATAATCTACGCGATATAATTTCAAATCAGATACAGACGAAAACATTTAACGAATATGAATATATCCCATGTTTTCATAATTTGAGTACGCATTCGAAAGCTCCTCGGATCGTTACCCAGGTCATTCTAATGAAATCTAATCAAAAGAAATGATAGGAACGTCGATACATCCAATCGGGTATCAACATTCGGTATGCATATATTTTTCCTAAGAATCTCACTACGGGAGAATTGGACAAGAAGGGGATATCAATTGTCAATTAAGACAATTTTCACAGATGAGTAAATTCGATTCAGAAGAATAAATGCTACAGGCACATATGTAGGTGTCCCTAACACTATGTCCCTATTTTTCACTTCTTGCAGATCTCATAAAATTTAATCTTTCACAATCTTTAAAGAAAATGTAGTGTTTATTAATCATTTTTATGGTGACTACTAATCAGCCTTGCATGGTCCATTCCAAATTGTATGTAGGCGCACAACTATATACAATTTCAAGATTAACGATGCAATACTCAGTTCGTCAAAATTTTATCATCATGTTTATAATAAAAACATTTTCATGCTTAATTCTTAAATAAGAATAAAAAATAAATTTACAAAGATTTTCTTTGTTATGAAAACAATTTAGTTTTCCAAGGTGTTTCATAAACAACTTCATTTCGATAACGATTACTTATAAGTCACATTTTAAATAATCCATATGGTGATGAAAACCCAATTTTTCTCAAGGGATACTGTTTTAACTTATAAAAATAATTAGTGATCTGCAAAGGAGTGACGAAAAGTTGTTCACCAAGAACTAACTACAATAATAGGAAATGAGCTTAGCAAAATAATCATGAGGTTCATGACCTCGATGGCACTCAAAAAGAATAATCCACCACATAACTCAATTCGATATGAGTACTTGTTCAATGGTTGCATCACTAATGCAAACATTAGGATGAAGCAATAAAAGATAGATAACATCGATACATGTAGGATTTAACAATCAAAGGTAGTCTTTTCATTAATCACAAACAAGTCAAAATTGTACCGTAACACATTACGTGTCACTATGTCATACAATTCCAAGAACTCGTCCTACCAACTGATGTCTCAGTTAAGTTAGGGATTATTTTTAAAAGATACCACAATGAATACTAATCTACAAGAGTCATTAGGTGTTCCACATGTCCCGAAAGATCCATCGGTCCCAATTCAGAAGAAGATTTCTTCAATTTATTTATTGGACACTAGGCATCCTCATCATTAGACAATGGCCTAGGAACAACACTTAACACGAATCAACAATCAATTAAAACCTTATAATTCAATCACATGACTTAACGACTTCCTCTTATCAATCTCATATTCCATACGAGTTAAATTTTACTTTATTCAAGTTTCAATCAACTTATACTCAATTTGATATCCTACCTCATTCTCCAATACTTTCAACCCTATTCTTAGACCTTAATAGGGCAATAAGAGCTCAATATGATCAACACTTAATTTCCAATCCTATAGCTCCTTTATCAATAGTTATCAAATGAGTCACTAGTATGAAATGACTTGATCATTCAACTAGACTTCTCGTAAAGGTACTAGTGGCATGAGGCTTTTGGGTAATGGTTCCAATGACAGCCTGAAGTGCAACATTCACCCTTTCGATTTCAATTTAAGAATTGGATGACAACGAATCAGATGACATCTTTCTAGGTGGTAACGTTTTGTCAAACTCCACTCTATAAGGAAAGATCGTCATGCCATCGATATCAGATTTAATCTCGGCAATTCCTTTTTTTTATATCACAGTCAACTAATATCAACATTTCTACGAATATCAACTATTTGTTGGGATCATAAATATCCACAACTTGGTTTAGATCTAGGATAACTAGAATTCCTACGGGAATAGCTTCGATTAATTTACTAGGGGATTTAGGGTTCCTTGTGACAATCTACGTCGTATAAATACCTCGTATAAATATAAAAATAATCATCAAACCATCATGTAATCAAATTACATCATATATATATATATATATATATATATATATATATATATATATATATATATATATATATATATATATATATATATATATATATATATATATATATATATATATATATATATATATATATATATATATATATATATATATATATATATATATATATATATATATATATATATATATATATATATATATATATATATATATATATATATATATATATAAATAACACTTCTCAGTCTGGCCTTGTCGGTAACTCGGGAATTCTTCGGCACCGTTATAGTCAAAAGATTTTTAGACATTTTTAGAAAAATGTTTAAAGTTAAAAGATTTTGAAATGTTTTATTCAAAACCATAGTTTTAAAAATCTTTCGTTCTCTATAACGAGAGCTCTAGTACCAAACTGTAACACCCCCAAATTTATACAACTCAATACAGCGGAAGACTCGTTGGTGTTACGGGATAGCACATTACTCACATAATAGACAACGCTTAAAAATCGCGTTGTTTAATAATAAAGCATTTCCATTCATAAATAGCAGATTTACATAGGTCCCAAGTCAAAATATTTCATACAATTTTTACAAAACTTTTGTATGGAAATTATTATTTAAGTGCGGGCCATTAATTCTTGTTGTCTTCCTGAGAATTACCTTCATGTACCTGAGATAAAACATGTTAAAAGAAAAGGTCAGCGATAACGCCGAGTGAATTCATAGAGTTTAATGAAACCATTAATATATCATCGGTATAAAATTATTACCGAAAATAATTTTGTACAAATCTTTGTAATAGGCCATAAAATAGCCAAAGTCATTTTATACAAATCCTTAACAAAATCATAATATAGGCTTTCGCCTTCAAAATCATTATACGAGCCATTGTCGTTAAAAACATCATACAATACGTTTTATAACGTCGTGTAGAGTTAAATAAAAACCGTTATATGAATATGGTTATGTAAAACCAAAACACAAACATAATACCAATAATATGACCCCGTATTGCTAGTCAGGCAATATATCGTAATTCGGTGCGTATAGTAGTATTTCGTTATTTGGATTATTATAAGCCGCATGACATTCTTACCTTACTATATCAAACAACGGGTAGCTAACCCGACAATCATTTGCCCATCTAAATTAGCGTGTCGTCACAATAATCACGCTTGTGTAAATCTTCTCATACATAAACTCGCTTACCAATCAATGTGGCATGACGGGGATCAACCGTCAAGGCGCGAAATGGGGTGATCGTCCCCAAATAGTACTATTATATGCATAAGCGTCTACCAAATCCCGGTAGTTCATAATTCATGCTAATGGGACTTTTAGTGACATAACCTAGCTTTAATAATCCATTTCATTTCGTCTATCGGGTCATTTAATCATTCATCGGGTCATACAATCATTCGGGTCCAAATCAATAAACAAACAATTGGGACAACTAGTGTCTTATTTTATAAAAACTAACATGTTATCTCCCTCGCGGGTTTATAAAACATTTCATAAAAACATTTAAAAGAGTGCGAGGCTATGAACTCACGTTGATGTGGGAAAGCGGGTTATCGGCAATTTGGATGTACGGTACGTGCTTCAATCACGGAAACCTAGACAAATAATACTCGTCTTAGACTTTTGTACAATGACTTTATAAAAATAACAATTATGTATATATATGATGACTTTATATATATGATGATGATCAAGTGGGTTTATACATTTTTACTCATTTTAGTGTTTATGTGTTGGTAACTTCTTACTAGTTTTACCTATTTACAAATTTTAAGTCCAATAAATTTATTATAAGTTCTTTAACTTGTATTAATCCATTTTATACTTGTATTATCAGTATTATACTTTACATGTTGGGCGAAAATGGGTTAAGCCCAATAAGTAATTTTTATAAGTGTTTAACTTATTTAGTTAAATTATTAGTCCAATATGCTAACTTAGCTCGTTAATGTCCGTATGTCATATAGTTCGGGTTTTATCGGTTTTTACTTATATTAGGTACTTATATATCAGTATATGACTTTTAAAAACTTTACATTAGACGGGTTTGATCGTCTAAGTTTTAATTGGCGAAAAACGTTAATTTTACGGTAATAGCTGAAAAAGTCGTAAAAACCATGTTTATAGTTTTTATAACATATAAATCTTATTCAACTACCATTTTTATAAAGTGTCCATTTATTTAACCTTATACATATTTATATAAATGAAATTTATAAGTTAGTGGATTTTAATTCACATTTTATGCTATATTAGTTTGAGTGCTTATATAATACTATTAAACATTAATTCTTTAAAATCTGATTTTTAGTTTCATCTTCACCATTTTTATCATATCTTGAGTTCTATAAGGAGATAGAAGCTCATTTTTGGATGACATAAACTTCATATTATGTTCTACAAAGAAGTTAGTTATAGCTACTGCTCATTCCATGTCTATCTATCGTTAACAGTCCCTACAAAACACTATTCAGATTGGTACACTCATCTTGTTTTGATCATATCTCGCTCATTTTGATGATTCCATTGCATGGACAACTCTCACATGTGTATGACATCTAACACTTACTGTAAATGGATTCCACCATGCAATTTTATCAGTTCATAACTTGGTTACTTACTGTTTTTATACATCCAACAATTTAAGCAAGATTTTAGCCTTGTTTCTTATGGTTTTTCATCTTTTTAACCATGTTTATCACATCTATCAACACCAAATCCCCACATAATATTTTTAATCATCATTCATCATCATATACATATACATAAATAAAGAAATTACAAGATTACATAATCAAATAACAAGAGGATGGGAAGAACAATCTTTATACCACCAAGGTTGTGTAGTTTATGATCAAGGCTTGGATTTTGATGGAAACACTTGTGATAGATTAACACCAACTTTGAAGACCACCAATACTTGTAATCTTCATGTAGAAATCAGGCATTGGACATCACCAAATCTTCTCCTTTGATGTTAAAATCACCAGCAATCAATAGAGCTTGAAAAGGGCTTCATCATATATGTGAATAACATAGGATTTCATGGTTAGATTTGATCAAATGAGGGTGTTTTATGGGTGGTATGGACGAAATTTAGAGAGAGAAGAGTGGAAAATGGTGGTTTGCATGAGTTGCAAATGAAGTGAGTGGTTTTGGTGTTGTTGTTTTAAGTTTAAGTGGTTTGAGGTGGAATAGCTTACTTAGTAAGCTTTAAGAAACAAGTGTTATACTTGTTTATGTAAAGTTGACACCTCAAGGGTGTATGTGGCTAGTTATTGACGGTTTTTAGTGGGGGTGGGGCAAAACTCATTTTGTCTCATCCCCAATTATTTACGGGTGATTCTAGTTTCCTCGATTTACGTGCCCTCGGGTCGTTTTACGAAAAACGTTTTTATAAATTTGAACCAACGGCACAAAAAGAATCTAATAAAAATTGTCTCATCAGAAACAGAGTTCAAAAACGTAAATATGTAATCCTAAGGTTTCCGGTTTAGTCGTAAAGAATGTTAAATTAAAATCGTAAGTCCTAATCTCTTCTCGTAAATTTGTGAGTTTATGAACCAACACAAATTTAAAATCTCAAAATAATATTCACGGATAAATTTATTTCATGAAATGTTGGACTGTCACCAAAACGGTGTATGTAAACGTAAGCACGTAACGTAGAATCCTCCGTTTTAGACGTAGTCGATGCTATTAAAATAATGTTTTTAAATAATATTTCAGAATAAAATATAAACCATAAATTGACGGATTGTCACATAACACATTCTCCTAGGGTTTGTGTGGCCTTATCAAATCTCTGAATTTTAAGGCCAACATTATCCTTATTCTTAATGGCCTCATCTAACTTAGCCTGTAACTCACCATTAACCCTTTCCATGATGTTCCTAACATCATTACTAGCATTTAACTAATGTTTTAAGATATTTATTTTATCTTTTAAGTCAAATTCCATTTTCTTGTACTCAGAAACTGTCTTCTCAGTTTGAGTGAGAGCAATTTGATAGTTAGACAGTTTGCATCTCTCAGTACTCACATCATCTAACAATCTTAACACCTCTTTGTTAAGTTTCTCAGTATTTAACCTACAACCCTTACTACAAAAAGCATCATCGTATACCTCATTATCTGATGAAGAGGAGGAGTGTGACATGAGAGCATATTGAACATGCTCTTCTTCTTCTATCTCAGCAACCAAAGCTTTATCCTCTTCCCCATCCTTAGCCAAATAGCTCCAGTCCCATCCTATACCATCAATTTCTTGCACGACAACCATGGCCTTAGGATCCTGAGCCTTAAAAATTTGGCTTGAGGGTTTGCCAGTATCAGATCTTCTTGGAGATCTGTATTCCCTCATGAAGTGCCCCATACGATGACAATTGTAGCACTAAACCTTGGATTTGTCAAATCCAGCAGTGTCCTTTGCATTAAAGGTCATCTTCTTCTTAAACCTTCTATTCCACCTGTTTGCTCTTATACTTGCAAGAGCCATGTTCCACTTAATATCCATCTCCTCCAAGTGCTCATCACTTATTTGCTCAAGGTCCTCATATGTAATTGATGAGATGGCATTTATACATGATCTCATCGTTCTTTTCGGGCTTTTAATGCATAAAAATGTCATAAAATACCATATATATGCTTGTGTTTGTTTACTTGTGTATTTTAGGTATGGATATCGTGAAAAAGACAAAAGATCACAAGATACAAGGAAAAACGAACACGAGAAACGAAGCCGTACAAAGAACCGGGCCCTAATCATGGAATTTTCATCAAATACCCTTGAAGACTTGAAGACAAAACAAGATTGATCCTCCAAGAATGAAGAAATGACACTTAAAACCCTTGTATATTGATAATTACAAGTTTGGTCCCTTAAGTTTGTCAAAATTGCAAAAAGGTCCTTCAACTTTGAAGAAATGGCAAGAATAGCCCCTCAACAATTTCAAGTTGCCAATAATGGTCCCTCATGAAGATTAAGATGCATTAAAGACCTTTGAAGATCAACTTTGTCCAAAAACAGCCCTTGAATTATTCACAGATGCCAAAAACAACCCTTGAAAACATTGTGGAAAAGTTTTGTGCCAAAATTGCAAAAAGCGGAAAGATATTTTCAAAGGGAATTCGTTTTTGAAGGCTGAAAACCTTTTATACCACAAAACCCAAAACCCAAGGACCAAAAGTGTCAGCTTTGAAACATTTGAAATTAAAACCCGCCTAACACCACCTTTTCCCCCAAATTAGGATCAAAAGGGACTTACTGTACATCTTTACCCACCCAGATTTTACCCAACTAAAACCTTGGGTAAATTTCAATTAAACCTACCCACGTTTGATTCACACGTACCAAAACCCTTCCCACGCCTTAAATCACCAATCCCATGTTTGAGGACCCCACCCCCAAATACCCCGTCCACCAATTACATCAATCCTTGGTCCCCAAGGCTTGTGACGTGTCCAAATTAAACGACCAAGATGATTTGCTTCCTCCCAAAGCAAAATAGATGGATGAGATCAAAAAGGACAGCTTGAATCACCAAAATTCGTCTAGAAGCTTTTGAGGGCATTTTAGGATTTTTCTTGTATTAGGGTTAGTGTTTTTAGGGTTCTAGTATGTTCTATAGTCACTATAAAAGAGACCCCAACCTGTGGGTGATCCTTTGTTCCAGTTTTCGTCATTTAATCTTGTAATTCCTTTTAATAAAAATAAAAGTTGGTTTTTGTTAATGAGAGCAAATTAATTCCTTTTTATTATTTCTTAAAGTTGGTATTTGTTAATGAAGGAAAACTGAGTTCCAAGTTTCAATTTGGTTAAGAGATTTGTGTTTCAAAAATATTTCAAAGGTTTTTGAAATTTGAAAGATATTGGTAAGAAATCTGTGTTAGGGATTTGGTTGTTAAGAAGTTGGTTTGGAATGTTAAGTTAGTGTAATAGAAACGTTTTAGAAGGTTTGGAAAGATTTTGGAAAGAATTTTTAGAAAGAAGAAAAGAAAAATAGATTATATTATTTTTGCTTGTATTTTCTTCTTTGATTTGTTTTAAACAGGTTGAGGAAGTTGTTGATTTGTGTTCTGCACCAGCCCGAGCTGGTAGGGAGGAGGATTTTACATCCTCTAGGGCTTTGGATATAAAGCCCTAAGGTAAAAACCTTTTTCCTTGTTAAAATTTCAGAAAAGTGAAGGTTGCATGCTCTTGTTTGATTTCCTGTTTTAAGTGTGTTATAGGTGTTGGATTTGTATTCTTTTTAGTTGGTATGCATGTTAGAAGATATTGGAATCAGTTTGAATAGGTTTTGTAAGGTTTTGGTTTGATAAATCTTGGTTTACAAAGTTAACAGGGTGTTTGGATAAGTGGATTAGCAGGACACAAGCTTTGATTAGAGCTTTTAAAAGGTGTTAGCTAGTTGAAAAAAGTTTGAGTTAGGTTAATTACTAGTTAGTAAGTAAGTTTGGAGAGATTTGAAGCTGATTTGTATGCTCAAAAAGTGATAAGGTTGTAAGAAATCTGCATATCATCTAATCTGCCTAATTTTCATGATATTTGGTACTTGGTCTTTGATTTCTGTCAAGGTTTAGGCTAAAGGAGTTATTGTAACTGCTTAAGTGTAATTTAGAGAGTGTGTGTGCATGATTGTGTCACTTGAATCTCACTAGGTTGCTAGAAAATTGCAATAACACCCACAGACTTCATCAAATTATCTCAGCAACTCTATTGTGCTTTTGTGTGCATTGTTTTGAGGATTTTTGTGTGCTAAGTGATTTGTAATTGCTCTTTGTGACTCCTTGTGCTTCAATA
The DNA here is from genome assembly GCA_025667525.1 of Glebionis coronaria. Taxonomy (NCBI): domain Eukaryota; kingdom Viridiplantae; phylum Streptophyta; class Magnoliopsida; order Asterales; family Asteraceae; genus Glebionis; species Glebionis coronaria. The sequence continues at coordinate 317,501,734 of CM046875.1, read as the reverse complement.
AGCACAAGGGTGCCCAATTGCTCCAAAAATCTATACCAAATAAGCCAAGAATCCAAGTCCTCTTGGATTCTACCACTTGTGAAAAGCAAAACACAAGAGCAATCTGCTTGTGTTCATATTTCGAACCAGGCCACGTTTTTCCTTGAATTCGTGTTAAAATCTTGGTAAAAAAGGGAGTTTGGATTGGTTTATAAGCTTATTAGTGTCAGTTTTAAGTTGGAAATAAAAAAAAATAAATAGCAAAAACCGTCATAGCATGGACTCGAACCCCCGACCTGTCGAGCAGGAGTGAAAGGGCTTACCATTGATCTATGAGGCTTTTTCTGTTAGCCTCCCAACACGTAAACTACTTAACACTTTTTCATTTGTATTATTTTAAAAAAATCCGTAGCTATTTTTCGTCTTTTCTAGCTTATTCATTAAGCTAAATTGGTTTGGCTTATTTTTCTTAGGTCCTTAATAGAATTTGTGATTTTTCTAGACTGGTTTTAGATTTTTCCATTCATTATATTATTTTTTAGGATTTATTTATTACCCGTATTTTAGAAAAGCAATAAAAAATACCAAAAAGAGTTTAAATTTTTAGGAAAAATAATTTTTAGGTTTTAAAATATTATTTTGAGGTTTACATCTAGTTTAGGTTTTAGAAACTTTAATTTTTAATTTTATAATATTTAAGGTTTTTTATAAACTTTAAGGATTTTTATAAAATTATCAAAAAGGTTTTAGGAGCTCTAATTAGTGTTTTTCTCTTAATTATATTATTTAGAATTTTTAGAAATTTTTTAGAATTAATTTTAGTAACTTTTTATTTTTAGCAATATTTTAATATTATTTTATTATTAATTTTTCAAAATTTTATTTTCTTTCTTTTTCATTTTTCTTAGGATCTTTATCATTAATTAGGACTATTTCCATTTTTAGAATAATTTTATAGCTTTTAGATTTATTTCTATAATTATTTTAAGTTTGATTAAATTTTAATCATTTTAAATCATTTTTAGAGTTTTAAAAAATAGTTTTAATAGCTTTTAATTTTTAGAAAAATACTTTTTAGTCTTCTAATAATATAAGTTAAGTGATTATTCAATAAAATCATATTTTAGACATTTGAATTAGTTAAATCTAATTTTAGGGCTTTAATTAGCATTTAAAATTAAATATTTAATTAATAAAAGGTTTTAAAATATCTTTATTGGATTTTTAACTTTATTTATATTATTTTAGACTTGTTTTAGTCTTTTTTTAATCTTTTCTTGATTTTGTTTTTGGTTTTAGATAATTTTTTATTTTTGTGGTTTTTCTACGGCTTTACGTTTACGTTTTTTACGTCATAGTGTAATTTTCACGAAATCGTCTTCCATCTTCTCAATATTAATCTCAAATACATACAAGTTAATTCACAACACATATACCTCCTTGGGAAACGAACTTTTTCTCTTCTCTTTATTTGATTAAGGGTCATTACTTGTGGTTTTCCTAAATCACTCGTTAATACTTACCGCTACTTTTAGTTGCTTGTTTTTCCTAAAGCAAGTATCTAAATTTACCTACAATCATTTTGGCGCCGCTGCCGGGGAGGTGTGTTGTGCTTTAATTTGGAAGCTTTTGTTTTTGATATTATCCATAATAAGTATTTGTGTTAAGTGGAACTCCCTTAACACGTATTATCGGTTTTCTTGGTTTTTCTTGTACAAATATTATTAATATATTGTATTAAGTATCACAATCAAAATACAATATCTCCAAAAGTGTGAAAACACAACCTTAATTGGGATTTGATCTCCTAATTATTGTATTCGAATCTCAAACAGAAAGAAAAGGCAAAAATAGATAAATACTTTCGTGAAGCTCGATTTTGAAAAATACAAACTATAAGGTGGGTATAAGGCGGGTATTATAAAATATACCCTAAGGAAAAAGGCTCTTAAGTGCTTCGCGCCGCCTCGTTTCCCCGCTTGCTTGTGAGTATTTTGAGATTGAAGGCTAATCGAGGGTTTTGCCGCCCAAAGTATTAATATGTATACTATATTTGCTTGGTTTCTTTGTGATTAAACCCTCGTGAACAATTTGGTTTTCACCAAAGTTCTAAAGTCATTCGAAGGCGTTCACTCCACGTGATCGTTTTCATTCCTTTGAGGCTTCTTTAATCAAGAGTTTGATTCGAGGAGAGATTTTGTAGATTGTTGTCTACGAAGATACACCAAAATCCAAAAAAATTAAATATCATCAAAAACACAAAAAAATTGAAAATCCACAAAACAACCAAAAAAAAAAATCTTCTTTGCTCACCTCCCATTCTTCGTGTAGTTTATGATCACTCGTAATCAAGCTAAACGAGCTCGTAAACGTCTTCAAAATCAAGCAAATCAAGGATCGTTGATTGTTGAAGAACCTCCAATTGTTGAACCTATTGTAGAACAAGAAGTCGTAATGGCTAATCGTACTACGATGGAGTTGCTACAAGCACCCACCGAGGGTTTTGGAGAGGCCATTGTTATTCCCGCCATCCTTGCGGAGAATTTCGAGATTAAGACGGGTTTAATGTCGATGTTGCAAGCAAACAAGTTTCGAGGTCACGAGAAAGACAACCCGCATTACCACATTAGGAATTTCAACCGTCTCACCGCTACTAGCAAATTTAAGGATGTTCCACATGACGCCATTAAGATGATGTTGTTTCCATACTCGTTGGATGGACCCGCAAAAATTTGGCTCGAGAAAGAACCGCCAAATTCGATTTTGACATGGACCGATCTCGTTTCTAAGTTTGTGAACAAGTTTTTTCCACCATCTAAAACAACACACTTAAAAAATGAGATTTCACGATTTGTGCAACGTAACAATGAAAGTTTTTCAATGGCATGGGAACGATTTAAAGAGATGTTACATGAATGTCCTCACCATGATTTTTCGGAATTACATCAAATTGATACCTTTTATAATGGGCTTAATGATCATGAACGAGATTATTTGAATGCCGCCGCGGGTGGTAATTTTTTGTGCAAGACGACAAATGAGGCTTTACAAATCATTGAAAATCGATCTAAGGTTTATAGCCCTCGTAACACACCGAGTGTTGCCAATATGGGTTCGTCATCGTCATCACAATCGTCTCGTAGCATTAACGCCTTACATGATGAAGCTAATGAGGAAAATCGGTTTTTTGATAGATTTGCTAATCTAATGTCCCATTGGAAGGCTCAAGAAGCTTCCAATTCCGCTTCGGTTAAAGCGGTTGCTAAGAGTTGTTTATCTTGTGGGGGAGCTCATGATCTTTCCGAGTGCATTACCGCAGATGGTAACACTTCGAGTGCTTATGTAGCAACGGGAACTTATAACCAAAACGGCCAAGGTTCCCGCCAAAATCAAGCTCCACCAAACCAAAATGCTAATAATTATCGAAACAACAACCAAGGTAATTACCAAGGCAACACACGCAATTACAACAAAGGGAATTATCAAAGTGGGAATGGACAAATCTCTAATCAAAACCAAAACCGTGATTTTCAAAACACTACACAAGGTTTTCAAAATGCTCACACGAAAAATTTGCAAGGAGAATTTTTGGATTATGCAAAAGCAAATGATGCTAAATTTGATAATATGCAACGTTAGATGATTAGCTTAAGATCCGAGTTGAAAAACGAGCTTAAAAATGAACTTGCTAATGAACTTAAAACTCATGCAAACAAAATGGAAGGAAATGTCCAACGTCTTCAACAAAACCAACAAAAGATGGAATTAGGACAACATGAGATTAAGCAAGAGTTATTGAAAGCGGATGCTAGGCAATCAAAATTTGAGGACCGAATGGCTAAGATGTTTGAAGCTATCATGTGTAAACCCTCTTCTTCGGGTGGTCTTCCTAGTGATACCATTAACAACCCGAGGGGAGAATTGAAGGTTGTTGCTACACGAAGTGGTAAAACTTTCAAAGAACCAATCTCTCGTCCAAGTACTTCTACGGAGAAGGAAATCGAGAAAGAACCCGAGGTGATGGTCGAAAAGGAGCACATTACAATCCCACGAAGTACCGCTCAAACCACACCTACGGTTGAACCAATACCAATTATGGAACCCGAGTTTCCAAGGCCGTTGCCTAATGACCAACCCACACCACCTTTACCTTACCCTTCGAGACGAAACAAAGAGAAAGCACAAGAAAGGAACAATTATCAATTTGAGCTATTTATGAAAATGTTTCGTGATTTGCATTTTAACATAAGTTTTGCCGACGCTCTTATCATGATGCCTCGATTCGCCGCAAACTTCAAAAGTATGCTAAACAACAAAGAAAAGTTACAACAATCGTCTAGTTGTTCATCGGTTTTTCTAAGCCGCATACCACAAAAAGTCGGTGATCCCGGTAAATTTTTGATTCCGTGTGCTATTCAAGATATGGAGGAATGCTACGCCTTGGCCGATCTTGGTGCTAGTATTAATTTAATGCCTCTCGAGATTTTCAAATCGCTTTCGCTTCCGGCTCTTACTCCTTCGAACATGTCCATCGAGATGGCCGATCATTCTACGATCATGGCATGTGGAGTAGCCGAGGACGTTTTCGTTAAAGTCGGAAAGTTTTACTATCCCGTTGACTTTATCGTTGTAGACATTCCTATCGATCAAAAAGTTCCTCTCATTTTGGGTCGTTCATTTTTGGATACATCAAGAGCACTTATCGATGTTCATGCTCGAAAAATCACCCTTCGTTTCAATGAAGAAGAACTTGTCATCAATGCAACACAAAACTCCAATCTTTCTCATGTCTATTCTATTGCAACTTTAAACCATGGTGATTCAACCAATGTCGTTTGCAAAGAATTTTCACCAAGAGTTTTAGGGAATGTCTCCAAAAACAATTTACCATTTCCTCCGCCGGTGGAGGTTATGAGTGCAAAACCTACAAAGAAGAAACCGTCAATACTTGAATCGAAAAATCCTTCGCCTCATCTCGAACATTCATTCTTGAAAAGTATTGATAAGTTGCCGGTTTCTACGGAAGATCTTTCGGATGATGAATATGTTGACCCCAATGGGGAGGTTTTCTTCGTCGATAAACGTTTTGAGAACTTGCCACCACCAAAACCAAAACGGTTTCAAAATGTGAGAATTTTTAGTGTGACTAACATCATCTTAGAAACACCGAATATTTTCGACATAATCAAAAAGGGTTTTCATAAGGAGAGTTTAAAAGATAACAAAGAAAAAGATCTTAAATGTGATTTAATTGATTTTTCTACAAATCTAACTCCGTCATCACCACGTGTTTTGAGTGCTACAAACTCGTCTACTCCTTTTGACGATGTTTTGTGTGGTCCTAGTATGGGGGAAGCCCCTTATGTTCCCTCATCCTTGTCCACCGAGGACGAGATATTCGATCCCGGAATTTCATATAAAGGGAAATCTCGGTCTTCCACCGATGCAATAAATGGAAAATCTTTCTATTTGCTTGGTGCGAGTCTACCTCGAGTAGCTCAAACGTTTGTCTTACCAATTGTCTCACCCTTCTACTTCTCATCTATTTTCTTCAAACTCTTTGAGTTTATGGCACATGTTAGAGTGGTGTTAATTTGTTTTTCCAATGGAAACGAGAACGCCATTTTCGACCCCGGTATTTTGCATCATCTAAGGACTTAGTCCTTTTTACCGGTTGCTTTTTGGGCCTTGTTTATCATGTAAGCCCCATTGACCACACCATGATATCCCTAAATGTTCACATTTTAAGGGGATCGAGTCGAGCTCATGACTCGGTAATCAAAAACGAGGTGCCTCGTGGGGGAAATCCCATGCTTATGCTTATTATTCACTAATAAGGGGACTTGTACCCTTCCAACTCGTTGTCTCGTGGTTGTTTGTGGTTGTGTTATCTAGATCATCATCATCATCTACGATTGAAGACTCTCGTGTTCGTTTACGTGAGCCTCCATCGTTCGTTTGAAGAAGTTTTTCACGATTCCATGACATATCCTTTATTGTTCTAACAATTATCTTTTAGCATAATTAATAAACGGCTTTAGATATATTGTTGATCACCCTTTCCATGCTAGATCCTAAGCATTCGACTCTTCGTCTCTAGTATGGGGGTGCTCCACCTTTAGACTCGAAACATTGAGGACAATGTTTACTTTTAGTATGGGGGGTGAATAGGTACTTGCTTTGCTACGCCCTCACGTTTTCCAACGTTCAATGTTTTGTTTTGCTAATAAGGCTAAAAATGGCCAAATTTTAAAATTTTTCTTAGTTTTCATAAGTGTTTTTAAGACACGAATGTATATTTTCCGATGGGTAGAATAAGAGTTAATTTTTGACTTGATGGGCATTTGGAGCCATTTACATTCCTTAACCCGCTCAATTCAAGTTTTGCTAGACTTTTATATAGGGAGCTTTAAAACGCGAAAGTCTTAATTCATTCGGGTTAAGAACAAGAACTTTTCGCAAGTTCCTATAATTGATTCTAGAAAGTCACTTATCAAGGGAACTTTAAAACGCATTCTCTAAACTTGAAAAGTCCAAGAAAGTGCAAGATCCTATAGGTGGCTTGAAAACCCAAAACTTTGATTTGATATAGTCTTAATGAAAGCTAATCCAAATTTGGCTTAATTTTGACTTGCATGGCTAAGTATTCACGAGTCTCTTTAATTAGAGGTCTTTATATAGTGAAGAACGAGAAATGATAGAGTTAGACAAGTGATCATGCTAAACGTAGAACATGAAAGTGTTCTTTCAAAAACTCATATGTTTTTAATTGTGGCTTTTTCTTCCCATAAGATCAATGCATTAGGAATAAATCATAATTGCAATAAGTAAGGTCGTACGATTTGAAAGGTTACTTAGCCTCTAGCGCAAGATCGTTTAAAAGTTGCTCGGGGTTGAATAGAGTTCATAGCCAAGGCATAACTTATTGAAGCGGGACGCGAAGATTGGCGATCATCCAAAAAGGCCCTAACAAGGCATGAGGAGCTCTATTTTTGCTAAAGATCCAAAGATGATGTGAAGTATCATTATTCCTAAATCAATATGAAGGATCGAGACACACGACGAGAAGCTATTACTCCCCTAAAGAATGGAGAAAGTCTATCCAAAAAGACCCTAACAAGGTATGAGGATAAATATATCCAAGTCCGAAAAGGAGGCGGATCGTTGTATATCAAAATCCAAAGTAAAGATTGAAGAAAAATGATGAAGTCGTGGTCCTATATGAAGAATCTCTCAAAAACGTCAAGTGAAGAAATTCCAAAAATATGAAGAGAAGACCATTATTTCAAGAACGTCTTCCCAAGATTTGAAGTATGAAGTACATGCCAAATATCGGTCCGAGAAAGGTCTCAAATCGTGAAACGAGTTATGCCAAGATATGAACTTAAGGAGATACACGAGAAGCCGTTTTAAAAGATTTTGTCCTTCGGCTAACTATTGATCAAATCGTGCTACTTTGCTTTCGGACTAATAACTACTCAAATAAGTCAATATGAATCACTTGTGATCCATGACAAATAGATAAAAAATACTAGTAACCCATTTCCTTTTATAAATAACTAGGATTGCGGGGAGAAAAAGTATTACACAATTTGAACGTATGAGTAGTGTTAGCATTGTGACTTGTACCAACAATGATCTTGTTTTTGCACTTGGCATGGAATGTATGACAATCAAGGATGACGAAGTTTACTCTAAGGGACATTAACTTGTTTCTATTCTTTGACCCTAAAAGTCACCTTTTGGTGATGAAAATCATACATTATGTCTTTACACATTCTCGTAGTATGTTGCAAGTCTTTTACTCTTCAATAAAGGTTAATAAAATTGAACTTTGGTGATGCTTAGATACTTTATTCTAGCATTGCGTGAGGGCACGGCAATGGCTTAGTATGGGGGAGTGATGAGATGGCATTTATACATGATCTCATCGTTCTTTTCGGGCTTTTAATGCATAAAAATGTCATAAAATACCATATATATGCTTGTGTTTGTTTACTTGTGTATTTTAGGTATGGATATCGTGAAAAAGACAAAAGATCACAAGATACAAGGAAAAACGAACACGAGAAACGAAGCCGTACAAAGAACCGGGCCCTAATCATGGAATTTTCATCAAATACCCTTGAAGACTTGAAGACAAAACAAGATTGATCCTCCAAGAATGAAGAAATGACACTTAAAACCCTTGTATATTGATAATTACAAGTTTGGTCCCTTAAGTTTGTCAAAATTGCAAAAAGGTCCTTCAACTTTGAAGAAATGGCAAGAATAGCCCCTCAACAATTTCAAGTTGCCAATAATGGTCCCTCATGAAGATTAAGATGCATTAAAGAACTTTGAAGATCAACTTTGTCCAAAAACAGCCCTTGAATTATTCAAAGATGCCAAAAACAACCCTTGAAAACATTGTGGAAAAGTTTTGTGCCAAAATTGCAAAAAGTGGAAAGATATTTTCAAAGGGAATTCGTTTTTGAAGGCTGAAAACCTTTTATACCACAAAACCCAAAACCCAAGGACCAAAAGTGTCAGCTTTGAAACATTTGAAATTAAAACCCGCCTAACACCACCTTTTCCCCCAAATTAGGATCAAAAGGGACTTACTGTACATCTTTACCCACCCAGATTTTACCCAACTAAAACCTTGGGTAAATTTCAATTAAACCTACCCACGTTTGATTCACACGTACCAAAACCCTTCCCACGCCTTAAATCACCAATCCCACGTTTGAGGACCCCACCCCCAAATACCCCGTCCACCAGTTACATCAATCCTTGGTCCCCAAGGCTTGTGACGTGTCCAAATTAAACGACCAAGATGATTTGCTTCCTCCCAAAGCAAAATAGATGGATGAGATCAAAAAGGACAGCTTGAATCACCAAAATTCGTCTAGAAGCTTTTGAGGGCATTTTAGGATTTTTCTTGTATTAGGGTTAGTGTTTTTAGGGTTCTAGTATGTTCTATAGTCACTATAAAAGAGACCCCAACCTGTGGGTGATCCTTTGTTCCAGTTTTCCTCATTTAATCTTGTAATTCCTTTTAATAAAAATAAAAGTTGGTTTTTGTTAATGAGAGCAAATTAATTCCTTTTTATTATTTCTTAAAGTTGGTATTTGTTAATGAAGGAAAACTGAGTTCCAAGTTTCAATTTGGTTTAGAGATTTGTGTTTCAAAAATATTTCAAAGGTTTTTGAAATTTGAAAGATATTGGTAAGAAATCTGTGTTAGGGATTTGGTTGTTAAGAAGTTGGTTTGGAATGTTAAGTTAGTGTAATAGAAACGTTTTAGAAGGTTTGGAAAGATTTTGGAAAGAATTTTTAGAAAGAAGAAAAGAAAAACAGATTATATTATTTTTGCTTGTATTTTCTTCTTTGATTTGTTTTAAACAGGTTGAGGAAGTTGTTGATTTGTGTTCTGCACCAGCCCGAGCTGGTAGGGAGGAGGATTTTACATCCTCTAGGGCTTTGGATGTAAAGCCCTAAGGTAAAAACCTTTTTCCTTGTTAAAATTTCAGAAAAGTGAAGGTTGCATGCTCTTGTTTGATTTCCTGTTTTAAGTGTGTTATAGGTGTTGGATTTGTATTCTTTTTAGTTGGTATGCATGTTAGAAGATATTGGAATCAGTTTGAATAGGTTTTGTAAGGTTTTGGTTTGATAAATCTTGGTTTACAAAGTTAACAGGGTGTTTGGATAAGTGGATTAGCAGGACACAAGCTTTGATTAGAGCTTTTAAAAGGTGTTAGCTAGTTGAAAAAAGTTTGAGTTAGGTTAATTACTAGTAAGTAAGTAAGTTTGGAGAGATTTGAAGCTGATTTGTATGCTCAAAAAGTGATAAGGTTGTAAGAAATCTGCATATCATCTAATCTGCCTAATTTTCATGATATTTGGTACTTGGTCTTTGATTTCTGTCAAGGTTTAGGCTAAAGGAGTTATTGTAACTGCTTAAGTGCAATTTGGAGAGTGTGTGTGCATGATTGTGTCACTTGAATCTCACTAGGTTGCTAGAAAATTGCAATAACACCCACAGACTTCATCAAATTATCTCAGCAACTCTATTGTGCTTTTGTGTGCATTGTTTTGAGGATTTTTGTGTGCTAAGTGATTTGTAATTGCTCTTTGTGACTCCTTGTGCTTCAATAAGCACAAGGGTGCCCAATTGCTCCAAAAATCTATACCAAATAAGCCAAGAATCCAAGTCCTCTTGGATTCTACCACTTGTGAAAAGCAAAACACAAGAGCAATCTGCTTGTGTTCATATTTGGAACCAGGCCACGTTTTTCCTTGAATTCGTGTTAAAATCTTGGTAAAAAAGGGAGTTTGGATTGGTTTATAAGCTTATTAGTGTCAGTTTTAAGTTGGAAAAAAAAAAAATAAATAGCAAAAACCGTCATAGCATGGACTCGAACCCCCGACCTGTCGAGCAGGAGTGAAAGGGCTTACCATTGATCTATGAGGCTTTTTCTGTTAGCCTCCCAACACGTAAACTACTTAACACTTTTTCATTTGTATTATTTTAAAAAAGCCGTAGCTATTTTTCGTCTTTTCTAGCTTATTCATTAAGCTAAATTGGTTTGGCTTATTTTTCTTAGGTCCTTAATAGAATTTGTGATTTTTCTAGACTGGTTTTAGATTTTTCCATTCATTATATTATTTTTTAGGATTTATTTATTACCCGTATTTTAGAAAAGCAATAAAAAATACCAAAAAGAGTTTAAATTTTTAGGAAAAATAACTTTTAGGTTTTAAAATATTATTTTGAGGTTTACATCTAGTTTAGGTTTTAGAAACTTTAATTTTTAATTTTATAATATTTTAAGGTTTTTTATAAACTTTAAGGATTTTTATAAAATTATCAAAAAGGTTTTAGGAGCTCTAATTAGTGTTTTTCTCTTAGTTAGAATATTTTAAGTTTTTAGAAATTTTTTAGAATTAATTTTATAAACTTTTTATTTTTAGCAATATTTTAATATTATTTTAATATTAATTTTTCAAAATTTTATTTTTCTTTCTTTTTCATTTTTCTTAGGATCTTCATCATTAATTAGGACCTTTTCCATTTTTATAATATTTTTATAGCTTTTAGATTAATTTTTATAATTATTTTAAGTTTAATTAGGTGTTAATTATTTTTAATCATTTTTAGAGTTTTTAAAATAGTTTTAATAGGTTTTAATTTTTAGAAAATTACTTTTTAGTCTTCTAATAATATAAGTTAAGTAATTATTCAATAAAATCATATTTTAGACATTTGAATTAGTTATATTTAATTTTAGGGCTTTAATTAGCATTTAAAATTAAATATTTAATTAATAAAAGGTTTTAAAATATCTTTGTTGGATTTTTATCTTTATTTATATTATTTTAGACTTCTTTTTAGTCTTTTTAATTATTGATTTTGTTTTTGGTCTTAGTATTAGATAATTTTTAATTTGGGTAGTTTTTCACGACTTTACGTCGTTTACGTCATAGTGTAATTTTCACGAGACCGTCTTCTCATCTTCTCAATATTAATCTCAAATAACTACAAGTTAATTCACACACATATACCTCCTTGGGAAACGAACTTTTTCTTCTCTTTATTTGATTAAGGGTCATTACTTGTGGTTTTCCTAAATCACTCGTTAATACTTACCGCTACTTTTAGTTGCTTGTTTTTCCTAAAGCAAGTATCTAAATTTACCACAATCAGTAATCACTGAACCGTTGGGCAAAGAAGCAATTTAAGCACACATAGTATCCAGATCCAAACCAGCAGGCTTAACTCTTGGAGAATCACTTTTGTATGTGTCAGCGTCTGAATGTGAGGCGTTGACAGGATATGTTCCAGCGTTGACACATGTTGATCCAGTAACTGGGTGCATGTAAGAGTCCTTCTGATCAAATTGGCCTTCACTATGTGAGAAGAAGGCCATGTTGCTATTAGTAGACTTACTTCCATGCTCCAAAAGAGTTTCATTCTCCAACAGCCTTAGTTTGTTGTAGATATCATCAAAAGTAGAACTTTTGTGAGTGTTATTGGCAAGTATAGATCTTGCCTCAATCTTCCACGCATCACCAAGGATTTTAAGAAAGGTGGCAATAGTGTCAACATCACCAACTTGTGTCCCCATGAAGGACAGCTTGCTCGTAATGTCAAGCAGTCTGCTTCTAACACTGCTAAGCTTCTCATTAGGTTGAGCCTTGAAAACAACATACTCATGCATGAGTTGCTTCTTCTTCTCTTCCTTAGTATCATCATTGCCACCATATGCAACTTCAAGAGTTGCCTAAAGGTCTTTTGTAGAATCATAACCTCTGTATTTATGCTGGTTCTCTTGTCCCAAAGAGAGTTTCAGAATGTTTAGGGTTTTCATATCAACCCTTCTCTTTGCTATGTCTTCAGCAGACACAGCTCTACCATCACCAGGTTTTTCTTTCTTATCTGCTTCTGGACATCCAGCAACAACAGTTCTTGTAGCAATGGCAACAGCAACCTTTTCAGCTTTATTGAATGTGTTTCTATATTCAATTATCTCCAAGAGAGTGTAGTCATAGATCCCCAGATATTGATCAAAGTTGAATTTCCAAAACTCGAAGTTGGTTGCATCAAGCATGGGAATCTTGATGTTTGGTAAAGGTGAGGAGGAGGAGGTTACTTCTGGATTTGACATGATGTTTTTAGGGTTTTGTGAAAATTAGGGTTTTGGTGATTTTAGGGTTCTTGTATTCTTTAAGATCAAAAGTTTCTCAACAAGCTCTAATACCACTTGTTGATCCCAAACTTAGATCGATTTAGCTTTATGTATACGAGATTAGATCAAGTTATACACGTAGAGAAACCTTTGTATATGTATATAATAATCTAAGTGTTATGCAGAATTAACACTTAAACAAGAACACACAAAGATGTAAACAAACTTTCACTTGATTAATGATAACAAACTTGCTTACAATGAAAGTGTTTAACGTATGAAAACTTATATTGAACAATAACCTAAAGGTCTTCTTTTATAGACATAAGAAGCCTTGTACAAGAGTCTACGTATCAACTATTCTAGGTAAAGATAATTATAGAAAATACAATGTTGAACTTATCTTTACTAGAAACAAACTAGAAACAATATACGCGTAGACAAAATCTTTCCATCAATGCTTGTCTTCAATGTATCAACACTTGACTTCTTCTTGTCAACGCTTGATCTGTTAGCGTTTGTTTTCTTCCTATCAACGCTTGTTTTACTCTTGTCAGCGCTCAAGTGAACTGGCTATATTTTATTCCCAACAAAATCATCCAACAGTTTATTTCTAAACTCACCACCATTATCACTTCTAAGCATTTTAAATTCATTACTAGTTTTCTTTTCTATTTGGGTAATAAAGCTAATTAAAGTATCAGCAGTGTCACTTTTCATAGCTAAAACGAAAGTCTAAGTAAACGTAGAAAAATCATCCGTGATGACAAAGCAGTATGATTTACCATTCAAACTCTCTATATTAGTTGGACCAAACAGGTCCATATGCAGCAAGTGAAGTGGTATAGAACTAAAGTGCACGTGTTTAGACTTAAATGAGACCATGTGCTGCTTGCCTTTAAGGCATGCTACACAAGAGTGGTAATTGTAGAAAGCCGTTTCAGGCAAACCATCAACCAAGCCAAGTCTCACAAGTCTGTTTATATTCTTAAAGTTAATGTGCCCTAGTCTCCTGTGCCATAGATTACTCTCATCAACTGAAGCTTTAGCATAAAAACATGACATATTATTATTCATCCTAATACCATTAAGATTCACATTATAAATGTCCTTATGCCTAGGTGTTCTATAGTCAATATATTTCTCATCTGGTATTTTAGAATCCTTGCTCAACACCAAGCATTCAGTATTAGTAAAAAGAACCTTATTTTTGGTATCACAGACTTGTGATACACTAAAAAGATTGTAATCAAGTTCTTTTACCAGAAACACGTTTTCAAAACGCAAGTTCTTGGTGAGAAGAGTTCCTTTGCCTGTGATAGTTCCATATCTGCCTCCAAAGTAAACTTTATCACCATCCTTAATGGGAGTGAAGTTAGTGAGATAATCTTCTGTAACACCACTAAATTTATACAACTCAATACAGTGGAAGACTCGTTGGTGTTACGGGATAGCACATTAATCACATCATAGACAACGCATAAAAATCGCGTCGTTTAATAATAAAGCATTTCCATTCATAAATATCAAAGTTACATAGGTCCTAAGTCATATTATTTCATACAAGTTTTACAAAGAATTTGAATGGAAATTATTGTTTAAGTGCGGGCCATGAATTCTTGTTGTCTTCCCGAGAATTACCTTCAAGTACCTGAGATAAAACATGTTAAAAGAAAATGTCAGCGATAACGCCGAGTGAATTCATAGAGTTTAATAAATTCCATCAATATAACTTTGGTATAAAATTATTACCAAAAATCATTTCGTACAAATCATTGTAATAGGCCATAAAATAGCCAAAGTCATTTTTATACAAATCCTTATCGAAAATCATAATATATGCATTTGCCTTAAAAATCATTATACGAGCCAATGTCATCATAAAATACGTTTGATAACGTTGTATAGATTAAATAAAAACCGTTATATGAATATGGTTATATAAAACCAAAACACGAACATAATATCAATAGTATGACCCCGTATTGCTAGTTAGGCAATATATCGTAATTTAATGCTTAAAGCAGTATTTCATTAATTGGATTATTATAAGCCGCATGACATTGTTACCTTACTATCACAACAACGGGTAGCTAACCCTATACTCAATTTGCCCATCTAAGTTAGCGTGTCGTCACAATAATCACGCTATGGAAATCTTCTCATATATAAATTCGCTTACCAATCAATGTGACACGACGGGGATCAACCGTCAAGGCGCGAACTGGGGTGATCGTCCCCAAATAGTACTATTATATGCATAAGCATCTACCAAATCCCGGTAGTTCACAATTCATGCTAATGGGACTTTTAGTGACATAACCTAACTTTAATAATCCATTTCATTTCATCTATCGGGTCATTTAATCATTTATCGGGTCATACAATCATTCGGGTCCAAATCAATAAACAGGCAATCGGGAAAAATGGTGTCCTATTTTATCAAAACTAACATGTTATCTCCCTCGCGGGTTTATAAAACATTTCATAAAAAAACATTTAAAAGAGTACGAGGCTATGAACTCACGTTGATGTGGGAAGGCGGGTTATCGGCAATTCGGACGTACGGTACGTGCTTCAATCACGGAAACCTAGACAAATAATACTCGTCTTAGACTCTTGTCCAATGACTTTATAAAAATAACAATTATGTATACATATGATGATTTTATATATGATGATCAAGTGGGTTTATATATTCTTATTTACTCATTTTAGAGTTTATGTGTTGGTAACTTTTTACTAGTTTACTAGTTTTACCTATTTACATGTTTTAGGTCCAATAAGCCTATTATAAGTTTATTAGCTTGTATTAATCCATTTCATACTTGTATTATCAGTATTTATACTTTACATGTTGAGCTTAAATGGGTTAAGCCCAATAAGTAATTTTTATAAGTGTTTAACTTATTTAGTTAAATTATTAGTCCAATATGCTAACTTAGCTCGTTAATGTCCGTATGTCTTATAGTTCGGGTTCTATTCGTTTTTACTTGTATTAGGTACTTATATATCAGTATATGACTTTTAAAAACTTTACATTACACGGGTTTGATCGTCTAAATTTTAATTGGCGAAAAACGTTAATTTTACGGTAATAGCAGAAAAAGTCGTAAAAATCATGTTTATAGTTTTTATACTTATAAATCTTATTCAACTACCATTTTTATAAAGTGTCCATTTATTTAACCTTATACATATTTATATAAATGAAATTTATAAGTTAGTGGGTTTTAATTCACATTTTATACTATATTAGTTTGAGTGCTTATATAATACTATTAAACATTAATTCTTCAAAATCTGGTTTTTAGTTTCATGTTCACCAAAACTGCCATATCTAGAGTTCTATATGGAGATAGAAGCCCAAATGTTTATGGCATAAACTACATGATATGTGCTCTATTTAACTCTCCTATGGCTACTGTTGAATCAGCCTCTAAATATTTTATAAATTTCGTCCAAAATAGTGTACTCAGATTTGCACTTTAAACTTGTTTTGATCATATCTCACTCATTTTTATGATTCCATTGCATGACCGACTCTCACATGTGTATAACACCTAATACTTACTGTATATTGATTCCACTTTACCATTTTATCAGTTTATCATTTGGTTACTTACTGTTTTTATACAGCCATCTTATTAAGCAAGATTTAACCATTTTTACATGTGGTTTTTCCATCTTTTTACCCATGTTTATCAAATCTATCAACACCAAATCCCCACATAATATTTTTAATCATCATTCATCATCATACACATATACGTAAATAAAGACAATACAAGATTACATAATCAAAATAACAAGAGGATAGGAAGAACAATCTCTATACCACCATTAGTGATGAAAAAATGAGTCTTTGATGAACAAGGCTTGGATATTGATGGCAAAACTTGTGATAAAACAATATCATCTTCAAGTCTACCAACCTTTATAAACTTCTCATGAAAAATCAGCCCTATGACACCAACAAATCTTCTCCTTGGATGTTAGAATCACCTCCAATCTTTAAAGCTTCAAAGTAGCATCATCATGTGAATGAATAACACATGATTTTATGGCTACCATAGATAAAATGAGGGTTGTTTTTTATGATTGTTGGACGAATTTAAGAGAGAGAGGAGAGGAAAAATGGTGGTTTGCATGTGAAAATGGAAGTAAGGGTAAGTGTTAGTGGTTTTGTGGTTTTGGTGGGTGAATAATGCTTCCATGTTAAGCTAAGCTTACATGTGTAAGCTTGTAGAGTGTAAGGATGCCACATCAAATGATGTGGTGTCCTCTTGGCCTTCCCTTTTAGTTAGTGGGGTGGGATAAACTTGTTTTGTCCCATCCCGCTAATTTACGGGTATTCCTCGATTCTAGTTTCCTCGATTTGCGTGCCCTCGGGTCGTTTTACGAAAAACATTTTTATAAATTATTAATCAACGGCACAAAACGAATCTAATAAAAATTGTCTAATCAAAAACAGAGTTCAAAAACGTAAATACGTAATCCTAAGGTTTCCGGTTTAGTCGTAAAGGACGTTAAATTAAAATCGTAAGTCCTAATCTCTTCTCGTAAATTTGTGAGTTTATGAACCAACACAAATTTAAAACTCCAAAATAATATTCACGTATAAATTTATTTTCTGAAATGTCGGGCTGTCACCAGAACGGTGTATGTAAACGTAAGCACGCAACGTATAATCCTCTGGTTTAGACGTAGTCGATGCTACTTCAAGACGTAAATCTAAATTTCTTCCCAAAAATAAGTGAGTTCATAATATAACATTAAAATAATGTTTTTAAATAATATTTGAGAATAAAATATCAACCCTAAATTGACAGATTGTGACAGCATTTACCACTAAACAGGATCTTTGTCCTCAAAGATCATCTTATCTTACTACTCGCTTCTTATAGAGTTAAAGCCATGTGGGTATTTCCTCCACATTCGGGCTTTTCTCACAAGTGTAATTCATTACAATACGCGAGTTTCATCAAACATAACTACGGGAATAAGATCAGGCTAAATGTTGCCTTACTTTCTCTATCCATGATGTTCATGGGTTTTTGATGAATGCAACTTTTCGCCGATCTAAACATTACTAAGAAACAATCAGATAATCACTTGATAGACATTTCATCAAGTTCGATATACGAAACATAATTCACGCAGCTCTTGAAGTCCTAGGGTAGATCCAGCTTATATGCCTTTCAAATCAACTTTTACATCATCTCAATGGTCCCATACAACGGGGACTTATATCCCATGATCCTTCAGACCATCAATTCATTTTTCCATGGTTAAAATTTTCGGCATAACTTCGCTACCCATCTGGCACTTCAAGATCTACATTTCATATTCACATAACCCCTGCCCACTAATGGCAGTCAATAATCAGATCCTAATTTCAACAATCATTTCAGGTCTCGCGGGTCGAGTATTTTGTAAGGTTAGGTTCGCCATCATAGGAAACCTTAAACCTAAAAGACATGTCCAACTCACAATGGGTGT
Source organism: Glebionis coronaria (assembly GCA_025667525.1). Lineage (NCBI taxonomy): Eukaryota > Viridiplantae > Streptophyta > Magnoliopsida > Asterales > Asteraceae > Glebionis > Glebionis coronaria. The sequence goes on along the minus strand of CM046875.1, from coordinate 317,483,582 downwards.
ATGTCGGGTGTCTTCAATCCAACTCCTGCTTACAGATTCTCTAATATATATCCTCACAAGATTCGATCTCGATCCTGATACGAAAATTATCATTGATAATCTCTCCAAAGGAAAGCGATTATACGGTTTATTACCAAAGGTCAATCATTCAAGCATAAAACATCACTTCTAGTATTTAGTATCGTTACTTTACCTCGTCCCTTCGATTTGGGGTGGTAAACAGTACTCTCATCAAGGTTCATTCCCAATGACTTCTGAGCAAATCTCTAGAAATTCGATGTGAAGCGAGGAACTTGATAGAGATGATCTATACAGGCACACCATGTTTACATAAATCCTTTAAATACAAAAAGAGTCTATTTCTTCATCGAGAATTTATCATTAACTGGAATGATATTAGTAGATTTGGTCAGTCTGTCGACGATGACCCAAATCGAATCAAATTCAGATGATGACCTTTGCAATAGTTAGACGTTTACTAATGTATGAGGCGATATCTGCCTTCATAGTTTGCCATCAGTACAACTTCTTCTGATAATGATACATTAAATCAGAATTGACAAGAATAGAATACTTATACTTACAAGATTCCAATATAACTATATCTCACAATCCTCCATATTTAGATAATCACAAGTGGCCTTTTATACATTTAACGCTATTGGCTTCTCAATTCTAATGGTTCACATTAGTCGCGAACCCCTTTTTATTATCTATATTATCTTTTTACAATCATTGTTTATTTTTATATTGTTCGGCAATTTATTTTGCACCTTCATTCTTAAGGAACATGTCCTAATTGGTTCTTTATCTTTTCTACATAATGTGTCGGTATCTACATTCATCTTTTCCTGATAAAATAATTATGATGTCTACAATTTACTCAGAAATTCTTTCTTCACATTTTCTAAGTTTTAATTTCGGCTCAACTTTCATTTTTATCAGTTTTGCTCAATCCGACGTTTTAAAGCGTCGATAATTATTACAAGTAAATTATTATAAATATTAAGTTTTTATGAAACGTAAACGTTAAAAGTTTAAATTTCTTAGTTCGACCAATTTTTAAAATGTTCAAAATAAATTTGAATTTAACTAACAAGATTTTTGTTGATTTACCGAAAATAATTAATAAGGTTCGTAAATATTTGAAAAATCTTTGTTTATACTCTGGTCAAAGTTTTCTTAGTTGAAAAGCAAAAATTGTCGTTTCAAATTTTCAGGTCATGGTATAAATAGTTTTACTCAATCCTTCTTAAGTTGTCTTAAGGTATGCAAAAACATTTACCCCTAAACAGGAGTTTAGTTAAATGTTTTGGTTATAAGGGAATGATTCCTTAAATATTCTTTTGATAAAACATTTGTCAAAACATATTTCTATTTTCTTTTTAGTAAAACCCAAAATCTTAAAAGGGCTGTTAATTTTTGAAGAGTCAATATATTCCATTATCTATTAATCACACGTTCAATTAATATAAAGGATTAAGTCTTAAATCATATGTTAAATATTTAAGGTACAGGTTTTCATTGTTCGGCCAATTCAGGGCAGTCTATAAATAGTTATTAACTCATTCTTATTCTTATAAACAAACAAATGGTCCTTAATGATCACGAGCATGAATTTATCAAATTACAGCCTACACACGTGATTCACAAAATTTATGAATGCTACTGTGCATTAGTCAATCCAAACGACATCACGTGAAACTCATAATGTTCATTACAAGTTTTGGATGTAATGATTGGAATAGATAATCTTTTTCGCGGACGCGAAGTTGATGATAACCATGCCATGGATCAAATTGCTAGAACCTTGTAAATGATCGAACAAATCTTCCATTTCGAGTGATGGATGTCGTTTTCGATTGTCAATTTACTCAGTTCACAGTAATCTATAAATGTAAGGAATGATATCATCATAGCTCTTCATGATGACGAGCTCGGTAGAATAAAATCTTTCTCCGACAACTCTCTCAGTTGTACGGTAATTCCTTTAATTCAGGTGGTGCTGACGTACAGTGCACAAGCCATAGGTGCAGCACCGAGAATATAATCAATACCAAATCCAACTTGCCTTAATGGCGAAAGTCTAGGTAATTCAACAAATACTTCCTAAAGTTTCAGATAACATGAACATATTTTAATAATTCATATTAGGTTCTTTCTAGATTATAATATCTATGACTAATTTACAACCATTCACGGTATAATTTCAAGTCTAAATGCAGGATATGGTCATCCATCAAGAATTATTTAGATCACTTTTGATAATTAACATCTTATCTTTTAGGGGAATTCTACTCGAGTTCCCATCAATTAAGACAATGTCATTATGTTATAATCAATCAATCCATTCTACTGGCATTACCAACCTTTTAGTTTTATTGTCGTCGATAAGATGTGAACTTCTCAAAAGACTAATAATAATTCATAATCCTTCACAATTCAAGGATATCTGGAGACATAACTAACCTTAAAAGAGTAAGGTCAACGCATAATCTACGCGAGAGAATTTCAAATCAGATACAGACGAAAACATTTAATGAATATGAATATATCCCATGTTTTCATAATTTGAGTACGCATTCGAATGCTCCTCGGATTGTTACCCAGGTCATTCAAATGAAATCTAATCAAAAGAAATGATAGGAACGTCAATACAACCAATCGGGTATCAATACTCGGTAGTCAGATACTTTTCCTAAGAATCTCACTACGGGAGAATTGGACAAGAAAGAATTGTCAATTGTCAAATAAGACAATTTCCACAAATGAGTAAATTCGACTCAGAAGAATAGATGCTACAGGCATAAATGTAGGTGCCCTAACATTATGTCCCTATTTTTTACTTCTTGCAGATCTCATAAAATTTAATCTTTCATAATCTTCAAAGAAAACGTAGTGTTTATTCATTAGTTTTATGGTGACTACTAATCAGGCTTGCATGGTCCATTCCAAATTGTATGTAGGCGCGCAACTATATACAATTTCAAGATTAACGATGCAATACTCAGTTCGTCAAAATTTTATCATCGTGTTTATAATAAAAACATTTTCATGCTTAATTCTTAAATAAGAATCAAAAATAAATTTACAAAGATTTTCTTTGTTATGAAAACAATTAAGTTTCCCAATGTGTTTTATAAACAACTTCATTTCGATAACAATCACTTATAAATCTCACTTTGAATAATCCTTATAGTGATAAAAATTCAATTTTTCTCAAAGGATACTGTTTTATCTTTATAAAAACAATGAGTGATCTGTAAAAGAGTGATGAAAAGTTGTTCACCAAGAATTAGCTACAATATATCAGGAAATGAGCTTAGCCAATTAATCATGAGGTTCATGACCTCGATGGCACTCAAAAAGAATAATCCACAACGTAACTCAAATCAAGATGAGTACTTGTTCAATGGTTGCATCACTAATGCGAGCATTAGGATGAAGCAATAAAGGATAGATAACATCGATACATGTAGGATTTAGCAATCAAATGTAGTCTTTTCATTAATCACAAACAAGTCAAAATTGTACCATAACACATTACGTGTCACTATGTCATACAATTCCAAGAACTCATCCTACCAACTGATGTCTTAGTTAAGTTAGGGATTTTTAAAAGATACCACAATGAATACTAATCTACAAGAGTCATTAGGCGTTCCACGTGTCCCAGAAGATCTATCGGTCCCAATTTAGAAGAAGATTTCTTTAATTTATTTATTGGACACTGGGCATCCTCGTCATTGGACAATGGCCTAGGAACAATACTTAACACGAATCAACAATCAATTAAAACCTTATAATTCAATCACAAGACTTAACGACTTCACTTTAACAATCTCATATTCCATACGGGTTAAATTTTATTTTATTCAAGTTTTAATCAACTTATACTCAATTCAATATCCTACCTTATTTTCCAATTCTTTCAACCTTATTCTTAGACCTTAATAGGGCAATAAAAGCTCAATATGATCAACACTTAATTTCCAATCCTATAGCTCTTACAACAATGGTTATCAAATGAGTCACTAGTGTGAAATGACTCGATCATTCGATTAGACTTCTCGGAAAGGTACTAGTGGCATGAGGCTTTTGGGTAATGGTTCCAATGACAGCCTCAAGTGCAACATTCACCCTTTCGATTTCAATTTAAGTATTGGGTGACAACGAATCAGATGACACCTTTCCAGGTGGTAACGTTTTGTCAAATTCCACTCTATAAGGAAAGATCGTCATGACATCGATATCATATTTAATCTCGCCAATTCTTCTTTAATATCGTAATCAACTAATATCAACATTTCTACGAATATCAACCATTTGTTGGGATCATAAATATCCACAACTTGGTTTAGATCTAGGATAGCTAGAATTCCTACGATAATAGCTTCGATTAATTTACTAGGGGATTTAGGGTTCCTTGTGACAATCTACTTCGTATAAATACCTCGTATAAATATCAAAATAATCATCAAACAATCATGTAATAAAATTACATCATATATATATATATATATATATATATATATATATATATATATATATATATATATATATATATATATATATATATATATATATATATATATATATATATATATATATATATATATATATATATATATATATATATATATATATATATATATATATATATATATATATATATATAATCCAAGTTATATATATATTAAAATAACACTTCTCAGTCTGGCCTTGTCGGTAACTCGGGAATTCTTCGGCACCGTTATAGTCAAAAGATTTTTTGACATTTTGTGTAAAATGGTTATAGTTAAAAGATTTTGAAATGTTTTATTCAAAACCTTGGTTTTAAAAATCTTTCGTTCTCTATAACGAGAGCTCTGGTACCAAACTGTAACACCCCCAAATTTATACAACTCAATACAGTGGAAGACTCGTTGATGTTACGGGATAGCACATTACTCACATCATAGACAACGCATAAAAATCGCGTCGTTTAATAATAAAGCATTTCCATTCATAAATATCAAAGTTACATAGGTCCCAAGTCATATTATTTCATACAAGTTTTACAAAGAATTTGAATGGAAATTATTGTTTAAGTGCGGGCCATGAATTCTTGTTGTCTTCCCGAGAATTACCTTCAAGTACCTGAGATAAAACATGTTAAAAGAAAAGGTCAGCGATAACGCCGAGTGAATTCATAGAGTTTAATAAATTCCATCAATATAACTTTGGTATAAAATTATTACCAAAAATCATTTCGTACAAATCATTGTAATAGGCCATAAAATAGCCAAAGTCATTTTTATACAAATCCTTATCGAAAATCATAATATAGGCATTTGCCTTAAAAATCATTATACGAGCCAATGTCGTAAAAACATCATACAATACGTTTGATAACGTTGTATAGATTAAATAAAAACCGTTATATGAATATGGTTATATAAAACCAAACTACGAACATAATATCAATAGTATGACCCCGTATTGCTAGTCAGGCAATATATAGTAATTTAATGCTTAAAGTAGTATTTCATTAATTGGATTATTATAAGCCGCATGACATTGTTACCTTACTATCACAACAACGGGTAGCTAACCCGATACTCAATTTGCCCATCTAAGTTAGTGTGTCGTCACAATAATCACGCTATGGAAATCTTCTCATACATAAATTCGCTTACCAATCAATGTGGCACGACGGGGATCAACCGTCAAGGCGAGAACTAGGGTGATCGTCCCCAAATAGTAATATTATATGCATAAGCGTCTACCAAATCCCGGTAGTTCACAATTCATGCTAATGGGACTTTTAGTGACATAACCTAACTTTAATAATCCATTTCATTTCATCTATCGGGTCATTTAATCATTTATCGGGTCATACAATCATTCGGGTCCAAATCAATAAACAGGCAATCGGGACAAATGGTGTCCTATTTTATCAAAACTAACATGTTATCTCCCTCGCGGGTTTATAAAACATTTCATAAAAAAACATTTAAAAGAGTGCGAGGCTATGAACTCACGTTGATGTGGGAAGGCGGGTTATCGGCAATTCGGACGTACGGTACGTGCTTCAATCACGGAAACCTAGACAAATAATACTCGTCTTAGACTCTTGTCCAATGACTTTATAAAAATAACAATTATGTATACATATGATGATTTTATATATGATGATCAAGTGGGTTTATATATTCTTATTTACTCATTTTAGAGTTTATGTGTTGGTAACTTTTTACTAGTTTACTAGTTTTACCTATTTACATGTTTTAGGTCCACTAAGACTATTATAAGTTTATTAGCTTGTATTAATCAAGTTCATACTTGTATTATCAGTATTTATACTTTACATGTTGAGCCCAAATGGGTTAAGCCCAGTAAGTAATTTTTATAAGTGTTTAACTTATTTAGTTAAATTATTAGTCCAATATGCTAACTTAGCTCGTTAATGTCCGTATGTCTTATAGTTCGGGTTCTATCGGTTTTTACTTGTATTAGGTACTTATATATCAGTATATGACTTTTAAAAACTTTACATTAGCGGGTTTGATCGTCTATGTTTTAATTGGCGAAAAACGTTAATTTTACGGTAATAGCCGAAAAAGTCGTAAAAATCATGTTTATAGTTTTTACACATATAAATCTTATTCAACTATCATTTTTATAAAGTGTCCATTTATTTAACCTTATACATATTTATATAAATGAAATTTATAAGTTAGTGGGTTTTAATTCACATTTTATACTATATTAGTTTGAGTACTTATATAATACTATTAAACATTAATTCTTCAAAATCTGATTTTTAGTTTCATGTTCACCAAAACAGCCATATCTAGAGTTCTATATGGAGATAGAAGCCCAAATTTTTATGGCATAAACTACATGATATGTGCTCCATTTAACTCTACTATGGCTACTGTTGAATCAGCCTCTAAATATTTTATAAATTTCGTCCAAAACAGTGTACTCAGATTTGCACTCTAAACTTGTTTTGATCATATCTCACTCATTTTTATGATTCCATTGCATGGCCAACTCTCACATGTGTATGACACCTAATACTTACTGTATATTGATTCCACTTTACCATTTTATCAGTTTATCATTTGGTTACTTACTGTTTTTATACAACCATCTTATTAAGCAAGATTTAACCATTTTTACATGTGGTTTTTCCATCTTTTTACCCATGTTTATCAAATCTATCAACACCAAATCCCCACATAATATTTTTAATCATCATTCATCATCATATACATATACGTAAATAAAGACAATACAAGATTACATAATCAAAATAACAAGAGGATAGGAAGAACAATCTCTATACCACCATTAGTGATGAAAAAATGAGTCTTTGATGAACAAGGCTTGGATATTGATGGCAAAACTTGTGATAAACCAATATCATCTTCAAGTCTACCAACCTTTATAAACTTCTCATGAAAAATCAGCCCTATGACACCAACAAATCTTCTCCTTGGATGTTAGAATCACCTCCAATCTTCAAAGCTTCAAAGTAGCATCATCATGTGTATGAATAACACATGATTTTATGGCTAACATAGATCAAATGAGGGTTGTTTTTTATGATTGTTGGACGAATTTAAGAGAGAGAGGAGAGGAAAAATGGTGGTTTGCATGTGAAAATGGAAGTAAGGGTAAGTGTTAGTGGTTTTGTGGTTTTGGTGGGTGAATAATGCTTCCATGTTAAGCTAAGCTTACATGTGTAAGCTTGTAGAGTGTAAGGATGCCACATCAAATGATGTGGTGTCCTCTTGGCCTTCCCTTTTAGTTAGTGGGGTGGGATAAACTTGTTTTGTCCCATCCCGCTAATTTACGGGTATTCCTCGATTTTAATTTCCTCGATTTGCGTGCCCTCGGGTCGTTTTACGAAAAACGTTTTTATAAATTATGAATCAACGGCACAAAACGAATCTAATAAAATTTGTCTAATCAAAAACAGAGTTCGAAAACGTAAATACGTAATCCTAAGGTTTCCGGTTTAGTCGTAAAGAACGTTAAATTAAAATCGTAAGTCCTAATCTCTTCTCGTAAATTTGTGAGTTTATGAACCAACACAAATTTAAAACTCCAAAATAATATTCACGTATAAATTTATTTTCTGAAATGTCGTACTGTCACCAAAACGGTGTATGTAAACGTAAGCACGCAACGTAGAATCCTCCGGTTTAGACGTAGTCGATGCTACTTCAAGACGTAAATCTAAATTTCTTCCCAAAAATAAGTGAGTTCATAATATAACATTAAAATAATATTTTTAAATAATATTTGAGAATAAAATATCAACCATAAATTGACGGATTGTGACATCTTCCTTCCCAGTCAAGTGCCTAGAGCATCCACTATCCCAATATCCATAATCATTCACTTGTTTTTGAATGCCCTGCACATAAAGAAAACAAATTAGTTTTCTTTGGGAACCCAAGCCTGAGCAGACTTGGATTCATTTGGTTGTTCAACAAGAACAGACTTAGTTCTCATAACAACCCCTTGTTGGATGAAATACCTAGTTAACCCCAATTGGTTTTGTGATGACCTTTGAAATATAATTAAATCTGTTGCAGGTCATAGAAATCCCATTAGAATTAGGGTTTTGATCTTGCTTAGGTCTCCATGTCAAGCTAGAAGAAGCTTTAGACCCCTTTCCCTGTGGTTGCAAATATTTAGGTCTGGCAACATTTCTATCAGCGTTTGATTTGGCCTTGTCAACGCTGAATTTACCCTTATCAGCGTTGAAACTAGGGTTTGCTACAGAAACCCATTGCCTATTAGACCAAGTATTGGTCTTTTGAAATGGTTTTAGTCCATGAGTGTTAGACCCTCTAGTGAAGAAAGGGGCTGGTCTAACAACTTGTGGACTTTCCTCCATACATGTTTTGGGTCTTACAACGTTTGACTTTTTAACAGCGTTGACCTTGGAAGCGTTGGCACACTTATATGCTAAATGTGAAAAGCTACCACAAGTGTAACAGGCTTTTCTAGACACAACCCTAGGTCTATAAGAGAAGAAGCCTGTTCCATCATTACTAACTTGGCTTTTAGGTGACCTAGTATTCCTATACATTTATGCATACTTTATGCTAGGTTTTCTAACAGTGTTTGGGCCAAGGTCAACATTCTTGCCAATGATTGGGTTTGTTACCTTAATAGGGGTTGACTCATTTGGACTTTCACATATCAAGCCACCCTTAACAAACAAGGTAGGGTTGGCTTTCTTCCATTCATTCAAGTCAGTCAACTTCTGTTGATACTCTTCAACTGGGGTAATGAATCTTGGTGGATGAATAAATTCCTCCTCTTGGAGTTCTGGTAGACCAGTCCAAGATAGTTCCTTTCTTTGGACACCATAGAAGTCCCCAGCTGGTGGTGGAACCACAGTATAGTCTTTCATCCCAATCCCAGCCATGTCCTTAGGATCCCTTTGTTTATTAACACATTCTCCTAGGGTTTGTGTGGCCTTATCAAATCTCTTAATTTTAAGGCCAAAATTATCCTTATTCTTAATGGCCTCATCTAACTTAGCCTGTAACTCACCATTAACCCTTTCCATGATGTTCCTAACATCATTACTAGCATTTAACTCATGTTTTAAGATATTTATTTTATCTTTTAAGTCAAAATCCATTTTCTTGTACTCAGAAACTATCTTCTCAGTTTGAGTGAGAGCAATTTGATAGTTAGACAGTTTGCATCTCTCAGTACTCGCATCATCTAACAATCTTAACACCTCTTTGTAAAGTTTCTTAGTATTTAACCTACAACCCTTACTACAAAAAGCATCATCGTATACCTCATTATCTGATGAAGAGGAGGAGTGTGCCATTAGAGCATATTGAACATGCTCTTCTTCTTCTATCTCAACAACCAAAGCTTTATCCTCTTCCCCATCCTTAGCCAAATAGCTCCAGTCTCATCCTATACCATCAATTTATTACACGACAACCATGGCCTTAGGATCCTGAGCCTTAACAATTTGGCTTGAGGGTTTGCCAGCATCAGATCTTCTTGGAGATCTGCATTCCCTCATGAAGTGCCCCATACGATGACAATTGTAGCACTCAACCTTGGATTTGTCAAATCCAGCAGTGTCCTTTGCATTAAAGGTCATTTTCTTCTTAAACCTTCTATTCCACCTGTTTGCTCTTATACTAGCAAGAGCCATGTTCCACTTAATATCCATCTCCTCCAAGTGCTCATCACTTATTTGCTCAAGGTCCTCATATGTAATCACTGAACCATTGGGCAAAGAAGAAATCTAAGCACACACAGTATCCAGATCCAAACCAACAGGCTTAACTCTTGGAGAATTACTTTTGTATGTGTCAACCTCTAAATGTGAGGCATTGACAGGATATGTTCCAGCGTTGACACAAGTTGATCTAGTAACTGGGTTCATGTAAGAGTCCTTCTGATCAAATTGGCCTTCACTATGTGAGAAGAAGGCCATGTTGCTATTAGTAGACTTACTTCCATGCTCCAAAAGAGTTTCATTCTCCAACAGCCTTAGTTTGTTGTAGATATCATCAAAAGTAGAACTTTTGTGAGTGTTATTGGCAAGTATAGATCTTGCCTCAATCTTCCACGCATCACCAAGGCTTTTAAGAAAGGTGGCAATAGTGTCAACATCACCAACTTGTGTCCCCATGAAGGACAGCTTGCTCATAATGTCAAGCAGTCTGCTTCTAACACTGCTAAGCTTCTCATTAGGTTCAGCCTTGAAAACAGCATACTCATGCATGAGTTGCTTCTTCTTCTCTTCCTTAGTATCATCATTGCCACCATATGCAACTTCAAGATCTGCCCAAAGGTCTTTTGCAGAATCATAACCTCTGTATTTATGCTGGTTCTCTTGTCCGAAAGAGAGTTTCAGAATGTTTAGGGTTTTCATATCAACCCTTCTCTTTGCTATGTCTTCAGCAGACACAGCTCTACCATCACTAGGTTTTTCTTTCTTATCTGCTTCTGGACATCCAGCAACAACAATTCTTGTAGCAATGGCAGCAGTAACCTTTTCAGCTTTATTGAATGTGTTTCCATATTCAATTATCTCCCAGAGAGTGTAGTCATAGATCCCCAGATATTGCTCAAAGTTGAATTTCCACAACTCGAAGTTGGTTGCATCAAGCATGGGAATCTTGATTTTTGGTAAAGGTGGGGAGGAGGAGGTTACTTCTGGATTTGACATGATGTTTTTAGGGTTTTGTGAAAATTATGGTTTTGGTGATTTTAGGGTTCTTGTGTTCTTTAAGATCAAAAGTTTCTCAACAAGCTCTGATACCACTTGTCGATCCCAAACTTAGATCGATTTAGCTTTATGTATACGAGATTAGATCAAGTTATACACGTAGAGAAACCTTTGTATATGTATATAATAATCTAAGTGTTATGCGGAATTAACACTTAAACAAGAACACACAAAGATGTAAACAAACTTTCACTTGATTAATGATAACAAACTTGCTTACAATGAAAGTGTTTAACGTATGAAAACTTATATTGAACAATAACCTAAAGGTCTTCTTTTATAGACATAAGAAGCCTTGTACAAGAGTCTACGTATCAACTATTCTATGTAAAGATAATTATAGAAAATACAATGTTGAACTTATCTTTACTAGAAACAAACTAGAAACAATATACGCGTAGACTAAATCTTTCCATCAGTGCTTGTCTTCAATGTATCAACGCTTGACTTCTTCTTGTCAATGCTTGATCTGTCAGCGTTTGTTTTCTTCCTATCAACGCTTGTTTTACTCTTGTCAACTGGCTATATTTTATTCCCAACAAAATCATCCAACAGTTTATTTCTAAACTCACCACCATTATCATTTCTAAGCATTTTAACTTCATTACCAGTTTTATTTTCTATTTGGGTAATAAAGCTAATTAAAGTATCAGCAGTGTCACTTTTCATAGCTAAAACGAAAGTCCAAGTAAACCTAGAAAAATCATCTGTGATGACAAAGCAGTAGATTTACCATTCAAACTCTCTGTATTAGTTGGACCAAACAGGTCCATATGCAGCAAGTGAAGTGGTTTAGAACTAAAGTGCACGTGTTTAGACATAAATGAGACCTTGTGCTTCTTGCCTTTAAGGCATGCTACACAAGAGTGGTCATTGTGGAAAGCCTTTTTAGGCAAACCATCAAGCAAGCCAAGTCTCACAAGCCTATTTATATTCTTAAAGTTAATGTGCCCTAGTCTCCTGTGCCATAGATTACTCTCATGAACTGAAGCTTTAGCATAAAAACATGACATATTATTATTCATCCTAATACCATTAAGATTCACATTATAAATGTCGTTATGCCTAGGTGTTCTATTGTCAATATATTTCTCATCTGGTATTTTAAAATCCTTGCTCAACACCAAGCATTCAGTATCAGTAAAAAGAACCTTATTTTTGTTATCACCGACTTGTGATACACTAAAAAGATTGTAATCACGTTCTTTTACCAGAAACACGTTTTCAAAACGCAAGTTCTTGGTGAGAAGAGTTCCCTTGCCTGTGATAGTTCCATATCTGCCTCCAAAGTAAACTTTATCACCATCCTTAATGGGAGTGAAGTTAGTTAGATAATCTTCCTTCCCAGTCCTGTGCCTAGAGCATCCACTATCCCAATATCCATAATCATTCACCTGTTTTTGAATGCCCTGCACATAAAGGAAACAAATTAGTTTTCTTTGGGAACCCAAGCCTAAGCAGACTTGGAATCATTTGGTTGTTCAACAAGAACAGACTTAGTTCTCATAACAACCCTTTTTTCATCCCTTGTTGGATGAAATACCTAGTTAACCCCAATTGGTTTTGTGATGACCTTTGAAATATAATTCAATCTGTTGCAGGTCATAGAAATCCCATTAGAATTAGGGTTTTGATCTTGCTTAGGTCTCCATGTCAAGCTAGAAGAAGCTTTAGACCCCTTTCCCTGTGGTTGCAAATATTTAGGTCTGGCAACATTTCTGTCAGTGTTTGATTTGGCCTTGTCAACGCTGAATTTACCCTTATCTGCGTTGAAAATAGGGTTTGTTACAGAAACCCATTTTCTATTAGACCATGTATTGGTCATTTGAAAAGGTCTTTGTCCATGAGTGTTAGACCCTTTGGTGAAAAATAGGGCTGGTCTAACAACTTGTGGACATTGCTCCACAAAAGTTTTGGGTCTGACAGTGTTTGACCTTTTAACAGCGTTGACCTTGGAAGCGTTGACACACTTATATGCTAAATGTGAAAAGCTACCACAAGTGTAACAGGATTTTCTAGACACAACTCTAGGTCTAGAAGAAAAGAAACCTGTTCCATTATCACTAACTTGGCTTTTTGGTGACCTAGTATTCCTATACATTTCTGCATACTTAATGCTAGGTTTGTTAATAGTGTTTGAGCCAAGGTCAACAGTCTTGCCAGTGATTGGGTTTGTTACTTTGATAGGGGTCGACTCATTTGGACTATCACAAAGCATGTCACCCTTGACAAATAAGGTAGAGTTGGCTTTCTTCCATTCATTCAAGTCAGTCAACTTTTGCCTATTTTCCTCAACTGGGGTAAGGACTCTTGGTGGAGGAATAAATTCCTCTTCTTGGAATTCTGGTAAACCAGTCCAAGATAAGTCCTTTCTTTGGACACCATAGAATTCCCCAGCTGGTGGTGGAACACCAGTATAGTCTTTCATCCCAATCTCAGTCATGTTCTTAGGATCCCTCTGTTTACTAACACATTCTCCTAGGTTTTGTGAGGCCTTATCAAATCTCTGAATTTTAAGGTCAACATTATCCTTATTCTTGATAGCCTCATCTAACTTAGCCTGTAATTCAGCATTGACCCTTTCCATGATGTTTCTAACATCATTACTAGCATTTAAATCATGTTTTAAGATATTTATTTTATCTTTTAGGTTAAGCTCCATTTTCTTATACTCAGAAACTATCTTCTCAGTTTGAGTGAGAGCAATTTGATAGTTAGACAACTTGCATCTCTCAGTACTCACATCACTTAACAATCTTAAAACCTCTTTGTTAAGTTTTTCAGTATTTAAACGACAACCCTTACTACAAAAATCGTCATCATATACCTCATTTTCTGATGAAGATGAGGAGTGTGCCATGAGAGCATATTGAACATGCTCTTCTTCTTCTATATCAGCCACCAAAGCTTTATCCTCTTCCTCATCCTTAGCCAAATAGCTCAAGTCCCATCCAATACCATCAATTTCTTGCACTGCCACCATGGCCTTAGGATCCTGAGCCTTAACAATTTGGCTTGAGGGTTTTCCAGCATCAGATCTTCTTGAAGATCTGCATTCCCTCATAAAGTGCCCCATACGACGACAATTGTAACACTCAACCTTGGATTTATCAAATCCAGCAGTGTCCTTTGCATTAAAGGTCATCTTCTTCTTGAACCTTCTATTCCACCTGTTTTCTCTTATACTTACAAGAGCCATGTTCCACTTTATATCCATCTCCTCCAAGTACTCATCACTTATTTGCTCAAGGTCCTCATATGTAATCACTGAACCATTGGGCAATGAAGCAATGTATGCACACACAGTATCCAGATCCAAACCAGCAGGCTTAACTCTTGGCGAGTCAATTTTGTATGTGTCAACGTCTGAATGTGAGGCGTTGACAGGATATGATCCAACGTTGACACATGTTAATCCAGTAACTGGGTACACGTATGAGTCCTTCTGATCAAATTGACCTTCACTATGTGAGAAGAAGGCCATGTTACTATTGGTAGACTTACTTCCATGCTCCAAAAGAGTTTCATTCTCCAACAGCCTCAGTTTGTTGTAGATATCATCCAAAGTAGAACTTTTGTGAGTGTTATTGGCAATTATTGATCTTGCCTCAATCTTCCACGCATCACCAAGGCTTTTAAGAAAAGTGGAAATAATGTCAATATCACCAACTTGTGTCCCCATGAAGGACAAATTGCTTGTAATGTCAAGCAGTCTGCTTCTCACACTGCTAAGCTTCTCATTAGGTTGAGCCTTAAAAACAGCATACTCATGCAAAAGTTGCTTCTTCTTCTCTTCCTTAGTATCAGCATTACCACCATATGCAACTTCAAGGGCTGCCCAAAGGTCTTTTGTAGACTCATAACCTCTGTACTTGTGCTGATTTTCTTGTCCCAAATAGAGTTTCAGAATGTTTAGGGTTTTCATATCAACCCTTTTCTTTGCTATGTCTTCAGCAGACACAACTCTACCATCATCAGGTTTTTCTTTCTTATCTTCTTCTGAACATCCTTGAACAGCTGATCTTGTAGCAATGACATTAGCAATCTTTTGAGCTTTATTGAATGTGTTTCCATATTCAATAATCTCCTAGAGAGTGTAGTCATAGATCCCCAGATATTGCTCAAAGTTGAACTTCCACAGCTCAAAATTGTTTGCATCTAGCATGGGAATCTTGATGTTGTGGTTTGAGGAGGAGGAGGTTGCGTCTGGAGTGGACATGATGTTTTTAGGGTTTTGTGAAAATTAGGGTTTTGGTGATTTTAGGGTTCTTGTGTTCTTTAAGATCAAAAGTTTCTCAACAAGCTCTGATACCACTTGTTGATCCCAAACTTAGATCGATTAAGCTTGTGTATACGAGATTAGATCAAGTTATACACGTAGAGAAACTTTGTTTATGTATAAAGTAATCTAAGTGTTATGCGGAATTAACACTTAAACAAGAACACACAAAGATGTAAAACAAACTTTCACTTGATTGATAATAACAAACTTGCTTACAATGAAAGTGTTTAGCGTATGAAAACTTATATTGAAACATAACCTAAAGGTCTTCTTTTATAGACATAAGAAGCCTTGTACAAGAGCCTACGTATCAACTATTCTAGGTAAAGATAATTATAGAAAATACAATGTTGAACCTATCTTTACTAGACACAAACTAGAAACAAAATACGCGTAGACCATATCTTTCTATCAGTGCTTGTCTTCAACCTATCAACGCTTGACTTCTTCTTGTCAACGCTTGATCTATCAGCGTTTGTTTTCTTCTTATAACGCTTGTTTTCCTCTTGTCAGCGCTCAAGTGGACTGGCTACATTTTATTCCCAACATTAATTTGATTAAGTATTGGTTTGAGCTTATTAAGAATAGCTTAAAACTTGGCTTATTTCGAATCACAAAACCATCGCAAAGATAAACCCTTTTGCGATTGTGATTCTGACGCAACTTTGCGATTACTACATCGCAATAGGGTTTTGTATTCAGACGCGTATTGCGATTGGGATTCCGACGAGATTCCTTTTGGTTACATTACGATAGGATCTAGTTTTCATCATTCCGACAGAGATTAGTTTACATTATTGCGACAGGATTCCTTTTGGGTACATTACGACAGGATTCCTTTGACATTGCGACGGGGTTAATTGTTTATTTTTAAATTCACTTTTAAGTTTTCAAGTTCTAAATTCATTACGTTTTAACTTCCAAAAATTACGTTTTAAATTCATTAAGTTTTCAAGTGTTTTTCTAGTTTTAGAGAGAAAAAGTTACAATTTTTCTAGATTTGTTTTAAGCCTATTTTAATTACGTTTCGCATTTACTTTTTAATTAGTTATAGACAACGACAACCTTTTTATTTTCCACCAAGAACAACTGAGTCGCACTAATTAACGGTAATCAATTCGAAAAGATCGGACGATAACTCTACTTATAACTAAGTGAACACCTAGTTTTTAAATGGCGCTGCTGCCGACTCTTTTCGTTAAGATTAACGGTTTTAAGTGAGAGACGCGTTGGATTTTGGGATCCGTTCATTTTTAAACGTTATTTTCTTACTTAAATTTTCAAAAGGATTCCTAAAAAATATAAAATTTTCAAAAATCCAAAAAATAGAAAAACAAAAAAAAACCAAAAATATTTCTTGTCTATTTTTCTTTTCCTTTTGTAGGTGTGTATGCGTACTCGTGCTCGTAAGAAGAAAGAAGCTCAAGCCGAAGTCATTTCTCCACCTATTGTCACCATGGACAATCAACCAATGATCGAGCTTTTGTAATCGCACATAGAGGTCAACACCTATTGTTAGCCCTAAAATGTGAGCGCCATTTACAGAATTACATTTTATTCATATAGGCAAAATGTGGATGGACTACTATTGACATGTTGTCAAAGTGACCTCTTGTCTAGCCTATATATACCCCTTCATACTTCCATGGAGGGGTGAGGATTCTTCTTATTGTGTATTTCACTTCTCTCTCTAAATACACACACTCATTTCAAGCTTTATCTTTATCTCTCTAAAAATGTCTAAATACTTCTTTTATCCTCCCCGACCTCCAGATCACCCTCTTGTTAGCTTGAATCTTATGATGTTAACAATTGGTATCAGAGCTAACCAGGGGTGTTTTGTGTTTGTGTTTGCCTATTATTCTGATTCATGGTTGGTATTCGTGTTGTGTTATCAAGATTTACGGTTCGTACTTTTCGGATTCAATTCTTTATTTGATTTTATCATGTCTAGTTATTAAAATATCCTTTTAATCTGTTAAAGTCACGATATTTATTATCGAATCTATTTTTGGTTACATCATTCTTGTCCATTTTTTGGTACCTGTGTATTGTCCCTTTTCACATTGATTAGATATGTATTGCTTCCTGGGAAAAGGACAAAAGGACCAGATCCAGTTTTTCAGTATCCACAAAAAGTTGGTCAAACCCCTGTTGCGATGCTTCATTGCCATTGGGTGTGGTTATTGTGATGGCTACTTTCAGATGGCTTATTCCGATGGGGTGTCACATATACATTGTGATGGGTTCGATTGACTCATTGCGATGGGTCTCATTCCGATGGGACGCATTGCGATGGGTGGTTTGACACATTGCGATGGTGTATAAAGGCGTCATGATGATGGATTTTTTCAACATTGCGATCGATTATGATATATTACGATGGCTTTTTTGACTCATTGCGATGGATATGGTTTCTAAAACATTACGATGGGTGTGGTTTCAATAGACATTGCGACAAGATAACACTGAAAACATTGCGATAAATGTCTAAACAACATTCCTTAACTTAATAAACCAACTCTATCTATAACCCTTCATCACATGCACCCCACATCAAAAATAATCAGACTCAATTCATATCCAAAACCATCTTGTCTAAACCTAATCCCATCGTCACATAATCACTGAACCACGTCAAGAATCGAAAAAAAAAAATATATGAATTAAAAGATTATCAAGATCTCAGTTCATCTCATTCGTGACTTATAATCAAAGATATGATTTTTCAAAATCAAAGCACGACATAGAATCCTCGTCACAGATCTGTGAGTTTTAACTCATTAATTTTAGAAAAGCAAGAATGATTTATAACAATGATGCTATAATCAGCTCTCATTTTCGATTGAAAAAAAAACACAGAAAACAAAGCATGCATATCATTCAAACCTACGCGAGACCTTTTTGTATAAGATCTTGATGCCTTCGAAATGGTTTAGATTGGTCTCTGGTTCACGATCTATTAAAGAAGTTTCACGGGGTTTTGTTATCATTTTGTGATTCGTGGGTATTTAGGATTGGAGTCAGATGGGATGATTTAGATTTTTGGAAGATTGAGATTTGTGATGGGAGCAACAGATCTTTGTGGTTTGACTTTGAGAGCCAAAGTTAGATAGAGGCGGAGTTAACTATGTGAGGGGATTAGGGTCAGGATACCCTAATAATAAGGATTTTTGGTCTCTTATATTAGTATTAGTGGACCGGGTTTTGGTAATAAAAAGTTGGACCGAGTGTTACTCAACTGCAATGGGCTACGTTTTTTTCTATTCACTTGGGCTTGGATCAAAATTATTTGATGATATAATAATTTGTGCTGAGTATCAAATGTGCTATCGGGCTTCTATGAGTTAAATTGATGAGCTGTCACGAGAGTTAGGCTATTTTTTGAAGTTTTGGGCTACGATGATATTATTTTTTGATGTCGGGTATTCGCTATGTTTTGATCCGCGCATCAGTTGGGTATATGACTGACGTTGGGCTTCAATGACAAGTTATCTAGACAAATTTTGTCCCTTAATGACAATTCCTTCATAATTTGTTCTAGTTAACGACATTCACAACACACAACACCAAAGCAAACAAAACACTTAACGCTAAAACGATCCGATATAAGATTCACTTTAACGACAAGGCTAGTTTTGATTCTACAAAGACAAGTGATCACGAAGTGGATTTGGTATTATTTATTAGAATTTGAAGTGGGATTTCATGAAGGCGTCTACTTATTTCATCATCGAGCCTTCCTTCTATTTTTCTACCCCTTTTCTTCAAACCCAGTCTATCGATTGATGACTTGCTTAGGCGATAAAATTTATGATTGAGACTTGAATTATCTAGTTTCCACTGTCAAGGGGTGGATGGTCGACGACATGGATTACTATCTTTTTTGGGTGTCACACGCAGTTGCTTGTGTGGATAACCTCAAGAGATGTTAGAGACTTGTTTCTGCACCGTTCTTCAATCGACATAAGTGCAATCTTAAGTAACAAATTTGGGGGATTGTACTTTAGTTTCAAGTTTGGAATATCAGGTTTACTTCACATGTGGTCACAACTAGCCGAATGAATTCGAGGTTGGTAAGTTAGAAAGAGAGAGATGGAATCAGCAATCAATTCTCACGGGATATTTATGAGCTTCACAACGACAATGGTACTTCATAGTCTAAGCAAAATTTTTCAATGTTTCTCAATGACTTTCAAAAAATTTCAAGACATTTGCTTAAGACTAAGAACTTCTCGAGTATATGGACGTCCACGATAATGATGCTTCCGAGAGTTCGAAATCATCATGGGGGAAGATCGTGTACTTTAAAGTAATCGGATCAACTTCCAGGGGGAAGTAGTGTACATGGAATGGTATCTACTTACTTTATATGATTTTTATGAAGTATTCTGCAGGCATGAGAAGAATTTTTGCTGATTTCCTGCACGTTACACCAAACAGATTATCACCAAAACATAAACGACATGAAACAGTATAAAAGCAGTGTTATTTGGTGTGGTTCTTCTACAAATTTCCGCTGTGCACTTTAACCGATGAGGTAGAAGATTGTTCAAACTACATCAAAGTGTCAGAATCTGCTTAAGATACAGATATTGATTTGGGGGTAAGATGATTCAGAAACTTCGTCAAAAAGAAGTCTATGAAGAAAGTTTTTAATACATGCTGCATGAATTGGGGGGAAGTTAATCCAAATCATGCATATTACAATTGTTCCATAACAAGCAAAGATAAAGAGGATTCAAGCTGAGGTACAAGTTATGAAGACAAGAAGAATTAAAAGACATCCTCGGCATTGGAAGCGCCTTGGAAGACTTTACTTTGTTGTATTTTTACTTGTTAGGAACATTGTATGTAATTCCGTATGTCTCCACATTGGGGGAAGATTATTAGCCCTAAAATGTGAGCGCCATTTACGGAATTACATTTTATTCAGATAGGAAAAATGTGGAGGGACTACTATTGACATGTTGTCAAAGTGACCTCTTATCTAGCCTATATATACCCCTCCATACTTCCATGGAGGGGTGAGGATTCTTCTTATTATGTATTTCACTTCTCTCTCTAAATACACACACTCATTTTAAGCTTTATCTTTCTCTCTCTAAAAATGTCTAAATACTTCTTTTATCCTCCCCGACCTCCGGATCACCCTCTTGTTAGCTTGAATCTTATGATGTTAACACCGATGCTATTGTCATACCCGAGATTGGAGCCAACAACTTTGAGCTCAAATCCAGCTTTATTCAAATGGTCTTTGCTCAACCTTTCTTGGGGCGTTCACTTGATGATCCTCATGACCATATAAAAATGTTTCTTCAACTCACCAATACGGTTAAGTATAATGGGGTTTCACAAGAGGTGATTCGCTTACAACTTTTTCCTTTCTCCTTAGAGGGACAAGCCCGGAATTGGCTTGATTAGGAACCGCCACAAAGTATTCTTTCGTGGACGGATTTAGAGACTAAATGCATTATCTATTTTTTCCCACCATCACGTACTACCGCTTTGAGGAATGAAATCATTACATTTGATCAAAAGTACGGTGAGACATTTAGTGAATATTGGGACCGTTTTAAGGAACTTTTAAGAAAGTGTCCACAACATAGTTTCATAAAAGTACATCAAATTAATACTTTTTATAATGGTTTAAGCATGAATGACCAAGATTCAGTGCCTCGGGGGGGGGGGGGGGGTTTAACATTTTGGTTAAGTCTTCTAATGTTGCATGGGATATTATTGAGAATAAGTCTATAGTGCAAACCAAGAGTGTTCGGACTAATGTGGCTAGTGCTAGTACTAGTGACGCCGACAAGAGAATTGATAAGCTTAGTTCGCTTGTTGAAACAATTGCTCTACAAACCGCTAACAATACCAAAGCCATCAATGCGTAAGTTAATTCTTTGAGTCAGTCATGTGAAATATGCGGGGGATCTCATTCATACACCGATTGTCCTTCTACTCATGACAATCCGGAAAATGTGTACGCCGCCAACGGTAACTTTTCTACGGGAGGCTATCAAGCACGTCCTCAAGGTGGCCGTAATTTGCTCAGCTATCTCTCAAACAACTTTCTTTCACCACCCGGTTTTGCACCTCAAAACTCAAACAACCTCAATCGCAACAATCAAAACCAACCTCGAGCTCCAAATCAATATCAAACCCAAAGAAACCCATATCCACCTCAAGGAAACAACCAAGTTTCCAACAACCCGCTTATCAACCACCTGCCTACCATGCTCTTCCTCCCAACCAACCCACCGCATTTAATCACGAGGTTGAAACTTTCATGCGGACTAATGATGCGATAGTGCAGAATCTTCAGCGGCAAATGGCCAACTGGAAAGGAGATATGGTGAAACAAGGGAATGATCTTCGAGTCGATATGCGAAACTCTTTGAGCAGTCAAACAAATGACTTAAGGGATATGATGGCTAGTTTCTTCCAAAGTAATCAAGCCACTGGTTCGGGTTCTCTTCCGAGTAACACCGTTGCTAATCCCAGAGGGGAGATGAAAGCAATCACCACTCGCAGCGGAAAAGGTTTAAAGGAACCCGAGCTTCCTACACCTACACCGGTGATTGTGACAAAGGAAAGAGAGTACCCTTCTCCAATTCCTCCACCTTCTATTCCTCCAATTCCTCTACCTTCTACTTCCACCCCTCTACCACCCAAGGATGTGAGTGAGAATTCCATTCCAAAGCCTTCATCTCAACCCAATATACCTTATCCCTCAAGTTGAGGAAAGAGAAGTTGAAGAACAAGGAGGATATTCAGGTTTCTAACTTTATTAAAATGTTTAAACAACTGAATTTCAATATCTCCTTTGCTGAGGCTCTCGCTCACATGCCGAAATATACGAAAATGTTTAAAGATCTTATCAGTGATAAGGAGAATGTAACACCCCCAAATTTATACAACTCAATACAGCGGAAGACTCGTTGGTGTTACGGGATAGCACATTACTCACATCATAGACAACGCATAAAAATCGCGTCGTTTAATAATAAAGCATTTCCATTCATAATTATCAAAGTTACATAGGTCCCAAGTCATTGTATTTCATACAGGTTTTACAAAGTATTTGAATGGAAATTATTATTTAAGTGCGGGCCATGAATTCTTGTTGTCTTCCCGAGAATTACCTTCAAGTACCTGAGATAAAACATGTTAAAAGAAAAGGTCAGCGATAACGCCGAGTGAATTCATAGAGTTTAATAAAATCCATCAATATAACATCGGTATAAAATTATTACCGAAAATCATTTTGTACAAATCTTTGTAATAGGCCATAAAATAGCCAAAATCATTTTATACAAATCCTTGTCAAAATCATAATATAGGCATTTGCCTAAAAAATCGTTATACGAACCATTGTCGTAAAAACATCATAAATTACGTTTTATAACGTTGTATAGATTAAATAAAAACCGTTATATGAATATGGTTATATAAAACAAAACACGAAAATAATATCAATAGTATGACCCTGTATTGCTAGTCAGGCAATACATCGTAATTCGGTGCGTATAGCAGTATTTCGTTAATTGGATTATTATAAGCCGCATGACATTGTAACCTTACTACAACAAACAACGGGTAGCTAGCCCGAAACTCATTTGTCCATCTAAATTAGCGTGTCGTCACAAAGGTCACGCTATGTAAATCTTCTCATACAAAAATTCGCTTACCAATCAATGTGGCACGACGGGGATCAACCGTCAAGGCGCGAACTGGGGTGATCGTCCCCAAATAGTACTATTATATGCATAAGCGTCTACCAAATCCCGGTAGTTCACAATTCATGCTAATGGGACTTTTAGTGACATAACCTAACTTTAATAATCCATTTTATTTCATCTATCGGGTCATTTAATCATTCTTCGGGTCATACAATCATTCGGGTCCAAATCAATAAACAAACAATCGGGACAAATGTGTCCTATTTTATAAAAACTAACATGTTATCTGCCTCGCGGGTTTCTAAAACATTTCATTATAACATTTAAAAGAGTGCGAGGCTATGAACTCACGTTGATGCGGGAAAGCGGCTTATCGGCAATTCGGATTTACGGTACGTGCTTCAATCACGGAAACCTAAACAAATAATACTCGTCTTAGACTCTTGTCCAATGACTTTATAAAAATAACAATTATGTATACATATGATGATTTTATATATATATGATGATCAAGTGGGTTTATATATTCTCATTCACTCATTTTTTTGTTTATGTATTGGTAACCTTTCACTAGTTTACTAGTTTTACCTATTTACATGTTTTAGGTCCAATAAGTCGATTATAAGTTTATTAACTTGTATTAATCCATTTCATACTTGTATTATCAGTATTTATACTTTACAAGTTGGGCCCAAATGGGTTAAGCCCAATAAATAAGTTTATAAGTGTTTTAGCCCATTTTGTTGTATTATTAGTCCAATAACGTTAACTTAGCCCGTTAATGTCCGTATGTTTTATAGTTCGGGTTTTATCGGTTTTTACTTGTATTAGATACTTATATATCAGTATATGAATTTTAAAAACTTTACATTAGACGGGTTTGATCGTCTAAGTTTTAATTGGCGAAAAACGTTAATTTTACGGTAATAGCCGAAAAAGTCGTAAAAATCAAGTTTATAGTTTTTATAACTTATAAATATTATTCCACTACTATTTTTATAATTTATCAATTTATTTAACCTTATACATATTTATATAAATGAAATCATAAGTTAGTGAGTTTTAATTTCACATTTTATACTATATAATTTGAGTGCTTATATAATAGTAATAAACATTAATTCTTCAAAATCTGATTTTTTTTTTCATCTTCACTATTTTTATCATATCTAGAGTTCTACACTGAATTAGAAGCTCATTTTTTGGTGGCATGATCTTCATATTATGTGCTACAATTAACTTAGTTATATCTACTGCTCATTTTAAGTTTATCTATCCTTAACAGTCCCTACAAAACAGCTTATTCAGATTAGCACACTCATTTTGTTTTGATCATATCTCACTCATTTTAATGATTCCATTGCATGGTCAACTCTCACATGTGTACAAGACATATTACTTACTGTATATCCATTAATCTGTGCCATTTTATCAGTTCATCATGTGGTTAGTTACTATTTTTATACAGCCTACCAGTTAAGCAAGATTTAACCATTTTTTCATGTAGTTTGTCCATCTTTTTACCCATGTTTATCAAATTTATCAACACCAAATCCCCACATAATATTTTTAATCATCATTAATCATCATATACATATACATAAGTAAAAGAAATACAAGATTACTTAATCAAAATAACAAGAAGATGGAAAGAACAATCTTTATACCACCAAGATGATGAAAAGATGGGGTTGATGATGAACAAGACTTGGTTTTGGGTAACCAATCTTATGAGATATCAACATCACTTCTAGGATCACCAAGTATTTATATATTCCTCCAAAAATCAGCACTTGTTCTTCATGAAAACTCCTTGAGAAATCAGCCCCAAACTCCCTTGAAAACTCCTTTTTACATGTTAAGATCACCTCCAATCTTTATAACTTCAATGGGTTTTCATCATATGTAAATTATACATATGATTTATGATTGAATCAAGATCAAATGGAGGTTGTTTTGGGTGAATATGGGACGAAAATAAGAGAGAGAGATGAGAGAAATTAGTGGTTTTGCATGTATGTTTTTGTGAGGAATGGTTTGAGTGTTTAGTGGTTTTGCTAGTTAGCTTATTTGTGTAAGTAGCTAGGAAAAGTGTCCTAGCTTACTTAGTAAGCTTTGACACATCTTAGATGTGTTGGTGGAGTTTTGGCCACCCATTTGTGGGGTGAGGCAAGTGTAAACTTGTCTCATCCCACTAATTTACGGGTATTCCTCGATTCTAGTTTCCTCGATTTGCGTGCCCTCGGGTCGTTTTACGAAAAACGTTTTTATAAATTATGAATCAACGACACAAAACGAATCTAATAAAAATTGTCTCATCAAAAACGGAGTTCGAAAACGTAAATACGTAATCCTAAGGTTTCCGGTTTAGTCGTAAAGGGCGTTAAATTATAATCGTAAGTCCTAATCTCTTCTCGTAAATTTGTGAGTTTATGAACCAACACAAATTTAAAATTCCAATATAATATTCACGGATAAATTTATTTTCTGAAATGTCGGACTGTCACCAAAACGGTGTATGTAAACGTAAGCACGTAACATTGAATCCTCCGGTTTAGACGTAGTCGATGCTACTTCAAGACGTAAATCTAAATTACTTCCCAAAAATAAGTGAGTTCATAATATAATATTAAAATAATATTTTTAAATAATATTTGAGAATAAAATATCAACCATAAATTGACGGATTGTCACAGCATTTATCCCTAAACAGGATCTTTTTCCTCAAAGATCATCTTACCTTACTACTCGCTTCTTATAGAGTTAAAGCCATGCGGGTATTTCCTCCACATTCGGTCTTTTCTCACAAGTGTAATTCATTACAATACGCGAGTTTCGTCAAACATTACTACGGGAATAAGATCAGGCTTAATGTTGACTTACTTTCTCTATCCATGATGTTCACAGGTTTCTGATGAATGCAACTTTTCGCCGATCTAAACTTTATCAAGAAGAATTCAGATTTTCACTTGACAGATATTTTATCAAGTTCAATATACGAAACATAATTCACATAGTTCTTGAAGTCCTAGGGTAGATCCAGCTTATATGCCTTTCAAACTAATCTTTTACATCATCTCAATGGTCTCATACAACAGGGACTTATATCCCATGATCTTTCAGATCATCAATTCATTTTTCCATGGTTAATATTTTTGCCATAACTTCGCTACCCATCTGGCATTTCAAGATCTACATTTCATATTCACATAACCTCCTACCCACTATCGGCAATCAATATTCAGATCCTAATTTCAACAATCATTTCAGGTCTCGCGGGTCGAGTATTTTGTAAGGTTAGGTTCGCCATCATAGGAAACCTTAAACCTAAAAGACATGTCCAACTCACAATGAGTGTATGTCGGGTGTCTTCATCCCAACTCCTGGTTACAGATGCTCTAATATAGATCCTAACAAGATTCAATCTCGATCCTAATACGATAATTTTCAATGATAATCTCTCCAAAGGAAAAAGATTATACGGTTCATTACCAAAGGTCAATCATTCAAACATAAAACAAGACTTCTAGTATTTTGTATCGTTACTTTACCTCGTCCCTTCGATTGGGGTGGTACACAGTACTCTCATCAAGATTCGTTCTTAATGACTTCTGAGCAAATCTCTAGAAATTCGATGCGAAGAGAGGATCTTGATAGAGATGATCGATACAGGCATACCATGTTCACACAACTCCTTTAAACACAAAAGAGTCAATTTCTTCATCAAGAATCTATCATTAACAGGAATGATATTAGCAGATTTGGTCAGTCTGTCGACGATGACCCAAATCGAATCAAATTCAGATGATGACCTTTGCAATAGCTAGACATTTACTAATGTATAAGGCAATGTATGCCTTCATAATTTGCCATTAGGAAAAATTCTTCAGATAAAGATACATTTAGTCAGAAATGACAGGAATAGAATACTTATACTTACAGATTCCAACATAACTATATCTCACAATCCTCCATATTTAGACAATCACAAGTGGTCATTAAAATATTTAACGCTATCGGCTTCTCAATTCTAATGGTTCACATTAGCCGCGAACCACTTTTTATTATCTATATTATCCTTTTTACAATCATCGGCTATTTTTAAATTGTTCGGCAATTTATTTTGCACCTTCATTATTAAGGAACATGTCCTAATTGGTTCTTTATCTTTTATACATAATGTGTCAGTAATTACGTTCACTTTCCTGATGAAATAAATATCATAACCGTATTTATTCAAAATTCTTTCTTCATATCTTCTATGTTTTAGTTTCGTCTTTACTATTATCTTTATCTGTTTTACTCAATCCGACGTCTAAAGCGTCGATAATTATTACATGTAAATTAACAATAAATATTTAATTTTTATGAAACGTAAACGTAAAAATTGTAAATTTCTTAGTTCGA
This sequence comes from Glebionis coronaria, assembly GCA_025667525.1. Taxonomy (NCBI): domain Eukaryota; kingdom Viridiplantae; phylum Streptophyta; class Magnoliopsida; order Asterales; family Asteraceae; genus Glebionis; species Glebionis coronaria. Next base: position 317,455,939 of record CM046875.1, on the reverse strand, counting down.
CCAATTACAATAAAATGTTCAAAACAAATTTTGAATTTAATTAACACGATTTTTGTTGATTTATCGAAAATAATTAAAATAATTATTAAAATTCGTAAATGTTCGAAAAATCTTTGTTTATATTTTGGTCAAAATCTTCTTAGTTGAAAAGCGTAAATTGTGCTTTCAAATCTCAAGTCTTGGTTTAAATGGTTTCCTCAATTCTTCTTTGGTTGTCTAGAAGTATACACAAACATTTACCCCTAAACAGGAGTTTAGTTAAATGATTTGTCTATAAGGAAATAATCCCTTAAAAATTTCTTTGATAAAATATCTGTCGAAACATATTTGCACTTCCTTTTTGGTATGACCCTAAGCCTTAATGGCTCTAATTTTTGAAATGTCAATATATATCCCATTATCTCATTAATCACACGGTCAAATCACGTAAAGGATTAAGTCTTCAATCACATGTTAAATATTTAAGGTACAAGTTTTTATTGTTCGGTCAATTCAGGGCAATATATAAATAATTACTAACTCCTTCTTATACTTATAAACAAACAAATAGTCCTGAATGATCACAAGCATGAATTTATCGAATTACAGCCTTCACACGTGATTCACCAAATTTATGAATGCTACATGTGTATTAGTCAATCCAAACGACATCACGTGAAACTCATAATGTTCATTACAAGTTCTGGATGTAATGATTGGAATAGATAATTTTTTTCGCGGACGCGAAGTTGATGATAACCATGCCATGGATCAAATCTTTAAAACATACGCTAGAACCTTGTAAATGATCGAACAAATCTTCCATTTCGAGTTATAGATATCGTTTTCGATTGTCACTTTACTCAGTTCACAGTAATCTATAAATATCAGGAATGATAACACCATAGCTCTTCATGATTACGAGCTTGGTAGAATAAAATCTTTCTCCGACAACTCTGTCAGTTGTACGGTAATTCCTTTAATTCAGATGGTGCTGACGTATAGTGCACAAGCCACAGGTGCAGCACTGGGAATATAATCAATACCAATTTCAACTTGCCTTAATGGCAAAAGTCTAGGTAATTTACCAACAAATACCTCTTAAAGTTTCAGATAACATAAACATCTTTTAATACATTCATTTTAAGTTCTTCTAGATTACAATATCTATGACTAATTCACAACCATTCATGGTATAATTTCATGTCTAAATGCAGGATATGGTCATCCATCAAGAATTATTTAGATCAATTTTGATAGTCAACATCTTATCTTTTGGGGGAATTCTACTCGAGTTCCCATCAATTAAGACAATGTCGTCATGTCATAATCAATCAATCCATTCTACTGGCATCACCGACTTTTCAGTTTTATTGCCGTTGATAAGATGTGAACTTCTCAAAAGACTAATAATAACTCATAATCCTTCACAAATTCAAGGATATATGAAGACACAACTATCATCTAAAGAGTAAGGTCAACGCATAATCTATGCGAGAGAATTGTTAATCAGATACAAACGAAAACATTTAATGAATATGACTATATTCCATGTTTTCATAATTTGAGTACGCATTCGAAAGCTCCTCAGATCGTTACCCAGGTCATTCAAATGAAATCAAATCAAAAGAAATGATAGGAACGTCGATACATCCAGTCGGATATCAACACTCGGTAATCAGATACTTTTCCTAAGAATCTCACTACGGGAGAATTGGACAAGAAAGAATCGTCAATTGTCAAATAAAACAATTTCCACAGATGAGTAAATTTGACTCAGAAGAATAGATGATACAGGCACATATGTAGGTGTCCGTAACACTATGTCCCTATTTTTCACTTCTTGCAGATCTAAAAAAATTTAATCTTTCACAACCTTCAAGGAAAATGTAGTGTTCATTCATTTAGTTTTATGGTGACTACTAATCAGTCTTGCATGGTCCATTCCAAATTGTATGTAGGCGCGCAACTATATACAATTCAAGATTAATGATGCAATGCTCAGTTCGTCAAAATTTTATGATCATGTTTATAATAAAAACATTTTCATGCTTAATTCTTAAATAAGAATCAAGAACAAATTTACAAAGATCTTTGTTATGAAAACGATTAAGTTTTCTAAGGTGTTTTATAAACAACTTCATTTCGATAACAATCACTTATAAATCTCACTTTGAATAACCCTTATAGTGATGAAAATTCAATTTTTCTCAAGGGATACTGTTTTAACTTATAAAAACAATGAGTGATCTGCAAAAATGTGATGAAAAGTTGTTCACCAAGAACTAACTTCAATATAATAGGAAATGAGCTTTACCCAAATAATCATGAGGTTCATGATCTCGATGGCACTCAAAAGAATAATCCACAACGTAACTCAAATCGAGATGAGTACTTGTTCAATGGTTGCATCACTAATGCGAGCATTAGGAAGAAGCAATAAAAGATAGATAACATCGATACATGTAGAATTTAGCAATCAAAGGTAGTCTTTTTCATTAATCACAAACAAGTCAAAATTGTACCGTAACACATTACGTGTCACTATGTCATACAATTCTCAGAACTCATTCTACCAACTGATATCTAAGTTAAGTTAGGGATTTTTAAAAGATACCACAATGAATACTAATCTACAAGAGTCATTAGGTGTCCCACCTGTCCCAGAAGATCCATCGGTCCCAATTTAGAAGAAGATTTCTTCAATTTATTTATTAGACATTGGGCATCTTCGTTAGTGGACAATGGCCTAGGAACAACACTTAACACGAATCAACAATCAATTAAAACCTTATAATTCAATCACAGAACTTAACGACTTCCTCTTAACAATTTCTTATTCCATACGAGTTAAATTTTATTTCATTCAAGTTTCAACCAAATCATACTCAATGTGATATCCTACATCATTCTCGAATACATTCAACCTTATTCATAAACCTTAATAGGGCAATAAAAGCTCGAAATGAACAACACTTAATTTCCAATCCTATAGCTCTTTCAACAATAGTCATCAAATGAGTCACTAGTATGAAATGACTCGATCATTCAATTAGACTTCTCGGAAAGGTACTAGTGGCATGAGGCTTTTGGGTAATGGTTCCAATGACAGCCTCAAGTGCAACATTCACCCTTTCGATTTCAATTTAAGGATTGGATGACAACGAATCAGATGACATCTTTCTAGGTGGTAACGTTTTGTAAAACTCCACTCTATAAGGAAAGATCGTCATGACATCGATATCAGATTTAATCTCGCCAATTATTTTTCAATATCACAATCAACTAATATCTACATTTCTACGAATATCAACCATTTGTTGGGATCATAAATATCCACAACTTGGTTTAGATCTAGGATAGCTAGAATTCCTACGAGAATAGCTTCGATTGATTTACTAGGGGATTTAGGGTTCCTTATGACAATCTACGTCGTATAAATACCTCGTATAAATATCAAAATAATCATCAAACAATCATGTAGTAAAATTACATCATATATATATAATCCAAGTTATATATATATTAAAATAACACTTCTCAGTCTGGTCTTGTCGGTAACTCGGGAATTCTTCGGCACCGTTATAGTCAAAAGATTTTTAGACATTTTCAGAAAAATGTTTATAGTTAAAAGATTTTGAAATGTTTTATTCAAAACCTTGGTTTTAAAAATCTTTCGTTCTCTATAACGAGATCTCTGGTACCAAACTGTAACACCCCCAAATTTATACAACTCAATACAACGGAAGACTCGTTGGTGTTACGGGATAGCACATTACTCACATCATAGACAACGCATAAAAATCGCGTCGTTTAATAATAAAGCATTTCCATTCATAATTATCAAAGTTACATAGGTCCCAAGTCATTATATTTCATACAGGTTTTACAAAGTATTTGAATGGAAATTATTATTTAAGTGCGGGCCATGAATTCTTGTTGTCTTCCCGAGAATTACCTTCAAGTACCTGAGATAAAACATGTTGAAAGAAAAGGTCAGCGATAACGCCGAGTGAATTCATAGAGTTTAATAAAATCCATCAATATAACATCGGTATAAAATTATTACCGAAAATCATTTTGTACAAATCTTTGTAATAGGCCATAAAATAGCCAAAATCATTTTATACAAATCCTTGTCAAAATCATAATATAAGCATTTGCCTAATATATCGTTATACGAACCATTGTCGTAAAAACATATGAATATGGTTATATAAAACCAAAACACGAAAATAATATCAATAGTATGACCCTGTATTGCTAGTCAGGCAATACATCGTAATTCGGTGCGTATAGCAGTATTTCGTTAATTGGATTATTATAAGCCGCATGACATTGTAACCTTACTACAACAAACAACGGGTAGCTAGCCCGAAACTCATTTTCCCATCTAAATTAGTGTGTCGTCACAAAGGTCACGCTATGTATATCTTCTCATACATAAATTCGCTTACCAATCAATCTGGCACGACGGGGATCAACCGTCAAGGCGCGAACTGGGGTGATCGTCCCCAAATAGTACTATTATATGCATAAGCGTCTACCAAATCCCGGTAGTTCACAATTCATGCTAATGGGACTTTTAGTGACATAACCTAACTTTAATAATCCATTTTATTTCATCTATCGGGTCATTTAATCATTCTTCGGGTCCAAATCAATAAACAAACAATCGGGACAAATGTGTCCTATTTTATAAAAACTAACATGTTATCTCCCTCGCGGGTTTCTAAAGCATTTCATAAAAACATTTAAAAGAGTGCGAGGCTATGAACTCACGTTGATGTGGGAAAGCGGGTTATCGGCAATTCGGATGTACGGTACGTGCTTCAATCACAGAAACCTAAACAAATAATACTCGTCTTAGACTCTTGTCCAATGACTTTATAAAAATAACAATTATGTATACATATGATGATTTATATATATATGATGATCAAGTGGGTTTATATATTTTCATTCACTCATTTTTGTGTTTATGTATTGGTAACCTTTCACTAGTTTACTAGTTTTACCTATTTACATGTTTTAGGTCCAATAAGCCGATTATAAGTTCATTCACTTGTATTAATCCATTTCATACTTGTATTATCAGTATTTATACTTTACAAGTTGGGCCCAAATGGGTTAAGCCCAATAAATAAGTTTATAAGTGTTTTAGCCCATTTTGTTGTATTATTAGTCCAATAACGTTAACTTAGTCCGTTAATGTCCGTATGTTTTATAGTTCGGGTTTTATCGGTTTTTACTTGTATTAGATACTTATATATCAGTATAAGAATTTTAAAAACTTTACATTAGACGGGTTTGATCGTCTAAGTTTTAATTGGCGAAAAACGTTAATTTTAAGGTAATAGCCGAAAAAGTCGTAAAAATCAAGTTTATAGTTTTTATAACTTATAAATATTATTCCACTACTATTTTTATAATTTATCCATTTATTTAACCTTATACATATTTATATAAATGAAATCATAAGTTAGTGGGTTATAATTTCACATTTTATACTATATAATTTGAGTGCTTATATAATAGTAATAAACATTAATTCTTCAAAATCTGATTTTTATTTTCATCTTCACCATTTTTATCATATCTAGAGTTCTACACTAAATTAGAAGCTCATTTTTGGGTGGCATGATCTTCATATTATGTGCTACAATTAACTTAGTTATAGCTACTGCTCATTTTAAGTTTATCTATCCTTAACAGTCCCTACAAAACAGCTTATTCAGATTAGCACACTCATCTTGTTTTGATCATATCTCACTCATTTTAATGATTCCATTGCATGGACAACTCTCACATGTGTACAAGACATATTACTTACTGTATATCCATTAATCTATGCCATTTTATCAGTTCATCATGTGGTTAGTTACTGTTTTTATACAGCCTACCATTTAAGCAAGATTTAACCATTTTTACATGTAGTTTGTCCATCTTTTTACCCATGTTTATCAAATTTATCTACACCAAATCCCCACATAATATTTCTAATCATCATTCATCATCATATACATATACATAAGTAAAAGAAATACAAGATTACATAATCAAAATAACAAGAAGATGGAAAGAACAATCTTTATACCACCAAGATGATGAAAAGATGGGGTTGATGATGAACAAGACTTGGTTTTGGGTAACCAATCTTATGAGATATCAACATCACTTCTAGGATCACCAAGTATTTGTAGATTCCTCCAAAAATCAGCCCTTGTTCTTCATGAAAACTCCTTGAGAAATCAGCCCCAAACTCCCTTGAAAACTCCTTTTTACATGTTAAGATCACCTCCGATCTTTATAACTTCAACTGGTTTTCATCATATGTAAATTATACATATGATTTATTATTGAATCAAGATCAAATGGAGGTTGTTTTGGGTGAATATGGGACGAAAATAAGAGAGAGAGATGAGAGAAATTAGTGGTTTTGCATGTATGTTTTTGTGAGGAATGGTTTGAGTGTTTAGTGGTTTTGCTAGTTAGCTTATTTGTGTAAGTAGCTAGGACAAGTGTCCTAGCTTACTTAGTAAGCTTTGACACATCTTAGATGTGTTGGTGGAGTTTTGGCCACCCATTTGTGGGGTGAGGCAAGTGTAAACTTGTCTCATCCCACTAATTTACGGGTATTCCTCGATTCTAGTTTCCTCGATTTGCGTGCCCTCGGGTCGTTTTACGAAAAATGTTTTTATAAATTATGAATCAACGACACAAAATAAATCTAATAAAAATTGTCTCATCAAAAATGGAGTTCGAAAACGTAAATACGTAATCCTAAGGTTTCCGGTTTAGTCGTAAAGGGCGTTAAATTATAATCGTAAGTCCTAATCTCTTCTCGTAAATTTTTGAGTTTATGAACCAACACAAATTTAAAATTCCAAAATAATATTCACGGATAAATTTATTTTCGGAAATGCCGGACTGTCACCAAAACGGTGTATGTAAACGTAAGCACGTAACATTGAATCCTCCGGTTTAGACGTAGTCGATGCTACTTCAAGACGTAAATCTAAATTACTTCCCAAAAATAAGTGAGTTCATAATATAATATTAAAATAATATTTTTAAATAATATTTGAGAATAAAATATCAACCATAAATTGACGGATTGTCACAGAGAAACTTCTTGAAATCACTCAGACCCAACTTAATGAGAATTGCCCCGAAGTGATCTTAAGGAAATTACCATTAAAACTTGATGATCCGGGTCGTTTTCTCATTCCTTGCAACTTCCCCGGGGTAGAGAATTGTATGGTCCTAGCCGATCTAGGTGCTAGTATAAACTTAATGCCATTAAGTGTTTTGAAACAGTTATCTCTACCCGAGCTAGTCCCCACACGAATGACTTTGGAATTAGCTAATCGTACGGTTGCCTATCCAGTGGGGATAGCCGAAGATGTCTTCGTTGGTGTCAACAAATTCACCTTTCCGGCGGATTTTGTTGTCGTTGACTACGAGATGGATCCCCGTGTTCCATTAATCGTTGGACGTCCATTCTTGAGGACCGGTCGCACTCTCATTGATGTAGCCGCGGGCGAATTAATCATGAGAGTTGGTGACGAGAAAATCGTCTTCAACATGGGTAAACTTTCTAAGCAGCCTTCTGAAAACGAGAGCGTTAATTTCATCGACGTTCTTGATGAGGCTTGTGAAGAACATTTCAAAGACGCTTGTAAAAGTGGTTCTTCTTCTCTTCCCATTGTTGAGACCGTTACCTCTATTGCTCCATCACTAACTCCATTTGGAGAAAGTGACTTCATTTTAAAAGAATTTGAAGCAACTTTGGGAGATGTGGACTTACAATATGACGATTCTCCCTCTAATTGGGATGAAGACATTCGTACTATTGAGAAACTTCTCAATGAGGACCATATTTCTCCACCATCTCCTAAGGAAATCTCTATCGATGATCTGAATTTGACTATGCCTTCCATCGAAAATCCTCCGGATTTAGAGCTTAAGGACCTATCGTCTCATCTCGAATACGTGTTCTTTGACGACAATAAGAAGTCACCCGTCATCATCGCAAAGGATTTGAAAGAGGATGAAAAGTCTCGACTTATCGACGTGCTGAAGAATCATAAGAAAGCAATTGCTTGGAAAATCTCCAATATTCGTGGAATTGATCCTCACTTTTGCACACATAAAATTCTCATGGAGGACGACTTTAAACCCACTATTCAAAACCAAAGAAGGGTGAATCCCAAGATCCATTACGTTATCAAAAAAGAGGTTATCAAACTTCTTGATGCGGGAATGATCTACCCTATCTCGGATTCACCATGGGTAGTCCCGTCCATTGTGTACCTAAGAAAGGCGGAATCACCATTGTGCCCAATGAAAACAACGAGTTGATTCCGACTCGTCTCGTTACAGGGTGGAGAGTTTGTATAGACTATCGCAAACTCAATGATGCTACGAGAAAGGATAATTTTCCCCTTCCTTTCATGGACCAAATGCTTGAACGTCTAGCGGGTAATGACTATTATTGCTTCTTAGACGGTTTCTCCGGGTATTTTCAAATTCCCATCGATCCCAAAGACCAAGAGAAAACCACATTCACTTATCCTTATGGAACATTTTCTTACAAAAGAATGCCTTTCGGCTTATGCAATGCTCCTGGGACTTTCCAAAGGTGTATGATGGCTATCTTCCATGACATGGTTGAAGAAACAATGGAAGTCTTCATGGATGATTTCTCGGTCTATGGTGATTTTATCTCTCATTGCCTTCCCAATTTGGAATGCATGCTTAAGCGGTGTGAAGACACTCGCCTTGTTCTAAATTGGGAAAAATGCCATTTCATGGTAAAAGAAGGCATTGTGCTTGGACATAAAATCTCAAAAGCCGGTCTTGAAGTGGACCGTGCTAAAGTGGATGTCATAGCCAAATTACCTCCACCTTCAACCGTGAAGGGTGTGAGAAGTTTCCTTGGTCATGCGGGCTTCTATCGTCGATTCATTCAAGATTTTTCTAAAATCGCTCGCCCGATGACCCACCTCTTGGAAAAAGATACTCCTTTTATCTTTTCTAAAGAGTGTCTTGAATCCTTCAATCTTCTCAAGGACAAGCTAACTAAGGCACCGGTCTTGGTTACCCCCAATTGGGAGCTACCTTTTGAATTGATGTGTGATGCTAGAGACTTTACTATTGGAGCGGTTTTGGGCCAAAGAGTGAACAAACACTTCCAACCAATCCACTATGCTAGCAAGACAATGACGGGCGTTCAATTGCATTATACCACTACTGAAAAAGAGCTTTTAGCTGTAGTGTATGCTTTTGAGAAATTCCGCCCCTATCTTATTCTTTCCACCACAATCGTGTACACCGATCATTCCACGTTGAAGTACTTGTTGACTAAACAAGATTCGAAGCCAAGACTTCTTCGTTGGGTTTTGCTCCTTCAAGAATTTAAAATTAAAATTCGTGACAAGAAGGGAGCCGAAAACCTAGCCGCGGATCATCTAAGTAGACTTGAGGATCCTTATCAAGGGGATCATCCGAATCAAGAGATCAATAAATCTTTTCCCCTTGAGGCCTTAACGTCTATCAATTCCAATCTTGATGACACCCAGTGGTTTGCGGACATTGCAAACTACTTAGCGGGTGGTATTCTCATCGAAGGGTTAACATCCCAACAAAAGAAGAAGTTCTTTAAAGATGTTAAGACTTACTTTTGGGATGACCCTTATCTCTTCAAACAATGTGCTGATCTGGTTATTCGTCGGTGTGTGGATGGACCCGCAGCTTTAGACATTCTTGAAGCTTGCCATAAAAGACCCACCGGTGGTCACTTTGCTCCCAACTACACCGCGAAGAAAGTGTTTGACTCGGGATTCTATTGGCCCAACATATATCGTGACGCTCACGAGATGGTTAAAGATTGTGATTCTTGCCAACGCCAAGGCAAGATCACACATAAAGATGAGATGCATCAAAATTTCATACAAGAATGTGAAATCTTTGATGTATGGGGTATCGACTTTATGGGGCCATTTCCATCATCTAAAGGGAACAAGTACATCCTCGTAGCCGTTGACTACGTATCCAAATGGGTTGAAGCTAAGCCTCTCCCTACGAATGATGCGAGGGTTGTTGTGAACTTTCTGAAGCAACTTTTTGCTCGATTCGGTGTTCCTCGTGCTATAATCAGTGACCGCGGGACTCATTTTTGCAATGATCAATTTGCTCGAGTCATGTCTAAGTACGGTGTCAATCACCGTCTTTCCACCGCTTATCATCCTCAAACAAATGGTCAAGCCAAGATCTCTAACCGTGGATTGAAGCGAATTCTTGAGCATACTGTGGGAGAGCATCGTGCCTCGTGGGACGATAAGTTAGACGATGCTTTGTGGGCTCTCTGTACCGCATATAAGACCCCGATTGGTTGTACACCTTATCGTCTTGTGTACGGGAAAGCATGCCACCTCCCTATTGAGCTGGAACATAAGGCGTACTGGGCCCTGAAGTGGGCGAATTTTGATATAAACAAAGCTGGTGATCTTCGGAAGATTCAACTCAACGAGCTAAATGAACTAAGGAATGAAGCTTATGAGAACTCATTGATCTACAAGGAGAAAACCAAGATCATCCATGATACAAGGATTAAGAACCGAGAGTTCCACGTTGATGATCAAGTTTTACTCTTTAACTCTCAGTTGAAGATCTTCTCGGGCAAGCTGAAGAGCCGTTGGTCTGGTCCATTCACCGTCGCCAAAGTCTTCCCATATGGCACCATTGAGCTTTCTCGGCCAAACGGGCCTAGTTTCAAAGTGAATGGCCAGCGCGTGAAGCTGTACTTTGGTGAGGACATCTCTCATGAGATGATTCCATCCCTCACCATGTTTCCCTTGAATTAGTTCTGGGCCAAGTCAAGCTCGTGACTCGGTTAACAAAAACAAGCGCTTCTCGGGAGGCAACCCGTGATCTATCCTTTACCGTTTTCATAATAAGTGTCGGGGGAGCCCCGTATGTGTTTGTTGTCTTGTTTCTTATAATGTGCAGGGATTAAAAGCTTCAAAGATCCATTCTTGATGAATTTTGACGAACCGTGATCCCGTGTACCTGTCTTCCCGGTTCTATCCTAAACTGTCGTGATTCAATATTTCATATCTTATATGTTCACATTGAAATCACTATAGTTGTCCTTTCCTTAGCAAGATCTAACCAAAGTGCACAATGTCCTAAGTGTAGGGGAGTTTACTCCCACATGCTTAAACATTGAGGATAATGTTTATATCAAGTGTAGGGGGGACTTCTATCGAAGTAAGTGGTCTTTCCCATGAATTTGCACTCATTTTAACCGGAAAATCTAATTTTTCGACATTTTTCAAAATTTTTAATCTATTTTGGCCTATTAGTATAGTAGTATTTTCCTTTGATTATCGTTATTTACTTTCCTTGCTAAAATAAAAGTTTAATAAAGTGGTTTTAAATTTTTCTAAGTCGTGAATATTTTGACTCAACCCGAGTTTACTTATCTAAGTTTACTCTAGCTAGTATCCTTAACGTGTTTAAGTCAAGTTTTGCTAGGATTTTATATAGGGAACTTTAAAATGCGAAAGTCTTAACTCTCACGGGGTAAGAACAAGAACTTTTCGCAAGTTCCTATAATTGATCCTAGAGAGTCATTTATCAAGGGAACTTTAAAATGCGAATTCTAAACTTGAAAAAGTCTAAGAGTTTGCAAGATCCTATAGATGACTCAAAAACCCAAAACGGTGATTTAATTGGCTAAGCATCCACGAGTCTCATTCCTTGAGATTTTAAACTATGGAGAACGAGAGATGATAGAGTCAATTATAAGTTTGGTATTCTTTCATGAATTTATGTGAGTTGATTATAAGCTTTTTCTCCCATCGCTTGCTAATAAATTTATCTGCAATAAATAAGGGTGTACCATTTGAAAAGTTACTTAGCTTCTAGCACAAGATCGTTTAAAAGTTGCTCAGTATTAATTAGAGTTCATAGCCAAGGCATAACTTATTGAAGCGGGATGCGAAGATTGGCGAGTTCGAAAAGGCCCTAACAAGGCATGAGGGCTACATTTTGTTGCTAAAGATCTGAAAGTGATGTGATGAATTATTTATCGAAAATGAAAATGAAGGATCGAGACACACGATGAAAAGCAAAAACTCCCCAAAAGATCATGGAGAAGTCTATCCAAAAAGGCCCTAACAAGGTATGAGGATAAATAGATCCAAGTCCTAAAAGGAGGCGGATCGTTGTATATCAAAGTCCAAAATAAAGATTGGAGAAAAATGAAGATGTCATGGTCCAAATATGAAGAATCTCTCAAAAACTTCAAGTGAATAAATTCCTATTATGAAAAGAAGACCATAATTTCTAGAACGTCTCTCAAGATTTGAAGTATGAAGTCACTACCAAATATCGGTCCGAGAAAGGTCTCAAATCGTGAAGCGAGTTATGCCAAGATATGAACTTTAAGAGGTCCCGAGAAGCAGTTTTAAAAGATTTTATCCTTTAGCTAACTATTGATTAAATCGTCCCACTTTATTTTCGGCCTGAATAAACTATCGGAATAAGTGAAACAATGCATCCTCGTGATCATTCAAGACAAACTTAAAATATAAGAGATACACCTAGGAATAAGGGAGTCTAAGTAAATAATTAGCCCACATGAATTCGTGTTAGTTTGCTAACTTATAATAACAATGATCTCGTTTTTAAGCTGGTTTGGGGAACGTGAAACTTGAGGATGATAAACATTCATGACAGCCAAAACCCCAATGTAAGTCTTTGATTTCTTTACTTGTTTCTATCTTTTTAGTTTCCTTAAAGTTTAGTATTTAAAAAAGGCCAAGGTGGGTTATTTTTGATGAAAAATGTGATATGTTCTTTGAAATTAATGCATTACATAAGGGCATTGCAATGGTCAAGTGTAGGGGATTTAATAAGTGTGAAAACACTTATCCTTTTACCACTTATTTCCAATAATAACAAGACTAATACGAGGCTTTTGCCCAATAAGAAAATTTTATAGTCCGATCTTTTCGAATTGAGAAAGGGAAGAATGTGCGACTCAGTCGACTTTTGGTGAAACATAATATTTGTCGTTGTTGAAAAATAAATTGTGCAAAACTTTACCGTAAATGACGGTTAACTAAAGCTAATACTAATTAAAACTTAAATGGTGCAATATTAAAACTTTGAAAAGTAAATTTATTAAATGACTTAAAATTAAAGCGTGACGAAAATTAAATTGACAATGTAATAAAAATGTGAACATTAAAATTAAACTAAGAGATAAATAGCGGGAAAAGTAAATGCTTGAAAATAAAACAGAAAGTAAACAGAACCTGAGTTGGACCCCGAAATACTGTCACTATCCGGAATTCACGACAAAATACTGCTTATCCGGAATAAAACAACGAACTCCTTATCCGGAATCAGTTTCCTTGAAGCCTTATCCGGAATGTAAAGTTGGGACACTTATCCGGAATACTCGATCCTTCTTATCCGGAATAATTGCTTATCCGGAATAATCGACCTATCCTTTATCCTGAATAATCCTTAGCTCCTTATCCGGAATCCACCAAACTTTCTTATCCGGAATAACTTCCGGGGTGCTTATCTGGAAAACTCTTGTCAAGAAGCTTATCCGGAATCACCTTCCGAAGCTTATCCGGAATGAATCTTGAACTTTTATCCGGAATAAAGTCAGACGCTTTATCCGGAATAACCTAGATCTTCTTATCCGGAATATTGTCACCTTATCCGGAATAAGTCGAAATCCACTATTCGGAATAATTTGTCGAGGTGCTTATCCGGAATATATCCCGGATACTTATCCGGAATCAACTTCAGGCCTTTATCCGGAATAACTGTCACCACTATCCGGAATAAACTTAGAAGCCTCCGGAATAATAGGGTTTGAGGCTTGTTCGGAATAAGAGGGTTTACCAAACCCGGATAACCACTAAAATCAAATAAGCTATATACTAAAATTAAGCTAAACACAAATAAGCACTTAACTAAAACTTTTACCAAATCAAATTTAAGAAAAAGCTATTGAACCAAAATTTAAAAACTTTTAAAAACACTAAATAATAAAATGTTTAAAATCAACTTTTTATAAAAATTAACTAAGAAGCACTTAATCAAATTTAAGAAAAACACAATAAGCTATCAAATCAATAAGCTAACACAATGATAATCATAAAAACATAACAAGTAATCAAACAAGCATGACAATAAGATAATAAGCACAAAGATTAAGCAAAACAAGAAAGGTAGAATGAGAGATTAATTAAAAACTTGATTAAAGAAAAGATTCAACAACAAAATTAAAAACACTTACTTGGAATTTAAGGAATTAAAGTGCAAGACAAGTATTTAAAATGATAATTAATTAAAATGACATGAAAATAAGGTGGAAAGACTAATGTATCAAATTAGCTAACAACTCCTAATGACACATTAGGAGTCTATTTATAGTGATTAGGAAAAACTAAACATGTGTTGGTTCATTCTTCTTTCTATCTCGACTTCTTGTCTTCTAATTTCTTTGACTTTTGACTTTGTCTCGGGATTAATTGAACTCGTCTTATAATATCTTCACTTATTTAGACTTGAGTTCTTCGGCTTTATTAAACTTTCGTCTTTAGACTTTTTCTTTGATAAATCTTCAGAATAGGCCTTGGACTTCCGTTCTTTTGGCACTCTTGATCTTTCGACTTCGTTTTTTGTCTTTTTTGATAAAAGTCCGTGAAAGCCCGTGTTTTCTCCCCTTTTCACATTTTCGTCCTAAATCACAACAAAAACACAAACCACGCATAATTCCGACATTTACGACATAAAATACACGTTTTGGCTTGGTTGTTATTGTAATTAAGCGGTAAAAGGATGGGTGTTTACACACCTATCAAATCCCCTACACTTGAACATTGCAATGTCCTCATGCAATGCATTAATTACAAAGCAATATTACACTTTTCATCACAATCAATCCACATTGTCCTTTATTAAAGAGACAGAAAATAACAAAAGAAGTAAAGAAATCCAAGACTTACCTTAGGGTTTTAGAATGTCATGAATGATTATCATCCTCAAGTTTCACGTTCCCTATACCAAGCTTAAAAACGAGATCATTGTTATTATAAGTTAGCAAACTAACATGAACTCATGTGGGCCAATTATTTACTTAGACTCCCTTATTCCTAGGTGTATCTCTTATATTTTATTATTGTCTTGAATGATCAAGAGGATGCATAGTTGAGTTATTTCGATAGTTATTAGGCTGAAAATAAAGTAGGACGATTTAATCAATAGTTAGCTAAAGGACAAAAGCTTTTAAAACTGCTTCTCGGGACCTCATAAAGTTCATATCTTGGCATAACTCGCTTCACGATTTGAGACCTTTCTCGGACCGATATTTGGCAGTGACTTCATACTTCAAATCTTGAGAGACGTTCATGAAATAATGGTCTTCTCTTCATAATAGGAATTTCTTCACTTGAATTTTTGAGAGATTCTTCATACTTGGACCACGACTTCTTCATTTTTCTCCAATCTTTATTTGAGATTTTGATATACAACGATCCGCCTCCTTTTAGGACTTGGATCTATTTATCCTCATACCTTGTTAGGGTCTTTTTGGATAGACTTCTCCATGATCTTTAGGGGAGTATTTGCTTTTCGTCGTGTGTCTCGATCCTTCATATTGATTCTTGATAAATGATTTTTCACATCACTTGGGATCTTTAGCAACAAAATGTAGCCCTCATGCCTTGTTAGGGCCTTTTCGGACTTGCAAATCTTCGCGTCCCGCTTCAATAAGTTATGCCTTGGCTATGAACTCTAATTAATACCGAGCAACTTTTAAACGATCTTGGGCTAGAAGCTAAGTAACTTTTCAAATCGTACGACCTTACTTATTGCAGATAACTTTATTAACAAGCTATGGGAGAATAGGCTTATAATCAACTCACATAAATTCACGAAACAATACCAAACTTATAATTGACTCTATCATCTCTCGTCCTCCACAGTTTAAAATCTCAAGGAATGAGACTCGTGGATGCTTAGCCAATTAAATCAAAGTTTTGGGTTTTCGAGTCATCTATAGGATCTTGCAAATTCTTAGACTTTTTCAAGTTTAGAATTCGCATTTTAATGTTCCCTTGATAAACGACTCTCTAGGATCAATTATAGGAACTTGCGAAAAGTTCTTGTTCTTAACCCGTGAGAGTTAAGACTTTCGCGTTTTAAAGCTCCCTATATAAAAGCCTAGCAAAACTTGACTTAAACACGTTAAGGATACTAGCTAGAGTAAATTTAGATAAGTAAACTCGGGTTGATACAAAAGATTCACAACGTTGAAAATTAAAACTACTTTATTAAAATTTATTCTAGTAAAGAAAGAAAATAACTATACAAAGGTAAAACTACTAGGCCAAAATAGATAAAAAAAATTTGAAAAATGTCAAAAAATTAATTTTCCGGTTAAAATGAGGACAAAATGAGGAAAAGACCACTTAACTTCGATAGAAGTCCCCCTACACTTAATATAAACATTGTCCTCAATGGTTAAGCGTGTGGAAGTTACCTCCCCTACACTTAGGACATTGTGCACTTTGTTTAAATCTTGCTAAGGAAAAGACAACTAAAGTGATTCCTATTTTAATATTGGAAAATATAAAATAAAGAATCAAAAGAGTATAGGATAGAACTGGGAAGACGGGTACACGGAATCACGGGTCGTCAAAATTTATCAAGAATGGATCTTTGAAAGCTTGAATCCCTGTACATGATTAGAAAGAAGACAACAAACAACATACTAGGGTCTCCCTACACTTATTATAAAAATAAGAGAAAAAGGATAGATACTACAGGTTGCCTCCCGAGAAGCGCTTGTTTTTGTTAACCGAGTCGTGAGCCTGACTCGACCTTGATTTGCATAGGAAGAAGCTTGAAAAACATCCACCGGGATCAAATACATGGTTTTCGTCCATCAAGTAACACAAGCTTAAGGCGAACAAGGCAAGCCAAAGAAGAGTAGGCAAGGTTCCCTTAAGGAAAGATGGAGCACGGTGGGAGCAAGGGTGAAGAGGTGAAAGCATATCTCCATAAGTTCCAAAAATCTTTCCTTTTATTTCATCAGATGGATACTGAGATGGCTTAAAAAGTGCAATACCGGGGTCGAACACCTTTTCCTTTAGGGGAAATAACACTTAGGCTCAGCAGACCTTGAAGAAGATCCGATCATAAATCTCGCAATCTCATCCTCAGAAGGTGGATATAGAGGTGTCAAGACATAAGTGCTGCGGATATCGGTGTCGGCCGGCTGTTTCTCCTTTGAAGCGGGTTTCTTCATATCCAAAGTAGGATAAAGTCGATAATCATCAAAGTCCAAAGGAGGAGCATCACTCTCATTTGGGAAGTATGTGTTGAGAAAAGTAGCAAAGTCTTCCTCAAATTAGTAGTCATCCAAAGTAGGATCAAGTGTTGTTGGCGGAGGATCTTCATCATGTGAAGAATCACTCGAAAGAGTATCAGCCTCATCAAAATCATCATAAGTGGGCATGTCGGGATACTCAGAAGTAAAATCATTATAATCATCTCCATTGGAACTAGAATCGTCATCATAAGCATCAAAGATCGGTGGAGAATCATAAATTGGTAGAGGATCAGAATTGGATAGAGAATCATCCACATCATCTTGGAACAGTGGATTATCATAGAAAGAATCGAATAGAGGATTGTTGTAGACGACAAAATCATCAAGCACATTAATCATATTCGCTAATTCTCTTCCATAGGATTTGTTTGTGATCTTCCCCATTTTGAACACTTGTTCATTCCTGACCCTTAAAATTAACTCACCTTCGGCAACATCAACTAAAGCTTTTCCGGTTATCAAGAATGGCCGACCAAGTATTAATGGAATACGAGGGTCCATTTCATAATCAACAACAACAAAGTCGACCGGAAAAGTGAAGGTGCCAACTTTAATGAACACATCTTTGGCAATACCAACGGGGTAAGCAAGAGTGCGATTTGCAAGCTCAAGAGTCATCTTTGTTGGTGTAAGGTCGGGTAATGATAGTGCTGTCCAAACACTTAAAGGCATCAAATTAATACTTGCCCCGAGATCAGCTAGGGCAGTAAATTCTTCGGTTTTGTTAAAAATGCAAGGCAACACAAAATGACCGGGATCTCCAAGTTTCTACGAAAGTTCTTTAAGAATAACTGCAGAACGATTTTCATTTAAGCGTGTGTTGACAAGCTCAACCAGCTTTTCCTTCTTATTAAGCAATTCCTTGAATGCTTTGACAAATTTCAGTATGTGGACAAGTGCTTCAACAAGGCTAATGTTGAAATTTAATTGAGAGATCATCTTCAAATAGTTCGACACTTAAATGTCATCCTTGGTTTGCAAGTTAGGCTTGTCCAAGCGAGAAGGATAAGGAATATTTGGTTTATAGGTGGAAGGTGTAGGTGTAGCAGGTAGAGGTTGAGATGTTGAAGGTTTAAAGGCGGAAGGCGAGGTTGGTGAAGGGTTCTTCTTCTTGGGTACGTCAGTAAGAGGTGGAGACGGTAATGGAGAACTAATACTAGGTGTGGGAGTAGGAGGGATAAATGGTGGTGGAGGAGGTGTAGATGGAGTAACTGGGGGAGGGATGGATGGTCCTACAAAGGTGGCTCCACTGCGTGTAGTAATAGCACTCACACTTCGCTCTTGGGTTGGGTGACGGTGTTTGAAGGTAGAGAGCCCGAAGTAGAGGGTTGCGTGGTGGGTAAGAAACTAGCCAGCATATTCTCCAATTACTCAAATACCACAAGGGGCTCTACCCTCTAACACACAAACAAACCCGAGGGCTAATGCCAGTGCTATCACAAAAAGAAGTGGAAAGAAAACTCATGATCCTTCACCACCCAAACCTACTATGGTAAAGCCTACTATGATTCCATCTTGTGATAAGCCTTCTACATCTAGTTCACCATCTTCATGTTCTACAACCTCAACACCTACACCTCCTACTCCTTTAACTTCCACACCTATCAATGAAGAACCCAACAAACAAAATCCTTCAACAACTACTAAACCAAAACCAAAACCAAGTCTCCCTTATCCATAAAGATTGAGAAAGGAAAAGCTTAAGAACAAGGATGATATAGAAGTCTCAAATTTTTTGAGGATGTTTAAGCAACTTAACATAAACATCACCTTTTCGGAAGCCTTAGTCAACATGCCTAAGTTTGCTAAGATGATCAAGGACTTACTTTCTAACAAGTAGAAATTGGTGGATTTGCCTAATGCTTCCATAAATGAAAATTGCTCCGCGGTTTTGTTTAAGAAGTTGCCTACTAAGCTTGGAGATCCCGGGAGGTTTTTGATTCATTGCAATTTCCCGGGGGTGGAAAACTGCATGGCATTAGCGGATTTTGGGGCAAGCATAAATCTCATGCCATTATCAGTTCGGAAAAGACTTTCACTTCCCGAGCTCACTCCTACTAGGATGACTCTTGAGTTGGCCAACTGTACTATAGCTTATCCGGTGGAAATTACGGAGGATGTTTTTGTTGGGGTTGATAGATTTACCTTTCCCCCGATATGGATCCGAGAGTTCCTTTGATTGTTGGTATGACATTTTTGAGTACTGTTCGGACTCTTATAGATGTGGTAGAAGGAGAACTTACAATGAGGGTAGGAGATGAAAGAGTTGTGTTTAACATGGGAAAGTTGTCAAACAAGTCTAATGAGCCCGAAACGGTGAAGCATATTGATGTTGTGAATGAGGAGGAAACTCAAGATGATATCCTTGATGAAGTTTGTGATGAATATTTTTATGAAGCTTGCTCAAGTGGAGATTATGACCTTCCTTATGTTGAGACCATTGCTTCTATTACCTCATCCTTTGTTTTTCATGAACCTCAAGAGCTTAACTTTGGTGATTTTGTAATTTATTTCAATCCTCTCTTTGAAAACTCATTTGATAACCCACCTTTCCACCATGATGAAGACACCAATGAGGATTTTATTGATGATGAATCTCTTCTTTGTGATACACCAACATATGATGATTATAGTGATGATGAGCTCTCCACTTTTGACTCTCTATTACTTGATGATCACACTTCCTTGGGTTTTAAGGAATCACCAATCTTTGATAGACCAATCTATGATGTTTATAGTGATGAGGAGGATTCTATCATGGATGAGAGTGATGAGTTTTTAGAGGTTGATATACCTTTTGAGTACACTCATAGTTATATTGATGAGGAGGGGGGACATACTCTTTCTAGAATCTCTATTGCATGAAGATCCTTTACCTTCTTCTTTGCCCACCTCAACCTTTCAAAGTGATAAAGGAAAACATGTCATGATGGTTCCTTCCAAGAGCTTGTTGTTACCCATTACTCCACAAACTTTCTCTCACCATGTGACCTACAAGGGAGAATCTTCTAAGGCAACCACCAGTTGTTGTTTTCCTATCAAGGAACATATTTTTAATCCTGGCATAGAGCTTGCTAAACCATCTCAGTATCCGCCTGATGCAACAAAAGGAACACTTGTGAGAGATATGAGAGTATCACCTTATCACCTTTTGGAGAACATATGGGCAACCATTTTGGAGAACAACACCCCACCCTTTTCACCATTGCTTGGGAGGTTAGTTGTTGAATTGTGTTATAAGTGGGATGGTAATTATGTATTTGATCCGGGGCGATATTTATGGAGTTTTGATAATTGAAAGCTTGCTTTACCTCATCATGGATGTAGCATGTTGTAAATATTACTTATGTTTAGAGAGAGAAAGAGATAGAAAGATAGATGATTTCACACACACTTTAGAGAGAGAAAGTGATTAACTATGTGTAAAATGAAATGAAACCACTCCCTCTCCATCTAAGGAGAGCGTTTATATACCCAAGCCCATGTGATGGGCTTGGGCTTACATTGGGCCGCCGGCCTACACATGTTGTAGGCTTGGCTTGGCCTTGTTTGTTGAATATTAAGTTAACTAAACTACGAGCTACCACTTAGACTATTTTTGGAGTGACCAATCCTTTCTAATACGTAAAACGTATTTCCAACAATCTCCCCCTAAGGGAGGTCACTCCAAATAAGGGCGTTACCCATGTTACAATAATTAAATAAAACTAGCATACTATGCTTGTCTTGAGCTTGTAGTCTTCGTCTTTCTTTTCTTTTTTTCTTTTCTGGTGAACATGCTGATGTGATCTTTGATATCAATCTTGAGCATTAATCTCTTGCCTTGATCTTATGCATCTATAACTTGTGATCTTTGCCTCTTCGTGACACCATGTCCCACATACTTATACCTTCGTAATTCTTGAAAGCTTCAGAGTTCAATACAGCGGAAGACATAACTTTTAGGCTTTCTTGAATTAGATGAGGTATTAAGTGTATAAAGTATAAGCATGCGAGGACGACTTCTTCTTGGATTCCGCAACACCACCGTCTTCAAATTCCTCAACATAAGTAGACACGCACAAAATGGCTTTGAACATTTTATTCTAATTCGGTAGCATTTTACCTCCAGTCGGTGAAGACCGTTGGACGATACAAAAATATCGTACTTGTGGCAGGTAGATTTAATTAAAAATCTCCTTGACAAGATTTCGCGGGTAAACTCGTTCTCTTTACACGACCGTCCAAAGCTGACTGCCAACGTAACGAGTGAATCATTTGGATAAAATTATCCTCATGATTGAAGTCGTCAATTCCGATTCCTGGAACAAGTTTGATTCATTAAAGAATTACACCATCGTTGCTTTCCAGTTATCACGAGCTTGATTCATATTGAATCTTGCAAGTTACCTACCAAGTGTTGTTTGAGGTTAACACTAGAAGGATTTCCACTCATCACTATGAACACTAAGGTATCACTCTGAGTGTTCTGGCAAGATCACTGAGATATTGTGTAAAGGCCTGGAATGTGTTTAAATTCAATTAAGAATTAAACAACTGTTTCTTTCGAGTTATCACAAGTTTATTAATAAAGAATCGCACAAGTCACCTAACATGAGCTTTTGAATGTTCGCTCAAGAAGGATTTCCATCTTCATTGTAAATACTTTTGTATTACTCGGATGTTCAGGCAAGATCATGAAGATTTTGTGTAGGACTCTTAAGATCTTTCTTACTTTTCATAGTGTGTGAAGAAGAAAGGAAATATGGAAGTGTGTCCTAATGAGATATTTGATGATCTCAAATGGCTCTAGACTCGATCGCGCATTTTGGATATAAGTGACCGGAGGCTGGAGAGGAGTGCCACCATTTCAATACCAATTTATTCAGAGTGGATAAATCAATAGATAATGTGTTGTCTCCGTGTGATTAAAACAAATACCTTTTGAGAGATATCTGAGTTAGCTGGGATGGGTTATGCATTGCATCACTAGGTCCATGATGTCTATCTTCAATATCGAGCATCATTAAAATGATCTCAATAGCATATGTGTTGACCCGGTTTCTACCTAAAGTTGTAAGGAGGGCTTCTTTCTTTACACCCTTTATCTTTACTGTAAAACCCGTAAAAATAAGGTCATAATTTAATTCTATTTTCAGTTATTTTGAAGTATATTATAACGTTAAATATTATTATGTTTAACGTTTAAGTTGAAACCGATATTAAATATTATATTTTAATATTTTGACGAGCAACGAGGACTACTAGTGATCACGATACCGACGGATGCCAAAAATTTTATATCGTATAATATTTTGAAACTTATTTTTGTGTGGGTTGATGAACTCACAATTTACGGATTTAAATTTGGGCTCACGTGCATAATTTAGCGTCTTTTACGACTAAACCGGAAACCTTAGGATTACGTATTTACGTTTTTGAACTCCGTTTTTGATGAGACAATTTTTATTGGATTCGTTTTGTGTCGTTGATTCATAATTTATAAAAACGTTTTTCCTGAAATGACCCGAGGGCACGCAAATCGAGAAAACTAGAATCGAAGGATACCCGTAAATTAGTGAGGTGGGACAAAATACATTATCCCACCCCACTAGCTAATATGGATGGCACAACATGACACCACAACCATATGTGGCATCATGTTAGCTATGTACTTACAAGTGTAAGACTAAGCTTACACTTTAAGCTTACATCTTTCCACTACTAGCTAAACCATCAAACTTTCCACCACTTCTCATTACCACCATTTCTATATATGCAAACAACCTCAAAACTCTCTCAAAAACCTCCCCATTGCCGTCCACTTTGAAGCCACAAACACCCCTTTTGATCTTTTCTAGCCATGAAATACATGTTATCTAGCTCTATCATGGAGTTATCTTGAAGCCTTGATCATTTGGTGGCTATATTAACAACATTGGAGGTGATTTGCTTGTGTCCTGGGGCTGATTTCTCAACTATTGTTCTTGGTGTTTGATGATCTTGGAGTTATTTGTGGTGTTCATCAAGTTCTTGTCTTCCAAAAACAAGAAATACACTTGGTTGGTAAAGAAGATCATCCTCTCCATTTTCTCTTGTTATTTTTTTAAAGAACAAATGTATTTTCTTTCATTTTGTATATGTATATGATGTATATATGATGATAAAAATGTTGTGTGGGGATCAAGTGTTGATAGATATGCTTAAAAAATGTTAATAACCATGAGAAATAAGGCTAAAATCATGCTTATTTAGTTGGCTGTATAAAAACAGTATATAACTAAAACTGAACTGATAAAATTGAATGGTATGATCCATTTACAGTGAGTACAAGATGTTATACACATGTGAGAGTTGGCCATGCAATGGAATCAATATAATGAGTGAGATATGATCAAAACAAGTTGGGTGTTCTAATCTGAATAAGCTGTTTTGTAGGGACTGTTAAGGCAAGATAAACTTAAAATGAGCAGTATCTATAACTAAGTTAAATGTAACACATAATATGAAGATCATGCCACCCAAAAATGAGCTTATAATTCATTATAGAACTCTAGATATGATAAAAATAGTGAACATGAAGATAAAAATCAGATTTTGAGAATTAATGTTTATTATTATTATATAAGCACTCAAATTTTATTGTATAAAATGTAAAATAAAAACCCACTAACTTATGAAACTTATTTATATAATATGTAAAAGGTTAATTAAATGGTTAAATTATATAAATGGTAGTGGAATAATACTTATAAGTAATAAAAACTATAAACTTGATTTTTACGACTTTTTCGGCTATTACCGTAAAATTAACGTTTTTCGCCAATTAAAACTTAGACGATCAAACCCATCTAATATAATGTTTTTAAAAGTCATATACTGATATATAAGTAACTAATACAAGTAAAAACCGATAAAACCCGAACTATAGGACATACGGACATTAACGAGCTAACTAAGCATATTGGACTAATAATTGGACTAAATAAGTTAAACACTTATAAAAAGAACTTATTGGGCTTAACCCATTTGGGCCCAACATGGAAAGTATAGATACTGATAATATAGGTATAAAATGGATTAAAACAAGTTAAAGAACTTATACTAAGTTTATTGGACTTAAAATAGGTAAGTAGGTAAAACTAGTAAACTAGTAAAAAGTTACCAAAACGTAAACACTAAAATGAGTAAACAAGGATATTTAAACCTACTTGATCATCATCATATGTACAAAATCATCATATGTATATTGTTATTTTGATAAAAGTCATTAGACAAGAGTCTAAGACCGATTATTATTTATATAGGTTTCCGTGACCGAAGCACGCCCGTAGCCGATAATCCGCCTTTCATTATCAACGTGAGTCTATAGCCTCGCTTTATACTAGTTATTAAATGATTTTAAACCGGCGAGGGGGAATACATGTTTTATAAAACAAACCAATATGTTGTTTTAACTTATCTTTTGGTAACGATTACTTGGGACTACGCTACTCTGACAAATGTTTTGGGAACGATAAATCTAAAACGTCTCTTTTCGAGTCGTTCTTTATAAATTATGTGTTGTTGTATCATTGTTTAGCACCCAAAGATGTATTCCGCTGCGTGTAAATTTGGGGGTGTTAAATATTGGTACCAGAGCCATGAATTATAGAGAACTAGGTCCTTTTCTATAAACCTAAACTATAACTGTCGGTTTTATTTTTTTTCAAAGAGTCGGTGCACATGATTTCGCGTGACTTCAGGTTCAAGCTACTTCTGGGATTACAACTTTAGTATACATTATTATGTATGCCTTATTGCTAAGTATTTCTAAATAAATACTATAATCCTTTATCGATATATATTTATGTCGTTAAACTTTTCGATAAAAGTTTATCATTTATTAATGATTAACTTAAATAAATACATTGAATTTTCAAGATCTTTCTGTATTCATTTTTGAAGTATTTAAATTGCTTTTATTGCAAATTTTATATTATGACGTTACATATCTCCATCTGCGCGCGTTACTTATATTGCTTAACCCTTTGAGATATCTATATAGATATCCAAATCGTCTTCCGACTGTTTGTGTTTAGACGTCTTGAAACGTAATTTCTAGACCATTGTGTAGCTCTATGTGTCCTTGGAATAGACTAACCGCTATTTATTGACATTTATATGTATCGACTCCGAAGTGTATTGTTCACTTATATCTCGGTAACGTCATCGTCATTTTATAAATCATCGTCTAGATTATGGCGCTAGAATTGGAATACGATTTTACTTATATAAAATTGTATCATTTGTTTTTCATTAACCCTCTCGCTCCCGGAGTGTAGCATGTTAATGTTCCATTCTTTTCTTGTTATATTTTGTGTTTTTGACAATCGTGGCACCAAGGAGATTTGCCTACATTGCATTTTGAAATCTAAATTACGAACGTTTTTCACCGTTTTGCTTCCTAAATTTCGTGTTGAATACCTTGAAGCATTTTCTGTCATTCATCATGCTATATTTTATTTGATGCTCATTACGAGATTTATTTTTCGTTGTTGTAAAATCCACAAGACATGTGTGTATATATGTATATATTTTGAGTCGTTAAGAAGTGTCGAAAAATACACTTTATGCAGAAACTGTAAGGGCAGTACAAACAGGTCAAAACTTAAAAGTAAAACCTGTGTTTTAAAATAAAATAGTCAAACCTGCACATACCTTGCAGGGGTATTTTGGTCATTTTACATTGGTTTTCAGGTCTCGGGTAAAACTAGAAAGTCGTATAAAACGTCGTTTTGCATCAAAATGTTTTAGACTCTGAGTCTTGGAGATGTCGTTTATTGGGTCAATTAATCGACTCATATTTAAAAGTTAAATCTGATAGAAAATTCAGAACATGAGTTTTAAATGTTTCTAAGCTGTTTTGATTTCATTTGAGATCGTAAAATTTTAACAAATATTATTTTACAACTAACGAATACTAGTTGCATGTGAAAATATTTAAAAATAAAAACAGTACATGATTAGCAATTACCGGATTAATGGTGTAATTTAAAAACGAATAACATACTTTGTTAAAAGCATGTTGTGTCGAGTATCTTACAAAGAATACACATGTGGATTGTTTTATTCTTTTCATATATATGACTCATTTGTCATTCGATGTTATTTTATTTTTAATTTCTTTTAACCTTCCACTGATTTGGGTTGAGTTTTGAAGTTTTGTCTTCATATTCTTCGTCGATATTTTTATCGCGTGTCTCATGGCGTTTCCGTCTAAACTTTATAACCTTTTGAAACCTTATTAATTCGTGAAGATTCCATTGGTTGTTTTATGAGCTACTATTTGCCACTTCTTGCAAAACTTTGACTACTTTATACGTTGTCATAATGTCATATTATAAATAAATCTGATATTGTTTTACGATTATTTTCACCAATTGTTTTTACTTTGGTCTTATAAATTACTTTTTGTAACATTAAAAGTTGCTTATTGAGTATCTCACAAATTACTTGTAAACTATAAATTTATAAACTATTTTTAAATTCCATTTTACATATGGCATGGTTTATATATAAACATAAGAAATGTAATACTTTTCGACAAAACTGAGCACTGCATTGCTATTCCTAAATTATACATGGCCTGATCACCTATGTCTAATTTAGAAGGAGCCATGCTAGGCTAAATAGTAGTCAACTTAAAAATCTTGATAATAATCAACTTTTTACTTGTATTTATGGTAAAGATAAATAAAATTAAATAAAATGAAAAGTAGTTTTAAGAACCTTCATAATTTATGCAAGTAGCGCAATTTCTATGCATCCGCATATGTTTTCTTACCTTTTCTTGAACGAATTACGCGCTTACGAATACGTTTTTACTCGACAATCGTTTTTCCGCTCGTTACTTCATTTTGTCTTGTAACTGATTTCTTTTGACCGTTCGTCTAATTACTGACTGTTGATAAATGACTTGAAAGTCTCGATGTTTTATCCTTCCTTCTCGTCCAATTTTCTTTATGCGACTGGGTAGATTTTTGGAATGTCTCCGCACGTGAATAATGAATTATCACTAGAGTAATCTCCGTATATCCGGGATGACGTCCGTCACTCTCGTTTGTCTCGAAATCAACTCTTGTGAACCGTGCTTTGACTTCTCTCTTTAAACACTAACATCGTTCATTTGATTTGTTTTAATTACAAGTGATTATTAGGAATTTTCTTTGATTAAAATTTTTGTATGGATCTTATTTCCGATCGTGTAACGACCACCGTTAAGTTAACGAACTGATATTGGTGAACCATCGACCGCACTAACAAAATTGACAACTTGTTTAATCTATTATTTCTTATCGTAATACCATCGACGCCTTTATTTTATTATTCTCTTTAATAATTCATACGACATTTGCTTCGTTCTCTTTTGTACCGTTGATTTCTTACTAATTGTTGACTATTATTTCCATTCATATTCGTTGTTATCTTGTCACCTTTCGAAACCCGAATATATCCCATATTTATTTTGAAATGATAAACACCTTTATGTATTTCTACAACGTATTATAAAATTTTTTTTGGAACTTTTATACATTTTTTCCAATGATTTTCAGTTATCGAAATAACTATCACAAGTAAAGGTCAAATTTATACACCATATTTTGTATAACTAAAACTAATGTTTAAAACAAAATTATGTTCTACCTTTTGAACTAATTGACTTATCATACTTTACTTTTAATGTAATGAAATTACCAGTTTAATTTATATTCCTTATAATGATTTAATTTAGAAATTATATTTTCTAATTGTAAACATCAATATGAGTATAATTAATAAATTTACGTCATTCTTTCAAAGTTTTTTAAGACGACCAAATAAATTTTGAAACTATTTTACTTCTATTTTTTATGTATCATCTTTATCAAGAAAGTACCTCAACTGAGTTTTAAGGTAATACCAAATCCGGGACGGATAATTGTGACAAATGTTATTTTAATGATAATGTATAATTTATTCTTCGCTCTCATTTTTCTAGTATTGTGATTTATTATGTTTTACGGTTACGTGAGTCGAGATCCCTCGTCAATCGTCAACCTTAAATCATTTTACCACATCTTGTTCGTTTATGCGTTTATTGAAGTCATTTTTATCTCGTTTTGTTCCTCGTATTGAAGATCACTATTTTATTCTGAGTTTAAAATGAATCTCGGGAAGCAGTGTATAAGAAGAAACGATAAGTGTCACCAGGATTTATGTGTGTACTCGTGGAATGATTGAGGACCGAATCTCTTAATGAATGGAGTTAATAAATTCGTTACGACCTCGAGGAGTATGTTGAAGCCGACACCGCAAGTGGAAAGACTCTTGAGATATTATCAAGGGTTCGTTCAAGGTTTTCTCGATGATTAACGGTGGAGATCTATACTCGATGTTTGTGTTCGACCTTTTCTTTTATGTACTTATATGGTGTGTGATCTAGTCAAATGATCGTAAGTTGTGAGAACTTGAGACGGCATCATCCGATGACGTCCGATCATGTAGAACACATATTATGTAATATCTTTTTGACTTTCAACGACGATGTTTATTGAGACTTTAATGCGCATTGGCGAAAGTGAGGCGAGTTGAGCGCCGGGACGTCGCTCCCTTAAGGTGGTGAGGATGTAAAACCCGTAAAAATAAGGTCATAATTTAATTCTATTTTCAATTATTTTGAAGTATTTTATAACGTTAAATATTATTATGTTTAACGTTTAAGTTGAAACCGATATTGAATATTATATTTTAATATTTTGACGAGCAACGAGGACTACTAGTGATCGCGATACCGACGGATGCCAAAAAATTTATATCGTATAATATTTTGAAACTTATTTTTGTGTGGGTTGATGAACTCACAATTTATGGATTTAAATTTGGGCTTACGTGCATAATTTAGCGTCTTTTACGACTAAACCAGCAACCTTAGGATTACGTATTTACGTTTTTGAACTCCGTTTTTTATGAGACAATTTTTATTGGATTCGTTTTGTGTCGTTGATTCATAATTTATAAAAACTTTTTTCGTGAAACGACCCGAGGGCACGCAAATCGAGAAAACTAGAATCGAAGGATACCCGTAAATTAGTGAGGTGGGACAAAATACATTATCCCACCCCACTAGCTAATATGGATGGCACATCATGACACCACAACCATATGTGGCATCATGTTAGCTATGTACTTACAAGTGTAAGACTAAGCTTACACTTTAAGCTTACATCTTTCCACTACTAGCTAAAACCATCAAACTTTCCACCACTTCTCATTTCCACCATTTCCATACATGCAAACAACCTCAAAACTCTCTCAAAAACCTCCCCATTGCCGTCCACTTTGAAGCCACAAACACCCCTTTTGATCTTTTCTAGCCATGAAATACATGTTATCTAGCTCTATCATGGAGTTATCTTGAAGCCTTGATCATTTGGTGGCCATATTAACAACATTGGAGGTGATTTGCTTGTGTCCTAGGGCTGATTTCTCAACTATTGTTCTTGGTGTTTGATGATCTTGGAGTTATTTGTGGTGTTCATCAAGTTCTTGTCTTCCAAAAACAAGAAATACACTTGGTTGGTAAAGAAGATCATCCTCTCCATTTTCTCTTGTTATTTTTGTAAAGAACAAATGTATTTTCTTTCATTTTGTATATGTATATGATGTATATATGATGATAAAAATGTTGTGTGGGGATCAAGTGTTGATAGATATGCTTAAAAAATGTTAATAACCATGAGAAATAAGGCTAAAATCATGCTTATTTAGTTGGCTGTATAAAAACAGTATATAACTAAAACTTGAACTGATAAAATTGCATGGTATTATCCATTTACAGTAAGTACAAGATGTTATACACATGTGAGAGTTGGCCATGCAATGGAATCAATATAATGAGTGAGATATGATCAAAACAAGTTGGGTGTTCTAATCTGAATAAGCTGTTTTGTATGGACTGTTAAGGAAAGATAAACTTGAAATGAGCAGTAGCTATATCTAAGTTAAATTTAGCACATAATATGAAGATCATGCCACCCAAAACTGAGCTTCTAATTTATTATAGAACTCTAGATATGATAAAAATGGTGAATATGAAGATAAAAATCAGATTTTGAGAATTAATGTTTATTATTATTATATAAGCACTCAAATTTTATTGTATAAAATGTAAAATAAAAACCCACTAACTTATGAAACTTATTTATATAAATATGTAAAATGTTAATTAAATGGATAAATTATATAAATGGTAGTGGAATAATACTTATAAGTAATAAAAACTATAAACTTGATTTTTACGACTTTTTCGGCTATTACCGTAAAATTAACGTTTTTCGCCAATTAAAACTTAGACGATCAAACCCGTCTAATGTAAAGTTTTTAAAAGTCATATACTGATATATAAGTAACTAATACAAGTAAAAACCTATAAAACCCGAACTATAGGACATACGGACATTAACGAGCTAACTAAGCATATTGGACTAATAATTGGACTAAATAAGTTAAACACTTATAAAAAGAACTTATTGGGCTTAACCCATTTGGGCCGAACATGGGAAGTATAGATACTGATAATATAGGTATAAAATGGATTAAAACAAGTTAAATAACTTATACTAAGTTTATTGGACTTAAAATAGGTAAGTAGGTAAAACTAGTAAACTAGTAAAAAGTTACGAAAACGTAAACACTAAAATGAGTAAACAAGGATATTTAAACCCACTTGATCATCATCATATGTACAAAATAATCATATGTATATTGTTATTTTGATAAAAGTCATTAGACAAGAGTCTAAGACCGATTATTATTTATATAGGTTTCCGTGACCGAAGCACGCCCGTAGCCGATAATCCGCCTTTCATTATCAACGTGAGTCTATAGCCTCGCTTTATACTAGTTATTAAATGATTTTTAACCCGCGAGGGGGAATACATGTTTTATAAACTTAGAACACAAGATTTTTATGGTATGCTTTGTCCCTCTATGAATGGACACGTGGTTGCCTTTAAATTGCATTAAGTGATTGCCTTTGTTAAAACCTCAATTATGGACCGTTAATTAACCTATGATGGGTTAACCGCTAGTACAATTAATAGATCTATGGGGGAAGCCGCCCCGGTTCAGTTTTTGTGGACTTGTCATAGAAGCTTAGGCCCGACCTCCACATTGTTTGAACATATTGTATTGAGAAGTCAGGTATACGGCAATGTACCAATAATCTGGAGGTAACCGACAATTAATAAATCTCTCGTCTTATTAGACTGATATGGGAGTGTCTAAGGGCTCGGTTCCATGAGCTTATTGCAATTTATGCTATATATAATTATTATTGTTGATGCGAATTATTATTTGATGCTTATAAGCATGCCACAAACTTATAATCTTTGATTGTGTTCAAATTGATTTCATAAACCTATAGATTCACTCGGCATTTTTGCTGATTGTTTTACTCACATGTATTTCAGGTAATCAAGAAGTGGAAGCTTGGAGGTCACGGGGAATGAAGTTGTGCACTGCTTTTGTTGTTTAAACTATTTGATTTATTTATCGTTCCATTTTTAAAACAAACCAATATGTTGTTTTAACTTATCTTTTGGTAACGATTACTTGGGACTACGCTACTCTGACAAATGTTTTGGGAACGATAAATCTAAAACGTCTCTTTTCGAGTCGTTCTTTATAAATTATGTGTTGTTGTATCATTGTTTAGCACCCAAAGATGTATTCCGCTGCGTGTAAATTTGGGGATGTTAAATTTACAATTCTTTTTCATTCTTCGACCCCTTCAATGCTTACCAATACGTCATAACTAGCACCTTATTGTGATTGTTCTAGTGCTAACTTAAGTACTTGGTCGGCATTCAGCTACATTCACAATCTTTTCTCCAACTTTCCTAAGGACTACTATTTCTAGCTATGGAATGTCCTTGGGAAGATTCCTCCGGTTCTGGAAGAGTCATTGGACTTAACCTGTCCTACCATCCTTATGACACCACAATCTTCATCGTCGTGAAATAAATGGGTTTTGGATGAGTGTAAATCACCATGAAATCCATTTTTGATGTGCAAATCCATTTTGCTCCCCCTTAACATATGCCACGATATTCGAAAACATTTCGCACATGTCGGGATGAGCTATCACATTAAGTCAAACCATTTGTGATAATTTCCCATATTAAATCACATTTTCTCCCCCATATTAAAAATATTAACCCAATCAATGTTTTTAATATCAATTGATTTAATGTAGTTTTAAAAAAGGTTTTGGGAAGAAAAATGCAAGTCCGTTTTATCTTTATGATACCAAATGTATGAGATATGATACCGATTTGTAACATGATCACATATTCACCATATTAGAAAAAATTGACAAGGTTTGACCTGATTGATGAGAACATCATATCATAAGATCAAATGGTTCTTGTCAGCATATGTTGGTCGCCTCGTCACGTCTGAAGTAATCTCTTGACACCATACAATTGGTATTGTTGTCTTGACACCAATTTGTGAACATGACACGTTCGGCATCGAAGATTCTGAATGCTTGACAATTGCTCCCCCTCAATTGTTGACCCGTGTTCTATTGAAAGATCTGTAGTCGTTGTTTGAGTAGTCGCATCGTCAAGTATGTAAGTACCAAATGTAGATATCTATGGTTGTAGAGATGATAACTTCATAAAAACAAGACTTCTCTTGTTTTAACAAATGAATGCACTGATGCGTACAAAGATTTGTGTTATACCAAGTTATAAAGTAAACTTGATCCCTTACAAGGTTTTAAAGTAAACCTTGCCGGAGAAAATTAATTCCCGTTGTGAGCCAAAGCTTTCATAAGAAATACTTGACTTTAATGTGAAAACCGGGTTGCAGTCTGAAATAACTACAAGCCATATAAGCATGTTTTATGAAATATTTACAAATTTTGTACGAACTCAATTTATGGCGTCGTGTCAATATTAATAAACATTTCTAAGGCTGTAAATATTATCGTACCAAAAGACATGCCTTTGAAAAATAAAGTAAAAATATTTTTGGATTTTTCTGAAATTTTCAATTTTTATGGTTTTTATATGGTTTTATATTTTTGTATTTTGCTTTTGTGGATAAAACTATAAATAATATATACAGATGATCACCAAGGATACGGAGAATAGTTTACCATCACTATTCTTTCGCTTCATCTGCCAGTTCCTTTAGAGTCTCAGGCGAGAAAGTTCTCATTCCTAGCTTGTCGGCCAAAAATTCCATTCGAGCGCGATCTAAAGCCTTCGTGAAAATATCCGCCAATTGATACTCAGATCGGACAAAGTAAAGCTCGATCACTCCATTTTCAACTTGCTCCTTGATGAAGTGGTAGCGAATGTCAATATGCTTCGACCGGGAGAATTGAACATTGTTGCAGCATAAGGCAATTGCACTTTTATTGTCGCAGTACATCGGAATTTTGTTGAAACCTAGACCATAGTCGGTTAATTGCGATCGCATCCAAGAATTTGAGAACAGCAACCGGACATAGCTATGTATTCTGCTTTCGTACTTGAAATTGCAGCGCTTTTCTGCCTTTTCGATGCCCAACTGATTAGTCGATCTCGTAGTAGTTGTAAAGTTCCACTCGTGCTACGCCTTGTATCTTGACAACCCGCATGATCCGCATCTGCATATGCTATTAGTGCAATCGACGAGTCCTTCGAATACCAATGTCCCCGATTAATTGTTCCTTTAAGATACCGAAAGATCCGTTTAACAGTAGCTAAGTGTAACTCAGTAGGCCTAGTTTGATACCGAGCACACATACATATAGCAAACTGAAGATCAGGTCGACTAGCTGTGATATACAGAAGGGTACCGATCATTCCACGATAAAGTGTCGGATCTACAAAAGCTCCATTTGGATCTGCATCAATCTTAGTTTGTTCCACCATTTGAGTATCTACGGGGTCGCAAGATTCCATCTTATATTTCTTAAGCGATTCAAGGGCATACTTGGATTGATTAATAAAGATGCCTCTGGGACTCTGAGATATCTTAAGACCTAAGAAGAATGATACCTTGCCCATCATTGACATCTTAAACTTGGAAGACATGAGTGTCCCAGACTCATCTGATAAGGTTTGGGTCGAGGCAACAAATATAATATCATCAACATATATTTGTACCATAATCATATCTTTACCTCGTTTCTCAATAAACAACGTGGGATCCACCTTGCCTTTAGCGATGCCTTGCGTGATGAGTAATTGTGACAATAGATCATACCATACGTGTGGAGCTTGCTTCAACCCATAGAGAGCCTTCTTAAGATTATACAGGTGATTAGGATATTTAGGATTTACAAAACCATCCGGATGTTGAACATAGACCTCTTCCTTGCTTTCACCATTGAGAAATGTCGTCTTCACATCCATCTGATAGACGATCATATTCATGTGGGCTGCATAAGCAAGGAATAGTCTAATAGCTTCCAAACGGGCAACAGGTGCAAAGGATTCCATAAAGTCGATGCCCAATAATTTCTTGTATCCACGAGCAACTACTCGAGCTTTGTTCTTCAATATTCCGCCTAACTCGTCGAGTTTCACCTTGTAAACCCATTTCAAAGTGATTAGCTGCACTTGATCCGGGCATGGGACAAGTTCCCATACTTCAAGACGTACAAATTCATTAAGTTCTTCTTGCATAGCTTCTATCCAACAGGATTGAGTAAAAGCTTTTTGCCATGTCTTAGGTTCAACTTCAGTGAGAAAAGCATCAAAATGACAAAACATTGCATTTTCTTGTAACTGACTTCGTATGGATACCGGACGATTAGGGTCACCAATAATAGAATCTATAAGATGATCCTTTGTCCACTTGCTGTCATGTTTACGAATCCGTGGATTGGAGTAGACCGTAGTAGGAGCTTCCTCTGAGGTGGACGACCCAGCTTGATTATGGTCGGGAATTGGTACACCAAAGAATGGAAGTTCACGCATTTGAGCGAATTCCAAAACGTGATTGTTGGGTCCACTAGATGTGGATCTTGGATCCTGTAAAGAACGGTGAACGACTTCTGTAATCACAAGTCTATTCATAGAGAGACTTTATACAAATCACACAGTATAAGTGCGGAATACAAATACTATGAACAAGAAGAACAAAATAACTATAACGACTTGATCCTTTACTAAGGATTTCTAATATTAATATGAACTAGAATTATATTTGATGAAGGTGTATTGAACCCTTCTGCCTAAGGTTCCTTTTATACTACAAGGAAACCCTAATACATCATTAACCAAAATGTGTAAAACTGATATGCATATCCTTTCCTAACATATCTCATGCATATCCTAACAGAATAAAATTTAAATAATAAAGTTTGACTTTCTATAAGACCAGGAGCACGGCTTGCTACTACTACTAATAGGAACAGGAGGAATACATACCTCCTAGTCTACCTATTACAAATAACTATTCCGATGGTCCTAACAATCCTCCATAAACTTGAATTTGACCTGTTGAGTTTAAGTTTCCTAGTAAAACGTGCAACATAGCTTGAGGATTGGAACATCAAAAGAAACAGCAGCATCACAACCATCAGCATAAAGAAAATAATGATCGCTGCAACAATGAACACCTAGAAGCTTCTTGAAAGCTTGAAACAAATCTGCATCTTGTTGAATCTTCACAGCAACATGAGCAGATTTTATGAGCCTTTACCAAGTAGCTGCTCGCTCTTGGGCTAGCCAGTCTTTATGGTGGAATAAGCATCACCCTGGGACACTAGAACCCAACCTAACTCTTAGAACGTGAATCAATGGTGAGTGGGGGTACCCTGATGATTTTAGGCAAACCATCAAAGCCGTCAACGCATTTGATATGTCTTTACCAGAAGTCGTTCCCTTTGGACTCGCCAACTCTTAGCAATGAAGCATCGGTGAGTTGAAAACCCTATAGCTTTAAGCAAGCTATTACAGCTATCAACGGATTTGATAAAATCTTTACCAAGAGCCGTACCCCCTTGGATTAGCCACTTTTCAGTCTAGGACCATGGCAAGTGAAGACCATCTAATTTTGGGTAACCTGGCAACCATCAACGGATTTGACGATCACACCAGAGCCGTACCCTCATGGTGAATCAACTCTTTCTTGTCTGTGAGACATGGTGAGTTGAGCACCATTTATTGTGTGGACCAGGTCCAACACCAGATGTAACTCCAAACCAGCACAAGTGTGAAACAGTCAAACGAAACCCAATGTATGATGGAAAAGTATAAGCAGATATTATAGTATGCACAAGTGTGAAATCCATCAATTGTTTAAAGTATAAGCAAATATTATATAAAAAGTATATTTTTTTATTTTTTTTATTTTTTTATTTATTTAACTATAATGTAAGTCACCACTCACTGTAAAGATTGGTGAAAAGAATGCCAGTATAAACATAAAAACATACCCATCACATACCAGACGCTGCCAACTTGTCAGCTTACAACCGAGCTTGGATCCCTTCCACCAAAGTAGTAGCCATGGAGGTTTCATTTCCTGAAGGGGCATTGGAGATCTACAAATGACACGCTAGCATGGCCTCCATAGTAGCAATAGTCAACGGATAGTCCATATCCGTAAGCATGAACACTATGGCACCAGACTCCAACTCCAAGATATGAACCCCACAGCCAGCATACAACTTCCATCTCTTGATTACCCAGCGTGGCTGGTCTTTCCAGACACCAGAATGTGGAGCACTGGGAGGAGAGTCAAGCATCATCTTCAAGTCACCCCACATTGTCAGACCAGGC
This sequence comes from Glebionis coronaria, assembly GCA_025667525.1. Classification (NCBI taxonomy): domain Eukaryota; kingdom Viridiplantae; phylum Streptophyta; class Magnoliopsida; order Asterales; family Asteraceae; genus Glebionis; species Glebionis coronaria. The sequence continues at coordinate 317,418,745 of CM046875.1, read as the reverse complement.
CAGTTGGCCACCTCACTAGGATGTTTAGGAATAACAGCATCCACAAACCCATACAACGACATAAGATCCCTACGATCCGCCCAAGTCAAAATACCTTGCAAACCCGAAACATAACGAACATAACCATCACTGATGGAAATCCGATGGGTGAATGTACCAGCAACACTCGTGGATGGCTTAACCGTCCAAGCAGTAATAAACCCCGTACCCATTGGCAACTCTGTGTCACTGTCCGAAGCTGCATCAATAAGGTTCTCAGGAGCACGCTTCTCATATGGAACAGACTTACCACGTCTAGCCTTCTTCTTGCGAATGGAACGAAAAGGTGTTGGAACACCAGACGAGGTTTCAACCTTTACCTTCGCAGCAGTAATAGGATCAGCAGGAGTAGAATCAACACCTTGACCAACCAAAGGATCAAAGGCAGCTGCACCAGGAGAAGGGGTAGGTTGAGGTTCAGTCACTGGTGGTGAGGATTGTTCTATAACAGGAGTAGCAGGGGTGGTAGTAGTAGCATTGGTGGTGGTGGTAGGACCCGAAGATGAAACAGGATGAGCAACCGAAGGTGTGGGTGTGGAACCAGCAGTAGAAGTATCAATAACAGATGGTATACCAGTAGAAACAGGAGAAACACCAGATGAAGAACCAGGAGCAACAGCAGGTTGAGAAGTGGAAACCACTCGTGGAGGAGGACGATAGATGAAGTGCTCAGGAACCGGTGTGTTTTGACGCTTTATCATCCTTTGGTATAGATCCTTAAGCTCGTCAAAAGACAATCCCCTAACCCGATCCCATGTCCAACCGACAGTAAAGTGAGAACCCGAATGATATTTGACATACCTCTGCATTAACTTCCTCTCCTCGGTTCTTGTCAAAGGTATGTTCCGACGCTTTTCATGCAGTTGAGCAGCAAGAGACAATTGTTGTTTGCGCATTAATGCCATTCCCGGAGGATACAATTCTGTTCATTCACATCAGCACCCAAAAGATCAGTAAACTGCGAATAATCAGATGTAAGAATAGTAAGCACCCGCATCCAATCATTATCATCCCAATGCATAACATCATGCTGCAACTGTTCACGCCTTTGCTTCTGAAGAGATTCTTCCTCGGCCCTTACAGCTTGATCAATCTCCGCCTGCATTCGCTGTGCAACCTACTCCCCTAACCTGTCTTCCTCAAGTTTTCTACGAGTACGCTTCCTAGGGGGTGAGGGTGCATCAGTCATAGGGGCCTTCCCATTAGGATCATGTGACGGCCTAGCAGTTGGACCAACAGTAGTACCAGCAGAAGAACCAACTATATCCTCCTTTGGTCTAGGACTAGCAGCAGTAGGTGGGATGCTTGATGGACTAGAAGGAATAGGCAAATCAGCATACGACTTATCAGCAAATGCATCCTTTGCCAGCAAAGTCAACCCATCCTCCACAGGATCCTCAACATCCTCGTCAGAATCAGAATGAACAACATGCTTCTTCCTCCTCATCTACTGTGTCTCCAAAGCCACAATCCGGTCCTCCATTGGATGAACAAATTCCATGGTAAGGTTGCAATGCTGATTCAAATCTGCCTCCAAAGAAATAATCCTTTCATGGTACCTGTGCATGAGATCAAGCAAAGAAGTTAGGGTAGCAGGTTCCTCCGCTTCCCCACTAAGAGGACTTGGATCAGGGAAATCTTCATTGGAACCAGAAGCAATAAAAGGGTCAACATTATGAGCACGAGAACAAGAGGGCTTCTCAGTAGAATAAGGTGTTGGACTAGAATAGGGAGTATCCACAAATGGGGACTTATGTGGCATAGAAGAGGGGGCAGCCTTGGAAGTGGATGACATTTCAACCACCACTTCCTTAGCTGGCTCTTCCACCACCACTTGAGGCGCACCACCAGCAGGATGCTCCTCCTCCATAGGATCTTCTTCTAATGGAAGTTCCTCCTCGGCTTCAGCAGCCGGAGGAATAACATTAGGAGGACCTTGGGAAAGGCCCAACATAGCATCAGTAAGGGGCCTCCAAGCCCCCTTAAACCCAAGACCATATTGGAGTAAACTTTAGAACTAAGCTTGGGGGTCTCATACTCCTCCCTATGACGAGGTATACACATAAGTATCTGTTGTAAGAACCTAGGATACATTAAAAATTTCTTTCTAGATCTAGCACTACAAAGATTTCAAACCATCCCATCAAACAAGTAGCGAGAAAAATTAAACACACGACCCTTTGCTATGCAGATCAAACTAGTAGCCAAAGGAATGGGAAATTCATCCCAACTCCCAGACTTTGGGCTTAAGCAGTAAATCAAGAAGTGCACTAGAAGCTTCCACTGGGGGGAAACCTATTCTTTTGGATGTTAAACTTCCCCCCAATGGTTATAACCAAGATCAACCATCCCATCTAAAACCTCAGAATTGGGGATGTAAACAACACCACCTTCATCTTGAAGATGAAGTGAACTCCTAATAGAAGCTTTAGAAACCACATATGAACGTCCATCAATGGTAGCATGGAGTTCAAGTGGACGTCCCAATACATCCACAAGATGGGCAGTGGACCAAAACTGGCGAATGACACTATCATAGACAATCGGGCAAACAGTAAAAGCATACCTTAGGTTAGAAGCCTCAATAAACTCGATGATGTCTGTGAACTCGTCACGTTTAGGACCATCTCCCAGATACGCCACCTTATTGTGATCGGGTTTGTAGAACAGAGCAGCCATTGATGATGATTGGAAGTGATGGAAGGTGATTGATTAGAGATTGAGAGAGTAGGAGCGTGTGTGTGTGTTATGGTTGGGATGAATGAGTCAAGGGGGGTATTTGACCATAAATAATGGTCTTGTAACTGTTCATTGACCCCTAATAATGTGGGTTTCCCTTTCAAATTAGGCAGTTAATGCAAAAGTAACCACTTGCCCCTTATAACTTTATTTGCAAATCCCAGTTACCAAAGTTAAATAATAGGATATACACTAGAAGTAACTTGCGTTGACTAAAAGTCAAAATGCATAAGGGTCAACACTAGAAGCACTATGTGGTCAACAGAAGTCAATGAAGTGAACAGTGACCCAAACCAAGACTAGAAGCCAACCATCAATAACAAAGAAGGATTTTTATCCACTAGAAGTTGAAGATTACCACCAGAAGTGACCAAAATCCTCCACTAGAAGTAGCACACACCACAAATACCCATACAACCTGTTGTTAAAAACTACCAATATGTTAATCTGTGTAAGTAAATAGGTACACTAAGCCTCCCCTTAGGCTTAGCCTCTCCTCAATCCTAGGTCTCAAGGATTGACCATTCCAATGTGAACCACCAAGTGGTTGAACCGAGGACCATCAAAGGATTTAGTCAATAGATCAGCAACATTATCATCCGTATGAACTTTAAGAACCTGTATCAACTTCTTCTCATTGGCATCCCTGATAAAGTGGTGCCTAATTTCAATATGTTTTGTATGTTGATGAAAAACAGGATTCTTCATAATGCAGATAGTGCTTTGATTGTAAATGAAAATTTTAGTGTTCATAAAGTTGAACCCATAATCAAGCATTTGATTTTGTATCCACAAGACTTGTCCACAACAACTAGCAGCAGTGACGTATTCAGCTTCTGTTGAAGAAGTAGCTACTATCGTCTGTTTCTTACATTGCCATGAGATAAGTCTTTGATCCAAAAACTGACAACCACCAGTAGTAGACTTTATGTCATTATTAGCACCTGCATAGTCACTATCACTATATGCTTCAAGAACAAAATGTGATTTTCTAGGATACCACAAGCCTAGCTTGGGTTGAGCCTTGATGTACTTGAAAATCTTCTTGACTGCATTCAAGTTAGAAACCGTTGGAGCCACCTGATGTCTAGAACAAGTACTTACTGCAAACATAATATCCGGACGTGATGCAGTCAAATACATGAGTGAGCCAATCATGGACATGTACATGTGAACATTTACCGGAGGATTTGGCTCATTCTTGAGTTTGACCTTAGTAACTTCATAAGGTGTTGCTGCTGGTCTAAGAGGATCCATATCAAACTTCTGAAGGATCTCATGAACATATTTGTCTTGACTTATGAAGATTCCATCCGATTGTTGCTTGACTTGAAGACCAAGGAAAAATGTATGCTCTCCCATAGCACTCATCTGAAATTCGCCCTTCATCAATTGTTCAAACTCATTACACCATTCCTTCTTAGTAGACCCAAAGATAATGTCGTCCACATATACCTGAACAAGGATAATGTCCTTGGTATTCCTCTTTAGAAATAGTGTTTTGTCAATTGTGCCTCTTCTATAGCCATGTTTCAACAAGAAAGTGGAAAGACGCTCATACCAAGCTCTAGGAGCCTGATGAAGGCCATAGAGAGCTTTGACCACCTTGTAAACTTTCTTGGGATGAAGTGGATCTACAAAGCCTTTGGGTTGAAAGACATAAACTTCCTCATCAATCTTGCCATAGAGAAATGCACTCTTGACATCCATCTGAAAAACCGTAAAGCCCACATAAGAAGCAAAAGCCAAGAACAGACGAATGGCCTCAATTGTGACAATCCGTCAATTTATGGTCGATATTTTATTCTCAATATTTATTTGAAAACATTATTTTAAAGTTATAATATGAACTCACTTATTTTTGGGAAGAAATTTGGATTTACGTCTTGAAGTAGCATCGAATACGTTTAAACCGGAGGATTCTACGTTACGTGCTTACGTTTACATACACCGTTTTTGGTGACAGTCCGACATTTTAGAAAATAAATTTATCCGTGAATATTATTTTGGGATTTTAAATTTGTGTTGGTTCATAAACTCACAAATTTACGAGAAGAGATTAGGACTTACAATTTTAGTTTAACGTCCTTTACAACTAAACCGGAAACCTTAGGATTACATATTTACGTTTTCAAACTCCGTTTTTGATGAGACAATTTTTATTAGATTCGTTTTGTGCCGTTGATTCATATTTTATAAAAACGTTTTTCGTAAAACGACCCGAGGGCACGTAAATCGAGGACACTAGAATCAAGGAGTACCCGTAAATTAATGGGCATGGAACAAGTTTACACTTGCCCACCCCCATACATGTGGCATCTAAGTAAGTTACACAACCTACTCATGTGTCAAGCTTACAAGATAAGTAAGACACATGTCTTACTTACCTTCATAAACTAGCACTAACACACAAAACCACTAGCACTCAAACCATTTATCATTTTCATACATTCAAAAACCACCAAATCCTCTCCTCTCTCTCTAAATTTCGTCCAACAATCATCAACAACAACCCTTATTTGATCTATTTTAGCCATAAAATCATGTGTTATTCATACACATGATGTTGCTCCTTTGAAGCCTTGAAGATTGGAGGTGATTCTAACATCCAAGGAGGTGATTTGGTGATGTCCAAGGGCCGATTTCTACAAGAAGTTTACAAATATTGGTTGTCTTCAAAGTTGGTCTTGATCTATCACAAGTTTTGCCATCAAAATCCAAGCCTTGTTCATCAACCTCACATTTTCATCACTATGGTGGTATAAAGATTGTTCTTCCTATCCTATTGTTATTTTGATTATGTAATCATGTATTTTCTTTCTTATTGTATATGTATATGATGAATATATGATGATAAAAATGGTGTGTGGGGATCAAATATTGATAAACATGGGTAAAAAGATGAAAAACTATATGTAAAAGTGATTAATCTTGCTTAATTTAGTAGGCTGTATAAAAACAGTAAATAACCATATAATGAACTGATGAAATGGTATAGATAAATTAATATACAGTAAGCTATGAGTCTTTTACACATGTGAGAGTTGGTCATGCAATGGAATCATAAAAATGAGTGAGATATGATCCAAACAAGTTTAGAGTGCAAATCTGAGTTTACTGTTTTGAAGGAATTTTATAAAATACTTAGAAGTTGATTCAACAGTAGCCATAGTAGAGTTAAATGAAGCACATATCATGTAGTTTATGCCATAAAAATTTGGGCTTCTATCTCCATATAGAACTCTAGATATGGCTGTTTTGGTGAACATGAAACTAAAATTCAGATTTTGAAGAAATTAATGTTTAATAGTATTATATAAGCACTCAAACTAATATAGTATAAAATATGAATTAAATCCCACTAACTTATAAATCTAATTTTTATAAATATGTATAAGGTTAAATAAATGGATACTTTATAAAAATGGTAGTTGAATAAGATTTATAAGTATAAAAACTATAAACATGATTTTTACGACTTTTTCGGCTATTACTGTAAAATTAACGTTTTTCGCCAATCAAAACGTAGACGATCAAACCCGTCTAATGTAAAGTTTTTAAAAGTCATATAATGATGTATAAGTACCTAATACATGTAAAAACCGATAAAACCCGAACTATATGACATACGGACATTAACGAGCTAAGTTAGCGTATTTGGACTAATAATTTAACTAAATAAGTTAAACACCTATAAAAATTACTTATTGGGCTTAACCCATTTGGGCACAACATGTAAAGTATTAATACTGATAATAAAAGTATAATTGGGCTAATGAATAGTATTGGGCTTGTAATAGGCCCATTGGGCTTCAAAATATAAACAAGTTGAACTAGTGTAACTAGTCTTGAAAATTTCCAACACATAACAATAAAATGTGTAAATGAGAATATATAAACCCACTTGATCATCATATAAAATCATCATATGTATACATGATTGTTATTTTTATAAAGTCATTGGACAAGAGTCTAAGACAAGTATTATTTGTCTAGGTTTCCGTGATTGAAGCACGTACCGTACATCCAAATTGCCGATAACCCGCTTTCCCACATCAACGTGATTTCATAGCCTCGCACACTTTTAAATGTTTTTATGAAATGTTTTATAAATCCGCGAGGGAGATAACATGTTAGTTTCTATGAAATAGGACACTATTTGTCCCGATTGTCTGTTTATTGATTTGGACCCGAATGATTGTATGACCCGATGAATGATTAAATGACCCGATAGATGAAATGAAATGGATTATTAAAGTTAGGTTATGTCACTAAAAGTCCCATTAGCATGAATTGTGAACTACCGGGATTTGGTAGACGCTTATGCATATAATAGTACTATTTGGGGACGATCACCCCAGTTCGCGCCTTGACGGTTGATCCCCGTCGTGCCACATTGATTGGTAAGCGAATTTATGTATGAGAAGATTTCCATAGCTTGATCTTTGTGACGACACGCTAATTTAGATGGGCAAATTGAGTTTCGGGCTAGCTACCCGTTGTTTGTTGTAGTAAGGTAACAATGTCATGCGGCTTATAATAATCCAAAATAACGAAAATACTGCTTTATGCATTGAATTACAATATATTGCCTGACTAGCAATATAGGGTCTTATTATTGATATTATGTTCGTGTTTTGGTTTTATATAACCATATCCATATAACGGTTTTTATTTAACTCTATACAACGTTATAAAACGTATTGTATGATGTTTTTAACGACAATGGTTCGTATAATGATTTTGTAGGCGAAAGCCTATATTATGATTTTTGATAAGGATTTGTATAAAATGACTTTGGCTATTTTATGGCCTATTACAAAGATTTGTACAAATTGATTTTCGGTAATAATTTTATACCGATGTTATATTGATGGATTTAATTAAAACTCTATGAATTCACTCGGCGTTATCGCTGACCTTTTCTTTTAACATGTTTTATCTCAGGTACTTGAAGGTAATTATCGGGAAGACAACAAGAATTCATGGCCCGCACTTAAATAATAATTTCCATTCAAATGCTTTGTAAAACTTGTATGAAATACAATGACTTGGGACCTATGTAAATTTGATATTTATGAATGGAAATGTTTTATTATTAAACGACGCGATTTTAAGCGTTGTCTATGATGTGAGTAATGTTCTATCCCGTAACACCAACGAGTCTTCCGCTGTATTGAATTGTGTAAATTTGGGGGTGTTACAGTTTGGTACTAGAGCTCTCGTTATAGAGAACGAAAGATTTTTAAAAACCAAGGTTTTGAATAAAATATTTCAAAATCTTTTAACTATAAACATTTTTCACAAAATGTCTAAAAATCTTTTGACTATAACGGTGCCGAAGAATTCCCGAGTTACCGACAAGGCCAGACTGAGAAGTGTTATTTTAATATATATATATAACTTGGATTATATATATATATATATATATATATATATATATATATATATATATATATATATATATATATATATATATATATATATATATATATATATATATATATATATATATATATATATATATATATATATATATATATATATATATATATATATATATATATATATATATATATATATATATATATATATATATATATATATATATATATATATATATATATATATATATATATATATATATATATATATATATATATATATATATATATATATATGATGTAGTTTTATTACATGATTGTTTGATGATTATTTTGATATTTATACGAGGTATCTATATGACGTAGATTGTCACAAGGAACCCTAAATCCCCTAGTAAATTAATCGAATCTATTCTCGTAGGAATTCTAGCTATCCTAGATCTAAACCAAGTTGTAGATATTTATGATCCCAATAAAATGGTTGATATTCGTAGAAATGTAGATATTAGTTTATTGTGATATTGAAGAAGAATTGGCGAGATTAAAACTGATATCGATGTCATGACGATCTTTCCTTATAGAGTGGAGTTTGACAAAATGTTACCACCTAGAAAGATGTCATCTGATTCGTTGTCACCCAATTCTTAAATTTGAGAATCGAAAGGGTGAATGTCGCACTTGAGGCTGTCAATGAAACCATAACCCAAAAGCCTCATGCCACTAGTACCTTTCCGAGAAGTCTAATTGAATGATCGAGTCATTTCATACTAGTGACTCATTTGATAATTGTCGTTGTAAGAGCTATAGGATTGGAAATTAAGTGTTGATCGTATCGAGCTTTTATTGCCCTTTTAAGGTTTAAATATAAAGTTGAAGTATTGGAAAATGAGGTAGAATATCACATTGAGTATAAGTTGATTGAAACTTGAATAAAAGTAAAATTTAACTTGTATGGAATATGAGATTATTAAGAGGAAGTCATTAAGTCCTATGATTGAATTATAAGGTTTTAATTGATTATTGGTTCGTGTTAAGGGTTGTTCTAGGCCATTGTCCAATAACGAGGATGCCCAGTGTCCAATAAATAAATTGAAGAAATCTTCTTCTGAATTGGGACGGATGGATCTTTCGGGACATGTGGAACACCTAATGACTCTTGTAGATTAGTATTCATTGTGGTATTTTTTTAAAAATAATCCCTAACTTAACTGAGACATCAGTTGGTAGGATGAGTTCTTGGAATTGTATGATATAGTGACACATAATGTGTTACGGTACAATTTTGACTTGTTTGTGATTAATGAAAAGACTACCATTGATTGCTAAATTCTACATGTATCGATGTTATCTATCCTTTATTGCTTCATCCTAATGTTCGCATTAGTGATGCAACCATTGAGCAAGTACTCATCTCAATTTGAGTTACGTTGTGGATTATTCTTTTTGAGTGCCATCGAGATCATGAACCTCTTGATTATTTGGCTAAGCTCATTTCCTATCATATTGTAGTTAGTTCTTGGGGAACAAGCTTTCATCACTCTTTTGCAGATCATTTATTGTTTTTATAAGATAAAACAGTATCCCTTGAGAAAATTTGAATTTTCATCACTATAAGGATTATTCAAGTGAGATTTATAAGTGATCATTATTGAAATAAAGTTGATTATGAAATACCTTGGAAAACTTAATTGTTTTCATAACAAAGAAAATATTTGTGAATTTATTTTTTATTCTTATTTAAGAATTAAGCATGAAAATGTTTTTATTAGAAACATGATGATAAAATTTTGACGAACTGAGTATTGCATCGTTAATCTTGAAATTGTATATAGTTGCGCGCCTACATACAATTTGGAATGGACCATGCAAGACTGATTAGTAGTCACCATAAAAATAATGAATTAACACTACATTTTCTTTGAAGATTGTGAAAGATTAAATTTTATGAGATCTGCAAGAAGTGAAAAATAGGGACATAGTGTTAGGGACACCTACATATGTGCTTGTAGCATCTATTCTTCTGAGTCCAATTTACTCATCTGTGGAAATTGTCTTATTTGACAATTGACAATTCTTTCTTGTCCAATTCTCCCGTGGTGAGATTCTTTGGAAAAGTATCTGATTACCGAGTGTTGATACCTGATTGGATGTATCGACGTTCCTATCATTTCTTTTGATTAGATTTCATTTGAATGACCTGGGTAACGATCCGAGGAGCTTTCGAATGCGTACTCAAATTATGAAAACATGGGATATATTCATATTCATTAAATGTTTTCGTCTGTATCTGATTTGAAGTTCTCTCGCGTAAATTGGGCGTTAACCTTACTCTTTTAATATTAGCTATGTATCCAGATATCCTTGAGTTGTGAAGGATTGTGAGTTATTATTAGTCTTTTGAGAAGTTCACATCTTATCGACGGCAATAAAACTGGAAAGTTAATAGTGCCAGTAGAATGGATTGATTGATTATGACATGACGACCTTGTCTTAATTGATAGGAACTCGAGTAGAATTCCCCTAAATGATAAGATGTTGATTATCAAAAGTGATCTAAATAATTCTTGATGGACGACCATATCCTGCATTAGACTTGAAATTATACCATGAGTGGTTGTGAATTAGTCAAAGATATTATAATCTAGAAAGAACTTAATATGAATTTATTAAAAGATATTTCTGTTATCTGAAACTTTAGGAGGTATTTGTTGGTAAAATTTATCTAGACTTCCGCCATTAAGGCAAGTTGAAATTGGTATTGATTATATTCCCGGTGCTGCACCTATGGCTTGTGCACTGTACGTCAACACCATCTTAATTAAAGGAATTACCGTACAACTGAGAGAGTTGTCGGAGAAAGATTTTATTCTACCGAGCTCGTCATCATGAAGAGCTATGGTGTTATCATTCCTTATGTTTACTGATTACCGTGAACTAGGTAAAGTGACGATTAAAAATCTATGTCCACTACCCAAGATGCTAGATTGTTCGATCATTTACAAGATTCTAGCGTACATTCAGGAATTTGATCCACGGCATGGTTATCATTAATTTTGCGTCCGCGGAAAAGATTATCTATTCCAATCACTACATCCAGAACTCGTAATGAACATTATGAGTTTCTCGTGATGTCGTTTGGATTAACTAATACACATGTTGCATTCATAAATTTGGTGAATCACGTGTGTATGATGTAATTTGATAAATTCATGCTTGTGATCATTAAGGACCATTTGTTTATTTATAAGAATAAGAATGAGTTAATAATTAGTTATAGACTACCCTAAATTGGCCGAATAGTGAAAACTTGTACCTTGAATATTTAACATGTGATGAAAGACTTAATCCATTACATTATTTGACTGTGTGATTAATAGGAAATGGAATATATTGACTCTTCAAAAATTTGAAACCATTAAGGCTTTGGGTTTTACCAAAAAGAAAATGGAAATATGTTTTGACAAATGTTTTAACAAAGGATTTTTAAGGGATTATTCCCTTATACACAAATCATTTAACTAAACTCCTGTTTAGGGGTAAATGTTTGTGTATACCTCAAGACAACCTAAAAGGGATTGAGGAAACCGTTAAACCATGACTTAAAATTTGAAACGACAATTTTTGCTTTTCAACTAAGAAAATTTTTACCAAAGAATAAACGAAGGTTTTTCGAGCATTTACGGATCTTATTAATTATTTCCGATAAATCAACAAAAACGTGTTAATTAAATTCAAATTTATTTTGAACATTTTTCTATAATTAGACGAACTGAGAAAATTTAAAACTTTTACGTTTACATTTCATAAAATTTAATATTTATTATTAAATTACTTGTAATAATTATCGACGCTTTAGACGTCGGACTGAGCAAAACTGATAAAAATGATAGTTGAGACGAAACTAAAACATAGAAGATATGAAGAAAGAAATTTTAATTAATATGGTAATGTTATATATATTTCATCAGGAGAAGGTGAATGTAGATACTGACACATTATGTAGAAAAGATAAAGAACCAATTAGGACATGTTCCTTTATAATGAAGGTGCAAAATAAATTGCCAAACAATATAAAAATAAACAATGTTTGTAAAAAGGGATAATATAGATAATAAAAGGGGTTCGCGGCTAATGTGAACCATTAGAATTGAGAAGCCGATGGCGTTAAATGTTTTAGAGGCCACTTGAGGTTGCCTAAAAATGGAGATTTTGAGATATAGTTATGTTGGAATCTTGTAAGTATAAGTATTCTATTCCTGTCCTTTCTAATTTAATGTATTATTATCAGAAGAAGTTGTACTAATGGCAAATTATGAAGGCAGACATTGCCTCATACATTAGTAAACGTCTAGCTATTGCAAAGGTCATCATCTGAATTTGATTCGATTTGGGTCATCGTCGACAGACTGACCAAATCTGCTAATATCATTCCTGTTAATGATAGATTCTTGATGAAGAAATTGACTCCTTTGTATTTAAAGGAGTTGTGTAAACATGGTGTGCCTGTATCGATCATCTCTATCAAGATCCTCGCTTCGCATCGAATTTCTATAGATTTGCTCAGAAGTCATTGAGAACGAATCTTGATGAGAGTACTGTGTACCACCCAAATCGAAGGGACGAGGTAAAGTAACGATACAAAATACTATAAGTGTTGTTCTAGGTTTGAATGATTGACGTTTGGTAATAAACCGAATAATCGCTTTCCTTTGGAGAGATTATCGTTGATAATTATCGTATTAGGATCGAGACTGGATCTTGTGAGGATATATATTAGAGCATCTATAAGCAGGAGTTGGGATGAAGACATCCGAAATACACCCATTGTGAGTTGGACATAGGTTTAAGGTTTCCTATGATGGTGAAACTAACCTTACAAAATACTCGACCCGCGAGACCTGAAATGATTGTTGAAATTAGGATCTGAATATTGACTGCCGGTAGTGGGCAGGAGGTTATATGAATATGAAATGTAGATCTTGAAGTGCCTGATGGGTAGCGAAGTTATGCCAAAAATATTAACCATGGAAAAATGAATTGATGATCTGAAAGATCATGGGATATAAGTCCCCGTTGTATGGGACCATTGACATGATGTAAAAGTTGGTTTGAAAGGCATATAAGCTGGATCTAGCCTAGGACTTCAAGAGCTACGTGAATTATGTTTCGTATATCTAACTTGATAAAATGTCTATCAAGTGAAAATCTGAATTCTTCTTGATAAAGTTTAGATCGGCGAAAAGTTGCATTCATCAAAAACCCGTGAACATCATGGATAGAGAAAGTAAGTCAACATTAAGCCTGATCTTATTCCCGTAGTTATGTTTGATGAAACTCGCGTATTGTAATGAGTTACACTTGTGAGAAAAGACCGAATGTGGAGGAAATACCCACATGGCTTTAACTCTATAAGAAGCGAGGAGTAAGATAAGATGATCTTTGAGGACAAAGATCCTGTTTAGGGGTAAATGCTGTGACAATCCGTCAATTTATGGTCGATATTTTATTCTCAATATTTATTTGAAAACATTATTTTAATGTTATAATATGAACTCACTTATTTTTGGGAAGAAATTTGGATTTACGTCTTGAAGTAGCATCGACTACGTCTAAACCGGAGGATTCTACGTTACGTGCTTACGTTTACATACACCGTTTTTGGTGACAGTCCGACATTTCAGAAAATAAATTTATCCGTGAATATTATTTTGGGATTTTAAATTTGTGTTGGTTCATAAACTCACAAATTTACGAGAAGAGATTAGGACTTACGATTTTAATTTAACGTCCTTTACAACTAAACCGGAAACCTTAGGATTACGTATTTACGTTTTCAAACTCCGTTTTTGATGAGACAATTTTTATTAGATTCGTTTTTGTGCCGTTGATTCATATTTTATAAAAACGTTTTTCGTAAAACGACCCGAGGGCACGTAAATCGAGTTAACTAGAATCGAGGAGTACCCGTAAATTAATGGGGATGGAATAAGTTCACACTTGCCCACCCCCATACATGTGGCATCTAAGTAAGCTACACAACCTACTCATGTGTCAAGCTTACAAGATAAGTAAGACATATGTCTTACTTACCTTCATAAACTAGCACCAACACACAAAACCACTAGCACTCAAACCATTTATCATTTTCATACATGAAAAAACCACCAAATCTTCTCCTCTCTCTCTAAATTTCGTCCAACAATCATCAACAACAACCCTTATTTGATCTATTTTAGCAATAAAATCATGTGTTATTCATACACATGATGTTGCTCCTTTGAAGCCTTGAAGATTGGAGGTGATTATAACATCCAAGGAGGTGATTTGGTGATGTCCGAGGGCTGATTTCTACAAGAAGTTTACAAATATTGGTGGTCTTCAAAGTTGGTGTTGATCTATCACAAGTTTGGCCATCAAAATCCAAGCCTTGTTCATCAACCTCACATTTTCATCACTATGGTGGTATAAAGATTGTTCTTCCTATCCTCTTGTTGTTTTGATTATGTAACCATGTATTTTCTTTCTTATTGTATATGTATATGATGAATATATGATGATAAAAATGGTGTGTGGGGATCAAGTGTTGATAAACATGGGTAAAAAGATGAAAAACAATATGTAAAAGTGATTAATCTTGCTTAATTTAGTAAGGTATATAAAAAGTAAATAACCATATGATGAACTGATGAAATGGTATAGATAAATTCATATACAATAAGCTATGAGTCTTGTACACATGTGAGAGTTGGCCATGCAATGGAATCATAAAAATGAGTGAGATATGATCAAAACAAGTTTAGAGTGCAAATCTGAGTACACTGTTTTCGACGAATTTTGTAAAATACTTAGAGGCTGATTCAACAGTAGCCATACTAGAGTTAAATGGAGCACATATCATGTAGTTTATGCCATAAAAATTTGGGCTTCTATCTCTATATATAACTCTAGATATGGTTGTTTCGGTGAACATGAAACTAAAATTCAGATTTTGAAGAATTAATGTTTAATAGTATTATATAAGCACTCAAACTAATATAGTATAAAATGTGAATTAAAACCCACTAACTTATAAATCTCATTTTTATAAATATGTGTAAGGATAAATAAATGGACACTTTATAAAAATGGTAGTTGAATAAGGTTTATAAGTATAAAAACTATAAACATGATTTTTACGACTTTTTCGGCTATTACCGTAAAATTAACGTTTTTCGCCAATCAAAACTTAGACGACCAAACCCGTCTAATGTAAAGTTTTTAAAAGTCATATAATGATGTATAAGTACCTAATAAAAGTAAAAACTGATAAAACCCGAACTATATGTCATACGGACATTAACGAGCTAAGTTAGCGTATTTGGACTAATAATTTAACTAAATAAGTTAAACACCTATAAAAATTACTTATTGGGCTTAACCCATTTGGGCCCAACATGTAAAGTATAAATACTGATAATAAAAGTATGATTGGGCTAATGAATAGTATTGGGCTTGTAATAGGCCCATTGGGCTTCAAAATGTAAACAAGTTGAACTAGTGTAACTAGTCTTGAAAATTTCCAACACATAACACTAAAATGTGTAAATGAGAATATATAAACCCACTTGATCATCATATATATAAAATCATCATATGTATACATGATTGTTATTTTTATAAAGTCATTGGACAAGAGTCTAAGACAAGTATTATTTGTCTAGCTTTCCGTGATTGAAGCACGTACCGTACATCCGAATTGCCGATAACCCGCTTTCCCACATCAACGTGAGTTCATAGCCTCGCACGCTTTCAAATGTTTTTATGAAATGTTTTATAAATCCACGAGGGAGATAACATGTTAGTTTCTATGAAATAGGACACTATTTGTCCCGATTGTCTGTTTATTGATTTGGACCCGAATGATTGTATGACCCGATGAATGATTAAATGACCCGATAGATGAAATGAAATGGATTATTAAAGTTAGGTTATGTCACTAAAAGTCCCATTAGCATGAATTGTGAACTACCATGATTTGGTAGATGCTTATGCATATAATAGTACTATTTGGGGATGATCACCCCAGTTCGCGCCTTGACGGTTGATCCCCGTCGTGCCACATTGATTGGTAAGCGAATTTATGTATGAGAAGATTTCCATAGCGTGATCTTTGTGATGACACGCTAATTTAGATGGGCAAATTGAGTTTCGGGCTAGCTACCCGTTGTTTGTTGTAGTAAGGTAACAATGTCACGCGGCTTATAATAATCTAAAATAACGAAAATACTGCTTTATGCATTGAATTACAATATATTGCCTGACTAGCAATATAGGGTCTTATTATTGATATTATGTTCGTGTTTTGGTTTTATATAACCATATCCATATAACGGTTTTTATTTAACTCTATACAACGTTATAAAACGTATTGTATGATGTTTTTAACGACAATGGTTCGTATAATGATTTTGAAGGCGAAAGCCTATATTATGATTTTAGATAAGGATTTGTATAAAATGACTTTGGCTATTTTATGGAGTATTACAAAGATTTGTACAAATTGATTTTCGGTAATAATCTTATACCGATGTTATATTGATGGATTTAATTAAAACTCTATGAATTCACTCGGCGTTATCGCTGACCTTTTCTTTTAACATTTTTTATCTCATGTACCTGAAGGTAATTATCGGGAAGACAACAAGAATTCATGGCCCGCACTTAAATAATAATTTCCATTCAAATGCTTTGTAAAACTTGTATGAAATACAATGACTTGGGACCTATGTAAATTTGATATTTATGAATGGAAATGTTTTATTATTAAACGACGCGATTTTTAAGCGTTGTCTATGGTGTGAGTAATGTGTTATCCCGTAACACCAACGAGTCTTCCGCTGTATTGAATTGTGTAAATTTGGGGGTGTTACATCAATCCTAGCAACAGGAGCAAGAACTTCAGTGTAGTCAATGCCTTCAAGTTATGTGTGACCTTGTGCAACCAACCTTGCCTTTTTTTCTCACCACAATACCCCTTGCATCTTTCTTCTTTTTGAGAATCCATTTGGTACCAATTTCCGTCTTTCCATCTGGCAAATAAACTAGGATCCAAACATGCTGAAACAAGAACTGCTGCATCTCCTCCTGCATAGCCTCCACCCAACTTTGATCCTCAAGAGCATGAGAGACTGATCTAGGTTCCACCTGTGAAAGAAAACAAGCAAACAAACAATGTTGAAAGTCCGTATGATTATTACGCTTTTTGTCCTCAATATAGCTCACAAGAGCATGATGATCAGACGTTGCTTTCTTATGCATTCTGCGAGTCTTGACAGTAGAACCAGGATCTCCAATGATTTGAGTAGTAGGATGGTCTTTGTGTGACTCCAAAACTGGATTGGAAGCTACTTCCACTTCTGGTGCCAAGTTATTAAGATCCCCAACAAAGTCATCATCATATGAAGCAGAGTCGAAAATGCCATCTATTGGTTGCTTATGAATATCATCCAGCTTGGTAGAAGACTTCTTTTGATAGTTTCCCAGGTCAGAAGGACTAGAGAATCTAGTAGAGGAAGTGGGATCACTAGTCGGACTACCAATAGGTGTTAAACTAGCACTAGGAGTATCAATAGGACTACTAAGAGTAGCTTTGTCAGCAGATGGAATCAAAGGAAACTCAAAGCCACCTTGAGCAGCAGTTGTAGTAGCATCTTTTTGTTGCTTGAGCAATGTGTCAAGATCTCCTTGCGAGTCAAAAATATCTGATGGAGTAGCATCACTTGGAATAGTATTGGCAGTAGGAGAGACTGTGGTGGAATAGGATGGAACGACAAAAATATCACCCTCTTCATCTGAGTCTGAAAAACTAGAATGAGCACCTGCACTAGAAGTTGCAAATACTTGTGGACCTGCATCATGGTTAGTTTTGAAACGAAAATATCCCAGTGAATCACTAAGATAATCAAGATCAAAATACCATTCAGGACCCTTGCCTTGTATGTTTGACTTCTCCTCAAAATACCTGAGATTAATAGTTTCAGTTACTCGCTTGGCTTGGAGATTATAGACACGATAAGCCCGTGAATGAGCTGAATATCCCACAATGTATCCTTCATCTGCCTTGCCATCAAATTTCCCCAAATTGTCACTAGTATTCAGAATGGTGACAGGACACCCAAATGGCTTCAAATGAGCAATGTTTGGTATTTTAGCTGTGAGTAGCTCATAGGGAGTCTTCTTGTGAGGATTAGTAATAGAAACTCTATTCAAAACATAACTTGCAGTATTGACAGCTTCTGTCCAGAACATGGTTGGAAGCTTGGAATCGTCAAGCATTGTTCTCGCAGCTTCTATTAGAGTCATGTTCTTTCTTTTTGCCATGCCATTCTGTTGAGGAGTTCTTGTTGCACTATAATCTCTTTTGATACCTTTAGAATTATAAAGTGCTATGAGGTATGCATTTTTGAATTCTATTTATCACATCGGATACCTTTAACCTTCTTGGACAACTGATTCTCAATAAGTGTAATAAAGTCTTTGAGAATTGAGTAGGTCTCACTCTTGGCAGCCATGAAGAAAACCCACGTGAACCTGCTATACCCATCAGTTACCACAAGGCAGAATTGTTTATGGTCAATGCTCCTAATAGAAGTAGGACCAAATAAATCCATGTGTAGTAGTTGTAATGGTTCAGTTATAAGGCTGAGAGCAGTTATGGCCTTGAAGGATGCTTTATGTTGTTTATCTTTGCTGCATGCAAGGCAATTGATATCATTTCTGAAAGTTTTGGGAGGTAAACCAGAGACCAAGTTCAGATTTACTAATTTGTGAATGGTCTTGAAGTTCAAATGTCCCATCCTTCTGTGCCATTTAGTGGCTTCATCTTCTGAGGCTGTAGCAACCAAACATGCTTGTTGACCAGTAGTATTGACTTCATTCAGCTTGATACTATAGAGGTTGTGTCTTCTAGGGATTCTAAGCAGAACCTGTGAGTCATCTGGGAGTTTAAAATCTTTGGATAACACTAGTGCATCAGTATCCGTAAGAGGACAAACTGCTTCTTGTCACAAATCTGAGAGACATATATCAAGTTGAAGTGTTGAAGTGCTTCCACATAGTAGACCTTCTCAAAGTTAAGATTAGGCGTCTGAATCTTTCCTTTGCCAGTGATCCTTCCTTCACCTCCTCCAAAACAGACCTTTCCGCCTTGAAATGGTACAAAGTTAGATAGAAGAATTTTATTTCCTGTCATGCTCCTAGAGCATCCACTATCAACAATTCCTAGAGTAGGATCTTGGTATGGAGTAACCTACAACAACAAGAAAAGATATAGGCAAGAGTTAGTATCTTAAGGGGACCCAAACCTTTTCAGGTTTGAGCCTGCCTTGTGGATCTTTATTAGATAGCGAAGAAGATTGATGAGACCCACCGTTGTTCCTAGGATGCCTATTCATCATACGAGTGTTATTGTTTGACCAAGAACAACCTGCTGAGGGCTTAACAGCAGTACCCAGACTTCCTAACCCAAAATACATGTGGTCTAAATTAAATGCATAATTCGGATTAAAAGTCTAAAAATAGTTGGTGGTTGGTCTATTTGGTATTAATCCAGTGTTTCTCCAATGATCTGAAGTTAATGGAGAGGTCCTTCTAGAAGAAGAAAAAGATTGGGCACATGGGTTTAGTCTTCTAGAAGAATATGGAACAACTCCTGGTGGACCAGGAGCAGGAAATGCTTGATAAACAGAAGAATGTTTGTCATAAAAATCACAATCTTTAATCAAATGAAATTCACTCCCACAAACAAAGCATGTTTTAAACGACCGTTTATGACATTGTTTCATACTGCTAACTTTATTACACACTATTCTAGGAGAAACATTATTCCTAGGACTCAATAAACCAGAACTAGACACAGTTGAAGTAGAAGAAAATCTCTCTTCACTCTTCCTAACACTAGTAGCAGCATGGTCATTTGACTTGGAGTTTGTAGGTCTCGACTCTTCACTTGAACCACATGATGCAGAGTCACTGGCTTTGTCATTGAACGTACACGAGACAAAGTCATTAGTATTAGTAGAACTTTTTGGGGACTCATGCATCTGTGATCCATCCAAGTCATTATTCCTAGTAATGGGCATGAAAGTTCCTGTAAGAGGTGGAGGGACAGCATGCATTGCTGCTGCTGGTTTAAACCTATTGTAGCTAGGTGTTCCCTCTTCCTCCTTGTCAGGATCAAAGACACTTGAAAAAGATAAATCAAACACATCTTCTGAATCAATATATTTATCAAATCCTAACCCTCTTTTAGTCCTACCAGACATACTACTATCAATTAATTTTGAAAGATTCTTAGGTGCCTTTTTCCATTTTTCAAATCTTAAAAGTGTAGCATCTAATTTTTCCTTCATGTCTTGTTTATCTTTGATACTGTCATCCTTTACCTTTTTAGTGTATTTAAGGATATTTGTCGTGTTTTCTAAATCAATATTCAGACTTCTAATTTTATCCTCATACTCTCGTTGAGTATCTTGAAGCCACCTCTTTTGTTTTTCTAATGTTTTTAAAGAAGTCTTATATGCTTGAACCTCTAAAAAATACTTATCATTCTGATCATTTATGTCATTATATTGAGACAGCAATTCTGAATATTTCTCATGACAACCAAGAGGACAATGTTTTACCTAAAGTGAGATGCCCATAAGAGCAAACTCTTCTGCTTCCTCGGCATCAGACAGATTCCCAGCAATCATTGCAAACACGTCAGTAGAAGGTTCAACTATTTCCAGGGCAGCATTCTGATGATCATTCTAGTTGACCATAGAGTCAACTGACACCAACGCCTTCTTGTCATCCTTCACCTCATGAATCTTGAAAGCTGAATACCTGCTCTTCTCCTGGTCATGCTTGTTAGAGCATTCCCTTGCAAAGTGACCTTGCTGCTGGCAGTTATAGCATCTAACCTTGCTTCTGTCAAACCTTGCTGGCTCTCTTGGGTTGTAGTTAAACTTTTCGACCGGCTTTCTTCTCAAACTTGTGAACCCTAAGAGTGAGCATGGCCATCTGCCATTTGAGATCCATTTCATCCAGGTCAAGTTTATCAACCTGTTTGAATTCATCAAAAGCAAGTTGTTGTTGAGCATCAACGTCATCAACAAAAGAGTGAAGAACAGCTTCTACCATGCTACCAGACTTGGCTTTTGGTTCAGGAGTAGAAGTATGCTGAAAAGTATGCTGAGAAGACACAGTATTGCTTGGGCTACTAGCATAGGACATGGGACTAGATCCCATAGAACTCACAAAGGCAGAGTTAGCAGGAGTAGGAATAGAATCACTTGAGTATCCCCTCACATGAGGCTCAAAGGTTTGAAGCTTATGAAACAAATCATCAAAATTAAGATAGTCAAGCCCACCTTTTGCTTTGAGAGAGATTACCACATGATTCCATGAGTAGGGTAAGGCTCTAAGAAACCATGCATTGATATCACCATTGTCAGGTTTCGACCGAAGTTGATTCAATTGGCTCAGTATCTTTTGGAACCTGTCATACCCTTGATGGATACCTTCAGTTTCTGAGATCTTGAAGTCTGTGAATTCATCTCTCAGAATGGATCTTCGCATTTTCTTTGACTCCTCATTCCCACCAAACCATGCTTTTATTTCATTCCAGATTTCTCTAGCATCGTCAAGATGATAAAAGTCACCCATGTGGTCATCAGGAAGAGACTGAAGCAAAATAGTTTTTACTTTGATCTCCTTCTAAACAACTGTGATTTCTTCATGAGTTTTAGGGTCAAGAAGAATAATACTTCCATTCTTGTCTCTTCCAGTCAACTTCTTGCTGTTTCCATTCAGAATAATCTTCCAAAGATCTTGATCAGTGTTGGTGATCCAGCATTCCATCTTCATTGCCCAGCTATCATACATATCCTTTTTCAGAAGAGGAAACTTACCATTTGTGTTGGAAACCATAGCAATGATCTGCTGAGGTTGCTGTGTTTTGGGGGTACTATCTTCTCTTGTTTGAGTAGAACTTGAGGTAGACATGATTAAACAAAAATATTAATAATAAGAAAAATTGATTCTTCTTGTACAGAGACTCTCCCAGGCTCTGATACCACTTGTTGGGTCCACTAGATGTGGATCTTGCAGCCTGTTAGGAACGGTGAACGACTTCTGTAATCGCAAGTCTATTCATAGAGAGACTATACAAATCACACAATATAAGTGAGGAATACAAATACTATGAACAAGAAGAATAGAATAACTATAACGACTTGATCCTTTACTAAGGATTTCTAATATTAATATGAACTAGAATTATATTTGATGAAGGTGTATTCAACCCTTCTGCCTAAGGTTCCTTTTATACTACAAGGAAACCCTAATACATCATTAACCAAAACTTGTAAAACTAATATGCATATCCTTTCCTAACATATCTCATGCATATCTTAACAGAATAATATTTAAATAATAAAGTTTGACTTTCTATAAGACAAGGAGCACGGCTTTCTCCTACTACTACTAGGACCAGGAGGAATACATACCTCCTAGTCTACCTATTACAAATAACTATTCCAATGGTCCTAACAGTGATCATCATCATCCTCTTCATCATCAATAGGCATGACATGGGTAGTTGTTACATGTGTTGGTTGAGAATTACTTGTTGAAGGTATATCTTGACCAATTGTAGGTACAGACGTATTAGATTGTGCTTTGGTTGTTGGAGCTACAACTTCGGTAACCGGAGCTATTACTTTAGGTTCTGGAGCAACAATACTTGGAGGATTAAAGAATTCATCCAAGAACGGTTGAAACAACGTATCCCATTCATTCCTAGTAGGTGGTATAAATCATGATGAATTAGGGTTATTTGGGACAAGACCAGAACTAATGTTACTGGGTCCCATTTCATGAAGTACGGGTTCAGGGCTGCTTTGCTAAGAAGCCATTGCTGTCAGCTCGTCAAAATCAACATTCATAGTTTCGAGGAACTTGCGAGAGTTACGGTTGTAGATTCGGTATGCCTTCTTTGCGGGTGCGTAACCAATGAAAATATCAATATCAGCCTTTGGTTGAAGTTTTCCCAAATTGTCACCATCATTATTTGGATAGCAAAGAGAACAAAATACATGAAGATATGATAAATCTGGTACTTTTCCATGGAGAAGCTCATAAGGTTTTTTACCATGGCATTTACGAATTAGTGACTGGTTTTGGGTGTACACTGTTGTAGATACTGCTTCTGCCCAAAAAAACAATGGAGCCTTTGCGTAAATTAACATCGTTCGAGCAGCTTCCATAAGTGTGCGATTTCGCCTTTAACCGACACCGTTTTTTTTGTAGAGTGCGAGCAACGGATGTTTCATGAGAAATGCCAACTTCTTCATAATAATCACGCAAAATTTGATTCATAAATTCGGTTCTATTATCTGTACGAATGCGTCGGACAGTAGTGTTGAGATGCACTTGAATCATCTTGAGAAATCCGATGATGAATTTAGGTGCCTCATTTTTTGTTGTAAGAAATTTCACCCATGTAAACCGAGAGTAATAATCCACAATGACGAGGATGTACCTTTTACCACTAAGACTTTCAACACGCATTGGCCCACAAAGATCCATATGCAACAGATAAAGTTTCTCTTGGTTGGTGTCTTCAATCTTGGGTTTGTATGATTTCTTAGTGCTTTTCCCCATTATACACGCGGAACACAAATGATCCATGTGAAATGCAAGTTTAGGAAGACCACGAACAAGTTCGTTTTTCGCCAAATGATTAATAGCGTCAATGTTAAGATGAGATAACCGTCGATGCCATAACCATTACTTAGTCTTTGATGCTTTGGAGACAAGACATACGGGAGAAGCGGCCATCATGTCTTGTAGAGAAAAACTGTACAAATTATTCCCTCGAGTACCTTTCAATAAATCAACCCCTTCCAAATTACGAATGAAGCAGGTATGCTCTCGAAAAGCAACTTCTATGTTTGCATCACAAAATTGTCCCACAGAAAATAAGTTATGACCGAGACCTTCCATATAATACACTCTTGAAATTATAACATTCCCAATATGATATTCACCATAACCCATTATCTTTGCAATATGATCATTTCCAAATCGAACCGTACCAAGAAACTTGCTGATGAATTTCTGAGCTGAGAGCGATCTCCGGTCATATGTTTAGAGCAACCAAAGTCCAAATACCAGAGAACAATTTGGATCACCTGTTTTCAACAACAACAGTAGACAATGCATTGGAAACTATTGGTTCCGGAGTGTTAGTAGATACAGATAAAATATTATCATAATTGCTAACATTTTTGTGACCCTTAGATTTCCTACGTTTTCTAATGTGAGTTTTATCACTAACAGGTTTTATTGTTCCAATTTTCTATGGTTTTGGAGTAATCGTGGGCACTACAGTGGGAGTAGACCTATTTAAAGGGCACTTGGTTCCTACGGTAGTGTTGGTGTTCCAAGTTAAAGGACACACTTGTGTTTTGGTAGCCTCGGTACTCCTAGTTAAAGGGCACGCTTTCTTCGCTGTAGTGGGAGTGATCCTAGTCAAAGGGCACGTATTTCCTACTATAGTGAAAGTTCTACCAGTGGGACGCCACATCCAACCAACTTGGGTTAACACTTTCCTAGTCGGTTTCCATTCTAAACCATTTTTTCGGGCATTCATCTCATTCACATGGTCAATAAGGCAAGAATCATGACCACTAGAAAACATACATTCATTGCAATTCCAACATTTCAAATTAGAATTCACAGTAGGCTTAGAACGCTGCACAACCGCAGAGCCTTTAGGTTTAACTACATGATTCTTTTTATTCAAAACAGAAATAACATTCCTAGGATGGGCTTCTACTTTCTTCTTCACTTGACTACTAGATGAGGGCAAGATCCTATCATTCTTCTTGTTTTTTTAAGATTAGATATTTGAGCCTTAGTAGTGGTGCTTACTCTTGTAGAAGGGAACACAGGAATATTAGAAGCTGGTTTTGATTACGCCTTATCTTTAGTGACCAAAGTTTGAGATGGTTTAGTCCTAGGTCCCTTGTTAAGTGGTTTGACGGCGATAAGGTTCCTTTTGATTGCACTAGAGGACGATGCTGAGACAGTGGCTGCATTATCCACAACATTCTTACCTTTTAGAGTATGAAGTGTTTCCTTTGACTCAGCCAAAGCCAGATTTTTATCACAAATTTGTTCCCTCAAATTAGATATTTCCACCGACTTTCGATTAAATTGTTAAATCAATGATTGATTCTGTACAGTGGTATTAGCACATGCGGGCTTTACTGAATCGAAGAGTCGTGTATCTTTCTGTTTTAAGTTATCAACTTTGGACAAAATCTTGGAAACTCGATTATCTAGATCAAGTTTAAAATTCTCAGCGGCCTCAAGTACGTTCACACAGTTAATCTCCTTAGATTTCTCTATGTCTATCGGCAAAGATTTAGCAACCTTGTCACTAGGATGACGCTGTTTTGATTGTAATTCCAATCTAAAATTCTTTTGAAAATTTGCATCATCGATATTATTACCTTCAAATGATGTTTGAAAGATTTATTGAATAAATTGTTGCTTGCATTCAAGCGAAATACAATGTGTTTGAATCTCGTCAAAACTTTTTGAAAGCAAAGTATAAGAATCTTGAAGCTTTAAAAATTCAGCGTCAGATTTGTGACAAGTACTATCTACCACATTATCCACAGATTCAACACTATGCACAATAGAATCATTATTAACACTTTTATTCACACAGACGCAAACAATATCATAAGACTTCACTTGATTCAAAATCTGATCATTTTGGCGTGAAACCCGTTCTATTTCAAGTAAACTGTTTTCATAAGCATCATCCATTTCATTGAAAACACGTCTAACTTCTTCTATTTGCAAAAGCCAATCTTGGTAAATAGTACTAAGACAAGCTTTAACATTGTTTACAAATGGAACAATTTCGTCTCGAAATGCAGCTCTAGTGTGCTCAAAATTCCATTCACCTTCCATTATGGCCGACGCCGTCGTACGCTCCAAAATGACCTTGTCAAAATCGCATTTAAGCTAACGGACGCCTTACTTACCGGTGTAATTAACTTCGTTAAATCGGTTTTCACAAGTGTAGGAGACGTACTAGGAGGGTTTTCATTTGACAAACTTTGGGGCAAAAGAATTGTCAATTCAGCTAATTTCTTTTGTAAGCGAATGCGGGTCTTTTTAGAAAATTTATCTTTATTAAGCCGATCATAATCGATCTTATGGAATTTTTAAAGCATTTTAGAATGAGTTTCTTCCGCAAGTGACTGTGTCTCCTCAATACTACGAACATAAGGTGCTTCTTTTGATTTTCCAATTAGGGTCACATCATAAAGACAAGGAATATATTCCTGAGCTTGTTTTGCATAACCGGGATTAGGTGGTAAATATTGAAGACGCTTAAGTTCGAGTTCTTTAAACGATTTAGTTAAAATATGAACCTTTTTTGTGGAAGCGTATTGTTTTAAAAGCTGTTGTTCCTTGAATTTAAGAAGTTTGGTAGAATTAAGTTCTGATCCAAACTTTTTAGACTCGAGAGTTTTGAAATCCAGTTTAAGTTTCTGAAAATCATTTACAACCGACTCTTTTGCTTTTAATTCATTGGAAAGATTAGCTTTTTTATGATTCTATTTCTTTTAAGTGTTTAATCTTTTCACACGAAATTGGTCAAATTCAGAACATGTTATTTTCTCTGCTTGAGGGACCATTTCAAAAGCTTTGACCTTTTCTTTATGCAACGCAAGCTCATCTGTTAGGGTGGAAGTCGTATCTACGGATTGTCTGAGAGCCATGTTCATTTGATCAATAATATGTTTAGGCACCATGACCAAATCATGTTGAGCATAAGATTCCATACCCGTCGTAGCATTTGTTGAGGTTCACTCAAATGTGTAGCATTGGGTACCACATCATTTGAGTTACTAGTTCCCGAATGCTGTTCCAGGTTGTCATTTTCATTCCCAACTTGATGTTGGTTATCATCAATATTATTAGACGTGGTTGGTACCTCACTGACGACATCAGAACCGTAGTGAGAGAGATTAGCAACGAGAGCAGCTTGGGCAGAGTGAATGTCATCATAATCCGAATCATATGCGTCAAGATCATCTACTTGATAAGCTGCATTAGAAGTAGAAACGACTATAATGCCATCATTATCTGCTGCCCCTGGGTCTGCAAGAAATGCTAACTCTTCTGAATCCAAAATCTTTCCCTTAGACTGAGCATCAACCAAATACATCTTCTCACGAAACAATGTTGCATCCCTTCTTCTTTTTGGCTGAGTGCATTCCCTAGCCATATGACCTTGTCCTCGGCGATTATAACAAGTCACAAACTTTTGAGGAGCAATAGGGCTTCCATTTCCATTAGCTTGGAAATTCACAACTTGAGCATTCACAGTCCTTGTAGGAGGTCCATATGAAGTTTGCCTTTCATGAATAGGTTGCACCGTCACTTGACCATCTTGAACAGTGGCTTGTTGTCGAGGATTTGAAGAGGTGCGGAGCTGATTGTTTGTTGGTAGAAATCCTCTAGTTGCAACAAGTTTTGACAAGTAGGCAGTAAGATGGTTTACAGCATCAGCTGGCGTATCATTTGGAGTAAAGACCGGTGCTTGGATTGGTGGAAGTTCATTGGAGTAGAAGGCTTGTGCTGGTTATGCTTCAATTGGAAAATATCCTTGCTGAGGAGTATAGCCCATTGGAGAAGTGTTGGCTTGTGATGGTGATGTCTGATGTGGTGGTTGTTGTGGAAAAGATTGTTGATGAACGCTTTGTTGAAATGATTGATGTGGCATCATTAGTTGATAAGATGGTTGCAGTGGTTGCTGATATGTGTGTGGTGGTGGCTGCTGCAAGTATGATGGTTGTTGATAAGTATAAGCCATGTTTTGTTGAGAAGCATACATGGCAAGTGGATCATGAACTTGAGGTGTAGAGAACCGAGCCTCGATCACATAGCATTCGTGTTGTTGAAGAAAAGCTTGAAGTTGATCCACATTGGTGTTATGCAAGTCCTTAGCCAATTTAACATCCGTCACGTACTTTTTCCATTCTGAAGGAAGAGTGTTCAAATACTTGGTGTTCAATTGAAACGTAGGAATTGCCATGCCATAGATATTGAGCTCATTAAACACCACGGTAAATCTCAAACAGTAGTCATTGAGAGTCTCCCCAGGGACATAGGCAAACTTATCAAAAGTATCATAAAGCTTACACTCTCGTTCTTGTTTAGTTAACGAGGTGCCTTGCATTAGAACACCAATTATATCCCATAACTCTTTGGCAACTTTATGTTTACTGAAGAGCTTGTAGACATCTGGAGGAAGGGCTTGAAGAATGATTTTTGTAGCTTGTTTATCACACTTGTCTTGTATCTTAGCATCTCCAGTTATTTCAACCGTTGTGCAAGGACGAGTAACAGCACCTTCCGTCACAGTACCATATACCAATGGTCGATTGAGCACCGATGCCCAAATTAGATGTCCATTTTCTTTGTTCAACATATAAAGTTCTATTCGGGAAGCACAATCCTCATACATAGTCTTCACCAACATTGATGGACGATTATCCGTACTCGAGAGGATGGACTTATCCGTAAGAGATGTGTACTCCATTTCGTTAAGTTAAGATTTACAAATTTTGATCGACCAATGAGAGAAAGTAAATGTGTTTGTTGTTGTGAGTTGAAGTCGAGAAACAATGTTGAAATCGCCTAAAATATGTTCTCGATGACCAAAAAATTCCAAGACAAAAAATTTTTGGATCGTCGGAATATCAATCGGAAAACCGTCGGAATATCAATCAGAAAACCGTCAGAATAAGTCTATCGAAATACCTCTGTCGGAATGAACCTGTCGGAATACCTTCTATCGGAATACCCCCTATCGGAATAGTCTCTATCGGAATACTCCTGTCGGAATACCTTCTATCGAAATACCCACTATCGGAATAAACCTATCGGAATACTCCTGTCGGAATACCTTCTACCGGAATAACCCCTATTGGAATATCCACTATCGGAATACCTTCTATCGGAATACCTTCGTCGGAATAATGGTCGGAATGATAAACCCTTTTCCGATGGAAGCTGTCGGAATACTTAAACCCCTTTCCGATGGTTTCTTTAGGAATATTTCCCACTTTTCTCAGACAAAACTCAACCAATTCGAGATTTTTAGCCAAAAATGATCAAAACACCCAAAAATTTTGTGTTTTTAGCCAAAGTAAATATACCAATTCTCTACCACAACTATATAGAAGATTTGTATCAAGAAAAAACCATAAAAAACCATAAAAAACACAAAAAAAAATTCGTTCGTGTAAAATAGATTAAAATAGGAGTATGAATCAAGAACACAAACACATAAACAATACAATCATCCCATGGCTCTTGATACCATTTGTAAGATATTGTAAATCTTGCTTATGTTTAGAGAGAGAAAGAGATAGAAAGATATATGATTTCACACACACTTTAGAGAGAGAAAGTGATTAACTATGTGTAAAATGAAATAAAACCACGCCCTCTCCTTCTTATGAGAGGGTTTATATACCAAAGCCCATGTGATGGGCTTGGGCTTACATTGGGCCGCCGGCCTACACATGTTGTAGGCTTGGCTTGGCCTTGTTTGTTGAATATTAAGTTAACTAAACTACGAGCTACCACTTAGACTATTGTTGGAGTGACCGATCCTTTTTAATACGTAAAACGTATTTCCAACAATGGATATTTTTCTTAAAAAGGGCAAAATTTTTACTCTCCATGATAAGTTTTAGACACTTTTAAGTGTGGGATGAGTCGAGCTAGAGACTCCATAAATCAAGCTTGAATAACTAGGTTTAGAGTTTTTAGACATAGAGTGTTGTAGGTTAGCAATAAGAGTATAGAGTTGATGAGAAGTGTAGGGGAGACATTCCTTTTGTCTTCATGTTGTTTGTAGGGTTGCTCACTCATGACGTGCTTTGGAGCTTATGGAGGAGTCCCTTGTATACGGTTCACTTCGTTACTATTGTGATTCTTCATAGACACATTGTGCTTAAAAATGAATTCACTATAGTTGATCTTTCCTTAACTTGGGTTAAGCAAAGTCTATTCATTGTCATAAGTGTAGGGGAATTTTATATTTCCATGCTCTTAAACATTGAGGACAATGTTTATCTTAAGTGTAGGGGGGTCTTCTATCGAAGTGACCTTACCTAGACTTTGTCATTGACCTTCATGATAACATGGAAAATTAATTTTTCAAACATTTTTCAAACATTTTGATCTACTTTGGCCACCAAAAATATGCATTCATTATTTTTGCATCAATCATTTTTCATTTCCATAACACATTTGAGTTGTATATATTTCTTCTTTTGTTCTTTATGAAAAATTGAAAAAGGAAAAAATATAATAAGAACATGGTTTAACAAATTTAGACTTCTTTGACATATTAGGCCCATCATGGATACTTTGACTCAACCCGAGTTTGATTATCTAAGCATTCTCTAGCTAGTATCCTTAACCATGTAGTCCGTCATTGGTCTATTAGGCTAAGCATCCACTACTCTCATTATTTGAGATTTTAAATTTGTGGAGAATGGGAGATGATAGAGGTGAAGCAAGTATTAAAGGTCTAGATAAACTTCATGATAATTACTTGTGGCTAAATCCTTCTCTTCTTTACCTCTATTTTCTTCGCATGTATATATGTTAATAAATAATCAAGAACGGTTTTAATCGGTTTGTAATCTCTTATGCATTTTTTACTAAGCATTCATGGTTGGTATAAGTATGTCTTAAGCTTCTAAGTTATAACGTTTTATGTGTACTAGACTTATGTCATGCTTAATACTTAGCGGGTGTTTTTCCTTTTATTTTTTTCAACTTTATTTATGAGGAATAAAGAAAAATAAGAGCGGCTTACAAAAAAATGAGTGGCTAGAAAAAAAAAGAAAGAAAAAAAAGATAAAGAGAAAAAATAATTTTACAAGACTCCGAAGAGGGGAAGTGAAGTGTTAATTATAGTAACTATTAGATTCCAATATTACCTTGACGGGTTGCGGGGATTTAATAGTTGCTCCAATCCAATATTACCTTGACGGGTTGCGGGATTGAAGATCCAAAGTCTCAAAAAGGCGGCGGATGTAAATTATTGCGTGAGTTTTATTTTTCTTTCCTTAGCGAGTTTGTAGCTACTTATTAATGCATGACATGAGGATTTTACACATAAGGCGAATGACTTATTACTCTTGAAACGGGCTTATATTAATTGTGAGCGGTTTTTCAAGTAATGGATGAGAGGATTACTTAGTGTTAAAACAGTGCTTCCTTATTTTTGGATTTTACATTTCTCATATTTCACGCTTCAAATAATGACAAATTTCCCCAAAAGCAATTTGCTCAAAAAATAACCGGTTCCACATTTAATTGTTATGAATAAGTTGATGCACTTTTTACTTGTGAATACAGTGATCCTATTTTTAAGCTTGGTATGGGGAAAGTGAAACTTGAGGGTGATAAGTGTCCATGTTATCAAAGCCCTAATTCAAGTCATTGATTTCATTATGAGTTTTTCGATCAAAACCATTTATGAAAAATCAAAAATATATAAATATAATTGTTTTTCTTTGCATTGCATTGCACAAAAACAAAATCATGCATCATATAGTGTAGAGTAGTGTAAAAGCATTCCATATTGTCCAAGGTGGGTTAATTATGAGAATAATGTAAATTTGTGCTTAAAAATATAGCATTGCATGAGGTCATGGCAATGATCAAGTGTAGGGGATTTGATATGAGCAAAATCTCATATCAATTAATCAACAAATCACCCTAAAACACATAGAAAATACCTAACTTTTGTGCTATAAAGCAGTATTATGTGATATGTTTTGTGTTTGTGCTTAAATAGGTAACAAGGATACAATTTCAAGCAAACAAGAGGAAATCAAGCTCATTTATGATGAAAACACAAGAGAAGGATCAAAGATGACAAAGAACTTGAAGATGAAGGACCTATCTTGACAATATTCAAAAGTTGAAGGACTTAAATGCAATGTTTGGAAAAAAGTCAAGATTAAAGTCAAACTTGGTCAAACTTCAAGTCAACCAAGTCAAGAGGCTTAAAGAATCAAGATTCTAATTCAAAGGACTAAATTTTCCATTGAAATGAAGAAAGGAGCTCAATTGAATATTCTACCAAAGTGAGGGACTGAAATTGACAAAAACACATCAAGTTTGGTTTCAATCCGTGTGCTTACAATGTGGACCAATGGGAAGACTATGAAGTAATGTTTTGGATTGCCAAACAAGCAGCCAGCTGGCCACTAACATTTAATAAACAATCCGGATAGTGGGCGCATTTAATTACTCTCAACCAATAAGAAACAGCCACTCCATAATACCATTTATCCAGTATGGATAATGATCTGTGTGTTCAAACATTGGCAAATCAGATAATGCCACGTGTCAACGTCAACAAAGAACAAGCCCAGATCGTGGATTTGGCTACACTACCTTTCAGACAAAGCTTTCTACATGAAACTTACTCGCTTTTCAACAAGGAATTAAGTTATCATAATCAATTAGATTGAAATTGGAGGAATAAAAACCCCCCTTTGGTGTTCTTGAAGATAAATTTACAATTCACCAGAAGAAGACACTTGGCACTTCCCCATTGGTTGAGACACGTCATAATCTCCAACAACTCATCATCAAACCTCTATAAATAGCAGCTAGGACTTTCATTTTTAGTGTGTAGTTAAAGTGTGAAAAACACACACTTTTAGTTTTCTCTCTCAAATCTGTTTCAGTTAGATAACAACTCTTAAGTGTTGACACACACTTAAGAGTTTGTTAGATAGTTAGTTAGCCGTTTGTAACCACTTTTCCTTCCAAATAAATAAAACATAAAAATTCAGTTTCTTCTCTTATCTCACTTTACTCAATCTTGCATTACTGTTGTTATACTGTGATTTCATTGATCATAACTTATCAATGAAGTTTGTTTGAGACGTTTTGGAAGTTATTCAAGCGTTACTAGGCAGATTCAGTTCATGCCAGTTCCTGTTGAGTAGATAGAAGCAGAATGAGTTGATTTGATTCAGAAATAGCAATTGGAGGTGATATAGGTGTTGATTATAGTTGATCGGGTTTGAAGGAAGTGTATCTAGAGAGTTCAGCACTCCTCTACTCCATCAATGGAGGCTTCAAGCTAAAAGGTTTTGTAATTCTGTTTTTGGTTCCCCTGAATTATTTTGCATGCTAAAATTCCTAGTGTAAAACTACTTGCTGAAATGATCAAGGGTTTAGTTTGATTCTAGTGTAATTGAGTTAGTTTGATATCTTTTGAGTGTTATTGCAGCCTTACTTTGAGTTTACTTGATTTTTAGCTTTGTTTTTCATCAATAAAAGGCCATTTACATCATATTGTGGTTAAGTCTGTTTACTTGCTTAATTTCAGCTGAAACTTACTTCGTTTGGTCATATAGACAAGTCTTGATAGAAGTTTTAACCTGTTGCATACTTGAGATCAGATTTCATTTGAAACAGTTCTTAACAGCTTTCTTAAATGGTGTTTGGAATTGCTTAGCATTTGTGATTAAAGTTTGTCAAAACCTGTTATACTTTCTCAGTTACATTTAGTAAACCAGAGTTAACAGTTTTGGTTAAATTTGAAGTAAAAAACTTAGTCCAAAAGGTAATTGGTTGGAAAAAAGTATGGGTCAAGTATTGTCATCAGTTTTGTAACACCCCCAAATATACACAATTCAATACAGCGGAAGAGTTGGTGTTACGGGATAGCACATTACTCACATCATAGACAACGCTTAAAATCGCGTCGTTTAATAATAAATCATTTCCATTCATAAATATCAAATTTACATAGGTCCCAAGTAATAGTATTTCATACAAGTTTTACAAAGCATTTGAATGGAAATTATTATTTAAGTACGGGCCATGAATTCTTGTTGTCTTCCCGAGAATTACCTTCAAGTACCTGAGACAAAACATGTTAAAAGAAAAGGTCAGCGATAACGCTTAGTGAATTCATAGAGTTTAATAAAATCATTAATATATCATCGGTATATAATTATTACCTAAAATCATTTTGTACAAATCTTTGTACTAGGCCATAAAATAGCCAAAGTCATTTTATACAAATCCTTATCAAAAATCATAATATAGGCTTTTGCCTTCAAAATCATTATACGAACCATTGTCGTAAAAACATCATACAATACGTTTTATAACATTGTATAGAGTTAAATAAAAACCGTTATATGAATATGGTTATGTAACACCAAAACACGAACATAATGTCAATAATAAGACCCTGTATTGCTAGTCAGGCAATATATCGTAATTCAGTGCGTATAGAAGTATTTCGTTATTTGGATTATTATAAGCTGCATGAAATTGTTACCTTACTATACCAAACAACGGGTAGCTAACCCGAAACTCAATTTTCCCATCTAAGTTAGTGTGTTGTCACAAAAATCACGCTATCGAAATCTTCTCATACATAAATTCGCTTACCAATCAATGTGGTACGACGGGGATCAACCGTCAAGGCGCGAACTGGGGTGATCGTCCCCAAATAGTACTATTATATGCATAAGCGTCTACCAAATCCCGATAGTTCACAATTCATGCTAATGGGACTTTTAGTGACATAACCTAAATTTAATAATCCATTTCATTTCATTTATCGGGTCATATAATCATTCGGGTCCAAATCAATAAACATATAATCAGGATAAATGGTGTCCTATTTTATCAAAACTAACATGTTATCTCCCTCGCGGGTTTATAAAACTTTTCCTAAAAACATTTAAAAGAGTGCGAGGCTATGAACTCACTTTGATTGGGAAAGGCGGTTATCGGCGATTTGGATGTACGGTACGTGCTTCAATCACGGAAACATAGACAAATAATACTCGTCTTAGACTCTTGTCCAATGACTTTATAAAAACAATAACTATGTATATATATGATGATTTTATAAATATGATGATTATCAAGTGGGATTGTACATCTTTATTTACTCATTATAGTGTCATGTGTTGGTAAATTTTCATACTAGTTTCACTAGTTTAACTTCTTTACTTGTCAAGGCCCAATAAGCCCATTATAGGCTCATTACCTTCTATTAGTCCATCTTATACTTTTAACATCAGTCCTATGCTTACATGTTGGGACCAAGTGGGTTAAGCCCAATTAAGCAAGTTTATTAGTATTTAGCCAAATTAGTTGGATTAATAGTCCAATAAGGCTAATTTGGCCCGTTAATGTCCGTATGTTATAAAGCTCGGGTTTTATCGGTTTTTACTTGTAATATGTACTTATATATCAGTATATGAGTTATAAAAAGTTCACATTAGACGGGTCCGGCGATCTAAGTTTTAATTGACGAAAACGTTAATTTTACGGTTTTAGGCGAAAAGACGTAAAAATCATGTTTATAGTTATAACTTATAAAACTTATCAAATTGCCATTTTTATAAAATTTCTCATTTATTTATTATTGTACATACTTATATAAATGATATATATAAGTTAGTGGATTTTAAGTTTACATTTTATATATTATTTACTTGACTGTTATTATAATACTATATACTTTAATTTTCACAAATCTGATTTTTACTTTCACTTTCACCATTTTTACCATATCTTGAGTTCTACAAGGAGATAGAAGCTCATTTTTTGATGACATAAACTTCATATTATTAGTTACAAATAACTTAGTTTTAGCTACTGATCAATCCAAGTCTAAGTATCCCTAATACTCCTCATAAAACAGACTATTCAGATTGATACATCAATTTTGTTTTCATCATATCTCACTCATTATAATGATTCCATTGCATAGACAACTCTCACATGTGTACAAGACTTAATACTTACTTTATATTGATTCCACTATGCCATTTTATCAGTTTATCATATGGTTGCTTACTGTTTTTATACAGCCAACTATTTTAAGCATGATTTAACCATTTTACATGTAGTTTTCAATCTTTTTATCCAAGTTTATCAACACATGATCCCCACACCATATTTTTATCATCATATATCATCATATACATATAAATTAAGAAATAAATTACATGGTTACATATTCAAAATAACAAGAGGATAGGAAGAACAATCTCTATACCACCAAAGTGATGAAAAGATGAGGTTGGTGATGAACAAGACTTGGTTTTGGTTAACCAATCTTATGAGATATCAAAACCACTTCTAGGATCACCAAATATATGTAGACTTCTCTAAAAATCAGCCCTTGATCTCCATTGAAACTCCTTTCTAGTTGTTAAAATCACCTCCAATCAATATATCTTCAATGGGTTTTCATCATATGTGTAAATAACATATGATTTATGGTTGAATCAAGATCAAATGAGGGTTGTTTTGGGTGAAGAGTGGACGTTCATAGGGAGAGAGTTGAGAGAAAGATGGTGGTTTGCATGAGTGTTATGTTAGAGAATGGTTTTAGTTAGTAGTTTTAAGGTGTGGATGGTTTAGGTGCAAGACTAAGGACATGTGTCCTTAGTTAGCTTAACAATTTGACACACATGAGGTGTGTTGTTGAAGCTTAAACATCCCATATTGGGGGTGGGGCAAAACTTGTTTTGTCTCATCCCCAATTATTTACGGGTACTCCTTGATTCTAGTTTCCTTGATTTGCGTGCCCTCGGGTCGTTTTACAAAAAATGTTTTTATAAATTATGAATCAACGGCATAAAACGAAAC
This sequence comes from Glebionis coronaria, assembly GCA_025667525.1. Taxonomy (NCBI): domain Eukaryota; kingdom Viridiplantae; phylum Streptophyta; class Magnoliopsida; order Asterales; family Asteraceae; genus Glebionis; species Glebionis coronaria. The sequence continues at coordinate 317,381,801 of CM046875.1, read as the reverse complement.
TAATAAAAATTATCTCATCAAAAACGGAGTTCAAAAACGTAAATACGTAAACCTAGGGTTTCCGGTTTAGTCGTAAAGGACGTTAAATTATTCACGTAAGTCCTAATCTCTTCTCGTAAATTTGTGAGTTTATGAACCAACACAAATTTAAAATCCCAAAATAATATTCACAGATAAATTTATTTCCTGAAATGTCGGACTGTCACCAAAAACGGTGTATGTAAACGTAAGCACGTAATGTAGAGTCCTCCGGTTTAGACGTAGTCGATGCTACTTCAAGACGTAAACCCAAATTTATTCCCATATTGAGTGAGTTCATAATATAACATTAAAATAATATTTTTAAATAATAATTCAGAATAAAATATCAACCATAAATTGACGGATTGTCACAACATTTACCCCTAAACAGGATCTTTGTCCTCAAAGATCAATTTATCTTACTACTCGCTTCTTATAGAGTTAGAGCCATGTGGGTATTTCCTCCACAATATGTCTTTTCTCTCTAAAGTGTAATTCAATACAATACACGAGTTTCATCAAACATAACTACGGGAATAAGATCAAGCTTAATGTTGGCTTACTTTCTCTATCCATGATGTTCACGGGTTTTTGATGAATGCAACTTTTCGCCGATCTACATTTCATTAAGAAATATTCAGATTTTCACTTGGTAAACATTTTATCAAGTTCGATATACGAAACATAATTCACGCAGCCCTTGAAGTCCTAGGGTAGATCCAGCTTATATGCTTTTCAAACCAATCTTTTACATTTTCTCAATGGTCCTATACAACGGGGACTTATTTCCCATGATCTTTCAGATCATCAATTCATTTTTCCAAGGTGAAAATCTTTGGCATAACTTCGCTACCCATCCTGCACTTCAAGATCTACATTTCATATTCACATAACCTCCTGCCCAATACCGGTAGTCAATAATCAGATCCTAATTTCAACAATCATTTCAGGTCTCACGTGTCGGGATTTCGTAAGGTTAGGTTTGTCACCATAGGAAACCTTAAACCTAAAATACATTTACAACTCACAATGGGTGTATGTCGGGTGTCTTCATCCCAACTCCTGCTTACAGATACTCTCACATTTAGATCCTCACAAGATTCAATCTCGATCCTAATACGACAATTATCAATGATAATCTCTCCAAAGGAAAGAGATTATACGGTTTATTACCAAAGGTCAATTATTCAAACATAAAACAACACTTCTAGTGTTTTGTATCGTTACTTTACCTCGTCCCTTCGATTAGGGTGGTAAACAGTACTCTCATCAAGGTTCGTTCTCAATGACTTCTGAGCAAATCTCTAGAATTTCGATGCGAGGATCTTGATAGAGATTATCGATACAGGCACACTATGTTTACACAACTCCTTTAAATACAAATGAGTCAATTTCTTCATCGAGAATTTATCATTAACATGAATGATATTAGAAGATTTGGTCAGTCTGTCAACGATGACCAAAATCGAATCAAATTCAGATAATGACCTTTGCAATAGTTAGACGTTTACTAATGTATGAGGCGATGTCTCCCTTCATAATTTGCCATCAGTACAACTTCTTTAGATAAAGATTCATTAAATCAGAAATCGCATGAATAGAATACTTAATCTTATGAGATTCCAACATGACTAAATCTCAAAATCTCCATATTTAAGAAACCCCAAGTGGCCTTTTAAACATTTAACGCTATCGGCTTCTCAATTCTAATGGTTACATTAGCCGCGAACCCCTTTTTATTATCTATATTATCCTTTTTACAAGCATCGACTATTTTTAAATTATTCGGCAATTTATTTTGCACAATCATTATTAAGGAACACATCCTAATTGGTCTTTATCCTTTTTACATAATGCGTTGGTATCTACATTCACCTTTCCTGATGAAATAATTATCATGACCGTATTCATTAAAAATTTATTTCTTCACATTTTCTGAGTTTTGGTTTCGTCTCAACTATTATCTTTATCCGTTTTGCTCAATCTGACGTCTAAAGCGTCGATAATTATTACAAGTAATTAAATAATAAATATTTAATTTCATGAAACGTAAACGTAAAAAGTTTTAAATTTTCTCAGTTCGACCAATTATAGAGAAACGTTCAAAATAAATTTGAATTTAGTTAACACGATTTTTGTTGATTTATTGAAAATAAATAATAAGATTCGTAAATGTTCGAAAAACTTTGGTTCTACTTTGGTCAAAATTTTCTTAGTTGAAAAGAAAAAATTGTCGTTTCAAATTTCAAGTCATGGTTTAAATGGTTTCCTCAATCCATGTTAAATTGTCTTGAGGTATGCACAAACATTTACCCCTAAACAAGAGTTTAGTTAAATGATTTGGGTATAAGGGAATGATCCCTTAAAAGTTCTTTTTGATAAAACATTTGTCAAAACATATTTGCACTTTCTTTTTGGTAAAACCCAAAGTCTTAAATGACTTCTAATTTTTGAAGAGTCCATATATATATATATATATATATATATATATATATATATATATATATATATATATATATATATATATATATATATATATATATATATATATATATATATATATATATATATATATATATATATATATATATATATATATATATATATATATATATATATATATATATATATATATATATATATATATATATATATATATATATATATATATATATATATATATATATATATATATATATATATATATATATATATATATATATATATATATATATATATATATATATATATATATATATATATATATATATATATATATATATATATATATATATATATATATATATATATATATATATATATATATATATATATATATATATATATATATATATATATATATATATATATATATATATATCTTACCATCATTAATTAAACGGTCATTTTATGTAAAGGATCAATCCTTAAATCACTTGTTAAATATTCAAGGTACAGGTTTTCATTGTTCGACCAATTCAGGGCAATCTATATATAATTATTAACTCCTTCTTATTCTTAGAAACAAACAAATGATCCTTAATGATCACAAGCATGAGTTTATCAAATTACAGCCTACACACGTGATTCACCAAATTTATGGATACTACATGTGCATTGGTCAATCCAAGCGACATCACATGAAACTCATAATGTTCATTGCAAGTTCTGGATGTAGTGATTGGAATAGATAATCTTCTCTGCGGACGCGAAGATGATGATAACCATGCCGTGGATCAAATCTTTAGAACATACGCTAGAACCTTGTAAATGATCGAACAAATCTTTCATCTTGGGTAATAGATATCGATTTCGATTGTCAATTTACTTAGTTCACTGTAATTCAACAAATATAAGGAATAATAACACCATAGCTCTTCATAATGACGAGCTTGGTAGAATAAAAGCTTTCTCCGACAAATCCCTCAGTTGTACGGTAAGTCTTTTAATTCAGATGGTCCTGACGAACAATGCACATGCCATAGGTGCAGCACCAGGAATATAATCAATACCAAATTCAACTTGCCTTATTGGCGAAAGTCTAGGTAATTCACCAACAAATACCTCCTAAAGTTTCAGATAATAGAAACATCTTTTAATACATTTACGTTAAGTTCTTTCTAGATTAGAAGATCTATGACTAGTTCATAACCATTCATGGTATAATTTCAAATCTAAAAGCAGGATATGGTCATCCATCAAGAATTATTTAGATCACTTTTGATAATCAACATCTTATCTTTTAGGGGATTTCTACTCGAGTTCCCATCAATTAAGACAATGTCGTCATGTCATAATCAACCAATCCATTCTACTGGCACTATCAACTTTCCAATTTTGTCACCGTTGATAAGATGTGAACTTCTCAAAAGACTAATAATAACTCATAATCCTTCACAAATTATAGGATACAGGAGACATAACCATCATTAAAAGAGTAAGGTCAACGCATAATCTAGGCTAGAGAATTTCAAATCAGATACAGACGAAAACATTAACGAATATGAGTTTATCCCATGTTTTCATGAATTGAGTACGCATTCGAAAGCTCCTCGGATCGTTACCCAGGTCATTCAAATGAAATCTAATCAAAAGAAATGATAGGAACATCGATACACCTAGTCGGGTATTAATATTCGATAATCAGCTACTTTTCCTAAGAATCTCACCACGGGAGAATTGGACAAGAAGGGGATATCAATTGTCAATGAAGACAATATCCACAGATGAGTAAATTCGACTCAGGAAAATAAATGATACGGGCACATATGTAGATGTTTCTAACAATATGTCCCTATTTTGCACTTCTTGCAGATCTCATAAACATTCAATCTTTCATAACTTCAAAGAAAACATAGCGTTTATTAATAATTTCATGGTGACTACTAATCAGCCTTGCATGGTCCCTTCCAAATTGTATGTAGGCGCGCAACTATATACAATTTCAGGATTAACGATGCAATACTCAGTTCGTCAAAACTTTGTAATTATGTTTAAAATATATATACTTATGCTTAATTCAAAATTAATTTACAGAGATGTCCTTTGTTATAAAAACAATTAAGTTTTCCATGGTGTTTCATAAACAACTTGATTTCAATAACGAGTATTTATAAGTCCCACTTTAAATAATCCATATGGTAATAAAAATTCAATCTTTATCAGGGGATACTATTGTATCTTATAAAAACAATGATTGCTCTGCAAAGGAGTGATGAAAAGTTGTTCACCAAGAACTAACTACAATATATCAGGAAATGAGCTTAGCCAAATAATCATGAGGTTCATGACCTCGATGGTACTCAGGAATACAAAGAGAATAATCCATAAGGTAACTAAAATCGAGATGAGTACTTGTTCAATGGTTGCATCACTAACTCGATCATTATGATGAAGCAATAAAAGATAGATAACACTGATACATGTAGGATTTAACAATCAAATGTAGTCTTTTCATTAATCACAAACAAGTCAAAATTGTACTGTAACACATTACGTGTCACTATGTCATACAATTCCATGAACTCATCCTACCAACTAATGTCTCAGTTAAGTTAGGGATTTTTAAAAGATACCACAATGAATACTAATCTACATGGGTCATTAGGTGTTCCAAATGTCCCGAAAGATCCATCGGTCCCAATTTCAGAAGAAGATTTCTTCGATTTATTTCTTGGACACTAGGCATCCTCGTCATTGGACAATGGCCTAGGAACAATCCTTAACACGAACCAACAATCATTTAAAACCTTATATTTCAATCACAGGGCTTAACGACTTTCTATTGTCAATCTCATATTCCATACGAGTTAAATTTTATTTCGTTCAAGTTTCAATCAATCTTATACTTAATGCGATATCCTACCTCGTTCTCTAATACTTTCAACCTTATTCTTTGACCAAGCTCAATATGAATAACACTTAATTTCCAATCCTATAGCTCTTTCAACAGTAGTTATCAAATGAGTCACTAGTATGAAATGACTAACACATTCCATTAGACTTCTCAGAAAGGTACAAGTGGCATGAGGCTTTTGGGTAATGGTTCCAATGACAGCCTCAAGTGCAACATTTACCTTTTCTATTTCAAATTTAAGAATTGGGTGACACTGAATAAGATGACACCTTTCCAGGTGGTAAGGTTTTGTCAAACTCCACTCTATAAAGAAAGATCGTCATGACATCGATATCAGATTTAATCTCGCCAATTCTTCTTCAATATCACAATCAACTAATATCTACATTTCTACGAATATCAACCATTTTGTTGGGATCATAAATATCCACAACTTGGTTTAGATCTGGAATAGCTAGAATTTCCTACGAGAATAGTTTCGATTGATTTGCTAGGGGAGTTCGGGTTCCTTGTGACAATCTACGTCGTATAAATATCTCGTATAAATATTAAAATAATAATCAAACCATCATGTAATAAAATTACAACATATATATATATAATCCAAGTTATAGATATATTAAAATAACACTTCTTAGTCTGGCCTCGGTAACTTGGGAATTCTTCGACACCGTTATAGTCAAAAGATTTTTTTTAGACATTTTTAGAAAAATGTTTATAGTTAAAATATTTTGAAATGTTTTATTCAAAACCTTGGTTTTAAAAAAAAATCTTTCGTTCTCTATAACGAGAGCTCTGATACCAAACTGTAACACCCCCAAATATACACAATTCAATACAGCGGAAGAGTTGTTGGTGTTACGGGATAGCACATTACTCACATCATAGACAACGCTTAAAAATCGCGTCGTTGAATAAAGCATTTCCATTCATAACTATCAAATTTACATAGGTCCCAAGTCATAGTATTTCATACAAGTTTTACAAAGCATTTGAATGGAAATTATTATTTAAGTGCGGGCCATGAATTCTTGTTGTCTTCTCGAGAATTACCTTCAAGTACCTGAGACAAAACATGTTAAAAGAAAAGGTCAGCAATAACGCCGAGTGAATTCATAGAGTTTAAAATCATTAATATATCATCGGTATATAATTATTACCGAAAATCATTTTGTACAAATCTTTGTAATAGGCCATAAAATAGCCAAAGTCATTTTATACAAATCCTTATCAAAAATCATAATATAGGCTTTTTCCTTCAAAATCATTATACGAACCATTGTCGTAAAAACATCATACAATACGTTTTATAACGTTGTATATAGTTAAATAAAAACCGTTATATGAATATGGTTATGTAAAACCAAAACACGAACATAATATCAATAATAAGACCCTGTATTGCTAGTCAGGCAATATATCATAATCCAGTGCGTATAGCAGTATTTCGTTATTTGGATTATTATAAGCCGCATGACATTGTTACCTTACTATACCAAACAACGGGTGGCTAACCCGAAACTCAATTTTCCCATCTAAGTTAGCGTGTCGTCACAAAAATCACGCTATGGAAATCTTCTCATACATAAATTCGCTTATCAATCAATGTGGCACGACGGGGATCAACCGTCAAGACGCGAACTGGGGTGATCGTCCCCAAATAGTACTATTATATGCATAAGCGTCTACCAAATCCCGATAGTTCACAATTCATGCTAATGGGACTTTTAGTGACATAACCTAACTTTAAGAATCTATTTCATTTCATTTATCGGGTCATATAATCATTCATCGGGTCATATAATCATTCGGGTCCAAATCAATAAACAAATAATCGGGACAAATGGTGTCCTATTTTATCAAAACTAACATGTTATCTCCCTCGCGGCTTTATAAAACATTTCATAAAAACATTTAAAAGAGTGCGAGGCTATGAACTCACTTTGATTGGGAAAGGCGGTTATCGAGGATTTGGATGTACGGTACGTGCTTCAATCACGGAAACCTAGACAAATAATACTCGTCTTAGACTTTTGTCCAATGACTTTATAAACACAATAACTATGTATATATCTAACACCCCCAATTTACATTGCACAACGGAAATACACAATTGGGTGCTAGACACAAGCATCATCACACAAGGTATATTTAACGACTCCAAATAGAGACGTTTTCACAAAATATAAACATGATTTTCATAAATGGTCTAAAACATTGATTTCAACCCAAATTGTACTGACACGATACCAGAGTAAAGCGTTTAGTCCCCATGGATCTTGACCAACAACCAACAAGTTTAGTACAGTACATCAACATAAAGTAAATTGTTCAAACATTAAAAGGTAGAAACATTTAGACCAACATTCTTCCAAAAGCCAAGCCACAACCTCCACAGCAAAGCTCCATGCTCCATCACTTCCTATTACCTGAAATACATGCATAAAACGAGTCAACAATAATGTTGAGCGAGACTATAGGTTTATCAAATCACATTTGAACACAAGAAGAAAATCAATCATAATCATTTATAGAATTGTCGTACACACAATCTATAATCAAGGTAGTAATAATAATGATATTATTAAACAAACATTGTATTTAAGCTCATGACACCGACCCCTTAACCAAATAGTCACCCACGCCAAATGCCGGCACGACTAGAATAAAACCATTTCCCCTCTAGGGTATCAGTTGCTAGAATACCACAATCTTATTCACGTAAAATTATCCTTCCCAGCGGGTTACTCAACGTAATGCCCTGGTCTCAGATAGGGTGGTCAACCCAATAGTACTATCGTTAGAATAAGCGGGTATTCCCGACTCACAACATCAAGTCAGAAGATAGTTAACGGCTCATGAATTTAGGGTCTTTAGCAACAAGTTATTCAATACAATGAAATCAACTTTAGGCAACATTCGGGTCTAACAATTACTCATGACTTGTGTTCATTTATTTTCAAATAGCATGTATCCCACTCGCGGGTATTAAAATCATTAAAACGAGTAGAAAGCGAGGCTATAGACTCATCTTAGTATAAGAGATCTAGCGAGATGATCGTCGACGATAATGGATGCCTTTCAAACACGAGAACCACTACCTATCAAATAAGGCGCGTGCATTAATAATGACTCGAGAAATAAATCATACGTAACAACATCAAATTCAAACTCATAAAGTCACGATAAACTCGAGAGAAAACGATATAAATAACTTCATTATACTTTACTACACATTTACTTAACCATTTTATTCTTTTTACAAAGTCCGTCGGTACATACTACATGTACTAGCTTATTTACCCCTTTTAAACTCGTCAACCGTTTATGAAACGACTCGATAAACTAACTTACTATATATAGAAAGTCCTCTTACAAGTTTATCAAATGAAATTACTTCTAAATTACTTTACCCAACTCATTTTCAAACTATAAAGTCCGGACAGATTTACGTTAATTTTTCATACAACCGTTTTAACTTATTTAAACGACTCCGTTTACAAAACCGACACTCGGGTTTTAAAGTAAAATCAACCTAATAAGTAATCACCTCATTATCAGTAGGTTACATTTTTCAAAACATCCATTTAGAGTCCCCGAGATTCGATCCAAATATCGACAACAAGTACTTGTAGTGCCGATACTTGTCTCCCGGTACACGATCATTCAAAACATCATAACTTCGCGCTCGTTTTGAGCTAGAAGCTCTACCTTATATCAAATCGAAGCTAAGAAAATTATATACAACCCTAGGCTATAAGTTAAGCCATTTTCAAAACATAAAAATTCGGATTTTACCTTTTACTTACTGTTATAAAATGACTACTCAAAACTTGTTCAAAATCAACTTTTTGATAAAAACCAACCATGGAAATAATCATTACTATACCCTAATATCATCATACATCAACCATAGCATCAAAATCATAATCAAAATAAAAATCTTAAGATCAAAATGAAGTTTCTAACAATATTTTTAGTAAAAACCACCATGGATCATCATGAAAATGCCATGCATGATCATAGGTCCTACCTACCAACATCAAGAAAAAAAAAGTGCTTGCATGTGTAAAATTCTTACACCAATGTGATCCTTATGCAAATATAAGATTAGGTCTAGTGTTAGTTTAGCTCAAAACATCATAAAACTTGAGATAAAATTGATCAAAGGATGGTTTTGGGTGGTGAGGGGTTCACGGCACACAAGAGAGACAGAGAGAGATGAGTGGAAATTTTTTTTAAGTGTAAATATGTGTAGTGTGTGTTAGTTTCTAGTTTATATATAGTGGAGCAGGGACCAAGTTGCAATTTAGTGAAAATTGTGGCTAGAAATATAAATAGTTAGTTTAAAATCGGAAAATAACTATTAGTCAATTTTCAAAATATTTACCGGGCTCGGGTTTCATAAAGATACTTTTAAAAATTTAAAACGTACCTCAAAATTAATAATATCGACTCTCGACTCGACTTAACACGTCATTTAAAATAAAACCTCGAAAATAATAAAAATCGAACAACCAACAATAAAACGTAAAATATTTGGCATCCATCGACATCACGCTTGCTAATACTCCTTATACTTAATAAATGTTAAATATAGACGTTCCAACATCGGTTTAAACTTAAACCTCCAAAAAAAATATCGTTCAAACTCATCCATAAATTTAAAAATAATCGTAAAATAAGATTAAATAATGACCTCGATTTTGGGTTGTCACATCCCCCCCTTCTTAAAAGAAGCGACGTCCGTGGTGCTTAATCCTTCCTAAAAAATGAGGATACTTGTCCTTAAAGAAATCCTCACGTTCCCACGTAAACTCTGGCACACGTCTAGAGTTCCATCTCACCTTCACAATCAGAATTCTACTATGTTTCAACTTCTTAACTTCCCTATCCATTATTTCTACAGGTTCCTCTATAAAATGCAACTTATCATCAAGTTGAATTTCCTCCAATGGAATCACCACATCCCTTTCAGCTAAACACTTCTTTAAATTATACACATTAAAAGTATTATGAATAACCTTAAGCTCATCAGGCAATTCTAACTTATAAGCCACCAATCCAATCCTTTGGATAATCTTAAATGGTCCAATAAATCTCGGGCTCAACTTTCCTCTCTTTCCAAAACGTATTACTCGTTTCCATGGAGATACTTTTAACATAACCATGTCTCCTACTTCAAATTCCAACGGTTTCCATCTGTTATCAATATAACTCTTTTGTCTACTTCTGGCAGATAACAAACGCTTCTTAATTTGCACAATCTTTTCAGTCATCTCAAATATCATTTCAGGCCCAGTCAATTGACTTTCTCCTACCTCACTCCAACACACTGGAGATCTACACTTACGTGCATACAATGATTCAAATGGAGCGGCTTTAATACTTGAATGATAACTATTATTGTACGAAAATTCAACCAATGGAAAATGCTTATCCCAACCATTTCCAAAATCAATCACACATGCACGAAGCATATCCTCTAACGTTTGAATCGTTCTCTCACTTTGTCCATCAGTTTCCGGATGATATGCTGTACTCAAACATAACTCCGTTCCCATCACTTTCTGCAAAGACTTCCAAAATTCTGAAGTAAACCTACTATCACGATCAGAAGTTAGCGCCAAAGGAACACCATGTCGACAAACAATCTCCTTCACATACACTGTTGTTAACCTCTCCATACTATCTGTCTTCTTCATCGGCAAAAAGTGAGTAGACTTAGTCAATCTATCTATGATATTAGCATTTTCAATGGGTTCAATTTTAAGTTCTCTCGATATCCTCTCGAATTGATCTAGGCCTTAAGTGGAATGATTGTTCTTGGTTACTAAATAAAGGGGTTGGTTTTCTATTCTAATAATAAATGAAAATGAAAGTTTGAATCAAAGGCAATTACTCTAATTAAGATTAACAAAAACTTGGTTGCAAATTTAAAGTTCAAATTAAAATTAAAGTTAACATGTAAATTGTTAAATCAACAGTAAAACAGTAACATTAAAATACTCAAAAAATAACTGATTCGGAACTTTAGACCTTGATTCGAAACTAACTGATTCGGAGCATGCTCATTCGGAAGTTACTATTCACTGGTTCGGAACTTTGCTTGGTTCGGAAGTCACTGGTTCGGAAGTCACTATTCACTCATTCGGAACTCACTGATTCGGAAGTTCAGCTTCGTTCGGAAGTTGTGCTTGGTTCGGAAGTCACTGTCACTGATTCGGAACTTAGCTTGGTTCGGAAGTCCTTGGTTCGGAACTTATGGACTTCCGAATGAAGGTGTTGATTCGGAACTTTAGTGCTAGATTCGGAACTTTCCGAATGAAGGTTTCATTCGGAACCTTTTTTTGTTTGGTTCGGAACTTCTGGGAACAGATACAGTAGCAGTAGAGGCGAAGAACACGGGACACAAAATTAATCAAAATCAAATCAAACACTTAAAAAGATTTTACCGATTTAAACACAAATCATTTAGGCAATATAAGCAACAAATCCCACTAACAAAAACGCAAATCCAAACAACTTTTGAAGATCAAATCAAGAAAAATAAAACTTAAGAACTTGAAGATAAAAATGGAGATGAACAAGATGAAATGAAAGATTAAACAAGAACTTGGTATTAAATGATTGATGTTTTGACAAGATGAAACAAGGATTAGAATTACAAGATCAAAGAACTAATAAAAATCACCAATCACCCTAGTGGTGATGGTGTTCTACGAACCAGGAGGAAAGAAAAGGGAGGAAGAAAAACTAGCTAGCTACAAAAATGTGTATGGGATGGCCTATTTATAGGTGTTTCCTTTGGTTGGTGAGTGGGCTTTCTCCCGTTCTTCGTGTCTTTTCGTCTTTTCAGAAAAGTTTCCGTTTTCGATTCTGATTCGGGATTTGTTGTCGATTAAATTCAACTCGTCTTTTAATTTCTTCGTTTAATAGACTTGAGTTTCTTCGACTTATATAAATCTTCCATCTTTGGTCCTTTTCTTCGGTAAATCTTCGAATAGGCCCAGCGACTTCAAATCTTTTGCATCTCTTGGACAATAGACTTTATCTTGAGTCTATTTCTTCAGTAAAACCCGTGCAATCCCATGTTTTCTTAAATATTTATCCGGTTGTCTCTGAAAACACAACAAACACAAAAACCACGCATAATTCCAAACAAATGATATTAAATACGTGTTTTGGTCTCGTTTTAGCCCGAATTAAGTGGTAAAAGGATGGGTGTTTACACACCTATCAAATCCCCTACACTTAACCATTGCCATGCCCTCATGCAATGCTTAGTGATAAAGCAAGCTTACACTTTTCTCATAATTAATCAACCTTGGCCTTATTTAAAATACTACTAAACAAAAATTAAAGAAATAAAACTTCAAAGGTAACAAAAGGATAGAAAACCATTTTCACTTGAAAATAGCTACATGGAAATAACTTGTAGAGAAATCGATGACTTACATTAGGGCTTTGGTGCTGCGAAGATTTATCACCCTCAAGTTTCACGTTCCCCAAACTAAGCTTAAAAACGAGATCATTGTTATTATAAGTTAGCAATTCAAACACTTACACACATGGCTTAATTAAATGCTTAAACTCCCTTATTCCTAGGTGTATCTCTTATATTTTATTTTTGTCTTAGAATGATCATGAAGATGCATTTTTGGACTTATTTCGATAGTTTATTAGGGCTGAAAGCAAAGTAGGACGATTTGATCAATAGTTAGCTAAAGGACAAAATCTCTTAAAACTGCTTCTCGGGATATCAAAAAGTTCATATCTTGGCATAACTTGGTTCACGATTTGAGACCTTTCTCGGGCCGATATTTGGCATGTACTTCATACTTCATATCTTCGAGAGACGTTCTTGAGATAATGGTCTTCTCATCATAATAGAGTTTCTTCACTTGGAGACTTTTGAGGGGTTCTCCAACTTTGTTGACCACGACTTCATGATTATTTCTTCAATCTCTAATTGGGATTTTGAGATACAACGATCCGCCTCCTTTTCGGACTTGGATCTATTTATCCTCATACCTTGTTAGGGTCTTTTCGGATAGACTTCTCCATGATCTTTATGGGAGTTGATTGCTTCTCGTCGTGAGTCTTGATCCTTCATATTGACTTTAGGAATAATGCTTTTCACATCACTTTTGGACCTTCAGCAATAAAATTGAATCCTCATGCCTTGTTAGGGCCTTTTCGGACTCGCCAATCTTCGCACCCCGCTTCATAAGTTATGCCTTGGCTATGAACTCTTATCATTACCGAGCAACTTTTAAACGATCTTGGGCTAGAAGCTAAGTAACTTTTCAAATCGTAAGACCTTACTTATTGCAGATAAATTATTAGCAAGTGATGGGAGAATAGGCAAATAATTACACCAAGTGAGCTTGTGCAAGAATACCGACTTATAATTGACTCTATCATTTCTCGTCCTCCACAATTTAAAATCTCAAGTAATGAGACTCGTGGACACTTAGCCTAATAAACCAATTAAGGTCTACATGGTTAAGGATACTAGCTAGAATAAACTTGGATAAGTCTATTCGGATTGAGTCAAAATAAACGCAACGGGCCTAATATGTCAAAAACTTCTAAACTAGCTACACCACTTTATTAATATTTTTGACTTTATTGCGGGATATATACATATGAAAGCAACGATAAAAATTTAAAAATTACGACTAAATGGCCAAAGTTAATGAAAAATTTGAAAAATGTTGAAAAAGATGATTTTCCGGTTAATTGAAGGCATTTTCATGGAAAAGTCCACTTAAAACTTCGATAGAAGTCCCCCCTACACTTAAGATAAACATTGTCCTCAATGTTTAAGCATGTGGGAAAAGGTTCCCCTACACTTATGACATTGTGCACGTTGGTTAACTCAAGTTAAGGAAGAGACGACTAAAGTGATCAATTTCAAATGTGAGTATGAAGAAAATTGAATCACGATAGTTGAGAGGTAGAACCGGATTTCGGATAAACACGGGAGCATGGGTCTTCAAAGATTCCAAGAGTGCACTTATCCCTGTAATCACATCACCACAAAAAGGCAAACACATATAGAAGTCCCCCCCTACACTTAGGGGATTAAAACATGCAAGGATAGAAACTCGGGTTGCCTCCCGAGGAGCGCTTGTTTTTGATAACCGAGTCACGAGCCTGACTCGACCCAAAGTTAGTTCATGGGGAACGTGGTGAGGGATGGAATCACCTCCTTAGAGGTGTCCTCACCAAAGTACAACTTCACTCGTTGGCCATTCACCTTAAAATTTGGTCCATTAGGTTGAGCAAGCTCGAGAGTACCATATGGAAAAATTTGGGCAATGGTGAATGGGCCGGACCAACGAGATTTGAGCTTTCCCGAGAAGATTTTCAACCGAGAGTTAAAAAGTAAGACTTTGTCTCCAACATGGAACTCTCGGTTTTTGATCTTGGAGTCGTGAATGAGCTTAGTTCTTTCCTTATAGATCAAAGAATTTTCATAAGCCTCATTACGGAGTTCATTCAGCTCATTGAGTTGGATCTTGCGTAGGTCACCGGCTTTGTTAATATCAAAATTGGCCCACTTCAAGGCCCAATAAGCCTTGTGCTCCAACTCAATGGGGAGGTGGCACGCTTTCCCGTACACAAGACGATAAGGCGTACAGCCGATCGGGGTCTTGTAAGCAGTACGGAAAGCCCACAAAGCATCATCCAATTTATCAGCCCATGCGGCACGATGCTCTCCCACGGTTCTTTCAAGAA
The DNA here is from genome assembly GCA_025667525.1 of Glebionis coronaria. Classification (NCBI taxonomy): domain Eukaryota; kingdom Viridiplantae; phylum Streptophyta; class Magnoliopsida; order Asterales; family Asteraceae; genus Glebionis; species Glebionis coronaria. Next base: position 317,366,677 of record CM046875.1, on the reverse strand, counting down.
TTCGCTTCAGCCCTCGGTTTGATATTTCAGCCTGGCCATTGGTTTGTGGGTGGTAGGCTGTGGAAAGACGATGATTTACACCGTACTTAGCCATGACTCGAGCAAATTGGTCATTGCAGAAATGAGTCCCACGATCACTAATAATGGCGCGAGGCACACCGAATCTAGCGAATAGAGCTTTCAAAAAGTTACAAACCACCCTTGCATCATTAGTAGGCAAAGCTTTGGCTTCAACCCACTTAGAAACGTAGTCAACGGCTACAAGGATGTATTTGTTTCCTTTAGAAGAAGGGAATGGCCCCATAAAGTCGATACCCCAAACATCAAAAATTTCACACTCTTGTATAAAATTCTGAGGCATCTCGTCTTTATGTGTGATTTTGCCTTGCTTTTGGCAAACATCACATCGCTTAACCATATCGTGAGCGTCACGGTATATGGAGGGCCAATAAAATCCCGAATCAAACACTTTCTTAGCGGTGTAGTTGGGACCAAAGTGACCACCGGTGGGTCCTTTGTGGCAAGCATCAAGGATGTCCGACGCTGCCGGTCCATCAACACATCGGCGAATTATCAAATCAGCACATTGTTTGAATAGGTAAGGGTCGTCCCAAAAGTAAGTCTTGATGTCGGTAAAGAACTTCTTCTTTTGCTGGGACGTCAACCCTTCCTTGAGAATTCCACCCGCCAAGTAGTTTGCAAAGTCCGCAAACCACGGGGTTTCATTCGGTTTCGAGTTTATAGACATTAAGGTCTCCAAGGGAAAAGAATCATTGATTTCTTTGGTCGGATGATCCCCTTGGTATGGATCCTCAAGTCTACTAAGATGGTCCGCGGCTAAGTTTTCTGCTCCTTTTTTATCGCGGATGTCGATTTTAAATTCCTGGAGCAGCAAAACCCAGCGAAGAAGTCTTGGTTTGGAATCTTGCTTTGTCAACAAGTACTTCAACGCGGAATGATCGGTGTACACAATGGTGGTGGAAAGGACAAGATAGGGGCGGAATTTTTCAAAAGCATAGACGACCGCTAAAAGCTCTTTTTCGGTTGTCGTATAATGCAATTGTGCCCCAGTCATTGTCTTGCTAGCGTAATGGATTGGTTGGAAGTGTTTATTCACTCTTTGTCCAAGAACCGCTCCAATAGCAAAATCACTAGCATCGCACATCAACTCAAAAGGCAGCTCCCAATTAGGGGTAACCAAGACGGGTGCCTTAGTGAGCTTATCCTTAAGCGAGTTGAAGGCTTCAAGGCACTCTTTGGAGAAGATAAAAGGAGTATCTTTTTCCAAGAGGTGGGTCATCGGGCGAGCGATTTGAGAAAAGTCTTTGATAAATCGACGGTAGAAGCCCGCATGACCCAAGAAACTTCTCACACCCTTCACAGTGGAAGGTGGAGGCAACTTTGCTATAACATCAACTTTAGCACGGTCTACTTCAAGACCGGCTTTCGAAATCTTATGTCCAAGCACGACGCCTTCTTTTACCATAAAATGGCATTTTTCCCAATTTAGAACAAGGCGAGTGTCTTCGCACCGCTTTAGCATACGTTCTAAATTGGCAAGGCAAGCAGAGAAGGAATCCCCGAAGACCGAGAAATCATCCATGAAGACTTCCATGGTTTGTTCAACCATGTCATGGAAGATAGCTAACATGCACCTTTGGAAAGTCCCGGGCGCATTACATAAGCCAAAAGGCATTCTTTTGTAAGCGAAAGTGCCGTAGGGACAAGTGAATGTAGTTTTCTCTTGATCTTGGGGATCGATGGGTATTTGAAAATAACCCGAGAAACCATCAAGAAAGCAGTAATATTCATTACCGGCTAATCGTTCAAGCATTTGGTCCATGAAAGGTAGAGGGAAATGATCCTTTCTCGTGGCATCATTGAGTTTGCGGTAGTCTATACAAACTCTCCACCCAGTAACGAGACGAGTGGGAATCAACTCGTTGTGTTCATTGGGAACAACGGTTATTCCGCCCTTCTTGGGCACACAATGGATTGGACTAACCCACGGTGAATCCGAAATAGGGTAAATCATACCCGCATCAAGAAGTTTGATAACCTCTGTTTTGATGACTTCATGTATTTTTGGATTCACCCTTCGTTGGCTTTGAATAGTGGGCTTATAGTCGTCCTCCATGAGAATTTTGTGCGTGCAGAAGTGAGGATCAATTCCACGAATATCCGAGATTTTCCATGCAATAGCCTTCTTGTGAGCTTTCAACACAGCAACGAGGCGAGTCTTCTCTGCATCTTTCAAATCCTTTGCAATAATGACGGGCGACTTCTTGTTGTCGTCAAGGAACACGTACTCGAGATGTGGCGGCAACTCCTTTAGTTCCAAATCCGGAGGATTTTCGACGGGAGGCGTTTTCAAGGTCTTGGCATCGATAGCAATAACCGTGGGAGACGGAGGCGAAGGTTTGTCTTCGGTTAGAAGATTGTCAAAGAAATTCATGTCTTCATCCCCTTCGGTGGGAGAATCATTAGTAGCTAAATTCGCATCTCCCATGGCATCTTCAAGATTGTTCCAGAATAAATCACCATCTCCAAATAGAGACAACGATGAGTCAATGGAGGACACGGTCTCAACAGTGGGTAGAGAGGTAGGAATACTTTTGCAAGCATCATTAAAGTGTTCTTCACAAGCCTCATCAAGAACGTCAATACAATTAACGCTCTCATATGAATAAGGCTGTTTAGACAACTTTCCCATGTTGAAGACTACTTTGTCGTCACCCACTCTCATGATAAGCTCGCCGGCTTCAACATCAATAAGAGTGCGACCGGTCCTCAAGAATGGACGACCAACAATAAGTGGCACACGGGGGTCCATCTCGTAGTCGACGACAACAAAATCAGCAGGGAAGGTGAATTTGTCGACTCCTACGATAACATCCTCGGCTATCCCCACTGGATAAGCAACCGTACGGTTGGCCAATTCCAAAGTCATTTTAGTGGGGACTAGCTCTGGGAGAGATAATTGCTTCCAAACACTTAGAGGCATGAGATTAATACTGGCTCCTAGATCGGCTAGGGCCATGCAATTCTCTACTCCCGGGAAATTGCAAGGGATAAGAAAACGACCCGGATCACCAAGCTTGATTGGCAATTTCCTTAAGAGCACTGCGGAGCAGTTCTCATTAAGTTGGGTGTTGGCAATGTCGAGGAGCTTTTCCTTGTCGCTCAGAAGGTCTTTAAACATTTTGGCGTATTTGGGCATGTGAGCGAGAGCCTCAGCGAAGGAGATATTGAAATTCAGTTGTTTAAACATTTTAAGGAAGTTAGAAACCTGAATATCATCCTTGCTTTTTTGCTTCTCTTTCCTCAACCTAGAAGGATAAGGTATATTGGAAGAAGAGGAAGGCTTTGGGAATATAGGATCACTCACAACCACGGGTGGAGGAGGGGTAGAAAGAAGAGGTGGAGAAATTGGGGAAGGAGAAGGATGAGGAATGGGAGCAGGTGACTCGTCTTCCTTAGTCACAACCACCGGTGGAGGTATAGGAAGCTCGGGTTCCTTGGTACCTTTACCACTTCGAGTGGTGATTGCTTTCATCTCCCCTCTTGGGTTCGCAACGGTGTTACTCGGAAGAGTACCCAAAGAAGAGGGTTGACTACTTTGGAAGAAACTAGCCATCATGTTCCTCAGATCATTAGTCTGGCTATCCAACGTGTTTCTCATGTCAGCTCGCAAATCATTTCCTTGCTTGACCAAGTCTGCCTTCAAGTTGCGCACTTCCTCTTGTAGATTTCCCACTATCACATCATTGGTCCTCATATAGGTGGCGACCTCTTGGTGTAGTGCAGTGTTGGTTTGGTTGGAAGGAGCATTGTATGCAGGTGGTTGGTAAGCAGGTTGTTGGTAGATTTGATTGTTACGTTGAGGCGGTTGTTGCTGCTTGTGAGGTGGAATATATGGTTGTCGAGGTTGTTGTTGTTGTTGAGTAGGGCGGTTAAGGTTTTGTTGTTGGTTTGGGTTGGTAGGAGGAAAGCCAGGTGGTGAAAGATAGTTGTTGCTGCGGTAGCTAAGCAAGTTACGGTCACCTTGAGGTCTAGCTTGATAAGCAGGTTGTTGGTAGGTGCCATATGCCGCATTCACATTCTCAGCAGGGTAATCTTGGGTGGCGGTACAAGTTGTGTAGGAATGGGGACCACCGCATATCTCACAAGGTTGGCTGACAGCGTTCACTTGTGCATTTTTGGCGTTGTTGCTGTTGTTGTTGCTGACGGTGTGGGTGACAAGCGATTCAAGAAGCGTGGTGATTTTGTCTAATCGCTTGTCGCTGTCATTAGTGCTAGCACTAGCAACATTGGTCCTAACACTCTTGGTTTGCACACGAGATTTGTTCTCAATGATGTCCCAAGCAGCATTGGACGTCTTAGCCAATAAATTACCCCCTGAGGCACTATTCAGTGAATCTTGGTCACTCATGCTTAAACCATTGTAAAAAGTATTTATTTGATGAACTTTGGTAAAACCATGTTGTGGGCATTTTCTTAAAAGATCTTTGAAACGATCCCAAGATTCACTGAATGACTCATCGTACTTTTGTTCAAAGTTTATAATCTCATTCCGCAAAGCGGTAGTACGAGAGGGTGGAAAAAAATAGTTGATAAACTTTGTTTCCAAATCCGTCCACGAGAGAATACTCTGTGGCGGTTCTTTAGCAAGCCAATGCCGAGCTTGTCCCTCTAAAGAAAAGGGAAAAAGTTGTAACCTTATCACTTCTTGTGGAACACCATTGAACTTGACCGTGTTGGTGAGTTGTAGAAATCTCTTGATATGGTCATGTGGGTCATCAATGTGGCGTCCCAAGAATGGTTGAGCGGATACCATCTGGATAAAGCCTGACTTTAGCTCGAAATTGTTGGCGGCAATTGGAGGAATGACAATTGGATCCGTGTTGCCATCAACATGAGCTTGCAGCAGTTCAATCATTGGGCGATTATCCGGAAGGTGCTCATTGTTGTTGTTATTCATGTTGTTGAAAGGCGGGTTGTTGTGGTTATTATTGTTGTTCGGAGGTGGTATGTTATTGTTGTTTTGTACACCAGCCATGTCAAAGTTATCGAGAGGCTCGGGCTCTTGATAGGACGTGGATCGAGTGCGCATACACCTGCAAAAGAACGAACAAACAAAACAAAAATATTTTTGGTTTTTATTGGTTTTTTAATTTTTAGGATTTTTTGAAAATTTTATATTTTTTAGTGTTTTTGAATATTTTTTAAAAAGTAACGTTCACGGGGAACGGATCCCAAAATCCAATTTCTCACAAAAAACTTTTGATCTTAACGAGAAGAGCCGGCAGCGGCGCCATTTGATATTAGCATTTTCAATGGGTTCAATTTTAAGTTCTCTCGATATCCTCTCGAATTGATCTAGGCCTTAAGTGGAATGATTGTTCTTGGTTACTAAATAAAGGGGTTGGTTTTCTATTCTAATAATAAATGAAAATGAAAGTTTGAATCAAAGGCAATTACTCTAATTAAGATTAACAAAAACTTGGTTGCAAATTTAAAGTTCAAATTAAAATTAAAGTTAACATGTAAATTGTTAAATCAACAGTAAAACAGTAACATTAAAATACTCAAAAAATAACTGATTCGGAACTTTAGACCTTGATTCGAAACTAACTGATTCGGAACATGCTCATTCGGAAGTTACTATTCACTGGTTCGGAACTTTGCTTGGTTCGGAAGTCACTGGTTCGGAAGTCACTATTCACTCATTCGGAACTCACTGATTCGGAAGTTCAGCTTCGTTCGGAAGTTGTGCTTGGTTCGGAAGTCACTGTCACTGATTCGGAACTTAGCTTGGTTCGGAAGTCCTTGGTTCGGAACTTATGGACTTCCGAATGAAGGTGTTGATTCGGAACTTTAGTGCTAGATTCGGAACTTTCCGAATGAAGGTTTCATTCGGAACCTTTTTTTGTTTGGTTCGGAACTTCTGGGAACAGATACAGTAGCAGTAGAGGCGAAGAACACGGGACACAAAATTAATCAAAATCAAATCAAACACTTAAAAAGATTTTACCGATTTAAACACAAATCATTTAGGCAATATAAGCAACAAATCCCACTAACAAAAACGCAAATCCAAACAACTTTTGAAGATCAAATCAAGAAAAATAAAACTTAAGAACTTGAAGATAAAAATGGAGATGAACAAGATGAAATGAAAGATTAAACAAGAACTTGGTATTAAATGATTGATGTTTTGACAAGATGAAACAAGGATTAGAATTACAAGATCAAAGAACTAATAAAAATCACCAATCACCCTAGTGGTGATGGTGTTCTACGAACCAGGAGGAAAGAAAAGGGAGGAAGAAAAACTAGCTAGCTACAAAAATGTGTATGGGATGGCCTATTTATAGGTGTTTCCTTTGGTTGGTGAGTGGGCTTTCTCCCGTTCTTCGTGTCTTTTCGTCTTTTCAGAAAAGTTTCCGTTTTCGATTCTGATTCGGGATTTGTTGTCGATTAAATTCAACTCGTCTTTTAATTTCTTCGTTTAATAGACTTGAGTTTCTTCGACTTATATAAATCTTCCATCTTTGGTCCTTTTCTTCGGTAAATCTTCGAATAGGCCCAGCGACTTCAAATCTTTTGCATCTCTTGGACAATAGACTTTATCTTGAGTCTATTTCTTCAGTAAAACCCGTGCAATCCCATGTTTTCTTCAATATTTATCCGGTTGTCTCTGAAAACACAACAAACACAAAAACCACGCATAATTCCAAACAAATGATATTAAATACGTGTTTTGGTCTCGTTTTAGCCCGAATTAAGTGGTAAAAGGATGGGTGTTTACACACCTATCAATCTACTATCACCCATATCATATCACAACCATTTGCAGTCCTTGGCAACCCTGTCACAAAATCAATTGTAATCTTCTCCCATTTCAACTCAGGAATCTCAGGTTGCACTAATAATCCAGACGGTTTCTTATGTTCAGCCTTCACCTTCGCATAAGTTAAACACTTATTAACATACCGTGCTATATCTCCCTTCATATTCGGCCACCAATAAACTTTCTTAAGATCTGGATACATCTTGTCCGATCCAGGATGTATTGAATACTTCGACTTATGAGATTCATTCATCACCAAATCTCGCACCCCTAACGAATATTTCTCAGACGGACACAACGGTAACCAAATCCTATTCTTAAAATACCTCAATCCATTCAGCCTTACTTCAAACAAAGGCTTTAACATTCTACCCAAGTTTTCTGCCTCAACGTTCTCTTTCTTCAAACCATTAGTTTGGGCTTTCAATACTTCTTCTGTCAAATCAACACTTTCCAACATTGCCAAAGCTCTAACTCTTATAGACCTATCTCTTTCCTTTCTACTAAGTGCATCAGCTACCACATTCGCTTTACCAGGATGGTAACGAATCTCGCAGTCATAATCACTCAACAACTCAACCCATCTCCTTTGCCTCATATTCAATTCCTTTTGATCCAAAATATATTGCAAACTCTTATGATCAGTGAAAACCACACACTTGGCTCCATACAAGTAGTGTATCCACAACTTTAATGCAAAAATAACAGCCCCAAGTTCTAAATCATGCGTAGTGTAGTTCTCTTCATGCTTCCTTAATTGTCTCGATGCATACGCTATTACTTTCTCCCTTTGCATCAATACAGCTCCAAATCCTTTATGAGACGCGTCACAGTACACTACAAAATCCTTAGATCCTTCTGGCAAAGACAATATCGGCATAGAACACAACTTATCCTTCAACATACTAAAACCATATTCCTCTTCCAATCCCCATTCAAACACTCGATTCTTTTCCGTAAGCTTAGTCAACGGCTTAGCAATCAACGAAAACTTCTCAATAAACCTTCTATAATACCCAGCCAAACCAAGAAATTGGCGAACTTCAGTCAGCGTCTTCGGCACTGACCAATCCTTAATTGCTTCAATCTTAGTAGGATCCACATGAACACCTTCACTATCAATCACGTGCCCCAAAAATTGCACTGATTTCAACCAAAATTCACACTTAGAGAATTTCACATACAACTTCTCCTTCTTCAACAATTCCAAAATTATTCTCAAATGCTTCTCATGTTCCTCTTCACTCTTCGAATAAACGAGAATATCATCAATGAATATGATAACAAACTCATCCAAATACGGCTTACATACACGATTCATCAAATCCATAAATACAGCAGGCGCATTTATTATAGGAATATCTTCTTCCCTAACTCTCAGTTGATGATACCCTGATCTCAAATCGATCTTCGAGTATACACATGACCCTTGCAACTGATCGAACAAATCATCAATCCTCGGCAGTGGATACCGATTCTTGACAGTCAATTTGTTAAGCTCTCTGTAATCAATACACATTCTAAAAGAACCATCTTTCTTCCAAACAAAAAAACAGGGGCACCCCACGGCGACGAACTTGGTCTAATAAATCCCTTATCCATCAATTCCTTCAATTGATCATATAATTCTTTCATCTCTGATGGAGCTAAACGATACGGTACACGAACAACAGGAGCAACACCTGGCACTAAATCAATACGAAACTCCACTTCACGATGCGGCGGTAATCCTGGCAATTCCTTAGGGAAAACCTCAGGATACTCTCTAATCACAGGCCCATCCTCCAATTTCCTTTCATTCACACTGTAAAACCTCTGTTTTTACCCTCATTGACTCTGTCAACTGTAGTACTATTTATATTTGGAATTTATATAATTTCACTTTTATATGACTATTTAATTATCATATACCTATTGTCATACTAACTTTTATATTTATTCTCTGAAGGTCTACTTATTCTAAGGATTTGGTAAATGATGGATTAGATCTATTGATTAATGGTGGAAATGGGGAAGGAGGAAGATGAAGTGTAGAGAGAGAAAGGAGAGGGAAGAAAAGTAGAGAGAGAAAGAGATTAGATTAATGAAAAAGTTATCAATGAATGAATTACCAACCCCTCCTAACATGCTAGGAGGGGTATATATATAGCCCACCCTACATGTGGGCTATATGGACTATACATTATTAAGTAGACCACGAGCCCATTACATAATTATCGTTGGAGCGACCGATCCTTCATAAATACGTAAAACGTATTTCCAACAATCTCCCCCTAAGGAAGGTCGCTCCAAGTTACAAATTTCTAAATATTTTATGGCTCGTGATCTATGCTAATAATGATGTGACCGAGACTTTCTTTGGGAAAACACATTTCCAACAATCTCCCCCTAAGGGAGGTCACACCATTTTACAAAATCTTAAACCTAGCATACTATGCTTGAGTCTTCGATCTTGTTCTTGTGAATATGCTTGATGTGATCTTTGACTTTAGTCTTGAGCATGTTTCCTTGCCTTGACCTTGTGCATTCGTCACTTGTGAAATTTGCCTCTTCGTGACTTCATGTTCCACATACTTATACCTTTAAATTCTTGAAAGCTTCAGAGTTTGATACAGCGGAAGACTTGACCTTCAGACTTTCTTGAATTTGTTGAAGTACTAAGTTTATGTAGTACAAGCATGTGTTGACGACTTCTTCTGGATTGTACACCGCAATGCCACCTTCTTGTTACGCTGCATAAGACAGTTAGCAACAAACAATATACACGGATGAAATGGCCTTGAACATTTCATTCTAAGTCGGTAGCATTTTACCTCCGGTCGGTGAAGACCGTTGGACGATATTAAATATCGTACTTGTGGCAGGTAGTTTCAATGAAGAACCTCCTTGACAAGATTTCGCGGGTAAACCCGTTCTCTTTACTCGACCGTCCAAAGCTGACTGCGAACGTAAAGAGTGAATCATTTGGATAATATTATCCGCATGATTTATAGCCGTCAATTCATGTTCCTGGAACAAGTGAAGTTCAATTAAGAACCGCACCATCGTTGCTTTCCAGTTGTCACTAGCTTGATTCATAAAGAATCTTGCAAGTTACCTACTAAGTGCTGTTTGATGTTAACACTAGAAGGATTTCCACTCGTCACTGTGATCAATAAAAAGTCACTCTGAGTGTTCTGGCAAGATCATATGATAATGCGCAGAGGCCTGGAACGTGTTTAAATTCATTTATGAATTAAACCACTGTTGCTTTCCAGTTATCACAAGTTTGATTCATAAAGAATCGCACAAGTCACCTACCATGAGCTTTTTGATATTCGCTCAAGAAGGATTTCCATCTTCATTGTAAATACATTCGTATTACTCGGATGTTCAGGCAAGATCATGAAGATTTTGCGTAGGACTCTTAATATCTTTCTTACTTTTCACATTGTGTGAACAAGCAAGGAATAATGAAAGTGTGTCCTAATGAGATATTTGATGATCTCAAATGGCTCTAGACTCGATCGTGCATTTTGGATTTTAGTGATCGGAGGCTGGAGAGGAGTGCCACCTTTTCAATACCAATTTATTCGGAGTGAATAAACCAGTAGATAATGTGTTGATCTCCGTGTGATTAAAACAAATACCTTTTGAGAGATATTTGAGTTAGCTGGGAAGGGTTGTGCATTGCATCACTGGGTCCATGATGTCAGTCTTCAATATCAAGAATCATTAAAAATGATCTCAATAGCATATGAATTGACCTGGTTTCTGCCTAAGGTTGTAAGGAGGGCTTCTTTCCTTACACCCTTTATCTTTACAATTCTTTTTCATTCTTCAACCCCTTCAATGCTTACCAATACGTCATAACTAGCACCTTGTTGTGATTGTTCCAGTGCTAACTTAAGTACTTGGTCGGCATTCAGCTACGTTCACAATCTTTCTCCATCTTTCCTAAGGACTACTATTTCTAGCTATGGAATGTCCTTGGGAAGATTCCTCCGTTTTTAGATAAATCATTGGACTTTAACCTATCCTACCATCCTTATGTCACCACAACCTTCACCGTCGTGAATAGAGATGTTTTGGGTAAGTGTATGTCACCATGAAATCCATTTTGAAGTGCAAATCCATTTTTCTCCCCCTTAACATATGCTACGATATTCGAAAACATTTCGCACATGTCGGGATGAGCTAACACGTTAAGTCAAACCATTTATGATTGATCATATCCCATATTAAATCACATTTTCTCCCCCATATTAAAAATATTAACCCAATCGATGTTTTTAATATCAATTGGTTTAATAGCCTTTTAAGAAAATTTGGGAAGAAAAATGCAAATCCAATTATCTTCGTGATTTTAACAAGCTCCCCCTCAAATTAATGAGGGTGTGCTGAAACGTAAATTAAATACCTTTTAAACACAAGTGTAAGGTATTTATTACGTGCAAAGATCATATATAATAATGAATTCACAAGATTAGCAATTTACGAGGTTGGACCTGAATAATGGAGAACATCATATGAAAGAAGCACATGGTTCTTGTTCACGAATGTTGGTCACCTCGTCACGTCCCCGAGAAAATTAATTCCCGTTGTTGAGTCAAAGCTTTCCGGTGAAATGCTTGACTTGATTATGAAAAGCGGGTTGCTATCTGAAATAATAGCAAACCATTTTGAGCATGTTTTAAAAGTTTGAACTTCCGCTCGAACTTTATTTACAACCCCGTGTCATTATTGAATGACATTTCTAGGTTCGTAAATATTATCGATTCCAGAAAACATGCTCTTTTTATCAAAACATTTTTGAACACACAATTTTGAAAGATTTAGAAAAACCTTTTGAGAAATTCTCGAAAAATTGTGTTCAAAGTTTTGAAAACCAATTACTTGAGCTTAAGATGTTGAATATCTTATAAAACGAGCTCAAGTCCGAGAAGTTGTAAACTTCCCGTTGTTAAGGATAAGTTTATCATCGGCGATAAACTTTCCTTTTATCTGAAGGACGAGTCCTAAGCTGACATTTACTTAGAAGTCGTGTTCATGAGCTTGAAAACTTTGATTGTTTTAACGGAAAGCTCATGACCGAGAAAGGTTAATTTCTCGTTACGAGGAAAAGTTCTCTTATTTAAAAGATACACTTTCCTTTCTGAGCTTAAAACTTCGAATGTTTTAATACAAGCTCATGACCGAGAAAGGTGAATTTCTCGTTAAGAGGATAAGTTATCATAAAAGATAATCTTTCCTTTATTTTAAGTTCGAGTTACAGTCTGACATTTAACTGTAAGTCATTGTGCATGAGCTTAAAAACTTTGAATGTTTTCGATATAAGCTCATGCCCGAGAAAAATTAATTTCTCGTTGTAAGGATAAGTTTATCATCGGCGATAAACTTTCCTGCCTTTGAAGAACGGGTTACAGACTGTCATTTATCTATAAGCCTTAATGCATGAGCTTAAAAACTTGGAATGTTTTTTATATAAGCTCATGCCCGAGAAAAATGAATTTCTCGTTTTTAGGATAAGTTTATCATCGGCGATAAACTTTCCTGTCTTTAGAGATCGAGTTACAGTCTGTTATGTGACTGTAAGTCCTTTTTGCAACTTAACCATGAATCCCCTGAGACAGTTGTTTCTCTGATATCTGCTTCTTCAGCAACCAAACTCTAAGAGTGTCCTTAGTAGAACGGTATACAACGATTGGACCGCTTCGTTCTTTTGGAACATCAACTTTGGTACCTGCATTCTCATTAGGAGTTTGTATACTTTTTCATGGGTTAAAGATATCTATTTTTGAAGCACGTGGGGGTTCACAGTTGGCTTTACTTGTGTCAGAGGTGGCCTGAGGGGATGATTCACTTGTCTTAGTTGGCAAACGTTTCCTTTTATAGAAAATCTTAAGTTCAGGCTTAAGTGATGTATCATCCTTTGCAATTTCCTCCCTAGTAGTCTTCGTAGAATCAGAGACTATCCTAGTTAAAGGGCACTCGTTTCCTACAAGAGTAAAAGTTCTACCAGTGGGGCGCCAAACTTTACCAAAGGGTTTGATTTTAGCTATCCACTGGGACTTAATTCTAGCACGGGAGTTCACCTCATCAAGTAATTTCTTGACACAAGCATCATGATTTGCCGTAAAGACACATTTTCTACATGTTTTACAAGTAGCATATTTAATGTCTGAATAATTCCTAGATGATTGATCGATGCTCCTAGAAGATGGCATGCTACGGTTAGCAGTGTTGGGTAATCTAGAAGGTATCTGACTAGGTTGGACATTGCTATCTCTTACATGTGTCTTTTGAATAGCTTCCCTTTGACCAGATTTATGGCAAACGTCATTTGAACTAGTTCTAGACGTGGTCTTGGTATTTTTAGGGAAACTAGAGGCAATCATATGATTTGGTCTTGCTAAAGCTAGAGTGATCACATTGGGCCTAGTTGCTGGAGTGACTGTTCTAAAAAGATGAACCAAATCAACTTGGGAGGCAAACCGCGGTCTCGAGGATTGTGGTCGCTCGGATCTAAATGCAGTAGGTTGTCTGACAATCGGTTGTCTGACGAACTGATTTGTAGGCGGTTTCCCCAAGATTGATGGTTTTTCAAGCTTAGTGTCCATACTAGGTCCTCTATTTTTCCTTAACTCGTTTTTCAACGCAGCTATAGCAAAGACCTTTTCCTGTACTTGGGCCTTTAAAGTCTCATTCTCTTTGAGCAAGTTATCTTGGGATGCCAACAGTTTGATTTTTCAAGTTTTTCAGCTTTAGAATCTAGAACAGTTTGATCCAATTTTCTTTCAAGAACAACGTTTGATTTTTCAAGTTTTTCAAAGTATGTTTCAAATTTGACCGTTTTCTTAGAAAATTCAAGTTTGGCATCCTCAAGATCTTTTGATTGCCGAGCTACGATCGTTTCGAGCTCTTTAATCTTGGAATCAGAATCAGTTAATGAGGCAGTTATAAAGCATTTATCATGATGAACTATAGCATTCTGAATAATCTCTCCCCCATTATGACTTACATCGGATGAATCAGAAGTGGTATTGCTATCACTCGTTTCCATCCCATGTTTGTCATAATTAGGTTCAGAATTCTCAATATGCGGCATATCATCAGCATATACATCATAAACCACATTACATTGTACCATGTTTGAAGGCTCTGCGTCATAAATGGGTAAGGTGTCATCAAGAGAAATCTCGTGAACATTCCCTGACGTGCCACTGGCATCATGTTGTCCTCCTGATTCTGTGCTCGTACCATCGTTAGGCTCCAAGTTGTCAACCGTATAACCAGTTTCCTCTTGCATCGAAGAGTCTTGCACTCCATTATCATATCCTTGTTGAATTCGAGATCTTTCATAAATTGAAGACGAGACCGATGTCATGAGTTTCAAAATTGTATCACGAAAAACTCGAAGCTCGGTATGTGTATCTCGAAGAAAGGATTGGCAAAGCAACGAACTTTCAGGCTTGATGATATTGAATTGGAGGAAAGGCGTGAGTTGTGTCACAAGAGCCTTATAAGCAAGTGCCGATGCAGAGTGATTAAAATTTTCATTGTTAAGTTGCTCTGCGAGTTGGGTCAAGATGGTGAACATTGATTCCATGAATATGTGACGATCTTGACCAAAGATTGTCACAAATTCGCTCCCTCCTTGAATCCGTGAAAGAGTGACTAGATGACACTGAAGCATTTGAAATGAATTTACACCACTTTCCCTAGCTTTGTCGTGCATTCGATGCAAGTCTCCCTCTTTAAGTGTCGATTTTAACGATTCCATTGGTAATCGAGGAAAAATGATGTGGATGTTGTAGTTTGCAGGATTTTACAATTCGATTCGGCTCAAAAGATGTTGTCGGCTCAAACGAAGATAAAATAAACCGGAGACCAAATCAAAGTCGGCTTACTCAACAAAAATAACGCCCGTCAACTAAATCTTGTCACGTGGACACGTCACTTTTGACTCGTCAAATATTTTACCACTTTGTTTCTTTCGAAATATCCGCCTTAACACGATGTACTAATACCAAAAAAAAATATCAATTGACAAAATATTCAAAATTAATTTACCTAAAAAAAATTAACTTTAAAAATATATATATAAAAAATAAAATAAAAGGTAAACTTAATTTGAAAAAATATTACTTACTAAAATTAAAAAAAAATAACATCTGATAATAAACAAAATGTCGACTTTAACAAAAAAAAAAAAAAAAAAAAACGGAAATATACGTGTCCCAAAAACAAAGTTGCCAAACAAAAAGAAACGTGGCAACCGTCCGTTTAATTTTGCCTTTGACTTTCTTGTTTCTCTAAATCTGTTCTTCTTGTTTACTCCGTCCCATAATTTAATATTAAAGACATAGGTTTCTCCGTCTCAAAAGTTATCTTCTCCAAATAAAATCTCTCTCCTCAGTTTATCTTTCAATCTCCTCCTTCCTAAAGTCTCTCAAAAACTCAATCGGAAAAACCAGTAACTCAAATCTCCTCAATTTCCTTCGACTTCTTCTGATTATCTCTCTCTCTCTCATAAACTAATAAACATCCACCGTTATCTCTCTGTTATCTCTCTCTCCCAATCAAATCTCACAAACACACAGAGAAACAACAAACGATAGTTATCAATACACCACACACACTTTCTTAGTTTGCCCCTTTATCACTAAATTACACCTTGATTTGAAGAAGGCTTCAAGATCTTTGAACAAAGATCTCAGGTAGGTATTTTCTGCATGTTGGTTAATCTTGTCAAATCTTTCTACTGTCGAGTCTTTCTGTCTAGCGAGGATGTCGTGTCGAGTGTTGATTGTAAGTGTGAGATCGAGTCAGTTTGGGTTTGGTGTTGGATTCAGTTTGGTGCCGAGGGTCGATAGTGTTAAGTGTGTTGAGGGTGTGTGAGTGTGACGAGGGTGTTTGTTTTGTTTGGAGTCCTGTTTTGTTCGAGAGTGAGTGGGACCAGGGTGAGGGTAAGGGTGGTGTGAGGGTGAGTCGAGGGTGAGTGAGTCGGGACAAGAATGGTTTGGTCAACTTGTTTGAGTCGGTTCGAGGGAGAGAGTGAGGGGTTTGTGTGAGACGGGTGTATGTTTTGAGGGAGTGTATGTGTTTGGTTTGTAATTGGTTTTGTCAGTCGATAGGGAGAGGGTGTTCGAGGTGAGGGAGTCGAGTGTTTTGTGGTTGTTGTTGAGTCGAAATGGATCTTCGAGAGTCGAGAGTCGGAGGGTGTCTGATGTGGGTGAGGGTTTGTTTTGTGTTAGTGTTTGAGTGGGTCAATGTTTGGGCACAAGTTAACAGAAGGATTTTGTGTGAGTCTAAGTTGTGAGTGAGGGAGTGGTGTGGGTGGTGAGGGAGTGAGTTGGGTTAACAGAAGGATCTTGTTTGGCAGTGGAGGGTTTCGAGGGTGTTGGGGGGGTGACCGAGAGAGATAAGGTGAAACGAGGGTGATTTGATGAGAGACGAGAGTTATGTGTGAGGGTGTAAGGGGTTTGTTTTTTGTTTGTCGAGTCGTTTGGTTGAGTTTGATAGTCTGTAATATTTTTTCAGTCTAGAGTGACTATTCCGAATAGAATGACTATCCGAAAAAATGTCTATGCGGAATGTTTCTATGCAGAATGTTTCTATGCGGAATGAATTTTCTATGCGGAAAAAATTTTCTATGCGGAAAAATTTTCTATGCGGAATAAATTTACTATGCGGAAAAATTTGTCTATGCGGAAAAATTTTTCTATGCGGAAAGTCCTATTCGGAAATTTTTGTCTATTCGGAAAGTTAGCCTATTCGGAAAGTGAGCCTATTCGGAAAGTTGAATCGCTGGAACAGAAACTCAAAAACTGATAGAACGGATGGATTTTGACAATTTTTGGACTGTTTTGGACAATTTTTGGACAGATTGGATTGGACTCATGGACTGATTTGACCAAAAACCTGATACTTTGGACAGATTTGAAGATGAAGAAAAAAAAAACTGATTAAAAAATGACTCATTAAAATGACTGATTAAAAAAAATGATTAAAAAAGGAGAAACTGAGAAACTGATTAAAAAATGATATGATTAAACAAATGATGATATATATATAAAAAAAACTGATTATTTAAAAATTGATAAAAATGATAATAAAAACTGATTATATAAAAAAAAAAACACGAAAAAAGTAAAACTGATAATAAAAAATAAAAATTGATAAAATTTATAAAAAATTGATAAAAAGTTGATCAAATGATGAAAAGATTGATAAAAAATTAGAAAAGAAAGGATTGTTACCACCAAATCAAAAGATAAAAAAATAAGCAAATCCTAAGATTCAACCATGGCTCTTGATACCAATTGAAGGTCTACTTATTCTAAGGATTTGGTAAATGATGGATTAGATCTATTGATTAATGGTGGAAATGGGGAAGGAGGAAGATGAAGTGTAGAGAGAGAAAGGAGAGGGAAGAAAAGTAGAGAGAGAAAGAGATTAGATTAATGAAAAAGTTATCAATGAATGAATTACCAACCCCTCCTAACATGCTAGGAGGGGTATATATATAGCCCACCCTATATGTGGGCTATATGGACTATACATTATTAAGTAGACCACGAGCCCATTACATAATTATCGTTGGAGCGACCGATCCTTCATAAATACGTAAAACGTATTTCCAACATTCTCTATATATATATGAACCTTTAGTCATTTATAGACTACCTTGCCAATTGACTGGCCACTTGATTGAATAATATATGAACCTTTAGTCATTTGTTGACTACATTGGCAATTGACTGGCCACTTGAGTGAATAATGGAATTCATCACCTCAGTACATATTTGAGATAAAACTGTAACCTTACTTAATTTATTTTATTAAGTACTTGAATTATTTTTATATGTATATATTTACATATAATACTTAAAAGGATTAAATGCCTAAACACATTAAAAACAATGTATATTATTTTACATTGTCACCTATTTACTTTAATAAAGTAAATTAATTTTAGTAATGTATTTAATAATACACTTTCACTAAGTATCTAAAAGCTTCAACAAAAATACCTACAACACAACAAGTACCTATAATAATATACAAAGACTATTATTATCATACAACACTTGGCAAAATTTACCCAAAACCCTTCCCATGCCTATTATGTAACGTGTGTATGTATGCATGCATGCATGCATTACCATCATTTGCTATCTACCCTACAAGTAATCATGTTTATTCCACTAACACACTACCCTAACCATGCTTTTGCTTACACAAAGCATACTTAGACACTTACACACTCAAACCTCATGCATTCTACTATGCCATGTAAGAACTTGTCCCCCCTTTGACTTATCAAAACCACACGGTTACAACTCAAAAAGGAAAAGGAAAAGAGTTGCTAGTTTTGTGCATGTGTGTATTTGAAAGGAGTATCCAAGTGTATCCATGCATATCTAGGATATATCCTTAGTACTAGGTACAAGATTCACAAAATCTTGGTTCTCTTTCTTCTTAAGCCGAAACAAACACACAACACACAACACACAACACAAAATATTTTCCAATCTCACTTCACTCTTTCTCTCTCAACTCACGGCTAAACCCCATTCACCACCATTTTCAAACCTTCAAGCTTTACTACTACTCCTATACAATGTCTTCTACAACCTAAAGGTTAATCCTAAGCTCAACCTACAAGAAACCTTGATCATTGAAGCAAGAACAAGAACCCTAGAAGACTCCTTGAAGCCCACGGCATGCTTATGTTTTCCTAGACCTCCATTGTTGAAAGCTTGTCACTTGTTCCTATCTATTCTCATATCATTCCTAAACCTAACTAAACAAGTAAGTCCAAGTTAAAACCTACCTTTTCTAATACATTACATTTATATATATATTGATGTGTACATGTTTATTTTGGTAAAGTTAATATTTAAACAAGTATGGAAACCCTAAAAACCTAAGAAAAACCCACGACTAATTTTTATATATAACAAAACTTGATGTAAAAACTTGTCAACCTTGAAGAACGCATCAACATGATCTTGTTTAACTTGTAAAATCATGAAAACCTAACCATGCAAATAATATTGGACGTGAGTTTTAAGCTCATATTATGATTTTGAGTGATCTTGTAATGTTTAGATATAACTAGAAATATTAGCTTCATGTTATTAGGTGCCTTAAAATATTAAGATCACTACTAGGCCTCATAAGATTAGTTTAAGCTCACTATAATACTTCCCCTAGATAAACAATCATTTTTATTAAATAAATGTTTTATAAGACTTTTAGTGTCAAATATGATTTTATAAAGTTACATGTTAAAAATAAGATCTATGATTATTTTGGATTTAAATGATAGATCTAAGAAGTTTTGGACTAAAATAGTATATATATAAACTTTCGGGTTGATAATGGCACAAATAATACTTTCGGACTAAAATGTAATTTTAGTAAGTAAAAGGGGTCTAAATGAATAAGTGTAGAACTTGGAATTTCAAAAACATAAACTTTGATCCACTTTTAAAAATATGCCGAGAGTTCAAGGGTGTGTTTTGAACATATCCAAAACTTTGTAAAGTTAAAAAGGACTAAAAAGAGATTAATAAAATATTAGGGTAAGTTTTGTAAACTTTGGAAAGCCTAAGGACTATGTTGGACATAAGCCGCGACCTAAAATAAACCTTAGGGACTAAAAGTGTCAAGTTACTAAACTTAATAAAACCCTAAGCAACCCTAGGGACTAAACCTGCCTAAAGCCGAGACCTATACAAGCCCTAGGGCATAAATGTAACTTATAATAAACCCTAATATTAGCCGAAACTATAGGGACCAAAACTGCCATTAAGTGAAACTATAACAAGCCCTAAAATAGGCCGCATACTATAAGGACCAAAATTGACATTTTATGAAACTTTAAGAAACCCTAGTTACACGTGTAACTAGGAGGGATCAAAACTCTAAATACTTGAAAGATTTAGAAACCCTAGGGGTATAAAAGTAATTTAATCGCGAGTATCTGTTTATTTAAAAGGACTAAAACGTATTTTTATACAATTATTACGAACCTTAAAATCTTATATATTTTAAGTCATTATTTAAACGTAAAACTTAAATAAATGTAACAATTGTTATTTTTCGAACCTATAACTTGATAAATATAAATCTTACGTAAACTTGGATTTTAAATAAATGTTATACATTTATAAACCTTATTTATATATTAAATATAAATTGAAAATGGTTAACTTATAAAATAAATATATTAATTACATTTATTTTCCCATCACTTTAAATGTATATAAAACCATCCTATATGCATATTTAAAGTGTTTTATAAACAACGTAAGTACAAAATATTAATTAAGTGAATTAATTAATTAAACCTTATTATTGATTTATTACCTAAAATAAATACTATTAGAACTTGTACTACGACGAACAAATTGCAAGTATTGTAATTAAATACTTAAACCCGTTTAAACATGTACAGATTGATTTTGGAACTTTTATGCATTATGTTATGCAATTACTGAGACCTTATAATTATTTAGGTCGTTGACTGTATCGTGAGCATCCTTATCAGATTTATCTTCTGACTTATTGTTGTACCACTGAGGTGAGTTCATGGCCCCACTTTATATATTGACAAACTTTTAAATCTTTTAATGGGGAAGAAAATATGCAACATATTTGATTTTATGGACATAGATTGAACTGTGAAACCTTTGATTACCATGCCTATTGTAGATGAACAGCATGACCCGTGCATCCGAAACTGTTAGAATTATTGAATTACCTAAATGTTATAAATAGATCTATTTGGGATTGACCGTCCCCATCTGGGTGAGTCATGCTCACTATGCCTCGGCCGGGACAACAGATGTTTCACATGTCAGCACTTATTTTTGTTATGGGTGCCTTAAGGCGAAGGGTCCTTATCTGTTAAGGACTTAACTGTCAAGTTTCAGTTTCGGGCAATATGGAAATGTAATTACTTTTAAGTATTAATGCTTTGTGCATTACTACTTCTGGGAATATCTAATGTCCAAACTTAACTTAATTAAACCTGTGAATTCACCAACTTTATGTTGACTTTCTAAGCATGTTTTCTCAGGTAACTGAAGCAGGTAATGGTGTGCATGAAGTCAAGCATCATGATAGATTGCATTTATAGAGCTCATCTGGGGTTTTATAAATTGGGAATAAATTCAAACTTTCAAACAATGTTAAAGACTACTGTAATACTATTTGCACTTTCAATCATGTAATAAATGTAAGGATAATCTTTTATCTGTTGCTCTATATTATGTCTGCTGTTGATCCACCTACGTGACACCCAAATATTATTTCCGCTGCGTTGACTCAATTTGGGGGTGTCACAGAAATGGTATCAGAGCGATAGTTATAGAGAATCAGAACCAAGTTTAAAATAAATATGAAAATAAATTTTTTATATAATCTGAACTATAACTGCTTTAAAAATCTTTTGGGATTTTCGGGACTAGAATAGTTAAGCATATAGACCGTAGAGCATCCGGTTAATTGATCTTATAAGTATTAACGTAACCTTTAGCATGGCGAATGTTAAATGGCAGTATTATATAATTTTAAATTATATTTCTCAAAAATTTTAACTTGTGTAAGTTTATACTTATATCAATTAAAACTATATTACTTTCAGATTTATCATGACTTCACCTACTGATACACCTGTTGCCGTATCTCCGACGACCGTCTTGTGTGGATGGTTATCTGCTAGTGACTCCGGCGATAGTCACGCATCTGTCGACGCTGCATCCATTGAGGCGCTTATTTCTTCACCACCTGTTTCCCCCGCTGGGGAAGAGGTCCAGCCTCCTACTATTACACCACCTGTACCATTCGTGACTATACTACGGGAGCATGCACCCGAGTCTCTGCCACCTCGTAAGAGGAGGTACGAGGCACCTCTCGATTCCACCTTTGAGATCGGTGAGGGTTCCCGGGCCAGACATGATGATCCTGTCCAGGCCCAGATCACGGCACTTGCCGCACGCCAGGCCCAGGACGTAGCAGCGCCATGACCTTTTATCGTGGACCATGAGCTCAGAGGCACACGCTGCCCGAGGAGTGTGGTCGACTACTTACCATTCTCTCTAGTGGTTGCTGGATGAGAACGAGTTCCTTCGAGAGCAGATATACCTACTGTAGAGTCAGCAGATAGAGACTCACACCGCCCTTATGACCATGGAGCAGACTCTTGCCATATTCTTCGACCTCCAGGATGTCCGCCATCAGGGGTTGACGTCAGAGACCGCTCATCTCTGAGGAGTTCAGCAGACTCTCAGAGACCAGTTCCGTGAGGCACTCCGACTGCTCGGAGAGACCAGGACTGCTATGACCGCGATACGGGATGCCATGCAGGCACCGGCTGTCTCGTGTCCGCCTGTGGCGCCAGCCGTATCCGAGGAGTCAGTTAGGCATCAGTAGATTAGATGTGCTAGATCTTTTGTACATCATGATAAGCTACTAGGGTTGCACCCCGGCTATCATGATATAGGATCTCTTGTATTTTTACTTTTCTTTAGTCAGTTGTATTCCTGTACTGTACTATTTAGATTAGGGATTCATAGATGATGTACTTTAGATTTCATGTACCACCATCCCAGACAGGCGGGCTGTGCTCTGTCTTAGATTAGGTTGTGCATTTTGTACTGTATTCCTATTCTAGACTTATGGCATGTACTCGTTAGCTTTTGTTATATCCGTATTGTATTATATTGTGAACTTTAAACAGGTTATCCAATTTGTTGCAAAGTATATGCATGAAATTCCTTTTCGTGTAATTATATAAAACTGTGCTAACACCTTGAACTAATGATTTCATTTTTTTGTATAATTATAGAAAAATGGTAAACACTAGAACGAACCCCATCAATGCCGAGCCTACCCAAAACGTCACTGCTGCCCAATTAAGGGGAATGATTGACCAGGGCATCGCATCTGCGATGGCTGCCAGCAGGAACGTAGATGACAGTCAAAATTCCAACAACTGCCGGAATAATCAGACCACCAGGGGTTGCTCTTACCCCGACTTCTTGAAATGTAAACCTTCCTATTACAAGGGCAAAGAAGGAGTGGTGGAACTGATGCAGTGGTTTGAGAGGTTGGAAACGGTATTTCGCATCAGTGATTGTGAAGAAGAGAACAAAGTGAAGTTTTCCGCCTGCACCCTACTTGAGAGTGCTCTTACTTGGTGGAACTCTGTTGTTGCTACTCTTGGACACGATGCTGCCTATGCTCTCAACTGGACTGATTTGAAAGAGAGGATGACTGAGAAATACTGCCCAAGGGGAGAAATGAAGAAGCTGGAGATCGAGTTATGGGATCTCAGATGCAAGAACAATGACATCACTGCGTACAACCAAAGGTTCCAAGAGTTGACCCTAATGTGCGTCAGGATGTTTGTAGAGGAGGATGAAAAGATTGAGAAGTACGTGGGTGGACTCCCAGACGCCATTCACGACAGCGTGCTCGCATCTCGACCTACTACCGTCGAGAGTGCCATTGAGTTCGCTACTGAGTTGATAAACAAGAGAGTCCGTACCCTATCCGAGAGGCAGACTGACAACAAGCGAAAGACAGACGAGCACTTCTGCAATCAGCATCAACAACATCCTAAGAAGCAGAATGATGGGCAAGTTTACAGTGCTACTACTGCGGGAACTAACTCGTACGTGGGCGCCAAACCTTTGTGCTCAAAGTGCAACTATCATCATACTTTTGATAGCCCTTGCCAGACCTGCTACAGATGTGGACAAGTAGGTCACTTTGCTAAAACCTGTCGAGTTAATGCTGTCACCCAGGCCCGACCCACTCAAAACACTGGAAGCTACAACAACAGGGGTGGATACAATGCCCGTGGGAATGGGAATGGACAGCAGGGGAACCGCAATGCTACTGGAGGAAACAGCAATGGACCCAAGAAGGGAGTTGTGTGCTACGAGTGTGGAGCACCAGGACATACGAGACAAAGTTTCCCTAAGCGGGCAAGCCAGAACAAGAACAATGGAGGAGCTTCATCTAGAGTGTACGTGGTCGGCAATGAAAAAGCCAACCCCGATTCAAATGTCGTAACTGGTACGTTTCTATTGAACAATCGTTATGCATCTGTCTTATTTGATACTGGAGCAGACCGAAGTTTTATATCCACTGAATTTAGTCAAGTACTAGAAGTTGTCCCTACAAGCTTAGATCACCGTTACTCTGTAGAATTAGCTGACGGTAAAACTGTAGATGCTGAAACTATCATTAGAGGTTGCACCTTAAATCTTTCCAAACACCCGTTCAACATTGACCTTATCCCCGTAAACCTTGGTAGTTTTGATATTATTATCGGCATGGACTGGTTAGCGAGATACCACGTAGTCATTGTTTGTGACGAGAAGCTAGTCCGTATTCCGTGGGGAAACGAAACTCTAATCATTCGAGGTGACGGTAACACCGACCTCGCTGACACTAGACTTAGTGTTATCTCTTGTACCAAAGCTCAGAAATATTTGTTGAGAGGATGTCCTATCTTCTTGGCCCATATTTCTCAAACAGATGAAGAAGAAAAACCCGAGAAGAAGCAAATCATGGACGTACCCATTGTCCGAGATTTTCCAGAAGTCTTTCCTGATGAGTTTCCAGGCTTACCACCGACTCGACAAGTGGAATTTCTAATTGATTTGGTTCCCGGAGCAGCACCTGTAGCTAAAGCTCCATACCGGTTGGCACCATCAGAGATGAAGGAATTAGCTGAACAACTTCAAGAACTGTCTGACAAAGGATTCATACGACCCCGTTCCTCACCATGGGGAGCTCCTGTGTTATTTGTCAAAAAGAAAGATGGTTCTTTTCGAATGTGCATCGATTACAGAGAGTTGAATAAGTTAACTGTGAAGAATCGTTATCTGCTCCCTCGCATTGACGACCTATTTGACCAACTGCAAGGGTCAAGTGTGTATTCCAAGATTGACTTGAGATCTGGATACCACCAGCTACGAGTCAGGGAGGAAGATATTCCAAAGACAGTTTTTAGAACCCGTTACGGCCATTACGAATTCCAGGTTATGCCATTTGGGTTGACCAATGCACCAGCTATTTTCATAGACCTTATGAACCGCGTGTGCAGACCCTAACTGGATAAATTCGTGATAGTCTTGATCGACGACATACTCATTTATTCCAAGAACGAACAAGAACATGGGGAACATCTTGCACAAGTACTAAAGGTACTCAAGGAGGAGCAGCTCTATGCCAAATTCTCTAAATGTGAATTTTGGATTCCTAGAGTACAATTCCTTGGTCATGTCATCGATTGTGACGGTATTCATGTGGATCCAGCCAAGGTCGAATCTGTCAAGGATTGGGTATCTCCTAAATCACCGACGGAGATCCGTCAATTTTTAGGCCTTGCCGGATACTACCGTAGATTCATTGAAGATTTTTCCAAGATAGATAAACCGATGACCAAACTCACACAGAAGGGAATAAAGTTCGAATGGGGAGAGAAGGAAGAATCAGCTTTCCAACTGATCAAGCAGAAGTTATGCAGTGCACCTATACTGGCCTTGCCTGAAGGCAACAATGATTTCGTTGTATACTGTGATGCCTTGCACAAAGGCTTAGGAGCCGTATTGATGCAGAGGATGAAAGTGATTGCCTACGCTTCAAGGCAATTGAAGAAGCATGAGAAGAATTACACCACTCATGATCTAGAACTTGGATCCGTAGTTTTTGCTCTCAAAATCTGTAGACATTACCTATACGGAACAAAGTGCACAGTGCATACTGACCACAAAAGTTTACAACACATATTGGATCAGAAGGAGTTGAACATGAGACAATGCCGTTGGATTGAGTTACTGAGTGACTACGACTGCGAGATCAAATACCACCCGGGAAAAGCAAACGTGGTTGCTGAGCTTTAAGTCGTAAGGAGACGGACCCTCCTATGAGAGTTCGGGCATTGGTGATGACAATCAGTTTGGATTTACCCAAACAAATTTTAGAAGCTCAGACTCAAGCCCAATTGCCTGAAAACATCGTGAAGGAAGATGTCGGGGGAATGCTCAGAACTGATCTTAGCAAAGAAAAGTTAGAACCTAGAGCAGACGGAACCCTATGCCTTCACGGACGAAGTTGGTTACCATGTTATGGAGATTTGAGGAACTTGATCATGCACGAATCTCATAAGTCTAAATATTCTATACATCCTGGATCTGAAAAGATGTATCAGGATATGAAGAAGTTATATTGGTGGCCGAATATGAAAGCCAACATTGCCACCTACGTTCAGAAGTGTTTGACCTGTGCTCGTGTCAAAACTGAACACCAGAGACCATCGGGTTTACTTGTACAACCCAAGATACCGGAATGGAAATGGGAAAACATCACTATGGACTTTGTTACCAAACTCCCAAAGTCATCTCACGGTTACGATACTATATGGGTAATCGTCGATCGACTCACCAAGTCCGCTCATTTCCTGCCGATTAGGGAGAATGATCCGCTTGCCAAACTAGCAAAGATGTACCTAAAGGAGATTGTGACCAAACATGGAATACCAGTGTCGATAATCTGTGATCGAGATGGTAGGTTCACGTCAAACTTTTGGAAGGCTTTTCAACGAGCCTTAGGTACCAATTTGAATATGAGCACTGCTTATCATCCGCAGACTGATGGTCAAAGTGAACGAACCATCCAGACTCTAGAGGACATGCTACGAGCATGTGTGATTGAATTTGGAAATGGATGGGTTGACCATATTCCTTTAGTGGAATTCTCGTACAACAACAGTTATCATGCTAGCATTAAGGCTGCACCTTTTGAAGCACTATACGGTCGCAAATGCCGTTCGCCTGTGTGCTGGGCAGAAGTAGGTGAATTTCAGCTCACTGGACCCGAGTTAATCCAGGAGACTACTGACAAGATCGTCCTCATCAGACAAAGAATTCAAGCTGCTCACGATCGACAAAAGAGCTACGCGGACCTGAAACGCAAACCTATGCAATTTGAAGTAGGTGACCGTGTTATGCTCAAGGTATCACCTTGGAAGGGTGTTGTACGTTTTGGCAAACGTGGGAAACTGAATCCACGTTATGTTGGCCCTTTCAAAGTAATAGCCAGGATCGAGGAAGTAGCGTATGGTTTAGAGTTGCCCCAGCAACTGAGTCGGGTACACTCTACCTTTCATGTTTCTAACCTAAAGAAGTGCTATGCTGAAGAACCATTGGCTATGCCATTAGAAGGAGTTCAATTTGACCACAAACTCCAGTTTGTAGAAGAACCAGTAGAAATCATGAAGAGGATAGTTAAGAAGTTGAAACACAGTCACATCCCATTTGGTCAAAGTACGTTGGAACTCTAGGAGAGGCCCTGAGTTCACTTGGGAACGAGAAGACTCGTTCAAGACCAAGTATCCACACTTGTTCACCTGACCAATGGCTTCATCTTAAGTTTTGAGGACAAAGCTAAAATAACGGGATGGTGCTGTAAAACCTCTGTTTTTACCCTCATTGACTCTGTCAACTGTAGTACTATTTATATTTGGAATTTATATAATTTCACTTTTATATGACTATTTAATTATCATATACCTATTATCATACTACCTTTCATATTTATTTTATATATATATGAACCTTTAGTCATTTATAGACTACCTTGGCAATTGACTGGCCACTTGATTGAATAATATATGAACCTTTAGTCATTTGTTGACTACCTTGGCAATTGACTGGCCACTTGAGTGAATAATGGAATTCATCACCTCAGTACATATTTGAGATAAAACTGTAACCTTACTTAATTTATTTTATTAAGTACTTGAATTATTTTTATATGTACATATTTACATATAATACTTAAAAGGATTAAATGCCTAAACACTTTAAAAACAATGTATATTATTTTACATTTTCACCTATTTACTTTAATAAAGTAAATTATTTCTAGTAATGTATTTAATAATTCACTTTCACTAAGTATCTAAAAGCTTCAACAAAAATACCTACAACACAATAGGTACCTATAATAATATACAAAGACTATTATTATCATACAACACTTGGAAAAACTTACCCAAAACCCTTCCCATGCCTATTATGTAACGTGTGAACGTGTGCATGCATGCATTACCATCATTTGCTATCTACCCTACAAGTAATCATGTTTATTCCACTAACACACTACCCTAACCATGCTTTTGCTTACACAAAGCATACTTAGACACTTACACACTCAAACCTCATGCATTCTACTATGCCATGTAAGAACTTGTCCCCCCTTTGACTTATCAAAACCACACGGTTACAACTCAAAAAGGAAAAGGAAAAGAGTTGCTAGTTTTGTGTATGTGTGTATTTGAAAGGAGTATCCAAGTGTATCCATGCATATCTAGGATATATCCTTAGTACTAGGTACAAGATTCACAAAATCTTGGTTCTCTTTCTTCTTAAGCCGAAACAAACACACAACACACAACACAAAATATTTTCCAATCTCACTTCACTCTTTCTCTCTCAACTCATGGCTAAACCGCATTCACCACCATTTTCAAACCTTCAAGCTTTACTACTACTCATATACAATGTCTTCTACAACCTAAAGGTTAATCCTACGCTCAACCTACAAGAAACCTTGATCATTGAAGCAAGAACAAGAACCCTAGAAGACTCCTTGAAGCCCACGGCATGCTTATGTTTTCCTAGACCTCCATTGTTGAAAGCTTGTCACTTGTTCCTATCTATTCTCATATCATTCCTAAACCTAACTAAACAAGTAAGTCCAAGTTAAAACCTACCTTTTCTAATACATTACATTTATATATATTGATGTGTACATGTTTATTTTGGTAAAGTTAACATTTAAACAAGTATGGAAACCCTAAAAACCTAAGAAAAACCCACGGCTAATTTTTATATATAACAAAACTTGATGTAAAAACTTGTCAACCTTGAAGAACACATCAACATGATCTTTTTTAACTTGTAAAATCATGAAAACCTAACCATGCAAATAATATTGGACGTGAGTTTTAAGCTCATATTATGATTTTGAGTGATCTTGTAATGTTTAGATATAACTAGAAATATTAGCTTCATGTTATTAGGTGCCTTAAAATATTAAGATCACTACTAGGCCTCATAAGATTAGTTTAAGCTCACTATAATACTTCCCCTAGATAAACAATCATTTTTATTAAATAAATGTTTTATAAGACTTTTAGTGTCAAATATGATTTTATAAAGTTACATGTTAAAAATATAGATCTATGATTATTTTGGATTTAAATGATAGATCTAAGAAGTTTTGGACTAAAATAGTATATATATAAACTTTCGGGTTGATAATGGCACAAATAATACTTTCGGACTAAAATGTAATTTTAGTAAGTAAAAGGGGTCTAAATGAATAAGTGTAGAACTTGGTATTTCAAAAACATAAACTTTGATCCACTTTTAAAAATATGCGGAGAGTTCAAGGGTGTGTTTTGAACATATCCGAAACTTTGTAAAGTTAAAAAGGACTAAAAAGAGATTACTAAAATATTAGGGTAAGTTGTGTAAACTTTGGAAAGCCTAAGGACTATGTTGGACACAAGCCGCGACCTAAAATAAACCTTAGGGACTAAAAGTGTCAAGTTACTAAACTTAATAAAACCCTAAGCAACCCTAGGGACTAAACCTGCCTAAAGCCGAAACCTATACAAGCCCTAGGGGGCATAAATGTAACTTATAATAAACCCTAATATTAGCCGAAACTATAGGGACCCAAACTGCCATTAAGTGAAACTATAACAAGCCCTAAAATAGGCTGCATACTATAAGGACCAAAATTGACGTGTAACTAGGAGGGACCAAAACTGTAAATACTTGAAAGATTTAGAAACCCTAGGGGTATAAAATTAATTTAATCACGAGTATCTGTTTATTTAAAAGGACTAAAACGTATTTTTATAAAATTATTACGAACCTTAAAATCTTATATATTTTAAGTCATTATTTAAACGTAAAACTTAAATAAATGTAACAATTGTTATTTTTCAAACCTATAATTTGATAAATATAAATCTTACGTAAACTTGGATTTTAAATAAATGTTATACATTTATAAACCTTATTTATATATTAAATATAAATTGAAAATGGTTAACTTATAAAATAAATATATTAATTACATTTATTTTCCCATCACTTTAAATGTATATAAAACCATCCTATATGAATATTTAAAGTGTTTTATAAACAACGTAAGTACAAAATATTAATTAAGTTAATTAATTAATTAAACCTTATTATTGATGTATTACCTAAAATAAATACTATTAGAACTTGTACTACGACGAACAAATTGCAAGTATTGTAATTAAATACGTAAACCCGTTTAAACATGTACAGATTGATTTTGGAACTTTTATGCATTATGTTATGCAATTACTGAGACCTTATAATTATTTAGGTCGTTGACTGTATCGTGAGCATCCTTATCAGATTTATCTTCTGACTTATTGCTGTACCACTGAGGTGAGTTCATGGCCCCACTTTATATATTGACAAACTTTTAAATCTTTTAATGGGGAAGAAAACATGCAACATATTTGATTTTATGGACATAGATTGAACAGTGAAACCTTTGATTACCATGCCTATTGTAGATGAACAGCATGACCCGTGCATCCGAAACTGCTAGAATTATTGAATTACCTGAATGTTATAAATAGATCTATTTGGGATTGACCGTCCCCATCTGGGTGAGTCATGCTCACTGTGCCTCGGCCGGGACAACAGATGTTTCACATGTCAGCACTTATTTTTGTTATGGGTGCCTTAAGGCGAAGGGTCCTTATCTGTTAAGGACTTAACTGTCAAGTTTCAGTTTCGGGCAATATGGAAATGTAATTACTTTTAAGTATTAATGCTTTGTGCATTACTACTTCTGGGAATATCTAATGTCCAAACTTAACTTAATTAAACCTGTGAATTCACCAACTTTATGTTGACTTTCTAAGCATGTTTTCTCAGGTAAGTGAAGCAGGTAATGGTGTGCATGAAGTCAAGCATCATGATAGATTGCATTTATAGAGCTCATCTGGGGTTTTATAAATTAAGAATAAATTCCAAATTTCAAACAATGTTAAAGACTACTGTAATACTATTTGCACTTTCAATCATGTAATAAATGTAAGGATAATCTTTTATCTGTTGCTCTATATTCTGTCTGCTGTTGATCCACCTACGTGACACCCAAATATTATTTCCGCTGCGTTGACTCAATTTGGGTGTGTCACACACACCATCATTACTTATCTGTGCAAGAAACACATCACAACCTGCTTCTATATACCTCATCATCTTTAAACAAGAAACAACTCTTAAACGAGAAGAACATTCATCTCTTTTCACAGTCAATACCCTATTCCTTAGCGGTATCTGAACTAATCTTTCTCCACAAACAATTACTGCACCATTACCAACTAACCAGTCGATTCCAACAATCACGTCAAAAGATCCTAATTCTGTGGGCATCAAATCAATACTAAACACATAATTACCTAACTTCAAGGAACAACCTTTCAGCATAGAACTAGTGTTTACAACCTTACCATCAGCTAACTCCACATTATAACTAGTTGTCAGCCTCACTAGTTCTCTATCCAATAGCTGACTGAATCTAACATCTACGAAACTTCTTTCAGATCCAGAATCAAATAACACACTAGCATAACAAGCATCAAGTAAGAACGTACCAGTCACCACGTTCGGCCCTTGAGGTTTGTCAGCATCTCCCACGACATAGGCTGGAGCAGCAATCCCAGCAGCAACAGCAGCAACATTGCCTCCCTGTCGTATGCCAAACCTCGGACAGTTCCCTTGCTTATGTCCACGGCCTCCACATCCAGAACAGTAAACTACCTTGACAGCATTAGCCCTAGTGGCTACACCCTTGTTTCTACAATCTGCCATCTTATGTCCGGCCTTCCCACACTTGTTGCACGCAGGTGGACAATTTCCAACATGATACAGATTACACCGACCACACTTCGGATTCACCTTGTTACCTTGATTTTCTGTAGCAGCACGAACACCATCATTCCTTCTCAAATTGTATTGCTGATTCCTATTCGGTCCTTGGTTATTATTATTACGATAACCACCTCGATTCCGCCCTTGGCTTGAGTGTGCAGCTTCCCACTTTCTCTTATTTCCTTCAGCAATACTATCCTTTCGATCCTGCAGCTTTACATCCATTAAAGCATGAGCCATTTGAACAGCTTCAACAAATGACTTGAGTTTCGACGAAGTAGTTTCTCCCTTGATATTACTAGATAAATCTCTAATATACTACTTCATCTTCTTACGGTCATCAACAAACGCATCAGGACACAACAAACATAAATCAGAAAATCTCCTTGTATAAGCTACAATATCATTGTTCCTCAGCACCAAATGCCTCAATTCATCTTCCAACTGACCTAACTCTTCCTCAGGACAAAATTTAGCAGTCAACAGTCCATTGGTCACAGTCCATGTTCTAGCATT
Source organism: Glebionis coronaria (assembly GCA_025667525.1). NCBI lineage: Eukaryota > Viridiplantae > Streptophyta > Magnoliopsida > Asterales > Asteraceae > Glebionis > Glebionis coronaria. Next base: position 317,334,301 of record CM046875.1, on the reverse strand, counting down.
AGCTTCAACCAACCCTATAGTAGCTACTTGACTATTCCACCAACTCAACGCGTCATCCTGAAAAGTAGCTGTAGCAAATTTCACCTTACTAGCTTTTGAACATCCACTGATTTCAAAAGTACTTTCAATCTCCTCAATCCACCTCCTCAATTCCAATGCAATACCAGTACCACGAAATTGGGTAGGTCCACATTTCATGAAACTAGCATAATAACATTCCTTCTGAACCTGCTGAACAGCAGCATTACCTCCAACTTATCCCGTAGCATTTCCTTCTGTTTGTTCATCAGCATTACCTCCAGCCTGATTTCCAGCATTCCCTCCAACCTGACCAGCAGCATTCCTATTCTCAGCCTCTTGGTTCCTCGCAGCACGTTCAGCTTCTAAAGCTCTAGCGATAGCTTGCTCAATCATGGTATTAACAGTAGCAGTCGTGAATTTAGGCGGCATGTTTACAGGAAACTAACCAAACAATAATTTAGTAAAGTCAGAAAAATGCCTCCCAACTCCTTCCTGTGTAACCATAACAGAAAAAGAACAAGTAAGTATTCATATCATGATAAGAAGAAGGATTTCTCTATCAAGATGTAACATGGATACTACATACACCAACAACACAATTCACAATGAATCATTAACCAATTCACAAAAGAACTAATAAGACAAATCATAAGTCATGAAGGTAATTTTTGATTGCTTTGGAAAATCTCCACAAAATTGTGACAAGTAATGTCACTACAATCCTTCATCACAATAACTTAAAGTCATTAAGTTTCATCACAAGCTAGAGTACGAGTCTACATAATTTCTATTACAACAAGACCAAATAAAAACAACAGAAAGAACTAAACATTAGATCCCCGCAGCTTCTTGTACATCGGCTCGTCGTCACTGCTGCTATCATCATCCTCAGATTCTTCCTCCACTTTTTCCTTCCCCTTACGACTACCTTCTTCACCCGGCTTCACCGACACTTGAGCTTCAACCTGATTTGGCACATCACGAATCACAACACCATGACTAAGAAAAGATCTCACCGGCAAAACCCACGCACTTAACCTAGCATTCCTTTCTTGCTCCCTACGCAACCTTTCAACTTGCCCACTCAAATTCAGCACCATAGATCTCAATCTAACAACCTCATCCATTTCCCTTGCCTAAACAAACTCTGACCTCCTCACACTACCAACAAACCTGTCAAACTTTTTCTCATTCTGCTCAAACCTCCTAATCACACGAGTCTCAACCAAATACCTCTCAAACAAAGACCGATCAAACTTCTTAAGAAACCAGAAAATATCATCATAAGACCTCGGACATGGACAATAAACCTTAGGAATACCATCATGAATAGATCGAGCACTAGCAGCCCTACTCGACTCGACAGGAACATCACCCCTAGGAAATGCAATCCCAGGCAAACTACTAATATAAGCATCACAAGTAGGAGTCGAAGAACGAACAACCGGTCGCTGACAATCTGGAATAGTCTGTGGCACAAAATTGAACCTTGGAACATAACTACCTTGTATCAACTCAGGCTCTATCTGACCAACTGCAGTAAGTGGAATCCCATCATCTAAAAACTCAAAAGGCTCCTCATCGTCACTAGCACCAAAATTATCTACTTCCTCACCATCCACTACATTGGTCAAATCAATCCATCCATCCTCACGAGGTAAACCAGCCATTTTCTACAATTATAAGGGTTAAAGGATACTTAAGGTCATCGTTAATAAAATAATAACTAGTATGCAATGCTCATGTAAATGTCATACATTATCCATGCTATGCAACACAATGCAAATGATGTTAATGCAATGCTCGCAAAAAAAATATGATACTAACAAGCACTCAGCGTACTTTCAATAATTTCAATACAATATCATAGTATTTACTTAATAAATACTCAGGAAATCATTTCAGTTATGAGGGATACATCTACAATGCAAAACAAAACTAAAAGCGATCTTACGGGAGCGTTGCAGAGGAGTTGTGTGCTTTTGAAGAATACATACTTTCGACAACAAAGTTATAGTTTAGGACAATTTTCAAAATCGACCCAGTTCTCTATAACTTGCAGCTCTGATACCAATTTCTAACACCCCCAATTTACATTGCGCAGTGGCAATACACAATTGGGTGCTAGACACAAGCATCATCACACAAGGTATATTGAACGACTCCAAATAGAGACGTTTTCACAAAATATAAACATGATTTTCATAAATGGTCTAAAACATAGATTTCAACCCAAATTGTACTGACACGATACTAGAGTAAAGCGTTTAGTCCCCATGGATCTTGACCAACAACCAACAAGTTTAGTACAGTACATCAACATAAAGTAAATTGTTCAAACATTAAAAGGTAGAAACAGTTTAGACCAACATTCTTCCAAAAGCCAAGCCACAACCTCCACAGCAAAGCTCCATGCTCCATCACTTCCTAGTACCTGAAATACATGCATAAAACGAGTCAACAATAATGTTGAGCGAGACTTTAGGTTTATCAAATCACATTTGAACACAAGAAGAAAATCAATCATAATCATTTATAGAATTGTCGTACACACAATCTATAATCAAGGCAGTAATAATAATGATATTATTAAACAAACATTGTATTTAAGCTCATGACACTGACCCCTTAACCAAATAGTCACCCACGCCAAATGCCGGCATGACTAGAATAAAACCATTTCCCCTCTAGGGTATCAGTTGCTAGAATACCACAATCTTATTCACGTAAAATTATCCTTCCCAGCGGGTTACTCAACGTAATGCCCTGGTCTCAGATAGGATGGTCAACCCAATAGTACTATCATTAGAATAAGCGGCTATTCCTGACTCACAACATCAAGTCAGAAGATAGTTAACGGCACATGAATTTAGGGTCTTTAGCAACAAGTTACTCAATACAATGAAATCAACTTTAGGCAACATTCGGGTCTAACAATTACTCATGACTTGTGTTCATTTATTTTCAAATAGCATGTATCCCCCTCGCGGGTATTAAAATCATTAAAACGAATAGAAAGCGAGGCTATAGACTCACCTTAGTATAAGAGATCTAGCGAGATGATCGTCGACGATAATGGATGCCTTTCAAACACGAGAACCGCTACCTATCAAATAAGGCGCGTTCATTAATAATGACTCGAGAAATAAATCATACGTAAAAACATCAAATTCAAACTCATAAAGTCACGATAAACTAGAGAGAAAACGATATAAATAACTTCATTATACTTTACTACACATTTACTTAACCATTTTATACTTTTTACAAAGTTCGTCGGTACATACTACATGTACTAGCTTATTTACCCCTTTTAAACTCATCAACCGTTTATGAAACGACTCGATAAACTAACTTACTATATATAGAAAGTCCTCTTACAAGTTTATCAAATGAAATTACTTCTAAAGTACTTTACCCAACTCATTTTCAAACTATGAAATCCAGACAGATTTACGTTAATTTTTCATACAACCGTTATAACTTATTTAAACGACTCCGTTTACAAAACCGACACTCGGGTTTTAAAGTAAACTCAACCTAATAAGTAATCACCTCATTATCAGTAGGTTACATTTTTCAAAACATCCATTTAGAGTCCCCGAGATTCGATCCAAATATCGACAAAAACTACTTGTAGTGCCGATACTCGTCTCCCGGTACACGATCATTCAAAACATCATAACTTCGTGCTCGTTATGAGCTAGAAGCTCTACCTTATATCAAATCGAAGCTAAGAAAATTATCTACAACCCTAGGCTATAAGTTAAGCCATTTTCAAAACATAAAAATTTGGATTTTACCTTTTACTTACTGTTATAAAATGACTACTCAAAACATGTACAAAATCAACTTTTTGATAAAAACCAACCATGGAAATGATCATTACTATACCCTAATATTATCATACATCAACCATAACATCAAAATCATAATAAAAATAAAAATATTAAGATCAAAATAAAGTTTCTAACATGATTTTTAGCAAAAAACACTATGGATCATCATGATAATGCCATGCATGATCATAGCTCCTACCTACCAACATCAAGAAAAAAAAGTGCTTACATGTATAAAATTCTTACACCAATGTGATCCTTATGCAAATATAAGATTGGGTCTAGTGTTAGTCTAGCTCAAAACATCATAAAGTTGAGTTAAAATTGATCAAAGGGTAGTTTTGGGCGGTGAGGGTGTTCTCGACACAAGAGAGAGAGAGAGAGAGAGAGAGAGAAAGAGAGAGAGAGAGAGAGAGAGAGAGAGAGAGAGAGATGAGTGGAAATTTTTTTAAGTGTAAAAATGTGTAGTGTGTGTTAGTTTCTAGTTTATATATAGTGGAGTAGGGACCAAGTTGCAATTTAGTGAAATTTGTGGCTAGAAATGTAAATAGTTAGCTAAAAAGCGGGAAATAACTATTAGTAAATTTTCAAAATATTTACGGGGCTCGGGTTTCATAAAGATACTTTTAAAAATTTAAAACGTACCTCAAAAATAATAATATCGACTCTCAACTCGACTTAACACGCCATTTAAAATAAAACCTCGAAAATAATAAAAATCGAACAACCGACAATAAAACGTAAAATATTTGGCATCCATCGACATCACGCTTGCTAATACTCCTTATACTTAATAAATATTAAATATAGACCTTCCAACATCGGTTTAAACTTAAACCTCCAAAACAAATATCGTTCAAACTCATCCAAAAATTTAAATAAATAATCTTGAAATAAGATTAAATAATGACCTCGATTTTGGGTTGTCATAATATATGTGATGATTTTATAAATATGATGATTATCATGTTGATCCCAAACATAGATCGATTTAGCTTGTGTAAACGAGATTAAATCAAGTTAAACACGTAGAGAAACTTTGTTTGTGTATAAAACAATTTAAGTATTATGTGGAATTAATACTCAAACAATAACACACAAAGAATTTAAAACAAACTTTCACTTGATTTGATTAGAACAAACTTGCTTACAATCTATAAATTCTATTAAAACAGACTTTTGAATGATCTCATCTTTGTCTATGTGTCATGCTCATGATTTTTGTTGATATATAATATTCAATTTTATGATGTCATATATCTATTTATTCTAACAAAATAAAATTACTAAAACAAAATTTACACAGACCTCTACTTTATTCTTTTTCAAGTCCCAATACCGGCCTGTAAAAAGAAGAAAAAATGACAGAGCTCTATAACCAAGAATTTGAAATTTGAATTTCTTCTACTAATCTCTTACCCATGCTGTTCAACTTGATACATTTTCCTCCATTTTTTCAAATTCAAAGCACTTTCTTCCTTTATTTTGGTTTGGATGAAAATAAAAATGTTGATTACACTTCTAATCAGTTTATGATTTTAATTGATTAAAGCCAAGTTTTAATCTTAGTCTTTTTATTTGCAGATTTGAGCGAACTGGACAAGTATGTTCTCACTGTTACAATTGTTCGAGTTATTTCTTATCATTCATAGGGTTTTTTGTTTTTGGATCTTATTGAATATTATGAATTATTTATTTATCTATATGTATTTGATAAAATGACTCGGAAAAAACATTTTTGATTGAATCTTTGACATGTCTTGCTTTAATTTAAAGGTTTTCTATGCTCCTGAAACTAGAAAATGTTGTTAGCAGTCATTGAAAGAAGAAGCATGCCAGATGTTTGATAAAATGCTTAAACAAAACTTGATTTTTATATTTGCCAAAAATAATTTAGTGGAACTATATTGATATCGATAATGTTTGTTTAACATTGGATATATTGTCGTTTATGTTTCTTTGACATTCGATACATGGTTGCTTAAATTCAAAAAGGTGGTATTTAAAAGGTTGTCGGAATAACATTGTGTTCGTTTATTGCGTTGTTGCAAAATTGATTCAAGTTTATGATGAAACCACAAATATTTGTAGATGTGCATGTCTAATAGCATTATTTCAACTCTAGGTATGTGTGTTCAACCTATGTATCATGAAGCAACAACTCAAGGTATGTATATTTCACCTATGTATCATGTTCTAATGGATAAAAAAACAACGAGTCATGTGATAGTGTGCTTAAATGGTACTCCGTTTGTTATTAATTGTATGTCATGCTTAAAATGGAAAAATTGATGTTTTAGTCCTATTTACTGAGGTTGTCAGTAGCTATTTTCTCTTATTTTTTTGCAAGCTTTTTCTGTGAAGTGTGAACCATATGAAAATTCAATTGCTTTTTTTGCTCTAATTTTTAAATTGGATGGTTTAGTACAATAGAGACACACAATTGGAACGTCCTTTTAGATTTAGAGCGAGAAGCTTATTATGTTTTAGATATTTCAAAACCTCTAGGTATATCAACTTTTTCTTTATCAGATTTAGTTCCTGCATTGTATCATATGATTACTTTAGGTATTCTGTAATGCTTTTATCCTAAACAGTTTATGTTTGTCACTAAATACTATGAATTTGTGTTTATGGTTGTTACAAATATGTTTCGTCATGCTCTTACATGGCGATAGATGCACTATAAGCCAAGTCAGTGGAACCATGTAATGATTCTGATTTCCTTAAAATATGCCTTTTCAGAGGACTCTAATATCTGCATGCCGTCAATTAACAACACTTCTTCTTAAACCTCACTTGCGGATAATGATGTTCTTTTAAATAACCAGTTGTGGCTGTTTGCATATACCGAAAACATTCTTATTAGCGACCGCGGTGCGAATAAAGCTAGGTGATTTGCTATTTCTGCTTGCCTATTGATGTTGGTGACAAACAACGTGCCACGAATACATTTTTTGGGACGCCATGCTGGTAATATTTCGTCTCAATCAGGCTTGCCATCACTTTTTTTCAGTCATAGCTTGATTATAACATGTCCTAATTGGAAAAGTACTTGGTGGTAGACTGTTAAGAAGGTTTGTAAAAGATCAGCAATTTCCTTTTCTAATATATTGGAATCTGATTCCTTTTAGTTACGGTTCATTTATCTTTTATTTGTTTTGGTCACAAGGATCGGAAAGTGCACAACTCACCTTTTTGTCATAGACTAAATGAGAATACTTTAATACCAGAAGTAGCTATCTTTAATACCATAAGTAAAGTTTTTTATCTTTAGTAAATGTCTCCTGCACAATTACAAACCATGTGTTAGACTAAGTGAGAATACCTTTGATTGTTTCAGGATCCAACTTAAAGTGCTTCTTGGTCATGATTAATTTACAGGTCCATAATTAAAGATCATGTTAGAAGCAAACAATGAAATAAAAACAATATTCGTTTTAAAGTTATTTTATTCATTTATCTGTTGGTTCTCTTGTGTTGAAAAAAAAGTAAACAATAAAGTTCTCAGTTTAGATTTACTTATTCAGCACCCGGTTGGTTTGTATTTCTTTGCAGGGAAGACGAGGGTTAGAGATGCTGCATTAAATGCAATTTAATCACCTTTAGACATTGGTATCGAAAGGGCTACTGGAATTGTTTGGAATATAAATGGTGGTAACGATTTAACATTGCTTGAGGTTTCTCTCTCCTTCTCTTGATGTTTTCTTTTTCTTTTCAGAATTTTAGTTATCTATTACTCTAATATCACGCACGTCAAAGATATACTGTTGGGATGTTATTCTAACATATGGATCCCACCTAATCATAACCCGAGCAAGTGAAAATTGAATCACATCCAAACTGAAACATTTTTCCATTTAAAGTTAATCCGTGTACTGCACTCTTGTCCATTACACTCTTGTCCATTATAATAAAACTTCTTTGCTTCTATTGTGCATAATTGGCAAATAGTTAACTTTTAATTAAGATCATCCGTTGAGACTCACAAGAAAAATGGCATACTAGGTTTTGTATTTCTAAACATTTGCATAAAATGTTTACCTCCGTTCTGATCTAGCACTTCACATGTGGGCCATTGAAGGTAAACTTAATCTTTGGAGCAGTAATTGACCCATCAATTAGTGGTTAAGTAAGTTCAAGATTCACGAGTTTATTAAAGTTTCTTTTCCATTTTTAATAATTTGAAATGACAATATTAATTCAGGTCAGTATAACTCTAATAGCAACGGGGTTTAAGCGACAAGAAGAAAGTGATGACCCGACCCCACAGGTACTAATAACACTTCATCCTTTTCCAGTAATATCCCTAGGAACCTGAAAGGACTGGGTTGCATTCTAACTTTGGCGAAATGCAGGCAGATGTGACTGGATTCAACAGGCGTTCTACAAGTTTCAGCGAAGGCAGGTCATGTGTCATGAGCCTCTCAATTACTAAAGCCTTTGGCATCATTCTGAAGGTGATTCTGTAGCAAGCAACGCTATATGTAACTGCATGTCAACAGAAAATTGTGTTATTTTAGTGGTTTGGGTCCAAGGATATCAGAAATGTTTTTTCTACAACTTTACATCATTTCAGATCATCTAACAATCTTATTTCAACTGTGATTGCCTTTTATGCACGACAATCACGAGCTTTACTCATTTCATGTTAAGAAAAATAGGGAATCAACTTAATCATTATGTTGTGTTTGTAGTTTTGTGTATTTCTTAAGGAACACGTTATGATAAATTTTGCTGTTAGTGTAGATTTAAGTGTTAGACATAAACAAAATAGAATTATACAGCCCGTGTATTACACGGGTTATTAGCTAGTGAAAGTATTAAACGTATGAAAACTTATATGAAACAAAACCTAAATGTCTTCTTTTATAGACATAAGAAGCCTTGTACAAGAGTCTACGTATCAGCTATTCTAGGTAAAGATAAATATAGAAAATACATTGTTGATCCTATCTTTACTAGAACAAACCAGAACAAACTAGAACCATAATACGCGTAGACTAAATCTTTCTATCAGTGCTTGACTTCAACCTATCAACGCTTGACTTCTTCCTGTCAACGCTTGATCTGTCAACGCTTGTTTTCTTCTTATCAACGCTTGTTTTTTTCTTGTCAGCGTCCAAGTGTACTGGCTACATTTTTATTCCCAACAATCCTCCCCTAAACTTGATATCTACTCTAGCAATCAAGTTTCTGAATAAAAATTAAGAACTAGGGGAAATCTTAAAAATCTTATCATATTGGTAATAAACATGCCTAATCAAATCTTTGGCCACGTCACTTGAATAGTCAATCTCCAACTGTGTTGTCTTCATCTTTTCCAAAACTTCTTTGGACATGGGATACTCAGCATCTACAAGAAGATACTCAGCAAACTTTGTAGAACTCAAATAATACACACCAGCAGCTGAATACAAACGTCATTGAAGTCCACTGATATCATCCTCAACATCCTTCCAAACAGGATCTTCTTCTTCTGGTGCACACATTCTCTTGAATGTTGACCAAAGCTTTATTCCATTGACTGAAGTAGGTGCTTCAGTCTCATAATTGGCCATCAACAACCACCAAAGGTCTGCCAAGTCTTCCCTATCCATACTAGCAAAGAGAGACATAAGAGTAGTAAATGTGTGTACCTCTTTCCCATATCTGCCAATCATCCAAAACCCACTTGCATCTTCTTCATAGCTAATGATAGGGTTTCTGGCATCAAGAGGTAACACTTGTACCATATGTGAAGCTTCCATGGGTGAGAGCTTAATGCTCCTTCTAAAAACATCTTCACTGGGAACCACTTTATTCAAATCTTTAGGAAACTCAAGTGGAACTCCCTTCTTCAAAGGCCTTGGTACAATCATAAACTTCTGAATCTCCATCTCTTCTGCAAGTTCTTCTTTCCTTTCATCTGAAAGAAGTCTGATAGTATTCATCTCTTGCACTCTTGCCCAAATGGGATAAGACTTATACTCCAATTCTTCAAAGGATAATCCCTGCAATTTCTTGAAGGTCCATCCAGTTCCATGACATCTGAGTAACATGTAGTAAAGCTCTCTTCTATCCCTCTTCAACAGTGAGAAAACATTGCTAGCCTTATGCTTCAAAATTACCATGCAGTCTCTTTGAACTCTTAGAAGAATCTCCAATCCCCAAATCTGGTCTAAAATTGTCAAAGCTGGATTTTCCATAATCCTATTCTCCCAAGCATGGTACATCTGAGCAACTTCTGGCATATCACAATCTACTTGAAATTTCAACTCACTAAGCTTCTCTCTTTCCAACTCATCACCATATTCAAGTCTTTCTGGTTGTTCAATTATCATCACACTTGAATCTGAACTCCCTTCATCACTTCCTTCTGGTTCCTCAAAAGTAACAACAAATGGTGATTCACCAACCTTCTTCATTTCATGTTCCACAAGTTGTGCAACCAACCTTGAATCAAACTCTACTTGTGCTGCATCCTTTGGAACTTCTACTTCTACCATAATTCCTTTACCCTTATCTAATGGATCAATGATGGGTAAAGATGATGATGGTACCTATGAAGACACTTCCTTGATGATAGCTGATGACTGGAATACATCAACCATATCTGTAGATCTGTCAGCGTTCAAATTCTATGTGTCAGCGCCCAACTTACTCTTGTCAGGGCTTGGTGTGTCAGCGTCCAAAGCTTTCTTGTCAACGCTCACCTTACTTGTCTCAGCGCCTCTTGTGAACTGCTCCATCATTGCTGTAAAAGACAAGTTCAAGTTTGTAGGAGTAACCAAAGATGTATCAAAACCTAGTTGCTTTTTCAATTCAGTGAGGACTTCAGCAACACCCAAAGATTCTCTATCATGTGAGCCTTTGTCACTCACATGGATCTGCTCATCCTCCCCTTTGGAAGATTCCTCCATACCACACCTAGTGTTAGCATCCTCCAAAAGAACAATCCTCCCCCTCAATTGCTTGAGTTCAAGACCTTGTGTATTGACTGTTTGTACCAGGTCTGCATTGTGTATGGTTCTAATCTGCCCTCCTCTAGAATGGGTATTTGACCTCCCAAAGTAGAGTCATGGGGCATGGATGAGGTCTTAAAGATGTTAGGACTGGCTTGGCCTGCATCTAAGCTAGTACCAATAGTCCTAGCCTCATCCATAGCACCAACCACACTTGTGGTGGTGGTTCTCTCTGCAACATGGCTAGGACCACTAGAGGAGAACACTCCAGTAGTCCTTGGGCGTTTAACCAACCTATATTCAGGGGGTGTAGAAGATGATATGGATTGGGTGGTAGTTTGAAGGTTAAGGGGTGTTTGGGTCTATGAAGGAAAGGTGTCAACGTTATGATTACTGGTGTCAACGCCAACATTTAATGTGTCAACATTGAAGGATTCTTGGTCAATGTCAATGTGTTGAGGTGAAGGTAAAGGGTCTGGTATTGGGTCAAGTTGTGGTTGTGGGTCTGGTTGAGGTTGTGCTGCTGTAATAACAGCAAGCATAGCTTTGGCGAGTGGTAAGTCACGGTGAGGGGGTGAGTTCATCTTACTAAAAATAGCTTTCTTTTGCACATGGATCTCATAAAAATCATCATGATCCCGTATGCAGTACCTTTGTTCATCAAAAACCATTTGTAAAAATCTGGGATAAGCCAAAGTCATCTTACTCCCCTTGTTTTTACACATGCCATCAAAAATTAGTTTTGAAAAATTATACTTTTGTCCATTTGTAATGCTCACAATTGCACTAGCAATAGATCTGTTAATTTCATTATGTGCAGTACATTTGGGACTCAAACATTGAAGGATGACATGTATGAGGTACTTCCAGGCTGGGGGAAACTCTTGTTTATGATATTTATTTAAAGTACCCTCATCAGGGAAAGGATACCCCAAAGCCTGAAGTCCTTGTTCTATCTCATTAATGGGGAGAGTGGTTATACTATCTGCGTCATTAAGATGCAAAGCCTGGCGAACCAAGGCTTCAGTAACCACCCAAGTACGCCCATGAACAATAGTTGTTAATGTAGTCACATTATTAAGTGTTGAGGAACTGACAGTGTTCCAAAACTGTTTAATATGAGTGACAGGGATGAGAGGAGCATGAGAAAGTGCATACCTAAGAGGAGATGCATTCAAATACGCCACCATTTGAGTGTATTGTGGAAACAAAGTATCATCAGCCTCCAAATAAGAAATCATGTTGTGTTGACTCCTGAATCCCAATACCAAGTCACTTGGTTTAAACTTTGGTGCCATTGTTGAAGAAAGCTGTTTGTGAAAAATTGATGAAAGATGAATTATAGGAGAAAAAGTGTTAGACAAGAATATGAGAGAACCCTGTATAAAAATAGGAGCCAAATATATAGGAGAGATAGGCACATGTGATTGGTCAAAAATAAGGCAACTATTTTCAAAATATAATGATGAAAATATTGAAAAGAAAATAAGCTATCTTGTGCATTAATTAAAAGTTATCTACTCCTAAAATTACGGCCCCAAAATTCGTCAAAAATAACAACTGGGTAGGTCCCAATAAGTGTCAATGGTAAAAAATAACCCATCAACGCCCAACGGCTATATTCTTGTCAACGTTTGCACAATCCATGTCAACGTCTAGATTGGTCATAACAACGCTTGGAAAAATATTTGTAAGCGTCCAAAAATAAAAGTAATAAAAATGAAAAAGGACCTTAACAAAGTAATTTATCCTAGTGAAGATAACCTATAAACTGAAAATTATTATAGGGCGGCAAGCACTGTCCAGTTATGCACACTTGCTTATGCAAGATAGACATAACAGTCCTCTAGTGTCCCTTGCTAACCGAAATTCTTAACAATTAAGTTATCTCATAAAATCCCTTGTAAATCCCAGGTAAACCCATTATAAATCATTCCCAAGTCTCCCAACAGACCACATCCAATTCTAGGCCAAAAAGGTCTTGGCAGCATGCATAGTATATCAACTTTGCATGCTACAGTGCCTCATGAGATAGAAAACTAACTCATACTCACCTGTGGACACAATCTAGAATTGTGATAAGAGTATTTTAAGAATACCCAAAGAGTCCTAAAGGTTCCTAAAACCTCCCCTTAAACTGTGATACATAAGTTGCCAAATAATATGCATGTAAATAAAAATTTATGTCAAGATAGGAATATAAATTTTCCAACCATCATCCATAAATTGAAACATGCTCCAATGATTCTCCAAGGATCCATAAGCAACTCTGTATCCAATGGTACAATGCTAACAAAGCCTGCACACTTAGATCAAAAACCACAAAACTAACATGTTGCTGACAACGTCACGATAACACTTATAAGCGTTAAGATAACCTTTGTCAGCGTTAGACAAATAAAGTGGAAAATCTAATTTCTCAAAAAGACCAATAACAATGCATATCCTGTATATACTTTTACAATAAGACCCCAAAACACATATCAAGTAAGATTCATCATTCCAATACTTGTTACCAAGTATTGAAATCTTATAGTATCAAAAGGTTTAGTTAATAAATCAGACACATTTTCTTCTGTGTCCACCCTATCTGGTTGTATTAAACCCTTTTCAAAACAATCTCTTATAAAATGATGTCTAATTTCAATGTGTTTTGTTTTAGAGTGATGTACAGGATTTTTAATAATGCATAAAGTACTGTTATTGTCTTCAAAAATCTTGGTATGCATGAAATTATACCCATAATCTAACAGCTGGTTCTGAATCCATAAGACTTGTCCACAACAAGCAGCTGCTGCAACATACTCTGCTTCAGTTGTAGAATTGTCCACCACTGTTTGTTTCTTGCATTGCCAAGATATCAACCTACTCCCAAGAAACTGTCATCCACCAGTTGTGGATTTTCTATCAAATTTATCACCACCATAGTCACTGTCTGAATATGCAATAAGCTCCAATGGTGAATCTTTTGGATACCATAATCCCAGGTCTGGATAGCATCTAAGGTACCAAAATATTCTCTTGACATCATGAAGATGACACTCTTTGGGAGTCACTCGATGGCGTGCACATGCACACACAGCAAACATAATGTCAGGTCTTGAGGCTGTGAGATACACTAATGAACCAATCATTGATCTATAGTGCATGACATCCACATCTTTTCCATCTCCAACTTTTCCCCAAGGGTGTTCTCTATCCATAGGAGTACTAGCCCTTTTCTCATGTAGATAAAAGCCAAACTTCTTCAAGATTTCTGCCACATATTTATCTTGAGAGATAAAGATACCATCTTCTTTCTGTTGAACTTGTAACCCTAGAAAGAAGTTCATCTCCCCCATTGCACTCATCTTGAACTTGTCTGTCATAAGCTTGGAAAAGTCTTCACTCATATTTGGGTTGGATGAGCCAAAGATGATATCATCCACATAAACCTGAACAAGTAAGACATCCTTACCAGTCTTCTTTATAAATAAGGTCTGGTCTATGGTGCCCCTTTTGAATCCATTTTCCACCAGATAGGTGGACAATGTGCCATACCATGCACTTGGGGCTTGATGAAGTCCATACATACCTTTCTTGACTCTGTACACCTTGTCTAGATGCTCAGAATCTTCAAAACCAGGAGGCTACATTACATAAACCTCCTCTACAATTGTGCCATAAAGAAAAGCACTCTTCACATCCATTTGATAGACAGTAAAGCCCATGCAGGAAGCATAGGCTAGAAATATCCTTATAGCCTCAATCCTTGCAACTGGTGCAAAGACCTCCTCATAGTCTATCCCTTCCTCTTGTGTATATCCTTGAGCCACTAAACGTGCCTTGTTCCTGACCATAACGCCTCTTTCATCCTTCTTGTTTCTAAGAACCCATCTTGTCCCAATAGGTCTGACATGTCTGGGACAATCAACCAACTCCCAAACATCCTGTATAGCAAATTGGTGAAGCTCATCCTGCATTGCTTCCACCCAACTTGGTTCTTTGAGAGCATCAAAAAAATTCTTGGGTTCCTGTTGTGACAGAAAACAGGCAAACAAACATGCTTGAACAAGAGGGGTATCAACCTTCTTGTGGATATTGGCAATAAATCCTCCAAGATTCTGATGAGATCTTCTAGTTTGAACAGGAGACATCACATCACCAATAATTAAAGAAGAGGGATGATCTTTCAATGTAGAAGTAAGAACTCCTCCCTCAAAAAGTGTGTTGTCTTCAATCTCATCTTCCAGGTTACCAATATCTTCTTCAGACTCTCTTTCCTCAACATTTGTATGAACCTCACCATTTCTGTTTGAAGGTTCACCTTGTTCAAAATTAGAAGATAAAATATGGTCAAAAAAGTTGTCAACGCCTGAACCAAGGTTGTCAGCGTTTGAGCCATCAACGCCTGAATTAGAGTTGTCAACGTTTGAGCCATCAACGCCTGAATTTGTCTTGTCAGCGCTAGATTTTCCTTTGTCAGCGCCTGAAAGATCATGCATGTTGTCAACTGGTGATACTTGGGGACCACCATTTTCCTTTCCAGCAGCAGCAGCAGCAAATGCATATGTCCATATGGGAATAGTGACATACTCAAGTATGGGAGATGATTTGTCTGCTTGTGATCCAACCTCTTTATTAATCTGTGTACCTGAAACATCAACAACTGGTTCTTCCACAATATTTGAAGTTACCTTCACAATGTTTGGATTAGTAACAGGCATATAATTCAAAGTCCTAAATAGAGGTTCCAAGTCAAATAGCCAATTTGGACCACTTTCAGGATCACTAGGTTTACTTTCTAAAAACCTAACATGTACTTTTTCAAGCATACGTTTTTTCTTCTTAATGTAAACCCTATATCCTTTACTCTGCACTGAATAACCCATGAAGTAGCCTTCATCACCTTTAGCACTAAATTTACCTAAGGCATCACTAGTATCCAACACAACTACATGGCAGCCAAAAGGTTTAAGAAAACCAATGGTTTCCTTCCCCAAAGTAACTCATAAGGTGTTTTGTTATGTATCTTGTTGACTAATGCTCTATTCTGAACATAATAAGCTGTATTCACAACCTCAGCCCAAAATGCAATGGGAAAGTGAGCATCAGCCAACATAGTCCTTGCTGCTTCTATGAGGGTTCTATTCTTTCTCTCAGCAACCCCATTTTGCTGTGGGGTTCTGGCTATATTAAACTGTCTAGTAATCCCTTTCTTGGCACAAAATTCATCCAACAGTTTGTTTCTAAACTCTCCACCATTATCACTTCTAAGCATCTTAACTTCATTGCCAGTCTTCTTCTCAATTTGGTTAATAAAGTTAATTAAAGTATCGACAGTGTCACTTTTCAAAGCTAAAAAGAAAGTCCAAGTAAACCTAGAAAAAACATCAGTAAAGAAAAAGCAGTAAGATTTACCATTCAAACTTTCTATATTAGTTGGACCAAACAGGTCCATATGTAGCAAGTGAAGTGGTTTAGAACTAGAGTGCACCTGTTAGACTTAAATGAGACCTTGTGATGTTTGCCTTTAAGGTATGCAACACAAGAGTGGTCATTGTGGAAAGCCTTTTCAGGCAAACCATCAACCAAGCCATGTCTCATAAGTCTGTTTATATTTTTAAAGTTAATGTGCCCTAGTCTCCTATGCCATAGATTACTTTCATCAACTGAAGCCTTAGCATAAAGACATGACAAGTTATTATTCATCCTAATTCCATTAAGATTCACATTATAAATGTCCTTATGCCTAGGTGTTCTATAATCAATGAATTTCTCATCTGGTATTTTAAAATCCTTGCTCAACACCAAGCATTCAGTATTAGTGAAAAGAACCTTATTTTTTTATCACAAACTTGTGATACACTAAAAAGATTATAGTCAAGTTCTTTTACTAGAAACACGTTTTCAAACCGCAAATTGTTGGTGAGAAGAGTTCCTTTGCCTGTGATAGTTCCATATCCGCCTCCAAACTAAACTTTATCACCATCCTTAATGGGAGTGAAGTTTGTGAGATAATCTTCCTTCCCAGTCATGTGCCTAGAGCATCCACTATCCCAATAGCCATAATCATTAACCTGTTTATGAATTCCGTGCACATAAAGAAAACAAATTAGTTTTCTTTGGGAAGCCAAGCCTGAGCAGACTTGGATTCATTTGATTGTTCAACAAGAACAGACTTAGTCCTCAAAACAACCCCTTGTTCATCCTTTTTGGATTAAACACCCAGTTAACCCCAATTGGTTTTGTGATGACCTCTGAAATATAATTAAACCTGTTACAGGTCATAGAGATCTCATTTGAATTAGGGTTTTGTTCTTGCTTAGGTCTCCATGTCAAGCTAGAAGAAGCTTTAGATCCCTTTCCCCGTGGTTGCAAATATTTACCATTATTTGGTCTAGCAAAGTTTCTGTCAGCGTTTGATTTGGTCTTGTCAACGCTGAAATTACCCTTGTCAGCGTTGAACCTAGGGTTTGCTACTGGAACCCATTGTTTGTTAGACCATGTATTGGTCTTCTGAAAAGGTCTTTGTCCATAAGTGTTAGACCCTTTAGTAAAGAATGGGGCTGGTCTAACAACTTGTGGACTTTGTTGCACAAAAGTTTTGGGTTTGTCAGTGTTTGACCTTTTGTCAGCGTTGACCTTTGAAGCTTTGACACACTTATAAGCTAAATGTGAACAACTACCACAAGTATAACAGACTTTTCTAGACATAACTCTAGGTCTAGAAGAAAAGAAACCTGTTCCATTATCACTAATTTGGCTTTTTGGTGACCTAGTATTTCTATACATTTGTGCATATTTAATGCTAGGTTTTCTAACAACGTTTGAGCCAAGGTCAACAGTCTTGCCAGTGATTGGGTTTGTTACTTTGATAGGGGTAGGCTCATTTGGACTATCACTAAGCATGCCACCCTTGACAAACAAGGTAGGGTTGGCTTTCTTCCATCGGTCCAAATTAGTCAACTTCTGCCTATATTCTTCTACTGGGGTAAGGACTCTTGGTGGAGGAATAAATTCCTCTTCTTGGAGTTCTGGTAAACCAGTCCAAGATAAGTCCTTTCTTTGGACACCATAGAAGTCCCCAGTTGGTGGTGGAACACCAGCATACTCTTTCATCCCAATCCCAGTCATATCCCTAGAACCCCCTTGTTTACTAACATATTCTCCTAGGGTTTTTGAGGCTTTATCAAATCTCTGAATTTTAAGATCTATATTATCTTTATTTTTGATAGCCTCATCTAACTTAGCCTGTAATTCAGCATTGAACCTCTCTATGATGTTTCTAATATCAGTACTAGCATTTAAATCATGTTTTAAGATATTGATTTTATCTTTTAGGTCAAGCTCAATTTTCTTATACTCAGCTATAGTCTTTTCAGTTTGAGTAAGAGCAAGTTGATAGTTAAGCAACTTGCATCTTTCATTACCCATATATGTTGACAATCTTAAGACTTCTTTGTTAAGTCTTTCAGTATTTAGACGACAACCCTTACTACAAAAAGCATCATCATATACCTCATTGTCTGATGAAGATGAGGAGTGTGCCATGAGAGCATAGTGAACATGCTCTTCTTCTTCCATCTCAGCAACCAAAGCTTCATTCTCTTCCTCATCGTTATCCAAATAGCTCCAGTACCATCCAACACCATCAATTTCTTGCATTGCAACCATGGGCTTGGGACCCTGAGCCTTAACAATTTGGCTTGAGGGTTTTCGAGCATCAGATCTTCTTGGAGATCTGCATTCTCTCATAAAGTGTCCCATACGATGATAATTATAACACTCAACCTTGGATTTATCAAATCCAGCAGTGTCGTTAGCATTAAAAGTCATCTTTTTCTTGAATCTTCTATTCCATCTGTTTGCTCTTATACTTGCAAGAGCCATATTCCACTTTATGTCCATCTCCTCCAAATGCTCATCACTAATTTTCTCAAGGTCCTTATATGTAATCACTGAACCATTGGGCAATGAAGCAATGTATCTACACACAGTATCCAGTTCAATACCAGTAGGCTTAACTCTTGGTGAGTCAATTTTGTATGTGTCAGCGTCTGAATGTGAGGCATTGACAGGATATCCGGTGTTGACACAAGTTGATCCAGTAACTGGGTGCATATATGACTCCTTTTGATCAAATTGACCTTCACTATGTCAGAAGAAGGCCATGTTATCATTGGTAGACTTGCTTCCATGATCCAAAAGAGTTTCATTCTCTATCAGCCTTAGTTTATTGTAAACATCATCAAAAGTAGAACTTTTGTGAGTGTTATTAGCAATTATAGACCTTGCTTCAATCTTCCATACATCACCAAGGCTTTTAAGGAAAGTGGAGATAATATCAACATCACCAAGCACTGTTCCCATGAAGGATAGCTTGCTTGTGATGTCTACAAGTCTGCTTCTCACACTACTTAGCTTCTCATTAGGTTGAGCTTTAAAAACAGCATACTCATGCAAGAGTTGTTTCTTTTTCTCTTGCACAGTATCAGCATTACCACCATAAGCAACTTCAAGGGCTGCCCAAAGATCTTTTGCAGACTCATAGCTTCTGTATTTGTGCTAATTTTCTTGTCCCAAAGAGAGTTTCAGAATGCTTAGGGTTTTCATATCAACCCTTCTCTTTGCTATATCCTCAGTTGAGACAGCTCTACCATCTTCAGGTTTTTCTCTTCGTTCCTCTTCAGTATAACCTTGAATAGCTGTTCTTGCAGCAATGGCAGCTGCAATCTTTTGAGCCTTATTGAATGTGTTTCCATATTCAATAATTTCCCATAGAGTGTAGTCATGGATTTGTAGATATTGCTCAAAGTTAAACTTCCACAGCACAAAATTGTCTGGGTCTAGCATGGGGATCTTGATGTTGTGGTTTGAGGAGGAGGAGGAGTTTACTTCTGGGGTAGACATGATGTTTTTAGGGTTTTGTGAAAATTAAGGTTTTTGGTAATTTAGGGTTCTTGTGTTCTTTAGATAAAAGTTTCTCAACAAGATCTGATACCACTTGTTGATCCCAAACTTAGATCGATTTAGCTTGTGTAAACGAGATTAAATCAAGTTAAACACGTAGAGAAACTTTGTTTGTGTATAAAACAATTTAAGTATTATGCCGAATTAATACTCAAACAAGAACACACAAAGAATGTAAAACAAACTTTCACTTGATTTGATTAGAACAAACTTGCTTATAATGAAAGTGTTAAACGTATGAAAACTTATATGAAACAAAACCTAAAGGTCTTCTTTTATAGACATAAGAAGCCTTGTACAAGAGTCTACGTATCAGCTATTCTAGATAAAGATAAATATAGAAAATACATTGTTGATCCTATCTTTACTAGAAATAAACTAGAAACATAATACGCGTAGACTAATTCTTTCTATAAGTGCTTGACTTCAACCTATCAACTCTTGACTTCTTCCTGTCTACGCTTGATCTGTCAACGCTTGTTTCCTTCTTATCAACGCTTGTTTTCTTCTTGTCAGCGTCCAAGTGTACTGGCTACATTTTATTCCAAACATATCAAGTGGGAATGTACATCTTTATTTACTCATTATAGTGTCATGTGTTGGTAAATTTTCATACTAGTTTAACTAGTTTAACTTCTTTACTTGTCAAGGCCCAATAAGCCAATTATAGGCCCATTACCTTCTATTAGTCCATCTTATACTTTTAACATCAGTCCTATGCTTACATGTTGGGCCCAAGTGGGTTAAACCCAATTAAGCAAGTTTATTAGTGTTTAGCCTAATTAGTTGGATTAATAGTCCAATAAGGCTAATTTGGCCCGTTAATGTCCGTATGTTATAAAGCTCGGGTTTTATCGGTTTTTACTTGTAATATGTACTTATATATATCAGTATATGAGTTATAAAAAGTTCACATTAGACGGGTCCGACCATCTAAGTTTTAATTGACGAAAACGTTAATTTTACGGTTTTAGCCGAAAAGACGTAAAAATCATGTTTATAGTTTTAGAACTTATAAAACTTATCAAATTGCCATTTTTATAAAATGTCTCATTTATTTATTATTATACATACTTATATAAATGATATATATAAGTTAGTGGATTTTAAGTTTACATTTTATATATTATTTACTTGAGTGCTATTATAATACTATATACTTTAATTTTCACAAATCTGATTTTTACTTTCACTTTCACCATTTTTACCATATCTTGAGTTCTACAAGGAGATAGAAGCTAATCTTTGGATGAAATAAACTTCATATTATGTTTTACAAATAACTTAGAATTAGCCACTGATCAATCCAAGTCTAAGTATCCCTAACAGTCCTCACAAAACAGACTATTCAGATTGATACATCAAATTTTGTTTTCATCATATCTCACTCATTATAAAGATTCCATTGCATGGCCAACTCTCACATGTGTACAAGACTTAATACTTACTTTATATTGATTTCACTATGACATTTATCAGTTTATCATATGGTTGCTTACTGTTTTTATACAGCCAACTATTTTATGCATGATTTAACCATTTTACATATAGTTTTCAATTTTTTTTTATCGAAGTTTATCAACACATGATCCCCACACCATATTTTTATCATAATATATCATCATATACATATATATTAAGAAAGAAAATACATGTTCACATATTCAAAATATAAGAGGATAGGAAGAACAATCTCTATACCACCAAAGTGATGAAAAGATGGGGTTGGTGATGAACAAGACTTGGTTTTGGGTAACCAATCTTATGAGATATCAACACCACTTATAGGATCACCAAATATTTGTAGACTTCTCCAAAAATCAGCACTTGATCTCCATGGAAACTCCTTGCTAGTTGTTAAAATCACCTCTAATCAATATATCTTCAATGGGTTTTCATCATATGTGTAAATAACATATGATTTATGGTTGAAACAAGATCAAATGGGGGTTGTTTTGGGTGAAGAGTGGACGTTCATAGGGAAAGAGTTGAGAGAAAAATGGTGGTTTGCATGAGTGTTATGTGAGAGAATGGTTCTAGTTAGTAGTTTTAAGGTGTGGATGGTTTTGGTGCAAGACTAAGGACATGTGTCCTTAGTTAGCTTAACAATTTGACACACATAAGGTGTGTTGTTGAAGCTTAAACCATCCCATATTGGGGGTGGGGCAAAACTTGTTTTGTCTCATCCGCAATTATTTACGGGTACTCCTCGATTCTAGTTTCCTCGATTTGCGTGCCCTCGGGTCGTTTTACGAAAAACGTTTTTATAAATTATGAATCAACGGCACAAAACAAATCTAATAAAAATTATCTCAACAAAAACGGAGTTCAAAAACATAAATACGTAAACCTAGGGTTTCCGGTTTAGTCGGAAAGGCTGTTAAATTATTCACGTAAGTCCTAATCTCTTCTCGTAAATTTGTGAGTTTATGAACCAACACAAATTTAAAATCCTAAAATAATATTCACGGATAAATTTATTTCCTAAAATGTCGGACTGTCACCAAAAACGGTGTATGTAAACGTAAGCACGTAACGTAGAGTCCTCCGGTTTAGACGTAGTCGATGCTACTTCAAGACGTAGACCCAAATTTCTCCGCATAATGAGTGAGTTCATAATATAACATTAAAATAATATTTTTAAATAATAATTGAGAATAAAATATCAACCATAAATTGACAGATTGTCACAGCATTTACCCCTAAACAAGATCTTTGTCCCCAAAGATCAATTTATCTTACTACTCGATTCTTATAGAGTTAGAGCCATGTGGGTATTTCCTCCACATTCGTCTTTTCTCTCTCAAGTGTAATTCAATACAATACGCGAGTTTCATCAACCATAACTACGGGAATAAGATCAGGCTTAATGTTGGCTTACTTTCTCTATCCATGATGTTCACGGGTTTTTGATGAATGCAACTTTTCGCCGATCTTAATTTCATTAAGAAGTATTCAGATTTTCACTTGATAAATATTTTATCAAGTTCGATATACGAAACATAATTCACGCAGCCCTTGAAGTCCTAGGGTAGATCCAGCTTATATGCCTTTAAAACCAATCTTTTACATTATCTCAATGGTCCTATACAACGGGGACTTATTTCCCATGATCTTTCAGATCATCAATTCATTTTTCCAAGGTGAAATTTTTTAGCATAACTTCGCTACCCATCCTGCACTTCAAGATCTACATTTCATATTCACATAACCACCTGCCCAATAACGGTAGTTAATAATCAGATCCTAATTTCAACAATCATTTCAGGTCTCGCGGGTCGGGTATTTTGTAAGGCTAGGTTTGTCACCATAGGAAACCTTAAACCTAAAAGACATGTCCAACTTACAATCGGTGTATGTCGGGTGTCTTCATCCCAACTCCTTCTTACAGATGCTCTCACATTTAGATCCTCACAAGATTCGATCTCGATCCTAATACGAAAATTATCAATGATAATCTCTCCAAAGGAAAGCGATTATACGGTTTATTACCAAAGGTCAATTATTCAAACATAAAACAACACTTCTAGTGTTTTGTATCGTTACTTTACATCGTCCCTTCGATTGGGATGGTAAACAGTACTCTCATCAAGGTTCGTTGTCAATGAATTCTGAGCAAATCTCTAGAAATTCGATGCGAGGATCTCGATAGAGATGATCGATACAGGCACACTATGTTTACACAACTCCTTTAAATACAAATGAGTCAATTTCTTCATCGAGAATTTATCATTAACATGAATGATATTAGCAGATTTGGCCAGTTTGTCGACGATGACCCAAATCGAATCAAATTAAGATGATGACCTTTTCAATAGTTAGACGTTTACTAATGTTTGAGGCGATGTCTCCCTTCATAATTTGCCATCAGTACAAATTCTTCAGATAAAGATTCATTAAATCAGAAATGGCATGAATAGAATACTTAATCTTATGAGATTCCAACATGACTAAATCTCAAAATCTCCATATTTAAGAAACCCAAGTGGCCTTTTAAACATTTAACGCCATCGGCTTCTCATTTATAATGGTTCACATTAGCCGCGAACCCCTTTTTATTATCTATATTATCCTTTTTACAAGCATCAGCTATATTTTAAATTGTTCGGCAATTTATTTTGCACAGTCATTATTAAGGAACACATCCTAATTGGTTCTTTATCCTTTTTAGATAATGCGTCGGTATCTACATTCACCTTTCCTGATGAAATAATTATCATGACCGTATTCATTAAAAATTTATTTCTTCACATTTTCTAAGTTTTTGTTTCGTCTCAACTATTATCTTTATCCGTTTTGCTCAATCCGACGTCTAAAGCGTCTATAATTATTACAAGTAATTAAATAATAAATATTAAATTTAATGAAATGTAAACGTAAAAAGTTTTAAATTTTCTCAGTTCGACCAATTATAGAGAAATGTTCAAAATAAATTTGAATTTAGTTAACACGATTTTTATTGATTTATTGAAAATAATTAGTAAGATTCGTAAATGTTCGAAAAATCTTTGGTTATACTTTGGTCAAAATTTTCTAAGTTGAAAAGCAAAAATTGTCGTTTCAAATTTCAAGTCATGGTTTAAATGGTT
Organism: Glebionis coronaria; assembly: GCA_025667525.1. Classification (NCBI taxonomy): domain Eukaryota; kingdom Viridiplantae; phylum Streptophyta; class Magnoliopsida; order Asterales; family Asteraceae; genus Glebionis; species Glebionis coronaria. The sequence goes on along the minus strand of CM046875.1, from coordinate 317,309,956 downwards.
TCATCAATCCATGTTAAGTTGTCTTGAGGTATGCACAAACATTTACCCCTAAACAAGAGTTTAGTTAAATGATTTGGGTATAAGGGAATGATCCCTTAAAAGTTCTTTTTGATAAAACATTTGTCAAAACATATTTGCACTTTCTTTTTGGTAAAACCCAAAGTCTTAAATGACTTCTAATTTTTGAAGAGTCAATATATATATCTTAACATCATTAATCAAACGGTCATTTTACGTAAAGGATCAAGCCTTAAATCACTTGTTAAATATTCAAGGTAAAGGTTTTCATTGTTCGGCCAATTCAGGGCAATCTATATATAATTATTAACTCCTTCTTATTCTTAGAAACAAACAAATGATCCTTAATGATCACAAGCATGAATTTATCAAATTACAGCCTACACACGTGATTCACCAAATTTATGGATACTACATGTGCATTGGTCAATCCAAGCGACATCACATGAAACTCATAATGTTCATTGCAAGTTCCGGATGTAGTGATTGGAATAGATAATCTTCATTGCGGACGCGAAGATGATGATAACCATGTCGTGGATCAAATCTTTAGAACATATGCTAGACCCTTGTAAATGATCGAACAAATCTTTCATCTTGGGTAATAGATATCGATTTCGATTGTCAATTTACTTAGTTCACTGTAATTCAACAAATATAAGGAATAATAACACCATAGCTCTTCATAATGACGAGCTTGGTGGAATAAAAGCTTTCTCCGTAAAATCTCTCAGTTTTACGGTAAGTCTTTTAATTCAAATGGTGCTGACGAATAATGCACATGCCACAGGTGCAGCACCAGGAATATAATCAATACCAAATTCAACTTGCCTTATTGGCGAAAGTCTAGGTAATTCACCAACAAATACCTCCTAATGTTTCAGATAATAGAAACATCTTTTAATACATTTACGTTAAGTTCTTTCTAGATTACAAGATCTATGACAAGTTCATAACCATTCATGGTATAATTTCAAATCTAAATGCAGGATATGGTCATCCATCAAGAATTATTTAGATCACTTTTGATAATCAACATCTTATCTTTTAGGGAAATTCTACTCGAGTTCCCATCAATTAAGACAATGTCGTCATGTCATAATCAACCAATCCGTTCTACTGGAACTATCAACTTTATAATTTTGTCACCGTTGATAAGATGTGAACTTCTCAAAAGACTAATAATACTCATAATCCTTCACAAATTCAAGGATATCAGGAGACATAACCACCATTAAAAGAGTAAGGTCAACGCATAATCTACGCTAGAGAATTTCAAATCAGATACAGACGAAAACATTAACGAATATGAGTTTATCCCATGTTTTCATGAATTGAGTACGCATTCGAAAGCTCCTCGGATCGTTACCCAGGTCATTCAAATGAAATGTAATCAAAAGAAATGATAGGAACGTCGATACACCCAGTCGAGTATTAATATTCGATAATCAGATACTTTTCCTAAGAATCTCACCACGGGAGAATTGGACAAGAAGGGGATATCAATTGTCAATGAAGACAATATCCACAGATGAGTAAATTCGACTCAGAAAAATAAATGATACGGGCACATATGTAGATGTTTCTAACAATATGTCCCTATTTTGCACTTCTTGTAGATCTCATAAACATTCAATCTTTCACAACTTCAAAGAAAACGTAGCGTTTATTAATAATTTCATGGTGACTACTAATCAGCCTTGCATGGTCCCTTCCAAATTGTATGTAGGCGCGCAACTATATACAATTTCAGGATTAACGATACAATACTCAGTTCGTCAAAACTTTGTCCTTATGTTTAAAATATATATACGCATGCTTAATTAAAAATGAATTTACAGAGATGTTCTTTGTTATAAAAACAATTAAGTTTTCCAAGGTGTTTCATAAACAACTTTATTTCGATAACGAGTATCTATAAGTCCCACTTTAAATAATCCATATAGTAATAAAAATTCAATCTTTATCAATGGATACTATTGTATCTTATAAAAACAATGAGTGATCTGCAAAGGAGTGATGAAAAGTTGTTCACCAAGAACTAACTACAATATATCAGGAAATGAGCTTAGCCACATAATCATGAGGTTCATGACCTCGATGGCACTCAGGAATACAAAGAGAATAATCCACAACGTAACTCAAATCGAGATGAGTTCTTGTTCAATGGTTGCATCACTAACTCGATCATTAGGATGAAGCAATAAAAGATAGATAACACTGATACATGTAGGATTTAGCAATCAAACGTAGTCTTTTCATTAATCACAAACAAGTCAAAATTGTATTGTAACACATTACGTGTCGCTATGTCATACAATTCCATGAACTCATCCTACCAACTGATGTCTCAGTTAAGTTAGGGATTTTTAAAAGATACCACAATGAATACTAATCTACATGGGTCATTAGGTGTTCCAAATGTCCCGAAAGATCCATCGGTCCCAATTTTAGAAGAAGATTTCTTCGATTTATTTCTTGGACACTGGGCTTCCTCGTCATTGGACAATTTCCTAGGAACAATCCTTAACACGAACCAACAATCATTTAAAACCTTATAATTCAATCACAGGGTTTAACGACATTCTCTTAACAATCTCATATTCCATACGAGTTAAATTTTATTTCGTTCAAGTTTCTATCAATCTTGTACTTAATGCGATATCCTACCTCATTCTCTAATACTTTCAACCTTATTCTTAGACCTTGAAAGGGCAATAAAAGCTCAATATGAATAACACTTAATTTCCAATCCTATAGCTCTTTCAACAATAGTTATCAAATGAGTCACTAGTATGAAATGACTCACACATTCCATTAGACTTCTCGGAAAGGTACAAGTCGCATGAGGATTTTGGGTAATGGTTCCAATGACAACCTCAATTGCAACATTTACCTTTTCGATTTCAAATTTAAGAATTAGGTGACAGTGAATCAGATGACACCTTTCCAGGTGGTAAGGTTTTGTCAAACTCCACTCTATAAGGAAAGATCGTCATGACATTGATATCCGATTTAATATCGCCAATTCTTCTTCAATATCACAATCAACTAATATCTACATTTCTACGAATATCAACCATTTTTTTGTGATCATAAATATCCACAACTTGGTTTAGATCTGGAATAGCTAGAATTTCCTACGGGAATAGCTTCGATTGATTTGCTAGGGGAGTTAGGGTTCCTTGTGACAATCTACGTCGTTTAAATATCTCGTATGAATATTAAAATAATAATCAAACCATCATGTAATCAAATTACAACATATATTTATAATCCAAGTTATATATATATATATATATTAAAATAACACTTCTCAGTCTGGCCTTGTCGGTAACTCGGGAATTCTTCGGCACCGTTATAGTCAAAAGATTTTTTAGACATTTTTAGAAAAATGTTTATAGCTAAAAGATTTTGAAATGTTTTATTCAACACCTTGGTTTTAAAAAAAAGTTCGTTCTCTATAACGAGAGCTGTGATACCAAACTGTAACACCCCCAAATATACACAATTCAATACAGCGGGAGAGTTGTTGGTGTTGCGGGATAACACATTACTCACATCATAGACAACGCTTAAAAATCGCGTCGTTTAATAATAAATCATTTCCATTCATAAATATCAAATTTACATAGGTCCCAAGTCATAGTATTTCATACATGTTTTACAAAGCATTTGAATGGAAATTATTATTTAAGTGCGGGCCATGAATTCTTGTTGTCTTCCCGAGAATTACCTTCAAGTACCTGAGACAAAACATGTTAAAAGAAAAGGTCAGCGATAACGCTGAGTGAATTCATAGAGTTTAATAAAATCATTAATATATCATCGGTATATAATTATTACCGAAAATAATTTTGTACAAATCTTTGGAATAGGCCATAAAATAGCCAAAGTCATTTTATACAAATCCTTATCAAAAAACCTAATATAAGCTTTTGCGTTCAAAATCATTATACGAACCACTGTCGTAAAAACATCATACAATACGTTTTATAACGTTGTATAGAGTTAAATAAAAACCGTTATATGAATATGGTTATGTAAAACCAAAACACGAACATAATATCAATAATAAGACCCTGTATTGCTAGTCAGGCAATATATCGTTATTCAGTGCGTATAGCTGTATTTCGTTATTTGGATTATTATAAGCCGCATGACATTGTTACCTTACTATACCAAACAACGGGTAGCTAACCCGAAACTCAATTTGCCCATCTAAGTTAGCGTGTTGTCCCAAAAATCACGCTATGGAAATCTTCTCATACATAAATTCGCTTACCAATCAATGTGGCACGACGGGGATCAACCGTCAAGGCGCGAACTGGGGTGATCGTCCCCAAATAGTACTATTATATGCAAAAGCATCTACCAAATCTCGGTAGTTCACAATTCATGCTAATGGGACTTTTAGTGACATAACCTAACTTTAATAATCCATTTCATTTCATTTATCGGGTCATATAATCATTCATCGGGTCATATAATCATTCAGGTCTAAATCAGTAAACAAATAATTGGGAAAAATGGTGTCCTATTTTATAAAAACTAACATGTTATCTCCCTCGCGGGTTTATAAGACATTTCATAAAAACATTTAAAAGAGTGCGAGGCTATGAACTCACTTTGATTGGGAAAGGCGGTTATCGGCGATTTGGATGTACGGTACGTGCTTCAATCACGGAAACCTAGACAAATAATACTCGTCTTAGACTCTTGTCCAATGACTTTATAAAAACAATAACTATGTATATATATGATGATTTTATAAATATGATGATTATCAAGTGGGATTGTACATCTTTATTTACTCATTATAGTGTCATGTGTTGGTAAATTTTCATACTAGTTTCACTAGTTTAACTTCTTTACTTGTCAAGGCCCAATAAGCCCATTATAGGCCCATTACCTTCTATTAGTCCATCTTATACTTTTAACATCAGTCCTATGCTTACATGTTGGGCCCAAGTGGGTTAAGCCCAATTAAGCATGTTTATTAGTGTTTTGCCAAATTAGTTGGATTAATAGTCCAATAAGGCTAATTTGGCCCGTTAATGTCCGTATGTTATAAAGCTCGGATTTTATCGGTTTTTACTTGTAATAAGTAATTATATATATCAGTATATGAGTTATAAAAAGTTTACATTAGAAGGGTCCGACCATATAAGTTTTAATTGACGAAAACGTTAATTTTACGGTTTTAGTCGAAAAGACGTAAAAATCATGTTTATAGTTGTATAACTTATAAAACTTATCAAATTACCATTTTTATAAAATGTTTCATTTATTTATTATTGTACATACTTATATAAATGATATATATATAAGTTAGTGGGTTTTAAGTTTACATTTTATATATCATTTACTTGAGTGATATTATAATACTATATACTTTAATTTTCACAAATCTGATTTTTACTTTCACTTTCACCATTTTTACCATATCTTGAGTTATACAAAGAGATAGAAGCTCATTTTTGGATGACATAAACTTCATATTATTTGTTACAAATAACTTAGTTTTAGCTACTGATCAATCCAAGTCTAAGTATTCCTAACAGTCCTCATAAAATAGACTATTCAGATTGATACATAAATTTTGTTTTCATCATATCTCACTCATTATAATGAATCCATTGCATGGCCAACTCTCACATGTGTACAAGACTTAATACTTACTTTATATTGATTCCAATATAGTATTTTATCAGTTTATCATATGGTTTCTTACTTTTTTTATACAGCCAACTATTTTAAGCATGACTTAACCATTTTACATGTAGTTTTCAATCTTTTTATCCAAGTTTATCAACACATGATCCCTACATAGTATTTTTATCATCATATACATATACATTAAGAAATAAAATACATGGTTACATATTCAAAATAACAAGAGAATAGGAATTACAATCTCTATACCACCAAAGTGGTGAAAAGATGGGGTTGGTGATGAACAAGACTTGGTTTTGGGTAACCAATCTTATAAGATATCAACACCACTTCTAGGATCACCAAATATTTGTAGACTTCTCCAAAAATCAGCCCTTGATCTCCATGGAAACTCCTTTCTAGTTGTTAAAATCACCTCCAATCAATATATCTTCAATGGGTTTTCATCATATGTGTAAATAACATATGATTTATGGTTCAATCAAGATCAAATGGGGGTTGTATTGGGTGAAGAGTGGACGTTCATAGGGAGAGAGTTGAGAGAAAAATGGTGGTTTGCAGGAGTGTTATGTGAGAGAATGGTTTTAGTTAGTAGTTTTAAGGTGTGGATGGTTTTGGTGCAAGACTAAGGACATGTGTCCTTAGTTAGCTTAACAATTTGACACACATGAGGTGTGTTGTTGAAGCTTAAACCATCCCACATTGGGGGTGGAGAAAAACTTGTTTTGTCTCATCCCCAATTATTTACGGGTACTCCTCGATTCTAGTTTCCTCGATTTGCGTGCCCTCGGGTCGTTTTACGAAAAACGCTTTTATAAATTATGAATCAACGGCACAAAACGAATCTAATAAAAATTATCTCATCAAAAACGGAGTTCAAAAACGTAAATACGTAAACCTAGGGTTTCCGGTTTAGTCGTAAAGGACGTTAAATTATTCACGTAAGTCCTAATCTCTTCTCGTAAATTTGTGAGTTTATGAACCAACACAAATTTAAAATCCCAAAATAATATTCACGGATAAATTTATTTCCTGAAATGTCGGACTGTCACCAAAAACGGTGTATGTAAACGTAAGCACGTAACGTAGAGTCCTCCGGTTTAGACGTAGTCGATGCTACTTCAAGACGTAAACCCAAATTTCTTCCCATAATGAGTGAGTTCATAATATAACATTTAAATAATATTTTTAAATAATAACTGAGAATAAAATATCAACCATAAATTGATGGATTGTCACAAGTTTATTCAGAAAACTAGCAAAATTCAAGCACCTAGCATTGATTAATTTCTTGATCATTTTTCTTGAAATCAGTTTCTAGTTGTAGCATAACATCCATAGAACAAGTTTGTAACAGGAAATTCTACAGTTTGCATTTTTGAATGAGAAATAAGCTTTTCAATAAGCCAATGACCAAATACATGTTTCGGATGTAAAGTATAATTTGATTTCTTGAATCTTCATTTCCACTTCATAAATGTATTAGTTTTGTTTCACAAATCTTGAAAAATCTGGTCAACGTTTGGTCAAATAAGCCCATTTCAACTTAAAATCATATTCTAGCTTATCCAGTTAATCATTTTTAAATTAGAAAGACATTTCATACTCCTTGTAAGCTGTTTAACAAGGTTGAGCATTAAAATCAAGTTGTGGATGTCTGGATTACTTGTTAGCTTATACTTGGCTTATGAGAATAAGCTATCTTGTGATTTTTGAGCTTTTAAGCAGATTCCTTGCACAAGTCTAGCTTATTTCGAATTTTAAACACTTTGAAAAAAATTAGAGCTTATTTGGTCTAGTAATAAGCTCATACGAGCTTATTCATTTGTTTAGCCCGTTTTTGTTAAAAATTCCTAGTTAATTGCACTTTAGTCCTTGTGGATTCTAATTGTTTTCATTTGAGGCTAGTCTTACTTGTTTTTAGGGTTTTTAAGTTTACAGCCCTTGTATTTTCAGTTTTTGTCAATTTTAGTTAGAAAGATTGTTAATTGGTTAAAGTAGTTATTAGTTTGTTAGAAATTTACACTTTTGGTCCTTATAGTTTCTGAACTTTACATTTTAGTCCTTTAACTTTCATTTAGTTTACATTTCAAGAACTTATACTTTTATGCATTTTAACTTTGGACTTTTGTGAATAATACTTGGTATTTGCAAAGTGTTTTACGGATACGTAGCTTAATATTTTTCACTCTTTTTACGTGTTGATTGAAATAGACATAGACTTCCAAATACACTAACAACCAAGAACAACTAAAGACTTGAGATTTTTAGGAATTTCAATTTGTCAAGAGTCGAGAGAAAACGAACTTCAAAATACTCAAATTTAGTTTACGTGTCCATATGGAATGTTTGCCTATCGTAGATTTCCATTCGGATATTGCAATGCACGCGGAACCTTTCAAAGGTGCATGATGGTTGTTTTCATGACATGATCGAGAAGACGATGGAAGTCTTTATGGATGACTTTTCCGTGTTTGGTAGTTCGTTCACTTCGTTTTTAGGAAATTTGAAAGATATGTTGACACGTTGTGAGGAAACCAACCTTGTGCTCAATTGGGAAAAGTGTCATTTTATGGATAAGGAAGGAATCATCTTAGGGCACAAGGTTTCGAAATCAGGGATTGAGGTAGACAAAGCTAAGGTAGACGTCATCGCCAAATTACCTCATCCCAAAACCGTTAAGGGAGTTAGGAATTTCCTAGGCCACGCGGGCTTTTATCGTCGATTCATCAAGGATTTTTTAAAGATTTCTCGACCCATTACACATATCCTCGAAAAAGATGCTCCTTTTGTCTTTAACAAAGATTGTGTACGAGCCTTTGAAATCCTCAAGAGGAAACTTACCGAAGCTCCCATTCTAGCTGCTCCCAATTGGAACCTCCCTTTTGAACTTATGTGTGATGCAAGTGTTTACGCTATTGGGGCCGTTTTGGGGAAACGTCATGAAAACCACTTCTTGCCTATCCACTATGCTAGCAAGACGATGACCGAGGCTCAACTTAAGTATACCACTACGGAAAAGGAATTCCTTGCCGTGGTGTACGCATTTGAGAAATTCCGACCTTACCTCTTCTTGACCCAATGCATAGTGTATACGGATCACTCGGCAATCAAGTATCCCATGGCTAAACAAGATGCAAAGCCGAGATTGCTTCGTTGGATTCTCCTCCTACAAGAATTTGATTTCAGAATCATTGACAAAAAAGGAGCCGAGAATCAAGCGGCTGATCATCTTTCTCGCTTGGAAGATCCTCACCAAAGTGTGTACGAGAATAAGGAAATCACTGAAGCATTTCCTCTCGAGACACTTGGTGTAGTGAATTCTAAGATTGACTCATCCACCCCATGGTTTGCGGACATCGCAAATTACCATGCGGGCAACTTCATCATTAAGGGTATGACGACTCAACAAAAACGAAAATTCTTTCGTGACGTCAAGTTCTACTTTTGGAACAACCCTTGCCTATTTCGGACTTGTGCGGATCAAATTATTCGACGTTGTGTTTTTGGCACTGAAGCTTCTAATATTCATATAGCTTGTCACGAGGGACCAAAGGGTGGTCACCATGGTGCTAGTCTCACGGCAAAGAAGGTCATTGATGCTGGTTTCTTTTGGCCTACTATTTACCGAGATGCACATGCACTGGTCAAGTCGTGTGACTCATGCCAACGACAAGGAAAAGCCTCACAAAACGATGAAATGCCACAAAACATCATCCAAGTGTGTGAGATCTTTGACGTTTGGGGAATTGATTTTATGGGGTCGTTCCCATAATCTCGTGGTAATAAGTACATCCTTGTCACCGTTGACTACCTATCTAAGTGGGTGGAAGCTAAGACTTTTCCCACGAACGATGCTCGCGTGGTAGTCAAGTTTTTGAAGCAATTGTTTTCTCGGTTTGGAACCCCTCGTGCTATCATAAGCGATCGTGGAACCCATTTTTGTAATGACCAATTTGAAAGAGTTTTAAAGAAATATGGGGTTACACATCGGCTTTCTACGGCTTATCACCCACAAACGAGTGGGCAAGTCGAGGTTTCAAACCAAGCATTGAAGAGGATCTTGGAGAGATCGGTAGGAAAGAACCGACAATCGTGGTCGGATAAGTTAGACGATACTTTATGGGCCTTTCGTACCGCTCAAAAGACGCCCATTGGGTGCACTCCTTACAAGCTTGTGTATGGGAAGAATTGTCACTTGCCAATTGAACTTGAACACAAAGCTTATTGGGCCCTAAAGCATTGTAATGATGACATTGATACCACGGGAAAACACCGGAAAATGAAATTAAATGAATTGGATGAATTAAGGGATATTGCTTATGAAAATTCATTTATTTATAAAGAGAAAACTAAAAAGTTTCATGATTCTAAAATTAAAACCGGGTTTTTAACATTGGAGATCAAGTGTTGCTTTTTAACTCAAGATTGAAAATCTTTTCCGGCAAGTTAAAATCCCGTTGGTCCGGTCTATTCACCATTACCCATGTATTTCCATATGAGACCATCGAGCTAGCTCAAAATTATGGTCCTAATTTTAAGGTGAATGTACATAGGTTGAAGCACTACTTTGGTGGGAAAGTTCCTTCTTTGAACTACCTCGACCAAGTCACCTTCCCCAATGATAACTTGTATTGAGGGGATCGAGTCAAGCTCATGACTCGGTAATCAAAAACGAGGTGCCTCGTGGGGGAGTGCCATGCTTATCCATGTACATATTATCGCTTTCTAATGTAGCTAAAGTGAGGGGATTTGTGCCCTTTCAACCATTGTTTCGTGGTTCTTTGTGAATTGTGGTTTTTAGATGATCATTATCTACACGATTGGAGCCTCTCGTGTTCGTTTTATGGGAGCACTCGATCGTTTACTTTGAAGAATTTCTCGATATCCATATGATATATCCTTTGATGTTATAACCTTAAGTTTATAGCACACTTCATAAACGGCTATTGATTTAATGGTTCCACCCTTTCCAGGCTAGATTAAGCATTCGACTACGTCTCTAGTATGGGGGTATCCTACCCTTAGACTCGAAACATTAAGGACAATGTTTAACTTTAGTATGGGGGTGCATAGATACTTGCCTTGCCAAACCTTCACGCTTTCCAAAATTTATCTTTTTTGTTGCAAAATAAGGCTAAAATGGCTAAATTTTAAAACTTTTCTCATGTTTTATAAGTGTTTGAAGACACGAATGTAGATTTTCCGATGGCGAGAATAAGAGTAATTTTTGACTCGATCGTGCGTGTTGAGCACTTAGCTTCGATTCCTTAACTTTATATTAGGCTAAGTCTCTTAAATGAGGACTAGAAATGATATAGTTAATTATAAGTTACTATGCTAAACATAGAGTACTCGTATTCTTCCAAAAACTCATGTGTTCTCGTTGTTTGCTTATTCTCCCTTCGCTTGTATATATATATTTTGCTAATAAGTATTGGCTTAGCGGTTTAGTCTTGATTGTTGGTTTCTAGTCTTTTCTAGTAGCTTCCATGTAATTAAATTGTGAAGACATTAAGGTATCACCAGCGTCACGGTTTTGAAGTATTGGCAATCCGAATAATCGAAAGCTTCACCTAATGATAAGATTTCAAGTGCTCACCTAAATCAAGCAAACATTTTGAAGCTCACAAGACCGAAAAATCTATGCGAAATTGAAAGTGAATTATGAGGATATACGTCGATGGCCATAATAAACACCTCATGGAGAGGTTAAATAAAAGGCAAGGAAAGACCGAAGTCATAATAAATAATTCATGGCGAAGTTGAATAAAAGATGGAGGTAAACCTATGATAATAAGGCCCATCCGTTAGGGGGCGTATAAAAGTCTTGGTAATAAGTCTCATGTTCAAAACAGTTATAAAACGTGTTTATCAATCCTTCTGATTGACTTAATTTTTTGTGTTGGAAATATGTTTTTCCAAGGAAAGTCTCGGTCACATCATTATTAGCATAGATCACGAGCTATAGACTATTTAGGATTTTATAACTTGGAGTGACCTCCCTTTGGGGGAGATTGTTGGAAATACGTTTTTACTTATTTAGAAAGGATCGGTCACTCTAATGATATATTCAAGTATTGGGCTCGTGATCCATTATGTAAACATATAGTCCATATAGCCCACATGTAGGGTATGCTATATATACCCCCTCCTAGCATGTTAGGAGGGGTTGCTCATTTTGTATTTTCACTTTCTCATTCAATCCAACCTTCTTTCTCTCTTTCTCTCCTTTCTCTCTATAGCTTTCTCTCTCTAGTTCTTCCATTTCCTTTCCATCTCAATAGATAATTCATAACTTTCTTAATCCTTAGAAACTATGGACCTACAATTGGTATCAAGAGCTATGGTTGATTCTTAGGATTGACATTTTTTTATCTATTGATTTATTGGTCAATTTTTTTTTCATTTTCTTTTGCTTTGATTCCGAATATGGTAAATTTTGATCTATTGATTTGGTATAATCTTTGTGATTGGTCAAAATATATATCAATTTTTTTCACATCAGTATCAAAAAAATTTGTCCATCAACTGATTATCAAATTATTTTCATATTCGTATCCCTAAACACATTATCATTTTTTTTCTAAATTATTTTCATATCTGTATCCCTAAACACATGATTATCAAATTATTTGGTTCCGACTCTTATCATTATTTTTTCTTATCATTTTTTTTTCTTAATCCGTATCAGTAATATTTTCTCCCATCAACTTCTTCTGCTTTCTCTGCTATATCAGTTTTTCATCAACTTTCAGAAACAGTATTCCGGATAAGCATTATAAGTTTTTATTCCGGATAAGCATTATAAGTTGTTTTCAGGATAAGTGGTTTAAGTTGTATTCCGGATAAGTGATCAGAAACTGTTTTCCGGATAAGCTTTTGATGGTATATTCCGGATAAGCCGTACAAAACTCATTCCAGATAAGCTGTAGTTGATATATTCCGGATAAGCTCTCGAAGTCGTATTCCGGATAAGCCTTCGAACGCATATTCCAGATAAGCCTTAGAATATGTATTCCGGATAAGCGTTCGAACACGTATTCCGGATAAGACTTCACAAAACCTGCCCCTCACAAGATTCAAATCTAACGGGAACCGAAACCTCTCAACACAACTCTCGGTCAAACTCACAGACTCCCTCACCCTCGACTCCAACAACACACAAAATTAAAACCATCCTCTTAATCTTAAACCAAATCTCACGACTCAAACACAAAACAAAACCAAAAACAAACTGATAACCCAACTAAAACCTCAACCCAACACCCACCCTCGACTCTGACTCACACTCGACTCGACCCAACACCTAACACACGGACTCGACCACCTTCAAGACTCGACACACATATTTTGACTCAAACTCCAATTTAACCTTCTTTCTACAATTTGAATCACACAAAAGTTGTAACACACCCTCGACTCACACCCATTCTCTCGACACATACTCTGACACATAAACACCAAAAGAACGCAAGATCTCAGTTTCAAAAACATTCATCGATCCAAACCGAAAATAAAACAAACATAACACCTACCCGAGACCACTTAGGATATTGAAGCCAGTAAATTGCTTTGATCTTCAATCGTTGGTGTGCATGTGATAGTTGGCTTGTGAAGGTGTCTTGAAGGTGTTTTTGATCTAAGATTGTGACTGAGAGTATTTGAGTGTATCGGTGCGATTACAAGAGTTGAAAACAAGTGTATACTCATTTTGGATGATGAGTTTAAGGTTTCTGATGATCTTTTGATTTGGGTTCTTCGATATCTAAGATTTGATTTGCTTTGGTCTGGGATTGAGATTGTTACAGTCATTTTGGATTAGGTAAAGAAATGAAGGGGGCGGAAGTTACTATGAGATAGATTAGGTTTGTGAGATTTTGAGGATTGAATAGAGAGACGAAGGAGTATTATTTTAGGTGAGAAAGTGATTCGCAGAAAACAAGAATATTGTTTGGGGAGATAAATAAGTCAGACGGAGGTTTTAAGAAAATAGATATGCCATAGTTGTCTTTGGGAAACACGTGTATCCATTTTTGGTTTACGTTGGAGATATCAAGATTTTTTTACGGTGGATTAATCAAGATTTTGTATTTTTGTAAACTAAAGGCAAAAATTGACCGATTCTTTCTAAACATTCAAAGTTTTTTTAAGTAGGTCTACAATTAAACATTCAAACAGATCAAACGTGTATATTTTTGGTTTATGACATAGTTGTATTTGAAAAAAACACGTGGATTAATTGACCGAGTCTTTCTAAACTAAAGGCAACATTAAAGGCAAAGTGATCATGATTTTGTATTTTTGTCAAGATTTTAAGCTAAGATTAATTGACCGAGATTTTTGTGTATCAAACTAAAGGCAAATTTATCAATTTGATATATTTGGTTTTTTAGTCTAGTTAATTTTGTAATTGATATATTTGGATTTGGTCCTTCGGGTTGAGGCGGGTATATCAAAAGAATCAAAGTGGTAAAATATTTTTGTGACAAGATTTGAAGACAAATATCGAGACAAAGTGACAAAAATGTTTGCACGAGACCGAGAAAATTGGCTACATTTGAATTTTTGTTTGTGACTACGAATTTTATCGGGTATTAATATTTGGATTTGAAGACGGATTGTTATCGATCAGTAATCCTTTACATCATATTTCATCAAACTGTCATTGAACTTGAAATGGAATCGTTGAATTCGACAGTTCACGAGGGAGAACTGCAAAACATGCAACTCAAAGAGATCAAATTGCGTCAAAAAACATTGGAAATCTTTCACGAGCTCAAGACACATCTTGCAATTCTCTATCCGAACAACATGACCGAACTTCCAGCCATAGTTCAATTGTTCTTTGGAAAAGTGGATAATTTCAAAGAGAATATTTTAAGTAATTTGGATGCATTACAGTTGCAATTTGAAAGGGAGAATCTTCATGAGGTTAAAGTGAAGATATGTCTAGAAATCCTTCGCACACAATTTAAGGATTTCTTTGCCTCAACAATGGAACCTCCTTTTGATTATTAGACTCTAATCTTTCACCAGATTTTAAACTTGCATACGGGTTGCCAGACTGAAACCTTTAGAAGTGGTTTACTCAATCACATCAATATACTTGAGAAGTGTATTGAGATCAGGTTAGTTAATTACAACGAGATACGGTTGAAAAAGGGTCAGATTAAAAGAATCAAGGAGTCGTCTAAATCATTGCATGAACATGAGAGAGAGACACGCTTCACGTTGTCGTCAAAAGATGATCAGATCTGCCCGGTGCAAGAAATAGGTGCCAGTTTGGTCGTCAAGGTAAGAAATGGCAAGGAATCAGGAGGAACGCATGGAACGAGCAGCAAGTCACAAGCACTAACTGTTCAGGTGCCAAGTTTCAACAATATACAGCATGTTGAGCATTCTGAACCTAATTATGCCAAACATGGGATGGAAACGAGTGATAGCGATACCAGTTCCAATTCATCCGATGTGAGTCATCATGATAAGTGTCTTATTACTGCTTCTTTAAATAATTATGATTCTAGGATTAAAGAGCTTTAAACGATTTTAGCTCAGCAATCCAAAGAGCTTGAGGATGCCAAAATTGAATTTTCAAAGAAAGCGGAAAAATTTGAAACATATTTTGAAAAACTTGAAAAGTCAAACGTTGTTCTTGAACGAAAATTGGATCAAACTGTTCTAGATTCTAAAGCTGAAAAGGATAATATTTTGAAACAAATTAAGTTGCTTGAATCTAAGTTGGCATCCCAAGATGAATTGCTCAAAGAGAATGAGACTTTAAGGGCTCAAGTACAGGAAAAGGTCTTTGCTATAGCTGCGTTGAAAAACGAATTGAGGAAAACTAAAGGAACTAGTGTGGACAATAAGCTTAAAAAACCATCAATCTTGGGGAAACGACCTACAAATTAGTTCATTTGACAACTGACTGCATTTATATCCGAGCGATCAAAATCCTCGAGACCGCGGTTTGCCTCCCAAGTTGATATGGTTCATCTTTCTAGACCAGTCACTCCACTATCTAGGCCCAATGTGACTAAAACAGCTTCTGCAAGACCTAATCACATGATTGCCTCTAGTCTCCCTAGATATAGTCCAAAGAACACGTCTCAAACTAGTTCAAATGACATTCGCCATACTTTTGGTCTAAGGGAAGCTAAGCTAAAGACACAAGTAAGAGATAGGAATTTCAAACCTAGTCAGATACCTTCTAGATTACCCAACACTTCTAACCGTAGCATGTCACATCCTAGGAGCATCAATCATCTAGGAATTCTAGATCTTACTCGGACATTAAATATGCTACTTGTTAAACATGTAGGAAATGTGTCTTTAAAGCCAATCATGATTCTTGTATCAAGAAATTACTTAATGAGGTGAACTCCCGTGCTAGACTTAAATCCCAGTGGGTGGCTAAAATCAAACCCATTGGTAAAATGTGGCACCCCACTGGTAGAACTTTCACTCTTGTAGGAAACGAGTGCCCTTTAACTAGGATAGTCTCTGATTCTACTAAGACTACTAGGGAGGAAATTGAAAAGGAAACATTTGCGAACTAAGACAAGTGATTCATCTCCTGGCACAAGTAAGGCCAACTGTGAACCCCCACTTGCTTCTAAGATAGATATCGTTAACCCGTATCAAAGAATGCAAATTCCTCGAGAGTGCAGGTACCAAAGAGGATGTTCCAAAAGAACGAAGCGGTCCAATCATTATATACCATTCAATTAAGGACACTCTCAGAGTTTGGTTGCTGAAGAAGCTGATATCTAAGAAACAAGTGTCTCAGGGGACTCGCAGTTAAGTTATACATGATTTACAGTCACATTATAGTCTGTAACTCGATCATCAAAGAAAGGGAAACTTATCTCGTCAACGATAACTTACCCTCACAACGAGAAATTAATTTTTCTCGGGCATGATCTTATGTTAAAAACATTCGTAGTTTTTTAAGCTCATGCACAAAGGCTTACAGTCGGATCACAGATTGTAACCCGTGCTTCAAAGAAAGGAAAGTTTATCGCCGACGATAAACTTATCCTCATTAATGAGAAGTTAAATTTTCTCGGACACGAGCTTACATTTAAAACTATTCAACGGTTTTAAGCTCGTGTATAAGGACTGACAGTCACATTACAGTCTGTAACTCGATCATCAAAGAAAGGAAAGTTTATTGCCGATGATAAACTTATCCTTACAACTAGAAATCAAATTTTATCGGACACGAGCATACATTTAAAACTATTCAAGGGTTTGATGAGACTGTATTTATACATAGTCTCATCGTCCAAATCGGGCTTAAAACGCTTAAAATATCATCAAAATACCCCAATATATGCCTGTGTTTGTTCATTGTGTATTTTAGGTATGGATATCGTGAATTCACCAAAAGATCAAAGGAATCAAGCAAAAACGAACACGGAAAACGAAGCCGCACAAAGAACCGGACCCGAATCATGATTTTCCTATCAAGTCCTTGAAGTTTGAAGAATTGGCAAGATTGGTCCCTCTACTTTGGAAGACTTGTCATATTATACCCTTGTGAATACTCAAATTACACATTGGGTCCCTAATATTTCAAGAGTATACACATTTGGTCCTTGAAGAATGCTTCTATTGCATAAAAAGCCCTTTAAACAAAGTTTGGATATGCATGTGCCAAAAGTGACAAGTTGCTAAAAGATTTTACAAAGGAAAATAGTTTATTAAGCTGTTTTATACAAAGTGATGAAACCTTGGAAAAGCAGGGGGGTCTTTTGCCATAAACAAAACCCAAACCCACCAAATACCCAACCATACCCGTTTTACCCACCCATATTACCACCTTAACCCGACCAAGCCCAAAACCCAAGCCCAAGTCAAACTACCCAGTCAACCACCCACTAAAACCTGTTTTATTATTTAATTAACTTTTTAAACCCTTATTTTATTATTAAAACAGGTGGGTAACATCTTTTTCACCCCTAAACTTAATCAAAACACACACTAACACACACACTTATGAATGATCAACCCTAATCCTAATCATAATCAAACGAAAGGGGTTTTATGTGAGATCCTCCAGATCTTTGATTTAGCATGCCCTCATCCCATCCCACTCACAAAACAACTCACCCGTGACTCCTAGTGGGGCCCCCGTCCTCCCCTGCTTCACCAAATATGGCAACATTGGAATATTATGACTCCATCAACAGCTCACATGCTCTCCTTGGTCCCCAAGGATAAGATGAACGCCTCAGATTGGTCCAACAGTCAACATCCATCACATGGGTCACTTTTTAGCTTGGAGACCAGATTCAAATTGAGGATCCAAGAGAGCATATTCTACAGCATCAAAGGGCACTTTGGGGATTCATCTAGCTAGGTTTTACATTCTAGAATAGTCTTCTTTGTAATATAAATAGATTAGACATAGCAGTTTGCTATCTTGGTTCCAGTTCTTATGTAAACTTTTTAAGCTTATTAATGACAATGAAAGGTTTTCAACTTTGCATATAACTGAGTTCCCATTTATCTGTTTTCTAAGATTAATTGCAAATTAGTTTAAAAAGTTTCCAAGTTTTAGCTTATCAACACGTTTTTCAGAATTGTTAAAGGATTTGTTGATAAATACTTTACAAACTTGGATGAGCTTTTTGAGGAAGTGAAAGTGGAATCAAAAAGCTCAATCCAAGGTGTTGTTTAAGTAGTTATCATAGGTTTTAGTTTATTGCTTTCAAAAGGTTTCAAGTAAAATCCATTTTCAAGTTTTTTTTATTTAAGCAAAAAGCCATAACTAGCTTAATCAATAAGCTAGCTTATTAGCTTATTGCTTTTGTTATCAGTTCACCTCTTTGGTTATTTTCCTTGTCCAGGTTCACAAAGTGACAAGCATCCATCATTCCATTTCCCATTTTTTTTCTTGTTTGAAGATATTTAAAGCCTAGGGTCCTCTTGGATTCCTACAGCAGGCTATCTCTACTTGCTCTCATAAGTTCTCAAAAGCACTCAAAAGCCCTCAGTAGAAGGAAATCAGCCAAAGGTATGGAGGCTTGAACCCTATTGAACGTTTTCAGTTTTTTTGGTGCTTATGTGAAATTGGAGTGAAATGATTTGTTTCTTGTCCTTAGATGTTTAGTTATGCTTATTTAGGTCTCTTATGCATGTTATGATAGTCCTTGATCAGTATTGAATTGATTTGAGTGTTTTTGTTTTGAAAATTTCCATTTCTGATTTATAAGGTAGTGTTTGGATTTGCAGATTAAGCTAGGAATTTATGAGATTTGTGGTTTAAAATCAGTCTATAAACACTTAGGTTGTTAGTTTGTGTAGCTCTCAGTATTATAGGTTGGATTTAGACAAGGTTTGAAGCTCATTGTATGTTTGCATTTGGTATTAACCAAGCAAATCTGTTTAGTCATCAAAACTGCTTGATTTTAGCTTAAATCTCCCTTCTATTTTGCATGTATTGTTAGATTATTAGTCCATATAGGGTTTGTGACCATTTGTATGTGATTGGGTTGGGCATTTGTGAAGATTTGGTAAGCCAAAATTCGTCCAAGTGTCAATTGAACCAGCAAAAGGACCCATTTGCACCTTCCTGTTTATCAGTGACTGATCTTGCCCATTTTTGTGTAATTTTTGAACTGTGCTTGTGTGTTTTTCTGCTTAGCTTGACTCCCCACACATCCATGAGTGTGGGGGTGCCTTTGTTGCCATTTAATTCCAACAAACAAGAGCTTTCCTAAGCTCCAAACCACCAGACCCATTTTTTTGTTAAGTCAGTGGGAACAAGGTTCCCACTGCTAGTGCATTTGTAGCCACTGCTACACAAAAAGACAGAAACAAGAAAAAAGGTCACTATCACATCTTGATTTTTTGTTTTTAGTGGTGTTTTTTAGGAGTTAGGATTTGATTCTTTTTGCATTCTTCTTCTTTTTAAATTTCTGATTTTCCTGTTTAGTTTATTTTGGTGTTACTGTTTATTTTCTATTTTTTATATTTAATTGCATTTTAAATTACTTTTAATTAGGCTGTTTTTGGAATTTAGTGTAGAAAAATATTCTTTTTCATTTTATACATTTTCCTAGGTTTAGAATATTAATTTAAGATTTTTAGTTTAAAAATTAGTTACTGTTCACTTTTTAATTATTTTTTATAATTAATTTAAGTTAATTAGGGTTTAATTATTAAATAGTTTTGTCTTTTAGTGCAAATTTTTACTTTTTTCAAACTTTTTCAATTTTCTACTGTTCATTAGGGTAATTTAGGATTTTTAAAATTGTCAAATTAATTTTGGCATTATTTTATTATTTTCAAGGATTATTTTAATTTAAAAATAGTTTTTAGTGATTAAAAAATAGAAAAATAGTTTTAAAAATTTAGAAAAAATACTTTTTAGTCATTAAATAATATAAGTTAGTTATTAGTTCAATAAATTAATATTTTGGGCATTTTGTTAATTATATTTAATTTTTGGGCTTTAATTAGCATTAAAAATTGAATATTTAATTAATAAAAGGTTTAAAAATATATTTATTGGATTTTTACTCTTATTTATATTATTTTAGACTTAGTTTAATCTTTTAAATAATTTTTAGGTTTTATTTTTATTTTTCGTCACGTTTTACGTATTTACGTTCGCGTTTTACGTCAACGTCGTAGTTTTAATCGTAGTCGTAGCTCGTCTTTAATTTTTCTCTTTCTAAACCAAAAACGACACTAATCCAAACATTGTTATTTTATATATTGGCACATTAATCCACACACCTCCTTCGAGAACGAACTTGGATATTATTCGATTTGTCGGTTTTTCATTAAATCGTCAAGTTTAATACTTGCCGCACTTATACGTTCTTTTTCCTAAAAGACGTATTTACTACCCCTATCATTTGGCGCCGCTGCCGGGGAGGTGTTTGTGTGCCATTATTATTAGTATCGTGTTTGTGTGAGTAGTGCGTTTTAGCTTTTCATTTTTTTGGAAAGCGTGAATATCGTACATACTCATTTTTGTTATTTTTTCTCTATTATAGTATAATATCCAAATAAATCGTGTTTAGTTTTCCTAAATTAAACACAAAACAATCTTTTACTATATTGTAGATATATTGGTTTTCGTTTTTCTTGTGAATTGATGTTGAGTAAAACTACACCTTTAGGAAAAGGATGCAATAAATAGGGCAAGTGAGCACGACGATTTAGGAAAACCGTGTGTGAATGACCCAATTAAGTTCGTTCTCAAGGAGGCTAGTGTGTTATGTGTGTAATGATTTGGATTAATTTGTGATTATATTAGAAAAAGAAGAATAGAAAGGGGATTAGAAGAGAGTGACGGTTATGAAGACGGATTTAACTAAGTCTAAAAAGGCGTACACGTAAAGTCGTAAAAACCACCAAATTTAAAATTTAAACCTAAAAATTCCTAAAAATCACCAAAAATCCTTAAATATATTCTAAGAGTTTATAAAAAATCAAAACTTGCAAAAACCTTTTAATTAATTAGATAATGACTTTTTAATGCTAATTAAAGCCCTAAAAATCAAAATTAATTATTAAAAAGCCCTAAACAAGATTTTCAAGTTTGTAAACCTCAAAAATACTCTAATTAAGCTAAAAACTATTTTTCAAAATTTTAGAACCAATTAAAACTATTTTTAAATAATTAAAAACTCCTAAAATCAATTAAATCTTAAATTAATTATAACAAATAATTAAAAGACCTAAAAAATATTTGGAAAGTTGCAAAAATCCTAATTAAGTATTTAGAACCTAGGAAAAATATAAAAACCTAGAAAATCAGACTTTTAATTTTTAATAATAAAATAATATTAAAATAATATTAAAAATCCAAAAATTATAAAAAATTCTAAAAACTTGCAAACTAGCTTAATTTAACCTAAATAACTCAGAAATGAAAGTGAAATTACCTAAATACCCCTATTGGGCCTAGAAAATGGGCCAAACCCAAAACAGTCCCTTATTGGGCTTAATTAAGGCCCAATAAGAAAAAGTGCTCAAAATAAGCTCAAAAAGCACAGGTTGACTCAAAATTTGATTTTAAACAACTTTTCCCAAAGGCCCAAAAGCTGAAAATGTGAAATAAGCTAACTTATAATAAGCAGCTTATTCTTAATGGGCTTTTTGGCCCATTAAGCTATAAGCTGATGCCATAAGCTAAAATTTAACACACAACCTTCTTTTGACCTAACAAAGACTTCTGTAAAAATAAATTTCAAATAAGACCACTCAATAAGCCAGAAACAAGTCAACAACTTATTCACAAAACGACAAAATAGTCGTTTTTATGATCTAGACCACCTCAGAAGCTGATTCAAGTTGCAAAATGTTTCTTTTGACAAAACTAAGCTTAAAAACCAAAGAACTTTCAAATAAGCACACTCAATAAGCTGGAAAATCAAATTAGCACTTATCTTAAAAGTCAAACAAGTTGGTTTTCTAGTGAAAAGTCAAAGTCAAAGTCTGATAAGCTCCAGTTCACTTAAATGGGTCAAATAATGAAGATCTATTACAAAAAATAAGTTGTTGCAAGTCAGAATAAGCTAGAATAGCTTATTGATAAGCTGATGATAAAATTGCACTAGCAGGGGCTAGTTTTGGATGTTGAGCAGTGGGAACTTTTCCCACTGCTTGACTATTTTGACTTGTTGTCTTTAGTGACGTTTTCTTGGATTCAGTTTTCACAAAGGCACCCAATTGATCTTTGGATCAAAAGGAGTCAATAACAAGCAAAATAACACAATCACAAACAGCCAATTGATACAGTTTAATCAATTAATCACCAGACATTGCACAGACATGAACAATAAGCAGTTTAGCATTCAAGAGCAGTTTTAGCACAAATCAGCCAACCAAATTCAACCAAATGCACGCACAAGCTATAATAAACTCCAATAAGCAAGTCTAAACAAGTTTCATGCACTGGTTCAAAGAATTAAGCAAGATCCAAGCTATGAAAGTTACTGATGAACACTACACATGCAGTTTTCTACTTTTGCTGATGTATTTGACACACAAGCCAAATTCAACACCTCAAATCTTTCAAACAGGTTATGTTAACTTTGTTTAAACCACTTTTATCCCTAAGCATGCATACACACTAAGTGTTCCCAAAATCCTAGGTCTAAACAAGCAGAAACAAGGTCTATATAGCAGATTGATCAATTCAAGTGTTCAAACCCAAAAACTTGCAGCAAAACACTCTCAAACAAAGGTATATCAGATACAAAGCATGAACAACACTTTCCCTTTACACAAAATCAGATTACAAGCATAAATCAGTAGACCCAAACACCCCTTTAACTTTTTCAAATCAAGATTTTCAAAAGCAAAACAAGATTTCAGGCCAACCAAGCATCAATTAACACTCAAACAAGTGTAATAAACAGATTCAAGCAAGAATAAGCCACAAAATTCACAAGAACAACAGTTTCATACAAATATCACCAAAAATCACAATTTATGCAGATTTGGAGATTAAGTAAGCAAACCTCATGGATGTACATCCACACCCACGAATTTTGAGCTTATGTGCTAGCAAGAACAAGCACAAGCTTCCACAAAAGCCTGCTAAGATTCAACAAGGGTTAAGCACAATAACATGAAAAATCAGAAACTTGGAAAAATCTTGATTGATGCAAACTTGTTACCCCACACTTGATTATCCCCAAGTTATAAGCCTCACCACACCTTAACCAACTCAGTTAGGATGCTATGATCAGCCCTATAGCCCAAGAATTCCAAGATTGGAACAAGACTTAGCAAAATATCAAGAAAATGAGGAAAATATGCAAACTTGTGCACACTCCTCTTTTGAAAACAGGTTTTGAACTTTAAGAACTACAAAGCATATAACAAATGAAAGCAGTAAACAAGAGTGGCCAATGACTTTTCTTCAAGATTTCAAACTCAATTTCATTAAACTTGAAATAGGATTTACAGAAACTTGAACCAAGGAAAAATCAAAAGCAAAAAAAAATGAAATGAACTAGACCCTTTATATAGAGGGTGTACAAGGTCCTAGAAGGCTGAGATACGTGTAAACCCTAATGCTTAAGTCCCAAAAATTACCTTGAGGTCTTTGTCTTCTTCTTGAATCATGTGACTGAATTTGGACCCTTGTGAAGATAGCTGGCATGAAGTTGTGATCAAATGGCTCATAAGATGCTTAGAAAGTAAGCATGAATGTGGGACGTTGGATTGTGGCCCTACTGTTTGTCTTCTTCCTCTCTTTGTAGCAGGGGAGGCATGTGTGGGACAAGTGAGTGATGTGGCAAGTAGTATTAAGGTTGGGTTGTGTTTATGATTAGCTTAATCATAAATTTGGAGCAGATTAGTGTCTAATTACAAGCCATTAATAAAAACCCAATTTGGATCAAGAACATGAATAGTGCATGTTTTAATCCGTTTAAGTTTTTAAACCAGGTGTTAGGCGCCATAATTAACTTAATAAATTAAGTTAGTTGTGAGTGGATGATGATGTGGAAGAAAGGAGAGCTGCTATTGGGTGAAAAGAGATAGTGGGGCACGTGGCAAGAGCTGGTTGGTCTAGGTAAGTTTATTGTCTGGCCCCTTTTGGTCCCTCCTTTCCTTCTTTCTTGTCACTTGCAAACAAAATTCTATCAACGCCCATTTAAGCCTTATCAACTTTTGACTTGTTACATTTTTGGCCCAAAAACTTTCACAAAGTGTAATCAGGGGTATTTCTTGCCATAATTGAATTCTTCAAGGGCTGGTTTGGTATTTTCTTCAATGATAATGGTCTAGACTTGTATGATTGTCATCTTGGAGGACTGAAATTGCCAAGTCTTGATAAATGAGGGACCATTTTTGCCAATTGTTGAAAGTTGAGGGTCCTTTTTGTAATTTTGGATTTTTCAAAGGACCAAACTTGTCATTTCTTGTACTTTGAAGGACTTCATGATATATTTGACTTTGTGGATGATGTTGGTTGACAATTTAGCTTTGTTGAGGGGCTAAACTTGCCAATTCTTCAAAGTTAAGGGCCCTTTTGGTAATTTTGACAAACTTTAGGGACCAAACTTGTAATTATGAGGATAAAAGGGTATAAAGTGTCAATTATTCATAATTGGAGGACCCTTCTTCATAATTCTTCAAATCTTCAAGGGTTGATCTTGGGAAAGTCTTTACTAGGGCTTGGTTCATTGTGCGGCTTCGTTTCCCGTGTTCGTTTTTGCATGTTTCTTGTGATCTTTTGTCATTATCTCAATATCCGTACCTAAAATACACAAGCAACAAACACAAGTATATATTTGGGTATTTTGATGATATTTAATGCATTTTAAGCCCTATTTGGAAGATGAGACTATGTATAAAAGCAGTCTCATCACTCCCCCATACTAAACCATTGCCGTGCCCTCACGCAATGCTAGAATAAAGTATCAAAGCATCTCCAAAATTCATTTTATTCACTTTATTGGAATGATAAACTAGCTACACTACTATTATTACTACCACTACATGTGTTATAGACATAATGTATGATTTTCATCGCAACATGGGACGTTTAGGTTCATAGAATAAGAACACGTGAATGCTTCGTTAGAAATAATTTCATCGTCCTCGATTTTCACTCTAATTCCATGCCAAGCGTGCAACGAGATCATTGTCATTATAAGTTAGTAATGCTAACACTACTCATATGCCCTAATCATGTACTTATCCTCCCATTATTCCTAAGTTGTATCTCTTATATTTTATGATGTCTTGAATGTTTCACGAGGATACATTGTTTGACTTATGCGATAATAGAGATTTAGGTCTAAAAAATAGAGTCCTAACGGTGTAACTAAGACCATCAAATCAATAACCCCTCCTAATAGACAACGATGTTAAAAAATTAAGTTGACAAGAAGAATCGATAAACACGGTTTTATAACGGTTTTGAACATGAGACTTATTACCAAGACTTTTATACGCCCCCTAACGGAAGGGCCTTATTATCTTTGGTTTACCTCCATCTTTTATTCAACTTCGCCATGAAGCTTTTATTATGACTTCGGTCTTGCCTTGCCTTTTATTATCCGCCTCATCGGTGGTTTTATTAGCCAAAGACGTATATCCTCACGCTAAAGCGAATTTTGGATCTTTAAAGCTTCGAAGATTAAGGCTTGATTCACTTCAATTTTGCATAGATTTTTCGCCTTGTGGGGCTTCAAATTGTTTGCTTGATTTAGGTGAGCACTTGAAATCTTATTATTGGGTGAAGCTTTCGATTATTAGGGTGCCAATACTTCAAAACCGTGACGCTGGCGATATCTTAATGTCTTCCCAATTTAATTACACGGAAGCTACTAGAAAAGACTAGAAACCCAACAATCCTAACTAAACCGCTAAGTCAATATTTATTAAGCAAAAAATATTTACATGCGAAGGGAGAATAAGCAAACAACGAGAACACATGAGTTTTTGAAAGAATACGAGTACTCTACGTTTAGCATAGTAACTTATAATTAACCCTATCATTTCTCGTCCTCATTTAAGAGACTTAGCCTAATGTGTAGTTAAGGAATCAAAGCTAAGTGCTCAACACGCACGGTCGAGTCAAAAATTACTCTTATTCTCGCCATCGGAAAATCTACATTCGTGTCTTCAAACACTTATAAAAAATACGAAAAAAATTTAAAATTTGGCCATTTTTAGCCTTATTTTGCAACAAAAAATGATAAACAAAACGATAAACTTTGGAAAGCGTGAAGGTTTGGCAAGGCAAGTATCTATTCACCCCCCATACTAAAGTTAAACATTGTCCTCAATGTTTCGAGTCTAGGGGTGCAAACACCCCCATACTAGAGACGTAGTCGAATGCCTAATCTAGCATGGAAAGGGTGTAACCATTAAGTAATAGCCGTTTATGAAGTGTGCTAAAAACCTACGGTTAGAACATCAAAGGATACATCATGGATATTGAGAAATGTCTCCAAAGCAAACGATCGAGTGCTCCCATAAAACGAACACGAGAGGCTCCAATCGTGAAGATCATGATCTAAAAACCACATATCACAAACAACCACGGAACAAAGGTTGGAAGGGCACAAATCCCCACACGTAAGCTACATTAGACTAAGAAAGCGATAATATGTACATAGGATAAGCATGGGACTCCCCCACGAGGCTCCTCGTTTTTGATTACCGAGTCATGAGCTCGACTCGATCCCCTCAATACTAATTATCATTGGGGAAGGTGACTTGGTCGAGGTAGTTCAAGGATGGAACTTCCCCTCCAAAGTAGTGCTTCAACCTATGTCCATTCACCTTGAAGTTAGGACCATCATCTTGAGCTAGCTCGATGGTCCCATACGGAAACACTTGAGTCACGGTGAATGGACCGGACCAACGGGATTTCAATTTACCGGAAAATATTTTCAATCTTGAATTAAAAAGCAAAACTTGATCCCCAATGTTAAAAACCCGGTTTTTAATTTTTGAATCATGCAACTTTTTAGTTTTCTCTTTGTAAATCAATGAATTTTCATAAGCAATGTCTCTCAATTCATCCAATTCATTTAATTGCATTTTCCGGTGTTTTCCCGCGGTCTCCATATCATCATTACAATGCTTTAGGGCCCAATAAGCCTTGTGTTCTAACTCGATAGGCAAATGACAATTCTTTCCATACACAAGCTTATAGGGAGTGCACCCAATGGGCGTCTTATGAGCGGTCCTAAAGGCCCATAAAGCATCATCTAACTTATCCGACCAAGATTGTCGGTTTTCCCCCACAGATCTCTCCAAGATCCTCTTCAATGCTCGGTTTGAAACCTCGACTTGCCCACTCGTTTGTGGGTGATAAGCCGTAGAAAGACGATGTGTAACCCCATATTTCCTTAAGACTCTTTCGAATTGGTCATTACAAAAATGGGTTCCACGATCGCTTATGATCGCACGAGGGGTTCCAAACCTAGCAAACAAACTTTTCAAGAACTTAACTACCACACGAGCATCATTAATGGGCAAGGCCTTCGCCTCCACCCACTTAGATAGGTAGTCAACCGCAACAAGGATGTACTTATTACCACAAGATGATGGGAACGGCCCCATAAAGTCTATACCCCAAACGTCAAAGATCTCACATACTTGAATGATATTTTGTGGCATTTCATCTTTTTGTGAGGCTTTTCTTGTCGTTGGCATGAATCACAAGACTTCACAAGGATTTGTGCATCTCGGTAAATAGTAGGCCAAAAGAAGCCGGCATCAAACACCTTCTTAGCCGTGAGATTAGCACCGTGGTGACCACCCGTGGGTCCCTCATGGCAAGCTCTAAGGATGTTAGAAGCTTCGGTGCCAAATACACAACGGCGGATGATTTGATCCGCACAAGTTCGAAACAAGTAAGGGTCGTTCCAAAAATAGAACTTGACGTCACGAAAGAATTTTCGTTTTTCTTGAGTCGTCATACCCTTAACGATGAAGTTACCCGCATGGTAATTTGCAAAATCCGCAAACCATGGGGTAGAAGAATCAAGCTTAGAATTTACTACACCAAGTGTCTCGAGCGGAAATGTTTCGGTGATTTCCTTGGGCTCGTAAACACTTTGGTGAGGATCTTCCAAACGAGAGAGATGATCGGCCGCTAGATTCTCGGCTCCTTTTTTGTCAACAATGGTGTGATCAAATTCTTGAAGGAGGAGAATCCAATGAAGTAATCTCGGCTTTGCATCTTGTTTAGCCATGAGATACTTGATAGCCGAATGGTCCGTATACACTATGCATTTCGTCAAGACGAGATAAGGTCGGAATTTCTCAAATGCATACACCACGACAAGGAACTCCTTTTCCGTTGTAGTGTATTTAAGTTGAGCCTCGGTCATCGTCTTGCTAGCATAGTGGATAGGCAAGAAGTGCTTTTCATGACGTTGCCCCAAAACGGCCCCAATAGCGTAATCACTTGCATCACACATAAGTTCAAAGGGGAGATTCCAATTTGGAGCAACAAGAATGGGAGCTTCGGTAAGTTTCCTCTTAAGGATCTCAAAGGCTCGTACACAATCTTCGTCAAAGACAAAACGTGCCTCTTTTTCAAGAAGATGTGTAATGGGTCGAGAAATCTTCGAGAAATCCTTGATGAATCGTCGATAAAAGCCCGCGTGGCCTAGGAAACTCCTAACTCCCTTGACGGTTTTGGGATGAGGTAATTTGGCGATGACGTCTACCTTAGCTTGATCTACCTCAATCCCCGCTTTCGAGACCTTGTGCCCTAAGACGATTCCACTCTTAACCATAAAATGACACTTTTCCCAATTGAGCACAAGGTTGGTTTCCTCACAACGTTTTAACATTCTCTCAAGGTTCGACAAACACGAAGTAAAGGAATCACCAAACACGGAAAAGTCATCCATGAAGACTTCCATCGTCTTCTCGATCATATCATGAAAAATAGCCATCATGCATCGTTGAAAAGTTCCCGGTGCATTGCAAAGTCCGAATGGCATTCTACGATAGGCAAACCTTCCATATGGACACGTAAACGTAGTTTTTTCTTGATCACGAGGATCGATGGGAATTTGGAAGTAACCGGAAAAACCATCTAAAAAGCAATAGAAATCGTTTCCCGCAAGACGCTCCAACATTTGGTCCATGAAGGGCAAGGGAAAATGGTCTTTTCGAGTGGCTTCATTCAACTTTCGATAGTCAATGCACACTCTCCATCCGGTCACGAGTCTAGTGGGAATCAACTCGTTGGCATCGTTTGGCACAACGGTCATCCCTCCCTTTTTAGGGACACAATGAATAGGACTCACCCAAGGGCTATCGGAAATAGGGTAAATCATTCCCGCGTCAAGGAGTTTAAGGACCTCCTTTTTGATGACGTCGTGAATTTTGGGGTTCACCCTCATTTGACTTTGGATTGTTGGCTTGAAATCCTCCTCCATTAAGATTTTGTGGGTACAAAACTTGGGATCGATCCCCTTAATGTCGGATAACTTCCACGCAATCGCCCCTTTGTGAGCCTTAAGAACATCGACAAGTGCGGTTTTTTCATCATTCGAAAGTTCCTTCGCAATAATAACCGGCAACTTGTCGTCCTCCTCCAAATAGACATATTCGAGGTGAGGAGGTAAATCTTTCAACTCGAGAATAGGTGGTTCCTCAAGTGAAGATTTGGGTTCGATACTCATAACCTCCTCGGGTGGAGGAAATGGGAAATCGTTAAGAAAATCCTTGATAATCGAGAAGTCCTCATCGTTGTCGAGGTCTTCGTCACAAGTACGTGGAACATTGCATTCTTCCAACGTAAAACCACCACCTTCAAAAGGAGTGAAGGTTGGTGTCGAGTTATCAAGAATTGGATCCAACATAGTGGGATTGCCACTAGTTTCTTCATCACCAAAACCTAGAACTTCTTGTGAAAATTCCTCGCAACCACGTCAATCATATCAACGAGGTTTATGGTTGCAACGGAATAAACATGAGAAATTTGAGAGTTTTGAGTTGCGTTTATAACAAGTTCCTCGTCGTTGAAACGTAAGGTGATCTTTCTAGCATGCACATCGATCAAAGCCATAGACGTATCTAAAAACGAACGACCTAAAATAAGAGGAACTTGAGGATCCGTGGGGATGTCAACAACAATGAAGTCTACGGGATAGTAGAACTTCCCCACTTTCACAAAAACGTCTTCCGCCAAACCACATGCGGGAATTGTGGAATGGTCGGCCAACTCGATAGACATTAGTGAAGGAGTAAGATTAGGAAGATTGAGCGACTTGAAGATTGCAAGTGGCATCAAGTTAATGCTAGCACCAAGATCGGCCAAGGCGAAGCATTCTTCCATGTCTTGGATTGCACAAGGGATCAAAAATTTACCGGGATCACCGACTTTTTGAGGTATGCGATTAAGATAAACCGACGAACAACTAGACAATTGGTGCAATTTCTCCTTGTTGTTCAACATACTCTTAAAGTTAGCGGAAAATCGAGGCATCATGACCAAGGCATCGGCGAAACTCACATTAAGGTGCAAATCACGAAACATCTTCATAAAAAGCTCAAATTGGTAATTGTCGCGCTCTTGACGTTTCTCCTTCCTAAGTCTTGATGGATAGGGCAAAGGTGGTGTGGGTTGAGGCATAGTAGGCATAGCCTTTGGAATCTCGGGTTCCAATGATGGTAATGGGTCAACCGTAGGTGTGGTATGAGCGGTACTTCGTGGGATTGGAACATGCTCCTTTTGGACCACCACCTCGGGTTCTTCCTCAATTGCTTCCTCCGTAGGAGCAATTGGTTGAGGAATCGGCTCCTTAAGTGTCTTACCACTACGTGTGGTAATCACTTTCATCTCACCCTTAGGGTTGGATATGGTGTTACTAGGAAGACCACTTGACGACGGTTTACACATTATTGCCTCAAACATAGACGAGATTTTATCTTCAAAATTAGATTGCCTCAATACGGCTTCGGTTTGCCTTTTCTCGGCCTTAAGCATCTCTTGTTTAATCTCATGTTGCCCTTGTTCCATTTTTTGTTGGTTTTGTTGCAACCTAGTGACATTTCCTTCCATCTTGTTGGTGTGGATTTTAAGTTCATTAGCTAACTCATTTTTCAACTCTTTCTTCAAGTCGTTTTTGAACTCGGATCTTAGGCTAATTATTTCTCTTTGAATGTTGTCAAACCTAGCATCATTTCCACTAGCATATTCAACAAACTCACTTGGAAGATCTTTCAATGTTTGCAAACTCTTGTTGTTATTTTGAAAATCATTTTTGTTTGAAACTTGATTATTAGCCCCTTGATTCCCATAATTTCCCTTGTTATAATTGTTCTTAAAACCAACTTGATTGTTGCGATAGTTGTTAGCATTTTGATTTGATCCAAAACCCGGTGGAGTCATTTGATTAGAGCGGGAAACTTGACCGTTTTGGTTGTAATTTCCCGTGTCCGGAAAGGCACTCGAAGTGTTACCACCGTTGGTAATGCACTCGGAGAAATCATGACCTCCACCACAATACATGCAAGAAACCTCAACCGCTTTAACCGTAGCGGGAGCACTTGGTTCACCAACTTTAAACTCAATCAAAAGTCCTTTCAACTTATCAAAAATCTTGTTTTCCAAGTTCGCCTCAATTTGGCAAGCATCGATGGTATTAGACAAAGAAGGTGAAGCCGAAGACGAAGCCTTACGAACACTAGACGTGCTACGAGGACTATACACCTTAGATCTATTTTCAATTATCACCAAAGCTTCCTCAACCGTTTTACACAAAAAATTACCACCCGCGGCGGCATTCAAATAATCCCTTTCATGATCATTAAGCCTATTGTAAAACGTGTCAATTTGATGCAAATCGGAAAAACCGTGATGAGGACATTCATGTAACATTTCCTTAAACCTATTCCAAGCCGTTGAAAAACTTTCATTAAATTCTTGTGAAAACTTTGAAATCTCGTTTTTCAAGTGCGTAGTCTTAGAGGGCGGAAAAAATTGGTTCACAAACTTAGACACGAGATCCTTCCACGTCAATATAGAATTGGGTGGCTCTTTCTCTAACCAAATTTTAGCGGGCCCCACTAAGGAATACGGAAAAAGCATCATCTTAATCGAGTCGTTAGACACATCCTTAAACTTGCAAGTAGCGGTAAGACGATTGAATTGGCGGATATGGTTGTGTGGATTGTCCTTCTCATCACCACGGAATTTGTTGTTTTGAATCATGGAAAACAAACCCGTCTTAACCTCAAAATTCTCCGCAAGGATAGCGGGAATCACAATAGCCTCTCCATAACCCTCGGTGGGTGCTTGAAGTAACTCCATCATAGTTCGATTCGCCATGGTTGGTGCTTCTCTTACAATGGGTTCGTCAATAGGAGACTCCTCACTAGAATTGTTTGGAGTGATGGATTTGTTTTTTCGTTTACGAGCACGTCTTGCTTGATTTCGAGTTAGCATAAACGTCACGTACAACGAGGGGACGAGCAAAGAAGATTCTTTTTGGTGTTTTGTATTTTTTCAATTTTTTTGTGGTTTTTGATTGTATTAACCTTTTTTTGAACTTGGTGAAATGTATTAGGTAGACAAAAAGTCCACAAATCTCCTCACTAATCAAATCTCTTGATTAACGAAGCCTCAAAGAATGAAAACGAACATGTGGAGTGAACGCCTTCGATGACTTTAGAACGATGGTGGAACACCAAATCGTTCAAGAGGGTTTAATCAAATTGAAACCAAGAAAATATATATGATACTTAGTAATACTTTGGGCGGCAAAACCCTCAATTCACTCTCACAATCAAATACTCACAAGCAAGCGGGGAAACGAGGCGGCGCGAAGCACTTAAGAGCCTTTTTCCTTAGGATATATTTTATAATATCCGCCTTATACCCACCTTATAGTTTGTATTTCCAAGATTAAGCTTCACGAAAGTATTTATCTATTTTTGCCTTTTTCTTTGGTTTGAGATTCGAATACAATGATTGGGTAATGACCTCCCAAGTCAAGGTTGTGATTGCTCACGTATTTGGAGTACTTGTGTATTTATTGTTCTACGTATACAATATAGTAATTATATTCACACAAAAACCGAAAAACGATAATACGTATTAGTAGAGTGCTACTAATACAAATACTAATTATGGTTAGTATAAAAAAAACAATGCCAAATCAAAACACAACACGCCTCCCCGGCAGCGGCGCCAAAATGATGTTGAGTAAAACTACACCTTTAGGAAAAGGATGCAATAAATAGGGCAAGTGAGCACGACGATTTAGGAAAACCGTGTGTGAATGACCCAATTAAGTTCGTTCTCAAGGAGGCTAGTGTGTTATGTGTGTAATGATTTGGATTAATTTGTGATTATATTAGAAAAAGAAGAATAGAAAGGGGATTAGAAGAGAGTGACGGTTATGAAGACGGATTTAACTAAGTCTAAAAAGGCGTACACGTAAAGTCGTAAAAACCACCAAATTTAAAATTTAAACCTAAAAATTCCTAAAAATCACCAAAAATCCTTAAATATATTCTAAGAGTTTATAAAAAATCAAAACTTGCAAAAACCTTTTAATTAATTAGATAATGACTTTTTAATGCTAATTAAAGCCCTAAAAATCAAAATTAATTATTAAAAAGCCCTAAACAAGATTTTCAAGTTTGTAAACCTCAAAAATACTCTAATTAAGCTACAAACTATTTTTCAAAATTTTAGAACCAATTAAAACTATTTTTAAATAATTAAAAACTCCTAAAATCAATTAAATCTTAAATTAATTATAACAAATAATTAAAAGACCTAAAAAATATTTGGAAAGTTGCAAAAATCCTAATTAAGTATTTAGAACCTAGGAAAAATATAAAAACCTAGAAAATCAGACTTTTAATTTTTAATAATAAAATAATATTAAAATAATATTAAAAATCCAAAAATTATAAAAAATTCTAAAAACTTGCAAACTAGCTTAATTTAACCTAAATAACTCAGAAATGAAAGTGAAATTACCTAAATACCCCTATTGGGCCTAGAAAATGGGCCAAACCCAAAACAGTCCCTTATTGGGCTTAATTAAGGCCCAATAAGAAAAAGTGCTCAAAATAAGCTCAAAAAGCACAGGTTGACTCAAAATTTGATTTTAAACAACTTTTCCCAAAGGCCCAAAAGCTGAAAATGTGAAATAAGCTAACTTATAATAAGCAGCTTATTCTTAATGGGCTTTTTGGCCCATTAAGCTATAAGCTGATGCCATAAGCTAAAATTTAACACACAACCTTCTTTTGACCTAACAAAGACTTCTGTAAAAAGAAATTTCAAATAAGACCACTCAATAAGCCAGAAACAAGTCAACAACTTATTCACAAAACGACAAAATAGTCGTTTTTATGATCTAGACCACCTCAGAAGCTGATTCAAGTTGCAAAATGTTTCTTTTGACAAAACTAAGCTTAAAAACCAAAGAACTTTCAAATAAGCACACTCAATAAGCTGGAAAATCAAATAAGCACTTACCAAAGTAACCCTTGAAGAAACTTGTGCTTCGATCCTTCTTAAAAAATCCAAAAGGTGTATGCCAAGAAAGGAAAAGGATCCGGGCCAATTTCTACTACCTTGTGATTTTTCCGAGATTGAGGGATGTTTAGACCTTGCCGATTTAGGTGCTAGCATCAATCTTATGCCTCATTCTCTTTGGAAATTGATGAGATTGCCTTCGCTTACCCCCACGAACATGACAATCGAGCTTGCAAATTGTACTCCACTTATACCAATTGGAATAGCCGAGGATGTCTATGTTAGGATTGGAAAGTTTGTTTTTCCCGCGGATTTCGTTATATCCGATTACGAGTGTGACCCTAAATGTCCCATTATTTTAGGCCGACCATTCTTATCGACGGCTCGAACCGTAATCGACGTTCACGAGGGGAGACTTACTATGAGATATGGGGATGAGAAAATAGACTTTTTCGCTAGAAAATCCCAAGGGTTTAATGAGAATTAAAAAAACCGAGGTTTCAAAACCTAATGATTCAAATTCTAATGATTTCAAAATGTTTACTTTAGCGGAAAGAATGAAGCTTGATGCATGTTTTGAAAGAATTAAGAAAAACGGTTTTAAAGATGATGATTTTAACGATAAAGAATACGTGTACCTAATTCAAAAGGGTATGTGTAAATTTATGGATGAAAACTCACTTTGGGATGTTTTTAGCGAAACAAGTGAAACACCAATTCCGAAGGGTGACGTTAATGCCATCATGACAATGACCAAAATGGATTCGTCTTCACCACCTTCGAAGGACCATGACTTTGAGGCTTCAACTTCTAACTCCATCGAAGTGCCTCCTTTGCCTAGCCCAACACCCGTTGAGGCTAAAGGGTTTATCGACATCGATCCTCTCGTCTTAGAAAAGTCACCTAAGCATAGTCATTTGACTTGTAAGTCCATGGTTGTGAGTGCTCACATCGACTCTTTCTTTGACGATGACGATGGCGATTTTGCCGAGCTTGATCACGTACTTCGAAATCCACATGCTATTTTTGATTCTTCTAAGAAGAAACATGTGAAGTACGATGATTATGAGTTTGATCCCGAGATTGAGGAAATCATTGAACGAGAGCTAGCTCTGCCTTCACTTCCACCTACGAGTGAGGTCGACCTTTCCAAGATCGAGGGTGAACTTAATGAGTTGGAACGTCTTATTTTCGATGATGAACCAACTCATGTGACCACTAAAAATCCCATTCTCGAGGAGTTACCTAATCAACACTCCTCATTTGAGAATGACGTTTACCACATTCGTGAGGATCTAACTTATCAACGATCCCCACAAAAGAATGATGGTTTCGTGCTTGATCGTGATCTCTTCGAGAGAGTTTCTAAGATACTCAAGGAGGGGAATGACAAACCTTGGTTTGACAAGCCTATCTTTGATGAAGAAATCGACGAGATCGACGTTCATGAGGATGACGAGTATGTAGACCCCGAGGGGGCGGTGTTCTTTATTGACAAACGTTTTGAGAACTTATATAATCCGCCACCCCCTCCCGCCAAAGACTTAAATGTGAGGATTTTTAGCGCGACTAATTTTGAATTTGACACGCCAAATATTTTCGACATTATTCAATCGGGTTTTCATAAAGAGTTTTTGAACGATGAAAAAGGAAAGGATTTTAAAAATGTTTTAAATGATTTTTCTACATGTTTAACTCCGTCATCACCGCGTTTTATGAGTGCTACCACCTCGTCTACCCCTTTTGACGACGGTTGGTGTGGATCTAGTGTGGGGGAAGCTCCAAATGTTTCCTCACGTTTCTCCACCGAGGACGAGATTTATGATCCCGGAATTGCTTGTAAAGGGAAATCTCGGTCTTCCACCGATGCAATAAATGGAAAATCTTTTCGTTTGCTTGGTGTGAGTCTACCTCGAGTAGCTCATGATTTTGACTTACCCATTGCCCCACCTTTCTACTTCTTATCTCTTTTCTTCTACCTCTTTGAGGTTCTAGTTTGTGTTGGAGTAGCGTTGTTTCGTCTTTCATCCGAAAACGAAGACGCTATCTTTGACCCCGGTATACGTTTATCGGGTTTTTAAAGTACCCCATGTACTTTTGGGCCTTGTTTATCATGTAAGCCCCACCAAAAATGACCATACCAAGATTATCCCTAAATAATCACATTTATGGGGATCCGAGTCGAGCTTTTGACTCGGTTAACAAAAACAAGGTGCCTCGTGGGGGATTCTCATGCTTATCCTTGTAAATATTATTGCTTTCTTAGTTAATGTAACGAGGGTACTTGTGCTCTTCCTACCTTTGTTCCGTGGTTGTTTGTGATTGTGATCTATTAGGTTCATCGTCATCATTGAAGCCTCTCGTGTTCGTTTTACGGATCACTCGAGCTTCGATCGTTGCCTTTGGAGATTCCGATATCCGATGATATCCTTTTATGTTCTAACGTTTATCTTATTAGCATAATTCATAAACGGCTTTTAGGTTATTCGTTTTACCCTTTCCATGCTCGAGATTAAGCATTCGACTTCGTCTCTAGTATGGGGGTGTTTACACCCCTAGACTCGAAACATTTAGGACAATGTTTAGTTTTAGTATGGGGGGGGTGAGTAGATACTTCACCTTGCTTACGTCAACACGCATTCCAATATTCATCGTTTTGTTATCGTTTTGTTGCAAATAAGGCTAAAAAAGGCCAAATTTTAAAATTTTTTCTTGTTTTTCATAAGTGTTTAAGACACGAATGTAGGTTTTCCGATGGTGAGAACGAGAGTAATTTTTGACTCGACCGTGCGTGTTGAGCACTTAGCTTCGATTCCTTAACTTTTTAGGCTAAGTCTCTTAAATGAGGACGAGAAATGATAGAGTTATTTATAAGTCTCGTAATCGTCACGATCTTATGTGTAGTAATTATTAGCTTATTCTCCCTACGCTTTTGCATAATAAATTGTTAATAAATATTGATTTGGCGATTTAGTCACTATTGTTGGGTTTCTAATTTGTTTTGGTAGCTTCCATGTAATTAAATTGGGAAAACATTAAGGTATCGCCAGCGTCACGGTTTTGAAGTATTGGCACCCGAATAATCGAAAGCTTCACCTAATAATAAGATTTCAAGTGCTCACCTAAATTAAGCAAAAATTTGAAGCTCACAAGGCCGAAAAATCTATGCCCAAATTGAAAGTGAATCAAGCCTTAATCTTCGAAGCTTTAAAGATCCAAAATTCGCTTTAGCGTGAGGATATACGTCTTTGGCTAATAAAACCACCGATGAGGCGGATAATAAAAGGCAAGGCAAGACCGAAGTCATAATAAAAGCTTCATGGCGAAGTTGAATAAAAGATGGAGGTAAACCAAAGATAATAAGGCCCTTCCGTTAGGGGGCGTATAAAAGTCTTGGTAATAAGTCTCATGTTCAAAACCGTTATAAAACCGTGTTTATCGATCCTTCTTGTTGACTTAATTTTTTGACATCGTTGTCAATTAGGATGAATTATTGATTTAATGATTTTGGTTACACCGTTAAGTTTCTATTTTTAGACTTAATCTCTATTCACGCATAAGTCGATGATGTATCCTCGTGATCATTAAGACAAAATAAAATATAAGAGATACCAAGTAGGAATAAGGGAGTTTAGGTTCGTAATTAACACTCATAAGATGTGTTCGTGTTGCTAACTTATAATAACAATGATCTCGTTACACGCTTAGCATGGAATTGGGTGAAAATCGAGGACGACGAAATTATTTCTAACAAAGCATTCATGTGTTCTTGTTCTATGATCCCAAAAGTCACATTCTCGTGATGAAAACAATACATTATGTCTAAAACACATGTAGTAGTTTATTTAAATTTATATCTTGAATAAATGTCATCATAAAATGAATTTTGGAAGTGCTACGATACTTAAATTCTAGCATTGCGTGGGGACACGGCAATGGTTTAGTATGGGGGAGTGATGAGACTGTATTTATACATAGTCTCATCGTCCAAATCGGGCTTAAAACGCTTAAAATATCATCAAAATACCCCAATATATGCCTGTGTTTGTTCATTGTGTATTTTAGGTATGGATATCGTGAATTCACCAAAAGATCAAAGGAATCAAGCAAAAACGAACACGGGAAACGAAGCCGCACAAAGAACCGGACCCGAATCATGATTTTCCTATCAAGTCCTTGAAGTTTGAATAATTGGCAAGATTGGTCCCTCTACTTTGGAAGACTTGTCATATTATACCCTTGTGAATACTCAAATTACACACTGGGTCCCTAATATTTCAAGAGTATACACATTTGGTCCTTGAAGAATGCTTCTATTGCATAAAAAGCCCTTTAAACAAAGTTTGGATATGCATGTGCCAAAAGTGACAAGTTGCTAAAAGATTTTACAAAGGAAAATAGTTTATTAAGCTGTTTTATACAAAGTGATGAAACCTTGGAAAAGCAGGGGGGTCTTTTGCCATAAACAAAACCCAAACCCACCAAATACCCAACCATACCCGTTTTACCCACCCATATTACCACCTTAACCCGACCAAGCCCAAAATCCAAGCCCAAGTCAAACTACTCAGTCAACCACCCACTAAAACCTGTTTTATTATTTAATTAACTTTTTAAACCCTTATTTTATTATTAAAACAGGCGGGTAACATCTTTTTCACCCCTAAACTTAATCAAAACACACACTAACACACACACTTATGAATGATCAACCCTAATCCTAATCATAATCAAACGAAAGGGGTTTTATGTGAGATCCTCCAGATCTTTGATTTAGCATGCCCTCATCCCATCCCACTCACAAAACAACTCACCCGTGACTCCTAGTGGGGCCCCCGTCCTCCCCTACTTCACCAAATATGGCAACATTGGAATATTATGACTCCATCAACAGCTCACATGCTCTCCTTGGTCCCCAAGGATAAGATGAACGCCTCAGATTGGTCCAACAGTAAACATCCATCACATGGGTCACTTTTAGCTTGGAGACCAGATTCAAATTGAGGATCCAAGAAAGCATATTCTACAGCATCAAAGGGCACTTTGGGGATTCATCTAGCTAGGTTTTACATTCTAGAATAGTCTTCTTTGTAATATAAATAGATTAGACATAGCAGTTTGCTATCTTGGTTCAAGTTCTTATGTAAACTTTTTAAGCTTATTAATGACAATGAAAGGTTTTCAACTTTGCATATAACTGAGTTCCCATTTATCTATTTTCTAAGATTAATTGCAAATTAGTTTAAAAAGTTTCCAAGTTTTAGCTTATCAACACGTTTTTCAGAATTGTTAAAGGATTTGTTGATAAATACTTTACAAACTTGGATGAGCTTTTTGAGGAAGTGAAAGTGGAATCAAAAAGCTCAATCCAAGGTGTTGTTTAAGTAGTTATCATAGGTTTTAGTTTATTGCTTTCAAAAGGTTTCAAGTAAAATCCATTTTCAAGTTTTTTTTGTTTAAGCAAAAAGCCATAAATAGCTTAATCAATAAGCTAGCTTATTAACTTATTGCTTTTGTTATCAGTTCACCTCTTTGGTTATTTTCCTTGTGCAGGTTCACAAAGTGACAAGCATCCATCATTCCATTTCCCATTTTTTTTCTTGTTTGAAGATATTTAAAGCCTAGGGTCCTCTTGGATTCCTACAGCAGGCTATCTCTACTTGTTCTCATAAGTTCTCAAAAGCACTCAAAAGCCCTTAGTAGAAGGAAATCAGCCAAAGGTATGGAGGCTTGAACCCTATTGAACGTTTTCAGTTTTTTTGGTGCTTATGTGAAATTGGAGTGAAATGATTTGTTTCCTGTCCTTAGATGTTTAGTTATGCTTATTTAGGTCTCTTATGCATGTTATGATAGTCCTTGATCAGTATTGAATTGATTTGAGTGTTTTTGTTTTGAAAATTTCCATTTCTGATTTATAAGGTAGTGTTTGGATTTGCAGATTAAGCTAGGAATTTATGAGATTTGTGGTTTAAAATCAGTCTATAAACACTTAGGTTGTTAGTTTGTGTAGCTCTCAGTATTATAGGTTGGGTTTAGACAAGGTTTGAAGCTCATTGTATGTTTGCATTTAGTATTAACCAAGCAAATCTGTTTAGTCATCAAAACTGCTTGATTTTAGCTTAAATCTCCCTTCCATTTTGCATGTATTGTTAGATTATTAGTCCATATAGGGTTTGTGACCATTTGTATGTGATTGGGTTGGGCATTTGTGAAGATTTGGTAAGCCAAAATTCGTCCAAGTGTCAATTGAACCAGCAAAAGGACCCATTTGTACCTTCCTGTTTATCAGTGACTGATCTTGCCCATTTTTGTGTAATTTTTGAACTGTGCTTGTGTGTTTTTCTGCTTAGCTTGACTCCCCACACATCCATGAGTGTGGGGGTGCCTTTGTTGCCATTTAATTCCAACAAACAAGAGCTTTCCTAAGCTCCAAACCACCAGACCCGTTTTTTTGTTAAGTCAGTGGGAACAAGGTTCCCACTGCTAGTGCATTTGTAGCCACTGCTACACAAAAAGACAGAAACAAGAAAAAAGGTCACTATCACATCTTGATTTTTTGTTTTTAGTGGTGTTTTTTAGGAATTAGGATTTGATTGCATTTTAAATTAGTTTTAATTAGGCTGTTTTTGGAATTTAGTGTAGAAAAATATTCTTTTTCATTTTAAACATTTTCCTAGGTTTAGAATATTAATTTAAGATTTTTAGTTTAAAAATTAGTTACTGTTCACTTTTTAATTATTTTTTATAATTAATTTAAGTTAATTAGGGTTTAATTATTAAATAGTTTTGTCTTTTAGTGCAAATTTTTACTTTTTTCAAACTTTTTCAATTTTCTACTGTTCATTAGTGTAATTTAGGATTTTTAAAATTGTCAAATTAATTTTGGCATTATTTTATTATTTTCTAGGATTATTTTAATTTAAAAATAGTTTTTAGTGATTAAAAAATAGAAAAATAGTTTTAAAAATTTAGGAAAAATACTTTTTAGTCATTAAATAATATAAGTTAGTTATTAGTTCAATAAATTAATATTTTGGGCATTTTGTTAATTATATTTAATTTTTGGGCTTTAATTAGCATTAAAAATTGAATATTTAATTAATAAAAGGTTTAAAAATATATTTATTGGATTTTTACTCTTATTTATATTATTTTAGACTTAGTTTAATCTTTTAAATAATTTTTAGGTTTTATTTTTATTTTTCGTCACGTTTTACGTATTTACGTTCGCGTTTTACGTCAACGTCGTAGTTTTAATCGTAGTCGTAGCTCGTCTTTAATTTTTCTCTTTCTAAACCAAAAACGAAACTTATCCAAACATTGTTATTTTATATATTGGCACATTAATCCACACACCTCCTTCGAGAACGAACTTGGAATTTATTCGATTTGTCGGTTTTTCATTAAATCGTCAAGTTTAATACTTGCCGCACTTATACGTTCTTTTTCCTAAAAGACGTATTTACTACCCCTGTCAGGGTTTTAAGCTCATGTAAAGGATATATAGTCACATCACAGACTGTAACTCGTTCATCAAAGAATGGAAAGTTTATCGCCGATGATAAACTTATCTTTATAACGAGAAATTAATTTTTCTCGGGTATGAGATTTTATCACAAACATTCAAAGTTTTTAAGCTCATGCACTAAAGCTTATAGACAAATCACAGTCTGTGACCCATTCTTCAGAGAAAGGGAAGTTTATCTGCGCAATGATAACTTATCCTCACAAAAGATAAATTAATTTCTCTCGAACACGAGCTTACATTTAAACTATTCAAGGGTTTTAAGCTCGTGTAAATTGTTCATTGTTAAATGTCAGACAATGAACCGGCACTTCAGATAAAGGGAAGTTTATCTTGTCAACGATAACTAACCCTCACAATGATAAATTAATTTTTCTCGTGCATGAGCTAATATTAAAATCATTCAAAGTTTTTAAGCTCATGCACAATGACTTACAGCTAAATATCAGACTGTAACTCGGACTTCATTTTTAGGAAAGCTTATCTTTAAAGATAACTTATCCTCGTAACGGGAAATTAAATTTTCTCGGTCATGAGCTTGTATTGAAACATTCCAATTTTTAAGCTCATAAAGGAAAGTGTATCTTTTAAATAAGAGAACTTTTCTTCATAACGAGAAGTTCACCTTTCTCGGTCATGAGCTTTACGTTAAAACATTAAAAGTTTTTCAAGCTCATGAAAACGACTTCTAAGTAAATGTCAACTTAGGACTCGTTCTTCAGTTAAAAGGAAAGTTTATCGCCGATGATGAACTTATCATCATAACGGGAAGTTTACAACTTCTCGGACTTGAGCTCGTTTTGTAAGATATTCAACATCTTAAGCTCAAGTAATTAGTTTTCAAAACAATGAACACAATTTTTCGAGAATTTCTCAAAAGGTTTTTCTAAATCTTTCAAAATTGTGTGTTCAAAAATGTTTTGATAAAAAGAGTATGCCTTCTGGAATCGATAATATTTACGATACTCGAAATGCCATTCAATAATGACACGGGCTTGTAAATAAAGTTCGAGCAGAAGTTCAAATGTTTTAAAATAGGCTCAAAATGGCTTATTATTATTTCAGATAGTAACCCGATTTTCATACTCAAGTCAAGCATTTCACCGGAAAGCTTTGACTCAAAAACGGGAATTAATTTTCTCGGGTATGGTTTACTTTATAACCATGTAAGGGATTGTGTTTACGAAATAACACAATCTAACATGAATATATGTACGTCTCAGTACATTTATTTGTTAAAACAAGAGAAATCTTGTTTTTATGATGTTATCATCTCCACCAAACGTATCAATTTACAATTGATATCTACATA
Source organism: Glebionis coronaria (assembly GCA_025667525.1). Classification (NCBI taxonomy): domain Eukaryota; kingdom Viridiplantae; phylum Streptophyta; class Magnoliopsida; order Asterales; family Asteraceae; genus Glebionis; species Glebionis coronaria. The sequence continues at coordinate 317,266,471 of CM046875.1, read as the reverse complement.
CTCGACGATGCGACTAATCAATCGACGAGTACAGCTCTTTCAATAGAACACGGGTCAACAATTGAGGGGGAGCAATTGTCCAGCATTCAGAATCTTTGACGCTGAAAGTGCAAAGTTCACATGTTGGTGTCAAGAAAACGATATCAATCGTACACATGGAGTCAAGAGATAACTTCAGACGTGATGAGGCGACCAACATTCGTGAACAAGAACCATGTGATTCTATCATATGATGTTCTCCATCATTCAGGTCCAACCTCGTAAATCACTAATCTTGTGAATACATTATCATATATGATCTTTGCATGTGATAAGTACCTTACACTTGTGTTTAAAAGGTACTTCATTCACGTTTCAAGCACATACTCACTAATTTGAGGGGGAGCTTGTGTAACTCATGAAGATAATTGAATTTGCATGTTTCTTCATAAAATTTTCTTAACATGCTATTAAATCAATTGATATTAAAAACATCGATTGGGTTAATATTTTTAATATGTGGGAGAAAATGTGATTTAATATGGGAAATGATTAATCACAAATGGTTTGACTTAACGTGATAGCTCATCTCGATATGTGTGAAATGTTTTCGGATATCATGGCATATGTTAAGGGGGAGCAAAATGGATTTGCACTTAAAAATGGATTTCATGGTGACATACACTTACCCAAAACATCTCTATTCACGACGTTGAAGATTGTGGTGACATAAGGATGGTAGGATAGGTTAAAGTCCAATGATTCCTCTAGAACCGAAGGAATCTTCCCAAGGACATTCCATAGCTAGAAATAGTAGTCCTTAGGAACTATATGGAGAAAGATTGTGAATGTAGCTGAATGCCGACCAAGTATTTAAGTTAGCACTGGAACAATCACAACAAGGTGCTAGTTATGACGTATTGTTAAGCATTGAAGGGGTTGAAGAATGAAAAAGAATTGTAAAGATAAAGGGTCTAAAGAAAGAAGCCCTCCTTACAACCTTAGGCAGAAACCGGGTCAATACATATGCTATTGAGATCATTTTTCATTGATTCTAGATATTGAAGATAGACATCATAGACCTAGTGATGCAATGCACAACCCATCTCAGCTAACTCAGATATCTCTTAAAAGATATTTGTTTTAATCACACGGAGACAATGCATTATCTATTGATTTATTCCCTCCGAATAAATTGGTATTGAAATGGTGGCACTCCTCTCCAGCCTCCAATCACTAAAATCTAAAATGCACGATTGAGTCTAGATCCATTTGAGATCATCAAACATCTCATTAGGACACAGTTTCATAATTCCTTGCTTCTTCAAACACTGTGAAAGGTAAGAAAGATTTTAAGAGTCCTACGCAAAATCTTCATGATCTTGCCTGAACATCCGAGTAATACGAAAGTATTTACAATGAAGATGGAAATTCTTCTTGAGCGAATATCAAAAAGCTCATGGTAGGTGACTTGTGCGATTCTTTATGAATAAAACTTGTGATAACTGGAAAGCAACAGTGGTTTAATTCTTAACTGAACTTAAACACGTTTCGGGCCTCTACGCAATATCTTAGTGATCTTGCCAGAACACTCAGAGTGACACTCTATAGTGTTCACAGTGATGAGTGGAAATCCTTCTATTGTTAACCTCAAACGGCACTTGGTAGGTAACTTGCAAGATTCAATACGAATCAAGCTCGTGACAACTGGAAAGCAATGATGGTGCGGTTCTTAATTGAATTTCACTTGTTCCAAGAACATGAATTGACAGCTTCAATCATGCGGATAATATTATCCAAATGATTCACTCTTTATATTCGCAGTCAGCTTTGGACGGTCGAATAAAGAGAACGTGTTTACCCGCGAAATTTTGTCAAGGAGGTTCTTAATTGAAACTACCTGCCACAAGTACGATATTTTATATCGTCCAAACGGTCTTCACCGACCGGAGGTAAAATGCTACCAAATTAGAATGAAATGTTCAAGGCCATTTCATCCGTGTATATGTTTTGTTGCTAATTGTCTTATGAAGCGTAACAAGAAGGTGGCAGTGCGGTGTACAATCCAGAATAAGTCGTCAACACATGCTTATACTGTATGCACTTAATACTTCAACAAATTCAAGAAAGTCTAAAAGTCAAGTCGTCTGCTGTATCAAACTCTGAAGCTTTTAAGAATTTATAAAAGTATAAGTATGTGGAACATGAAGTCACGAAGAGGCAAATATCACAAGTGATGAATGCACAAGGTCGAAGCAAGGACACATGCTCAAGACCAAAGTCAAAGATCTCATCAGCATATTCACAAGAACAAGATCGAAGACTCAAGCATAGTATGCTAGGTTTAAGATTTTGTAAAATGATGTGACCTCCCTTAGGGGGAGATTGTTGGAAATACGTTTTTCCAAGGAAAGTATCGGTCACATCATTATTATCATAGATCACGAGCTATAGACTATTTAGGACATTGTAACTTGGAGTGACCTCCCTTTGGGGGAGATTGTTGGAAATACGTTTTTACTTGTTGGAGCATAATTTGGCTAGGTCGGTTCGACGACTCTCCTGGGCCGTTTATCGTCTTCCCCGGTCGTAAGTAATGCTGCAAACAAAGGTAAACCGGTTAGACGAGGACCCGAGGCCGGAGCCCCGGGGTCCACCTCCGACGATCAAGTCAGTATTGATCGATATATTATATAAGTGGTGTAGTTGAGAGAGATAACCTGATGTAGAATGAGACCCCCTACCCCTGTTTATATAGGCTTAGGGTTTCTTAAAGGATAAGTTAAGGTGTGTGTGGGCCGCGGGCCTGTCGGGCTGGGCCCTTAACCGACTGTACGTCGACATGTCCCCCAGTCTAGTATGATATGGTTCATGATCATGTTATGCTAGACTCATTCGTGTATCATGCTCACTAACAACCGTGTGCGGCTTGCTGCTAGGACATCCTCATGGGTCATCCGTAACATATGGCTCCACTCGTAAATGGGCTACCTTTCAGCAAAAAGATGATGGGCTGGGATTGCGAATAGTGAGCATAGCCACTATACGTCATCATGTCCCCCCAGTCTAGTATGCGAGGTTGTCACCGAGGTTACTAGACTTTATACCATATCCGTTACTTGTAAGCATATCCAAGCCGAAAGAACTGGGAAAACATGTATACGTAAGACGGGTGGTTGTGCTCGAATGCTTGGTTTCCCGTGATTAGACGGTAAGGACCCCGTAAGAAGAAAGCGTGTTCTATAGCCGGGGTAACACTGGCAATGGCAAGGTATCGTTCTTATTCATCTCAATGTGAGGATGATAAGAAGGTTTTGTATATGTGGAGGTGGAACCCGTATGCTGCATCGTGAATATTTAAAGGCGTACCTTGTATACCCACTAATGATGCAGCATAGTGCGAATATTTTATTCGGCTTAAGGACAACAGAAGGCGTACCTCTGTGGCAAGTTGATGCGGATATTTACATCCGTCTTATGACCACGACTTAGATAATGACTTAAAAACATTCACGATTTTTCCTACTTAAACACGGTTGATCAGGCCCCGTCCAATTAAGGTAAAAAATGTAAAATTTTGAAAAATCATTCCGTAGTCGGGCATAGTAATTTATCGTGGAAGGCGTACTTCAACAACAAAGATATGAACCAACGGAAGACGTACTTCCGTGGCAAAAAGTATGAGCCAATGGAAGACCTGCTTCCATGGAAAACGATGAGACAGCGGAAGATGTACTTTCGTGGTGAAAACAATAAGCCAGCGGAAGACGTACTTTCGCGACAAAGTAATGACCAAACGGAAGGAGTACTTCCATGGTGAAAAGTGTTGATGCAAAAGTTGGTTGATCCTTGCTAGACCCGAATTAGACTTAATTCGGGTTGGCTGGGCTCCGGCTCCTGCACCAAGTGAATCGTTTGGTTGGGATCCTGCACACTAAACAGCACGCGTTAGGCTTACCGTGGGAATGTTTCCCACGATTAGACTCCGGCGTGAGAGTAAGTAATCGGTTTAAGGTTTATGTGAGTTTAGAGTACCAGTCGTAATACCTTTGTGGAACCCTTGGGGGTTCCTTTTATAGGCAGTGAAACCCTAGTGGGCTTTCACTGATGCTTCGGCCCCAAGGAAGAGATAAGCACCAGAATTAGAATGATTGTTATCTTCTAATTCTGGTAGTGAATATCTTCTCTTATTGGGATAAAGATATTCCTAGACAGAATATCATTCTGTCTAACCCTATGTCGACCGTGTCGGCCGTACCGGGCCGTAGGCCGCGCACATGCGTGCGGTTACTGTTCACCCAAGCCCGTAAGCCTGACTGACATTATTCCACCCATCTGTGATGGGCCGGATACGGGTAGTACCCATGGGCCGGGTCCATGACCCGGCTGGGGACTATACGTCATCAAAAAGAATGAGCCAGTAGAAGGAGTACTTCCACGGCGAAGATAACACGTGGAAGTGTACTTCCACGGCGAAACATAAGGAGCTCGTGGAAGAGATACTTCCACGGCGAAAATAACAAGCACATGGAAGAGATACTTCCACGACGAAAGATAATGAGCACATGGAAGGAATACTTCCACGGCGAGAATATTGAGGACGTGGAAGATATACTTCCACGGCGAAAATAATGAGCATGTGGAAGAGATACTTCCACGGCGAAAGATAATGAGCACGTGGAAGGAATACTTCCACGGCGAGAATATTGAGCACGTGGAAGATATACTTCCACGGCGAAAATAATGAGCATGTGGAAGAGATAATTCCACGGCGAAAGATAATGAGCACGTGGAAGGAATACTTCCACGGCGAGAATATTGAGCACGTCGAAGATATACTTCCACGGCGAAAATAATGAGCATGTGGAAGAGATACTTCCACGGCGAAGATAACAAGCACGTGGAAGAGATACTTCCACGGCGAAAATAATAAGCTAGTGAAAGGAGGACTTCCACGGCGAAGACAATAAGCACGTGGAAGAGATACTTCCACGGCGAAGGATAATGAGCACGTGGAAGAGATACTTCCACGACAAAGATAATACGCTAGTGGAAGAATTACTTCCACGACGAAGATAATAAGCACGTGGAAGGAATACTTCCACGGCGAAGACAATAAGCCCGTGGAAGAGATACTTCCACGGTGAAGGATAATCAGCACGTGGAAGAGATACTTCCACGGCAAAGATAATACGCTAGTGGAAGAATTACTTCCACGGCGAAGATAATAAACACCTGGAAGGAATACTTCCACGACGAAGACAATAAGCCAGTGGAAGGAGGACTTCCACGGCGAAGACAATAAGCACGTGGAAGAGATACTTCCATGGTGAATGATAATGAGCACGTAGAAGAGATACTTCCACGACAACGATAATGAGCACGTGGAAGAGATACTTCCATGGCAAAGATAATACGCTAGTGGAAGAATTACTTCCACGGTGAAGATAATAAGCACGTGGAAGGAATACTTCCACGGCGAAGACAATAAGCCAGTGGAAGTAGGACTTCCACGGCGAAGACAACAAGCACGTGGAAGAGATACTTCCACGGTGAAGGATAATGAGCATGTTGGAAATACGTTTTACGTATTTATGAAGGATCGGTCGCTCCAACGATAATTATGTAATGGGCTCGTGATCCACTTAGTTAAGTATAGTCCATATAGCCCACATGTAGGGTGGGCTATATATATACCCCTCCTAGCATGTTAGGAGGGGGTTGGTTGTTGTTTCATTCACATTTCATAGTAATAAAATCTTCCACATATTTCTCTCACTTTCTCTCTCTAGTTTCTCTCACTAGAAAACATCAACCCACTTCATAGATTCATAGGTTATCAATTTCTTCAATTGGTATCAAGAGCCATGGTTGAATCTTAGGATTTGCATTTTTTTATCTTTTGATTTGGTGGTAAAAATCCTTTCTTTTCTAATTTTCTATCCATCTTTTCATCATTTGATCAATTTTTTTATCAATTTTTATAAATCTTATCAAATTTTTTTAATAAAGTTATCTATTTTTCTTCTATCAATTTTATCTATTTTTATTTTTTTTTATTAGTTTTATTTTTACGTGTGTTGATTTTTTTATTGTTTTTTATAATCAATTTTTTAAATAATCAGTTTTTTTTTAAAAAATTTTCGTATCAATCAGTTTTGTTTTTTGTTTATGGATCTGTAACTCATATCAGTTTTTTATTTTCTTATCAGTCCCTTTTTAATATTTTTTAATCAATTTTTTTTAATCAGTCTCTTTTTAATTATTTTTAATCAAATTTTTTTTAGATCAGTTATCAGTCCAAAGGTTTTTTCTTGGTCGAAACAGTCCATGTGTCCAATCCAAACAGTCCAAAATTGTCAAGTATCATCTGTCTTTTTCCATCAGTCTTTCAATTTTTTTTGAGATCGAACGATTTCATTTTTCAGCATAAGAAAACTTTCCGAATAGACAACACTTTCCGCATGACAAAAAATTCCGCATGACAAAAAGTTCCGCATGACAAAAAGTTCCGCATGACAAAAAGTTCCGCATAGACAAAGTTCCGCATAGAGAAAGTTCCGAATAGGGAAAGTTCCGAATAGGGAAAGTTCCGAATAGGGAAAGTTCCGAATAGGGAAAGTTCCGAATAGGGAAAGTTCCGAATAGGGAAAGTTCCGAATAGGGAAAGTTCCGAATAGGGAAAATTCCGAATAGGACTCTCACTTGACTCCCTCGACACACTTAACACTCTCTCAAAACCTTTAGACTTAACCACAACTTCTTAGACTCACCCAATCACACCCATTTCGACATCATCACCCTCACACCTCTCGTCTAAAAACTCTCCCTCACATTCTCTAGACACACTGTCCCTCAAATTCTCGACCCCCCAAACACAACCTCTTGACTGCCACCAACAGTTTCACAAACTCGACAACCCTCTCGTACAACCTACCCACACTCACCCTCTCGTTACGGCTCTCTCCCTCGCAGCCCAGACCTACTCTAATATCAACAAAGAGTCCCAACTCTCGACCAACATCTCACAGACTCTCGACCAAGACACCCTCTCGTCCCCACACACCTCACAACTCTCTCACACACCCAAGACCTCTCGAAACCACCCTCGTCACAACTCTCGTCACAAGACACACTTGACACCCCTTACACCCTCGTCTCATTTTTTCTGACCCTCGACACAGACTACATAACACCCTCACCAAAAACCAAAACCTCGACTCCCTCACCCCGACACCTCTCGACCAAAATATCAAGACTCGAAATCTCTCTCTCGACTAAAACCAAACCCTCGTTACACTCAATCACCATCACAGACTCTCCCTCGACAAAAACAAACACTCCCTCGTCTCACAGCCCCTCACTCCCTCACCGACGCCCTCAACCCTCACGACTGATTCCCTCTCTTTAACACAACATACACCCCCCACCCTCACCGATTCATCTTTAATTAATTTTGAAAACCCTCGAATCACAAACACTCGCAGACCCTCACACTCGACTCATCACAGAAAGACACTACAGTAGAAGAGAGAGACTCAAATAAAGATTAGAACATACTTAAACAGAAAATAAACCTACCCGAGATCCTTACAGATCTTGATGCCGTCATGATTCTCTTTCGAGGGTTACTAATACAAGTTGGTGGGTTTAGGTTATAGATTGATTGGATTACAGTAATCAAAACATTGGAAAGATTAGTTTGAGGAGATTGGATTGACAGGCGGAGTTATCTAAGTTCTTGGTTATCTGTGTGAGGATAGAGAGAGATTAGGTTTTGTGTTTTTATCTGTGTAAGAAGTGAGTGGGCGGACTAAACAATGGTGGCAGTTTTAATATTTTATGGCAGACGGAGTTTCCAAGGGCTGGGTCAACTCTAAGATAATGGGCGGACAAAACAAGACACGACTCTTCTAAATTTATCTGAGTTTATTTTTCATTTAAGTAATTTTTTAGTTACCGCAACTTTATTAGATTTTGTCTCAATTTTAAAATTAATTTTCTAAAAATATATCCGATTTTTTTTTCTATATTTTCTAAATCAAATCAGTATTTTTTTTAGTTTTATCCTTTTTATTATTATCTTTTAAATTTTATTTCTTTTTCTTTTTTATTTTGAAATTTCTATTTTGGATATTATATTTTTTAATTTTGATTATCAATTCATATTTTTATTTTTATTCAAATTTTTATTTTGAAAAATTTTATGATATTTTGAAAAATTGTTGAGGCGGTTATTCTGAAAGTTAACGTGGATAAATCCTGTGAATTTCATTTTTCTTGGTTTATCCACGATTTGTCAAGTATCGTATTGGTCTTTCGACATTTACCACGTTTATCTTTCCTCGATTACCAATGGAATCGTTAAAATCGACACTTAAAGAGGGAGAATCGCATCAAGTGCAAGCCAACGCTAGGGAAAGTGGTATAACTTCATTTCGAATGCTTCAGTATCATCTAGTTAATCTTTCACGGATTCAAGGAGGGAGCGAATTTGTGACAATCTTTGGACAAGATCGTCATATATTCATCGACTCCATTTTTACCGCTTTGACCCAACTCGCCGAGGAACTTAACAATAAAAGCTTTAATCACTCTGCATCGGCACTTGCTTATAAGGCTCTTGTGACACAACTCACGCCTTTCCTCCAGTTCAATATCATCAAGCCTGAAAGTTCAATGATTTGCCAATCGTTTCTTCGAGATACACATACCGAGCTTCGAGTTTTCCGTGATACGATTTTGAAACTCATGTCATCGGTCTCGTCTTCGATATATCAAAGATCACAACTTCAGCAAGTGTCTGTTAATGGAGTGCAAGAATCAATGCCGCAGATGCAAGAGGATAATGGTCATACGGTTGACAACTTGGAGCCTAACGATGGCACGAGCACAGAATCAGGAGGACAACATGATGCCAGTGGCACGTCGGGGAATGTTCACGAGATTTCTCTTGATGACACCTTACCCATTTATGACGAAGAGCCTGCAAACATGGTACAATGTGATGTTAATTATGATGTATATGCTGATGACATACCGCATATTGAGCATTCGAAACCTAATTATGACAAACATGGGATGGAAACGAGTGATAGCAATACCACTTCTGATTCATCCGATGTAAGTCATAATGGGGGAGAGATTATTCAGAATGCTATAGTTCATCATGATAAATGCTTTATAACTGCCTCGTTAACTGATTCTGATTCCAAGATTAAAGAGCTCGAAACGATCGTAGCTCGGCAATCTAAAGATCTTGAGGATGCCAAACTTGAATTTTCTAAGAAAACGGACAAATTTGAAACATACTTTGAAAAACTTGAAAAGTCAAACGTTGTTCTTGAAAGAAAATTGGATCAAACTGTTCTAGATTCTAAAGCTGAAAAGGATAATCTTTTGAAACAAATTCAACTGCTTGAATCTAAGTTGGCATCCCAAGATAACGTGCTCAAAGAAAATGAAACATTAAAGGCTCAAGTACAGGAAAAGGTTTTTGCTATAGCTGCGTTGAAAAACGAGTTAAGGAAAAGTAAAGGACCTGGTGTGGACACTAAGCTTGAAAAACCATCAATCTTGGGGAAACCGCCTACAAATCAGTTCGTCAGACAACCGACTGTCAGACAACCTACTGCATTTGGATCCGAGCGATCACAATCCTCGAGACCGCGGTTTGCCTCCCAAGTTGATTTGGTTCATCTTATTAGACCAGTTACTCCAGCAACTAGGCCCAATGTGATCACTCCAGCTTTAGCAAGACCAAATCATATGATTGCCTCTAGTTTCCCTAAAGATACCAAGACCACGTCTAGAACTAGTTCAAATGACGTTTGCCATAAATCTGGTCTTGGGGAAGCTAAGCAAAAGACACATGCAAGAGATAACAATGTCCAACCTAGTCAGATGCCTTCTAGATTACCCAACACTGCTAACCGTAGCATGCCATCTTCTAGGAGCATCGATCAATCATCTAGGAATTATTCAGACATTAAATATGCTACTTGTAAAACATGTAGAAAATGTGTCTTTACGGCAAATCATGATGCTTGTGTCAAGAAATTACTTGATGAGGTAAACTCCCGTGCTAGAATTAAGTCCCAGTGGATAGCTAAAATCAAACCCTTTGGTAAAGTTTGGCGCCCCACTGGTAGAACTTTTACTCTTGTAGGAAACGAGTGCCCTTTAACTAGGATAGTCTCTGATTCTACGAAGACTACTAGGGAGGAAATTGCAAAGGATGATACATCACTTAAGCCCGAACTTAAGATTTTCTATAAAAGGAAACGTTTGCCAACTAAGACAAGTGAATCATCCCCTCAGGCCACCTCTGACACAAGTAAAGCCAACTGTGAACCCCCACGTGCTTCAAAAATAGATATCTCTAACCCATGCAAAAGTATACAAACTCCTAATGAGATTGCAGGTACCAAAGTTGATGTTCCAAAAGAACGAAGCGGTCCAATCGTTGTGTACCGTTCAACTAAGGACACTCTTAGAGTTTGGTTGCTGAAGAAGCAGATATCAGAGAAACAAATGTCTCAGGGGATTCATGGTTAAGCTGCAAACAAGGACTTACAGTCACATAACAGACTGTAACTCGATCTTCAAAGACAGGAAAGTTCATCCCGATGATGACTTATCCTAAAAACGAGAAATTCATTTTTCTCGGGCATGAGCTTATATCAAAAACATTCCAAGTTTTTAAGCTCATGCATTAAGGCTTATGGATAAATGACAGTCTATAACCCGTTCTTCAAAGGCAGGAAAGTTTATCGCCGATGATAAACTTATCCTTACAACGAGAAATTAATTTTTCTCGGGCATGAGCTTCTATCGAAAACATTCCAAGTTTTTGAGCTCATGCACAATGGCTCATCGTTAAATGTCAGACGATGACCCGTACTTCAAATAAAGGAAAGTTTATCATTAATGATAAACTTATCCTCATAACGAGATATTCAATTTTCTCGGTCATGAGCTTGTCTTAAAACATTCGAAGTTTTAAGCTCAGAAAGGAAAGTGTATCTTTTAAATAAGAGAACTTTTCCTCATAACGAGAAATTAACCTTTCTCGGTCATGAGCTTTCCGTTAAAACAATCAAAGTTTTCAAGCTCATGAACACGACTTCTAAGTAAATGTCAGCTTAGGACTCGTTCTTCAGATAAAAGGAAAGTTTATCGCCGATGATAAACTTATCCTTCACAACGGGAAGTTTACAACTTCTCGGACTTGAGCTCGTTTTTTAAGATATTCAACATCTTAAGCTCAAGTAATTTGGTTTTCAAAACTTTGAACACAATTTTTCGAGAATTTCTCAAAAGGTTTTTCTAAATCTTTCAAAATTGTGTGTTCAAAAATGTTTTGATAAAAAGAGCATGTCTTCTGGAATCGATAATATTTACGAACCTAGAAATGTCATTCAATAATGACACGGGGTTGTAAATAAAGTTCGAGCAGAAGTTCAAACTTTTAAAACATGCTCAAAATGGTTTGCTATTATTTCAGATAGCAACCCGCTTTTCATACTCAAGTCAAGCATTTCACCGGAAAGCTTTGACTCTACAACGAGAATTAATTTTCTCGGGGACGTGACGAGGTGACCAACATTCGTGAACAAGAACCATGTGCTTCTTTCATATGCTGTTCTCCATTATTCAGGTCCAACCTCGTACATTGCTAATCTTGTGAATTCATTATTATATCTGATCTTTGCACGTAATAAATACCTTACACTTGTGTTTAAAAGGTATTTAATTTACGTTTCAAGTACACCCTCATTAATTTGAGGGGGAGCTTGTTAAACTCATGAAGATAATTGGATTTGCATTTTTCTTCCCAAATTTTCTTAAAATACTATTAAATCAATTGATATTAAAAACATCGATTGGGTTAATATTTTTAATATGGGAGAGAAAATGTGATTTAATATGGGATATGATCAATCACAAATGGTTTGACTTAACGTGTTAGCTCATCCCGACATGTGTGAAATGTTTTCGAATATCGTAGCATATGTTAAGGGGGAGCAAAATGGATTTGCACTTCAAAATGGATTTCATGGTGACACACACTTACCCAAAACATCTCTTTTCACGACGATGAAGATTGTGGTGACATAAGGATGGTAGGATAGGTTAAAGTCCAATGATTTCTCTCGAACCGGAGGAATCTTCCCAAGGACATTCCATAGCTAGAAATAGTAGTCCTTAGGAAAGATGGAGAAAGATTGTGAATGTAGCTGAATGCCGACCAAGTACTTAAGTTAGCACTGGAACAATCACAACAAGGTGCTAGTGATGACGTATTGGTAAGCATTGAAGGGGTTGAAGAATGAAAAAGTATTGTAAAGATAAAGGGTGTAAAGAAAGAAGCCCTCCTTACAACCTTAGGCAGAAACCGGGTCAATTCATATGCTATTGAGATCATTTTTAATGATTCTTGATATTGAAGAAAGACATCATGGACCCAGTGATGCAATGCACAACCCTTCCCAGCTAACTCAAATATCTCTCAAAAGGTATTTGTTTTAATCACACGGAGATCAACACATTATCTACTGGTTTATTCACTCCGAATAAATTGGTATTGAAAAGGTGGCACTCCTCTCCAGCCTCCGATCACTAAAATCCAAAATGCACGATCGAGTCTAGAGCCATTTGAGATCATCAAATATCTCATTAGGACACACTTTCATATTCACTTGCTTCTTCACACACTGTGAAAAGTAAGAAAGTTCTTAAGAGTCCTACGCAAAATCTTCATGATCTTGCCTGAACATCCGAGTAATACGAAAGTATTTACAATGAAGATGGAAATCCTTCTTGAGCGAATATTAAAAAGCTCATGGTAGGTGACTTGTGCGATTCTTTATGAATCAAACTTGTGATAACTGGAAAGCAACAGTGGTTTAATTCTTAAATGAATTTAAACACGTTCCAGGCATCTACGCATTATCATATGATCTTGCCAGAACACTCAGAGTGACTCTTTATTGATCACAGTGACGAGTGGAAATCCTTCTAGTGTTAACATCAAACAGCACTTGGTAGGTAACTTGCAAGATTCTTTATGAATCAAGCTAGTGACAACTGGAAAGCAACGATGGTGCGGTTCTTAATTGAACTTCACTTGTTCCAGGAACATGAATTGACGGCTTCAAATCATGCGGATAATATTATCCAAATGATTCACTCTTTACGTTCGCAGTCAGCTTTGGACGGTCGAGTAAAGAGAACGGGTTTACCCGCGAAATCTTGTCAAGGAGGTTCTTAATTGAAACTACCTGCCACAAGTACGATATTTAATATCGTCCAACGGTCTTCACCGACCGGAGGTAAAATGCTACCGAATAAGAATGAAATGTTCAAGGCCATTTCATCCGTGTATATTGTTTGTTGCTAACTGTCTTATGCAGCGTAACAAGAAGGTGGCATTGCGGTGTACAATCCAGAAGAAGTCGTCACCACATGCTTATACTACATACACTTAGTACTTCAACAAATTCAAGAAAGTCTGAAGGTCAAGTCTTCCGCTGTATCAATCTCTGAAGCTTTCAAGAATTTAAAGGTATAAGTATGTGGAACATGAAGTCACGAAGAGGCAAATTTCACAAGTGATGAATGCACAAGGTCAAGGCAAGGAAACATGCTCAAGACTAAAGTCAAAGATCACATCAAGCATATTCACAAGAACAAGATCGAAGACTCAAGCATAGATGCTAGGTTTAAGATTTTGTAAAATGGTGTGACCTCCCTTAGGGGGAGATTGTTGGAAATGTATTTTCCCAAAGAAAGTCTCGGTCACATCATTATTAGCATAGATCACGAGCCATAGTATATTTAGAACTTTGTAACTTGGAGCGACCTCCCTTAGGGGGAGATTGTTGGAAATACGTTTTACGTATTTATGAAGGATCGGTCGCTCCAACGATAATTATGTAATGGGCTCGTGATCCACTTAGTTAAGTATAGTCCATATAGCCCACATGTAGGGTGGGCTATATATATACCCCTCCTAGCATGTTAGGAGGGGGTTGGTCATTCATTCATTAACACTTTCATTAATCTAATCTCTTACTTTCTCTCTCTACTTTTCCTCCCTCTCCTTTCTCTCTCTACACCTAATCTCCATCTTCCCCATCTCTTCCACCAAATCCATAGATCTAATCCATCCATTTACCAAATCCTTAGAATTAGTAGGCCTTCAGAGCACGTGGAGGAGATACTTCCACGGCAACGATAATGAGCACGTGGAAGAGGTACTTCCACGGCAAAGATAATACGCTAGTGGAAGAATTACTTCCACGGCGAAGATAATAAGCACGTGGAAGGAATACTTCCACGGCGAAGACAATAAGCCAGTGGAAGGAGGACTTCCACGGCGAAGACAATAAGCACGTGGAAGAGATACTTCCACGGTGAAGGATAATGAGCACGTGGAAGAGATACTTCCACGGCAACGATAATGAGCACGTGGAAGAGATACTTCCACGACAAAGATAATACGCTAGTGGAAGAATTACTTCCACGGCGAAGATAATAAGCACGTGGAAGGAATACTTCCACGACGAAGACAATAAGCCAGTGGAAGTAGGACTTCCACGGCGAAGACAACAAGCACGTGGAAGAGATACTTCCACGGTTGTAAAAACCCCAAATTACCACGCAGCGGAATGTCCACATTGGGCGTTACTCATAGCACATCACACACAATCATAGAAAACAATCCCAAAAGAGACGTTAAAATGTATAAATACAACATTGTCTAAAATATTTTCCATCCCAAAAGATACCATTATAGTAGCGTTTTAGTCCCAAAAACCGTTACCAACAGAACATGTCCCTCAAAATACTTGAATGAAATGGTTAATTTAAAAAGGATGAAAAATAAACAAAATTTAGACAAGTAAGCACCAACTCCCTCCTTGCATGCTCCGCTGCTATCCATCTTGATTACCTGAAATACATGCTTAAAAGGGTCAACACAAACGTTGAGCGAATCTATAGGTTTTGCAAATCATCATTTGAACACAAGTATATAAAAAGCAATTTCATTTACAGTTCTTTTGTGTGACCCTACGTTGGTATACGAGTCCACACCAATTCATTGTACTCAACGTACCAATCCATTGTACTCAACGTACCAATCCATTTCAATCACAATTCCCTTGTGTGACCCTACGTTGGTATACGAGTCCACACCAATTCATTGTACTCAACGTACCAATCCATTGTACTCAACGTACCAATCCATTGTACTCAACGTACCAATTCCATTGTACTCAACGTACCAATTCCATTGTACTCAACGTACTTGTTACAATCAAAACAACATTTAAGTTTAAGCAATCATTCAAAAACTTGTGTTCTATTTGTTTCAAATAGCATGTATTCCCCCTCGCGGGTTAAAAACATTTAAAACCAGTATAAAAGCGAGGCTATAGACTCACCTTAGATGATACACGAAGCTAGTAGTAGTAGTGATCGCCGAAATGAAGATGCCTCCCAAATATACACGCCAAAAGCCGCCACCTAACAAATAAGGTGCGCGCTTAACCACATACTCAAGTATCTCAAAACATACTTAGTATAATAAAACCAACGATTCAAAATAGTATGTACATAGACATGGCCAACCAATGCAAGTGAATCCCTTCTAAACCCCACAACATATACTAGCTTTCCAAAACTAGTATCTTCGATATTGATCCATATCATGATGCCAAATCAACACGGTTCAAGTACCCAACACGGGTCTCCAATCTAAGAATATACACTTAATCCTAAGACTTATATCTTTTAGAAATTTTATAATTTAATAGTTTAGTCTCTCACCTCAAACTATGGCGCGAGGTTAAGTACCTCTCAATAATACTCTCCAGGTACTTACCAAAAGTACCCACTGTTTTCCCATACCTACACATCTCCGTTTTCGACGAAACTTGGTGAAAAACTCACTTAATATCTGTAGAAGACTCAGTTAAAATTTCATCAAATGATTCACATTTTAGACCCACCTGCTCGACACATCTTTCGACCTTAAAAATCGGATTGTTTTACACACTTGACTCGTAAAACCATTTTGATATTGTTAAACATTCCCATTTACAATATCGCCACTTGACTTTGAAAATAGACTCAAAATGATATGTTTAGGGCCTGAGAACAGCCCTTGAACATTTTTGAAACTCAAGTTATAGTCCCCGGGATTTGACCCAATATCGACAACAATTTCGGATTGCGTCGATACTCGCCTCCCGGTACACTAATATTCAAACCTATGTAACTTTTGACTCGTTTGGAGTTAAAAGCTCTATCTTATACCGAAACGAAGGTAGAAAGAAGCTCTACAACCATATCTAATAATGATAACCTGGACTTAGACTTAAGACCACGAAAATTAGCCCTAAACAATCTGTTCTAAAATGCCTCTTTCAAAATCACATCTACACTAGTTTTTAATCAATTTCATCAACTCCTATACCCCTAATATCATCATTCAAACATCCTAAACTAATCATAACATCCTATATCACTTGCATGTTCATCATTCATCATAACCCAAAAATTAAAAATAAAAGCAAGCACTCAAATAATTAATTAAATAATATTAACAACATAATGGAACCATACCATGAGCTAAATAGATCAAAAACCCAAGAACACCAAAACCCCCATATGAGCCGTGGGGTTTGGGGCTGAATAACACCAAGAATAAAAAGATTCCAAGCTCCAATATTTTAATATTATGTTCCTAAACACAATCAAACACAAACCTACAAGATCAATTAGATCAAATCAATGTTTTTAGCAAAAATTATCAAAATCAAATCTTAAGAAAAAATGTTGTTGCATGTTGGATTTTCTTGGTGGGATTTACTTACAATGATGTTTTAAGGATGGGTCATTGATTTGATTTGCAAGAAAACAATTTTTGATGGTGGTTCTATGGTGGTGGTGGTGGCGGCATAAACAAGAGAGGGAGAGAGAGTTGTGTGAAATTTTTGGAATGAAATAATGAGAAGTGTGTGTGTAATTTCTCCTTTTATATGGTGGGGAGGGTAGAATGTGTAAATAAGGCTATCTTTTGGCCTTGTTTGCAAACTAGTTAGAAAGAGCGGGAAATGGTAACTAGTCGGTTTTTGTAAATTTACGAGAGTCGGGTTTCGTACCGGATTCATAAAAATTAAAATCTCGTTCATTAAAAATACTTTTTAAAGATTTAAACGCACACGAAAAGTAATAGTAAGGTTCCGACTCGACTTAATACATTATGAAACGAAAATTCCATAAATCTACAATATCGAGATAATCGATAATAAAATGTAACATTTGGGCATCCATCGGCATCGCGATCACTATTAGTACTTCTTCAATTGTCGCAACAATCAAATAAAGGCACATATTACCGGTTTCAACATAAACCGTCAAACATAACAATACTTAACATTACTTAGAAACTAAAAATACGTTACGTAGTTGGGGTAAAACGATGACGTTAAGTATGGGATATTACATTCTCACCTCCTTAAAGGAGCGACGTCCCGGCGCTCGCCTCGCCTCCTACTCGTATCACGCTCTCCTAGGAAAAACGAGGGCACTTCTTATAAAGAAATCCTCACGTTCCACGTCTCGAAATATATCGCACCTTCGTAATGAGAATCTTACTCGGTCTCAAACGCTTAACCTCTCGATCAAAGATCTCTACTGGTTCTTCTAAAAAATGCAACTCGTCGCCAAGTTGTACCTCACCAAAAGGGGATGCATGAGTCCTTATCCGACAGGAACTTCTTCAAGCTCGACACACGAAAATTTACACAAATTACAAAAAGCTCATCCAACGATTTTAAATTATAAATAATCGGTCCCATCCGTTGGGCGATCTCAAACGATCCAACGGTCCTCACAAAAACAATTACTCATAAAAGAAAGTTGCATGGGTCGCACATAATACCATCGAAAACATTCTAGAATACTCAGGACGTGATGATTAGTTCGGGTCATACAAAGTCACCTTATTGTGTAATCTCGAACATGCCAACCTACTTCGTAAAAAGCGAGTTCATCGATATGTAAATCATTCGGCGTATACATTACTCCATTGGACGCATTACGATCTAATTCAATCACAGAAGCCAACACCAGGAACGTAAGTATTAAGTCACCACATGTTTGCAAAATAATCAACCCATGCCAAATCAATAAATTCAATCAGGTTAACTCATGCTTGCTAAGTAGCCATGCCATGATAAATAAAAACACTTGACAAGACCTTTGGGTAGGTCTAGTCAACTGGAAGGTTGTAAGTTAAAGGATATCCACTGACCGGATAACCATGGACGAAATATCAAAAGAAATAACAAGAAAAAAAAATGTCTTCATCGTTGGAGAGAGCCCACACGTGGGTCCATAACGAAAATATAATACAAACACACCATCTCACTTCTGTCTACGCGTAGTAAGAGTATCAATAAGCCTCGTCGTTGAAAGTCAAAAAGATATTACATGATACATGTCCTACATGATCGGACGTCATTGGACAATGCCGTCTAAAGTTCGCACAACATACGATCATTCGACTATATCACATACCATCTAAGTACATAAAAGAAAAGGTCGAACACATACATCAAATGTAAATCCCCATCTTTGATCATCGATAAAACCTTGGACTAGCCCTTGATATACAACTCAATCTCTAAAGTCTTTCCACTTGCGGTGTCGGCAACAACATACTCTTCGAAGTGAAAACGAATTTGATAATTCCAGTCATTAAGAAATTCGGTCCATTGGCAAGAATTCACAACATATCGGGTGTACCATTATCTTCTGCTCCAAGGTTCAACATGCAAAAGTGTCCCACTAACTTCTACTTCAGCATTTATCAAGCAAAAGCGTTCCAATAACTCCTGCTTCAGTATTCATCAAGCAAAAGCGTTCTAATAGCTTCTACTTCATCATTCGTCATACAAGACGTTCCAATAATTTCTACTTCAGTACTCAAGGCGGTGCATCATATTCCTCGTTTAGTTCATCATACTAGCCCCCAAGAGTTTCGTCATCAAGAAAAGTCTTCGGTGACCCTTTGATAGTAGCAAGTAAAATTACAAGAGCTTCAAATCCATGATAAGTTGCCGTTGATAACTCGATCCTCAGTCAATCCACAAATACATGCATAAATCCTGGTGACGCTTAAACAAGTCGCCTATTCTCGGAACGGTCAATCGGTTCTAAACGATTACTTTATAAAGCTCGCGATCATCGAGACACATTAGAATGGGTCCATTAAAACAAATCAAAACTCGAGAGAAGTACAACGGGTTATTCGTTCATAGATGATAATCGACGATCATCATAATGACGACAACATCGAACGATTCTTACCAACGAAATACGAGTCGAAGGAAGACGTACGCACACCAAAAATCCACAAATCAAGCCAGACATACTTGGGCCCACTAATTTATAACTCCTTGTCTACATCAAAAGGCGTCCCCCTCTATGTATACAAGAGTTTATAAATTTACGGTTCGGGAACTTATAACTTTCTTGTTCAAATGAAAAGGCGTCCCAATCCATTTCAACAAGACGATTATAAGTCATCCTACTCAAGTATTACTATCTCTCAACACGATATCATATCCAAATACAATAGTAAATATAAGGTGTCAAATAAACTTACATCATGATTTCCGTATTCAAATGTCCCATTCCATTTGAATAAGGAGATCATAACGATCTAAGGTCCAGTGGTTTAAAACCTTCTTATTCAAATGTCCCAATCCATTCAAATAAGAAAACCTTAAACGACTCATAGTTGAGCGAGTTAAAATCTCTATATCTAAATGTCCCATTCCAATTAGATACAAGGCATTAAGCCACTCAACCGAATGACTACTACGAGCATATCTTTGTTGTACCTAAACTATATATATTTGATTAGGATATATGTATCTTAGGTCCAACATTGGCATCCTCCTTTTCGCCAGTAAAACGTAGTCATATAAAACCAAATCACACGTCGCATTACGTAGAAGATGTCACCTTGGATAAATGATTCTTTAGAATCATAAAAAAGTAACGGAAATAAAAATATCACGTTAAGCAATTACGTTTCAATATGAGATGTCCAAAAGTGGCACATCACAATGTGACGACAACGATGGATCTTAAACAAGTCGATATGCGATAGATTACGAAACAACATACACGTACCCAAAGTATCAAACTAGTTTCACACTCGTATTCATAATACATAATTATCAAGATCGGTGATTGGCGATGAGGCCAAATCCTATTCAAAACCGAATTATAAAATGTACAACAATCATTCAAGTACCATTGCTTCGCGTACAATGCCTTTAAATATCATAGTATATTCATACATATACATACTATAATTCCTATATACACATAAGTTAACATAATCATAGTCAAATATAAAGTAATACAAGAATAGCCTTACCGGAGCCATGCGGAGTAGTTGCGTGCTTAAAACTTTTACGACACACCAAAAGTTATAGTTTAGGACATTTTTAAAAAAAATCGACCTAGTTCTATATAACTTGTGGCTCTGATACCAATTTGTAACAACCCCAAATTACCACGCAGCGGAATGTCCACATTGGGCGTTACTCATAGCACATCACACACAATCATAGAAAACAATCCCAAAAGAGACGTTAAAATTTATAAATACAACATTGTCTAAAATATTTTCCATCCCAAAAGATACCATCAGAGTAGCGTTTTAGTCCCAAAAACCGTTACCAACACAACATGTCCCTCAAAATACTTGAATGAAACGGTTAATTTAAAAAGGATGAAAAATAAACAAAATTTAGACAAGTAGGCACCAACTCCCTCCTTGCATGCTCCGCTGCTATCCATCTTGATTACCTGAAATACATGCTTAAAAGGGTTAACACAAAGGTTGAGCGAATCTATAGGTTTTGCAAATCATAATTTGAACACAAGTATATAAAAAGCAATTTCATTACAGTTCTTTTGTGTGACCCTACGTTGGTATACGAGTCCACACCAATTCATTGTACTCAACGTACCAATCCATTGTACTCAACGTACCAATCTATTTCAATCACAATTCCCTTGTGTGACCCTACGTTGGTATACGAGTCCACACCAATTCATTGTACTCAACGTACCAATCCATTGTACTCAACGTACCAATCCATTGTACTCAATGTACCAATTCCATTGTACTCAACATACCAATTCCATTGTACTCAACGTACTTGTTACAATCAAAACAACATTTAAGTTTAAGCAATCATTCAAAAACTTGTGTTATATTTGGTTCAAATAGCATGTATTCCCCCTCGCGGGTTAAAATCATTTAAAACCAATATAAAAGCGAGGCTATAGACTCACCTTAGATGATACACGAAGCTAGTAGTAGTAGTGATCGCCAAAATGAAGATGCCTCCCAAATATACACGCCAAAAGCCGCCACCTAACAAATAAGGTGCGCGCTTAACCACATACTCAAGTATCTCAATACATACTTAGTATAATAAAACCAACGATTCAAAATAGTATGTACATAGACATGGCCAACCAATGCAAGTGAATCCCTTCTAAACCCCACAACATATACTAGCTTTCCAAAACTAGTATCTTCGATATTGATCCATATCATGATGCCAAATCAACATGGTTCAAGTACCCAACACGGGTCTCCAATCTCAGAATATACACTTAATCCTAAGACTTATATCTTTTAGAAATTTTAGAATTTAATAGTTTAGTCTCTAACCTCAAACTATGGCGCGAGGTTAAGTACCTCTCAATAATACTCAGCCGGTACTTACCAAAAGTACCCACTGTTTTCCCATACCTACACATCTCTGTTTTCGACGAAACTTGGTGACAAACTCACTTAATATCTGTAGAAGACTCAGTTAAAATTTCATCAAATGATTCACATTTTAGACCCACCTGCTCGACACATCTTTCGACCTTAAAAACCGGACTGTTTTACACACTTGACTCGTAAAACCATTTTGATCTTGTTAAACATTCTCATTTACAATATCGCCACTTGACTTTGAAAATAGATTCAAAATGCAAAGTTTAGGGCCTGAGAACAGCCCTTGAACATTTTTAAAACTCAAGTTATAGTCCCCGGGATTTGACCCAATATCGACAACAATTTCAGATTGCGTCGATACTCGCCTCCCGGTACACTAATATTCAAACCTATGTAACTTTTAACTCGTTTGGAGATAAAAGCTCTATCTTATACCGAAACGAAGGTAGAAAGAAGCTCTACAACCATATCTAATAATGATAACCTGGATTTAGACTTAAGACCACGAAAATTAGCCCTAAACAATCTGTTCTAAAATGCCTCTTTCAAAATCACATCTACACTAGTTTTTAATCAATTTCATCAACTCCTATACCCCTAATATCATCATTCAAACATCCTAAACTAATTTTAACATCCTATATCACTTGCATGTTCATCATTCATCATAACCCAAAATTTAAAAATAAAAGCAAGCACTCAAATAATTAATTAAATAATATTAACAACATAATGGAACCATACCATGAGCTAAATAGATCAAAAACCCAAGAACACCAAAACCCCCATATGAGCCGTGGGGTTTGGGGCTGAAGAACACCAAGAATAAAAAGATTCCAAGGTACAATATTTTAATATTATGTTCCTAAACACAATCAAACACAAACCTACAAGATCAATTAGATCAAATCAATGTTTTTAGCAAAAATTATCAAAATCAAATCTTAAGAAAAAATGTTGTTGCATGTTGGATTTTCTTGGTAGGATTTACTTACAATGATGTTTTAAGGATGGGTCATTGATTTGATTTGCAAGAAAACAATTTTTGATGGTGGTTCTATGGTGGTGGTGGTGGCGGCATAAACAAGAGAGGGAGAGAGAGTTGTGTGAAATTTTTGGAATGAAATAATGAGAAGTGTGTGTGTAATTTATCCTTTTATATGGTGGGGAGGGTAGAATGTGTAAATAAGGCTATCTTTTGGCCTTGTTTGCAAACTAGTTAGAAAGAGCGGGAAATGGTTACTAGTCGGTTTTTGTAAATTTACGAGAGTCGGGTTTCGTCCCGGATTCATAAAAATTAAAATCTCGTTCAATAAAAATACTTTTTAAAGATTTAAACGCACACGAAAAGCAATAGTAAGGTTCCGACTCGAATTAGTACATAATGAAACGAAAATTCCATAAATCTACAATATCGAGATAATCGATAATAAAATGTAACATTTGGGCATCCATCGGCATCGCGATCACTATTAGTACTTCTTCAATTGTCGCAACAATCAAATAAAGGAACATATTACCGGTTTCAACATAAACCGTCAAACATAACAATACTTACCATTACTTAGAAACTAAAAATACGTTACGTAGTTGGGGTAAAACGATGACGTTAAGTATGGGATATTACAACGGTGAAGGATAATGAGCACGTGGAAGAGATACTTCCGCGGCAACGATAATGAGCACGTGGAAGAGATACTTCCACGGCAAAGATAATACGCTAGTGGAAGAATTATTTCCACGACGAAGATAATAAGCACGTGGAAGGAATACTTCCACGGCGAAGACAATAAGCCAGTGGAAGGAGGACTTCCACGGCGAAGACAATAAGCACGTGGAAGAGATACTTCCACGGTGAAGGATAATGAGCACGTGTAAGAGATACTTCCACGGCAACGATAATGAGCACGTGGAAGAGATACTTCCACGGCAAAGATAATACGCTAGTGGAAGAATTACTTCCACGGCAAAGATAATAAGCACGTGGAAGGAATACTTCCACGGCGAAGACAATAAGCCAGTGGAAGTAGGACTTCTACGGCGAAGACAACAAGCACGTGGAAGAGATACTTCCACGGTGAAGGATAATGAGCACGTGGAAGAGATACTTCCACGGCAACGATAATGAGCACATGGAAGAGATACTTCCACGGCAAAGATAATACGCTAGTGGAAGAATTACTTCCACGGCGAAGATAATAAGCACGTGGAAGGAATACTTCCACGTTGCGAAGACAATAAGCCCGTGGAAGAGATACTTCCACGGCGAAGGATAATCAGCACGTGGAAGAGATACTTCCACGACAAAGATAATACGCTAGTGGAAGAATTACTTCCACGGCGAAGATAATAAGCACGTGGAAGGAATACTTCCACGGCGAAGACAATAAGCCAGTGGAAGGAGGACTTCCACGGCGAAGACAATAAGCACGTGGAAGAGATACTTCCACAGTGAAGGATAATGAGCACGTGGAAGAGATACTTCCACGGCAACGATAATGAGCACGTGGAAGAGATACTTCCACGACAAAGATAATACGCCAGTGGAAGAATTACTTCCACAGAGAAGATAATAAGCACGTGGAAGGAATACTTCCACGGCGAAGACAATAAGCCCGTGGAAGAGATACTTCTACGGCGAAGGATAATCAGCACGTGGAAGAGATACTTCCACGGCAAAGATAATACGCTAGTGGAAGAATTACTTCCACGACGAAGATAATAAGCACGTGGAAGGAATACTTCCACGGCGAAGACAATAAGCCAGTGGAAGGAGGACTTCCACGGCGAAGACAATAAGCACGTGGAAGAGATACTTCCACGGTGAAGGATAATGAGCACATGGAAGAGATACTTCCACGGCAACGATAATGAGCACGTGGAAGAGATACTTCCACGACAAAGATAATACGCTAGTGGAAGAATTACTTCCACGGCGAAGATAATAAGCACGTGGAAGGAATACTTCCACGGCGAAGACAATAAGCCAGTGGAAGGAGGACTTCCATTGCGAAGACAATAAGCATGTGGAAGAGATACTTCCCCGGCACATGAATAAGCCAACGGAAGAGATACTTCCGTGGAAAAAGGACAAGCGCACGGAAGGAGGACATCCGCGGCGAAGGAAAAAGCCAATGGAAGAGATACTTCCATGGCGCATAAACAAGCGCGCGAAAGGAGCACTTCCGCGGCGAAGGAATAAGCCAATGGAAGAGATACTTCCATGGTAAAGGAATAAACCGGAAGAAGGAGGACTCCTGCGGCAAAGGAATATATCCAAAGATATTTGCGTGTCATGCACGGAAATAGTGGTATTATTATACCCCGGTAGCCCCCCAAGTTTAATGGTGCTAAACTCGATTAGTAATATTAAACTTAATCTAGTATTCAAAAAATTACGGTCGCATAGACCAACGCGAATGGACGTAACATAGCCACGTACAAAAGATAGAGAATAGGTTCGAACGTGCAAACCAACGCGGATGGATCTTGCCATAACCGCGAATTGTCACATAGTATAAGACGTATCTTAACTAACTTATGGGATGCGTTATGCTATTACGTGCGGCGTACCGTTACTACCATAAGGACGGTCAAAGTTTTGACAAAATTTTGTTAGACGTGCACAATGTGTCTTTTGCAAGTCCATCATGAGTCATGTGGTTTGCGTAACTTACTACAACGTCTTGATAGTAAGGTGTCTAACAAGGATACATGATCCATGGTCGTTGGGGTTGCATCCCTCTTACACGACAAGTTGAATTATTAGGTTCACTTAATCCTCTTATTCCACCTGGGAACGATGTGTGCATGTACGCCCGTAGGCAGAAGATATCCGAGTGTACGGACTGGCGCGGATGGACGTGCCATGACCGCGAATGACAAATAAAATATATTATTTAAAGAAAATATATGTAATATACTTTACCGATATAAAAGATATCTATAATATCTTTTATAAATTAATAATATCAGAGTATATCATATCCGAATAGAAAAAAGATAAATAATATCTTATAGTAATTTAAATGATATATGTAATATCCTTTTTAATATAAACAATATACCCGAACTTACGGATTAATTGCGGAAGACGTGGCTCATGACCGCAGTGAAAAAATAAAATATTACCGAACATATAGACGAGTACGGCTTGACATACCACGACCGCAAATAAAAAATAAAATAATTGCTGAATATGCAAACGAGTGCAAATAGACGAGTCATGACAGCGAATCACGATATATTATGTCGGGTCGCGACATACGAAAAATATATTTAATCAAATCAAAAGATATATGTATATCCCCTTGCCAATTTAAAAGATATATGTAATATCTTTTATTTACATTAAAAATATTGATAAAATATTTTGTTTATTTTAAAAGATATGGGTAAATCTTGTTACCTAAAAAATAAGATATTTAAAATCTTTGTATAAACTTAAAAGATCGCGGAATATTTTATAAACATAATCAGTATCTCTAGACGTGCGAACTAACGCAAAAGGACGCAACTCATGACCGCATTGAAAAAATAAAATATGCTAAAAAATAATAGATTCGAACGTGCGAAGGTATCACAGAAAGACAGAGTTTGAAAAACGAGGTTCCCAATAGGATCCGCTAATCCACATATGATATAAATTACGGAGCAATAACTTTTTTTTAGCAATATAAAGGGATATAGCATAAATAATACTCTAAGACATTGTATCAATATTAGCATGATATTGCTGCCATATATGGCATGCGTAATATTTAGTATCAAATATTTTATCCGTGATATATACATGATGTGTTTATAGAAAAGCAAAAGGATAAGAATTTAAGCTGCCTATAGCATAAAAAAAACGTATATCATATCATACATGTTGAATTCAAACTTGTTGATAAGTGATGTGGATATAAAGTAACATGGTGTTTAGATAATCTCAAGCAATAAAAAATAAATTTGTTGAATTCAAACTTAACGATTCATGACCACGGATATCAATGACCATGGTAATTCAGATTTGGCTCTTTGTTTTTTATTTGTTTGACTATGCGGTCTCAAGATTAGGCGATAGTCAATGTATTCAAAGAACACGAATAAAATATGAAGGATTTAGAATTACCGATTTTTGACCTGAATCGTTATTTTTCGGTAGTACGAGACCACATGACATAGTTCGTTCAGGGTCCCACGGATGGCGCCAACTTGTTGGAGCATAATTTGGCTAGGCCGGTTCGACGACTCTCCTGGGCCGTTCATCGTCTTCCCCGGTCGTAAGTAATGCTGCAAACAAAGGTAAACCGGTTAGACGTGGACCCGAGGCCGGAGCCCCGGGGTCCACCTCCGACGGTCAAGTCAGTATTGATCGATATATTATATAAGTGGTGTAGTTGAGAGAGATAACCTGATGTAGAATGAGACCCCCTACCCCTGTTTATATAGGCTTAGGGTTTCATAAAGGATAAGTTAAGGTGTGTGTGGGCCGCGGGCCTGTCGGGCTGGGCCCTTAACCGACTGTACATCGACATGTCCCCAAGTCTAGTATGATATGGTTCATGATCATGTTATGCTAGACTCATTCGTGTATCATGCTCACTAACAACCGCGTGCGGCTTGCTGCTAGGACATCCTCATGGGTCGTCCGTAACATATGGCTCCACTCGTAAATGGGCTACCTTTCAGCAAAAAGATGATGGGCTGAGATTGCGAATAGTGAGCATAGCTACTATACGTCATCATTACGTATTTAGAAAGGATCGGTCACTCCAATGATATATTCAAGTATTGGGCTCGTGATCCATTATGTAAACATATAGTCCATATAACCCACATGTAGGGTGGGCTATATATACCCCCTCCTAGCATGTTAGGAGGGGTTGCTCATTTGTATTTCACACTTTCTCATTCAATCTAACCATCTTTCTCTCTTTCTCTCCTTTCTCTCTCTAGCTTTCTCTCTCTAGTTCTTTCTTCTCCCTTCCATTCATTAGATAAACATAACATTGCTTCAATCCTAAGAAACTATGGACCTACAATTGGTATCAGAGCTCTGTTATGTTTATATAATGAATGGAAGGGAGAAGAAAGAACTAGAGAGAGAAAGCTAGAGAGAGAAAGGAGAGAAAGAGAGAAAGATGGTTGATTGAATGAGAAAGTGTGAAATACAAATGAGCAACCCCTCCTAACATGCTAGGAGGGGGTATATATAGCCCACCCTACATGTGGGCTATATGGACTTTATGTTTACATAATGGATCACGAGCCTAATACTTGAATATATCATTGGAGTGACCGATCATTTCTAAATACGTAAAAACGTATTTCCAACAATTTGACATCGTTGTCTATTAGGGGGGGGGTTATTATTTCGATGGTCTTGGTTACACCGTTATGACTCTATTTTTAGACCTAAATCTCTATCATCGCATAAGTAAAAAATGTATCCTTGTGATCATTCAAAACAAAATAAAATATAAGAGATAACACTTAGGAAAATGGGAGTCTAAGTACGTGATTAGGGCATATGAGTAGTGTTAGCATTACTAACTTATAATGACAATGATCTCGTTACACGCTTGGCATGGAATTGAGTGAAAATCGAGGACGATGAAATTATTTCTAATGAAGCATTCATGTGTTCTTGTTCTATGAACCTAAACGTCCCATTTTTGTGATGAAATTCATACATTATGTCTAAAACGCAAGTAGTAGCAAGTAGTAGTAGTAGTGTAGTGAAGTTTATGATTCAATAAAAGTGCATAAAAATGAATTTTGGAGGTGCCACGATACTTTATTCTAGCATTACGTGAGGGCACGACAATGGTTTAGTATGGGGAGTGATGAGACTGCTTTTATAGATAGTCTCATCGTCCAAAACGAGTTTAAAATAGTTAAAATATCATAAAATGTGCCAAATATATGCTTATGTTTCTTCAATGTGTATTTTAGGTACGGATATTGAGAAAATGACAAAAGATCACAAGAAACAAGCAAAAACGAACACGGGAAACGAAGCCGCATAATGAACCGGGCCCTAGAGTTGATTTTCCAATAAAAGTCCTTGAAGAATTTAAGATTGTACAAGAAGGGTCCTTCATTGTTGAAGAATTGACACTTTAAACCCTTGTATATTCATAATTACAATTTTGGACCTTATAGTTTGTTAAATTACTAAAGGGACCCTCAACTTTGAAGAATTGGCAAGAATGGTCCCTCAAATATAAAGACTTGTCACTTTTAGTCCTCCACCAAGTTAACCAAACAAGTCAAGACCTTGAAGATTGAAGAGATTACAAGAATCACCCTTTAAATATCATCAAATTATAAGAAATACCCTTGAAAATACTTTGCAAAACTTTTTGGGGCCAAAGAATAAAAACTAAAACTTGTTTATAAAGGAAATTCAGTTTTTGGTTGATTAAACAAGAAATGAAAGAAGAAAGAAAGAAGGGGGACCAAAGCTGGCAGACAGCCATAGTTACCTTGACCACTAGCAAACTGACACCTCACCCACTCAATCCTACCTACCAATCACAGCACCCCATTTTGCCACCTTACTAATCCAATCACCCTGTTCAATAACTAACTTAATTAGTTATTTAAATCACGCGGTTAACACAAATTCAAAACATAAACTCGATCAAACCACACTATTCATACGAAGAACATGATTTGGTTTTTTATTAATTACTAAGAATTAAGTGTTAATACCTTCTAGATTTATGATTAACCTTACAAAAATCATAATCCAACTCACAAACACCTTGCCACATCACCCCATATGTCACATGTACACTCCCGTGCTACATGCTTTGAGAAGAAGGCAAAACTTGGCAGAGAAATCCACGAACCACAATGAAGTTTACATCTTAAGCTTGTTTGAAGCCTTTGGATCAAATTAGTTCACCTTTACAGCTCTACAAACGTCCAAGAAACTTCACATGTTAGCAAAAATTCAAATTCCACAAGGGCAATTCTGGAAGTTCAATATTTAGGGTTTTTACTTTTTCAGCTTGTTAGGTCATTGTTCACCCTCTATATAAAGGGTTTAGCTTACTACATTAGTTTTTTGCTCTTGGTTTTTCATTTGGTCAAAGTTCTGTAAATCTTATGTTCAAAGTAATGAAATAGTGTTTGAATCTTGTGACGAATTCCAAGTGCCATCTTTATTATCCTGTTATTATTGTTATATGTTTGTGATTGGAAGTTTCAAAGACTAGTTTAAAGGTTTATGCAAGTTTTTCAAAAGTTTTCCAAAATCTGATATTTTTCTAAGTCTTTGGTGCAAACACTTGAAGTTTTTAGGTCTAAGATTCATCATCTCACCCTGAGAAGAAGCTTATCAAGGTGGAGTGAGGTCTTAGCTTGGAGATATTCAAGGATTGGGGTACAAAGCTTGAACTTATTAGTTTCATTTTTCATATTTATTTGTTATAAATTGTTTCTTTGACTAGTTTGTTCTTAGCAGGAATTCTTGGAAGCTTGTGCCTTGTTAATCTAGGCACATAAGCTCAAACAAACGTGAGTGTGGATGTACATTCATGAGGTTTGAGCCTTTCTTTCCCAAAATCGTTAAAAAAGTGATACTAAGTGTTTTTGGTATCTACTGGTGTTTGATGCTATTTGATGCATGCAAATGTGTTCTAAGTTCATGGTAATGTTGTAGTGATGATTGTTTGAGTTTGGGTAAACCTGTTAAACACATTTGCTTGTTTGAATTTTGATTTAAAAAGTTAAAAGGGTCTTTGGGTCTACTGTTTTATGTGTTCAGTATTAGTTTGAGTAGGTGCTAAGTGTTTATCTGAGTTTGTATTTGTTATTGAGTTGGTTGTGTGGTGATATTTGCCATACTTGAGCTTTTAAACATCAAATCTGAATCTGTGCTATATCTTGCTTGTTTTTGCATATTTTGACTTGAAAATTTGGGAACACTTAGTGTGTATGATTATTTAGGGTTAACAAGTGCTTAAACAAAGTTTGTGTAACCTGTTTTAGAGATTTGAGGGTTTGAAATTGGGTCTGTGGTCAAGTATATCAGCAAAGTCATTTTGTGTTCATCAGTAAGTCACATAGGCTTGAATCTAGGTCTAATCTTTGAACCAGTGTATGAAACAAGTTTGTTTAAGCTTATTTATGATTATTATATCTTGTGTATGCTTTTGGTTCAATTTGGTTGGCTTAATCTTGCTTAAACTGCTTATTACTTCAAATCTGCTTAATGTTCATGTCTATGCAATGTCTGGTGACTGTTTGAATTAACTATATCAATTGGATTGGTGAAATTGTGATTTCTTGCTTGTTATTGACTCCTTATAACTCACTGGTTATAAGGGTGCCCTTGTTGTTCACTAAATCCAAGTAAATCTCACTAAAATCAAAGGTCAAGAAAGTCAAACTATGGGAATCCTTTCTCACTGCTACAAGCCACTACTAGTGTTAATTGTCATTCAGCTTATCAATAAGCTATAATAGCTTATTTTATTGTGCAACAACTTAGTTTTTGTAATCAGTCATCCTTATTTGACCCATTTGACTATTCTGGCGCATTTGAGCCTTTGACTTTTAACTTTGACTAGAAAATGAATTGACTTTTCTTTTTCAAAACACCTTATTGCTTATTCCATCTTATTCAGTGTGCTTATTTGAAATCTTTTTGATTATTAAGCTTAGTTAAGTGATTTGAAACATTTTGCAAAAAGAATCAGCCCTTGAATTGGTCTAGAACTCGAAAACGACTATTTTGTCGTTTTGTGTAGAGAGCTTTTGCTTATTTCAGGCTTATTTCTTGGACTTATTCATAAATTCTTTTTACAAATAGCTTTATAAGGTCAAGAGAAGGATGTGTGTCAAGTTTCAGCTTATGGCATTAGCTTATGGCTTAATGGGCCAAAAAGCACATTAAGAATAAACTTTTGCTTATTAAGCTGTGATAAGCTCACTTTCAGCTTTTGGGACTTTAGAGGTTTGTGTTTAAAAATTGAATTTTAAGCTAGACTGGAACTTTTCAGCTTATTTGGATAACTTTTTGCTTATTGGGCCAAAAAGCCCATTAAGCTTGGACTCTTTTGAGTTTTAGCCCATTTGGGGCCCATTAGGGGTATTTTGTAATTTCAAGTTTATATTCTGTTTATTAAAGTTAAATTAAACTAGTTCGCAAGTTTTTAGAATTTTTTATAAATTTTGAATTTTTATTAATATTTTATTATTATTTTATTATTAAAAATTGTTTTTAAAATTTTTGCAACTTTTTCATTTTTATTAGGTTAGAAACATTAAGTTAGGATTTTTAAAACTTTTATATTAATTTTCTTGTCATTTAATTAACTTTTAGAATTATTTTAATATTTTTACAGTTTTAAATTATTTTTAAATAGTTTAATTAATTTTAAATTTTTCAAAAATAGTGTTTAGTTCAACTAAGTTATTTTAGAGGTTTAGAAATTGAAAATTCCCATTTTGTGCTTTTTGTTAATTAAATTGATTTATTGGGCTTTAATTAGCATTAAAAAATTATTATTTAATTAAATAAATGGTTTGAGTGATTTTTGAATTTTTGTAAACTCTAATTACATTTTTAAGGATTTATTTAAATTTTCTAGGAATTTTTAGGTTAATTTTTAAATTTCGTCACGTTTTACGGTTTTTCGTTTACGACTTTCGTCTTAGTGTAATTTTAATTGTAACTGTCATCCTTTTCTCTTGTCTTTCTTCATAATCATTATCACAAACATTTAATCAAGTTTTAACACAACACACTAGCCTCCTTGAGAACAAACTCACTATTTTTGGGTCATAAACACTTGGTTTTCCTAAACCACTTGTTTAATACTTTCCACATTTACGCATTTTTCCTAAAGGGTGTAAAATACTCAACATCACTAGGATAGGTGCTTCACAAAACTTTTGCTTCAATAATTGAAAAGCTATCTCTTGACTATTTCCCCAGACAAACGTTTGTTCTTCTGAGTCAATTCAGTCAAAGCTTTAGCAATTTTTGAAAAACCTTCGATAAATCTTCGATAATACTCAACAAGTCCAAAAAATTTTCTTATATCCGTAGGCGTACTAGGCTTACTCCAATTATTTACCGCTTTAATCTTTGCAGGATCCAAATGAATACCTTGGCTATCAATGGCATGTCCTAAGAATTGAACATTGATCGAAGATTCGCACTTCGATAACTTAGCATACAACTCCTCCTTCTTAAGTAATTAGAGAATTATACCAAGATGCTTGGTGTGTTCTTCTCTATTAGGAAAGTAAATAAGAATATCATCGATAAACACGATCGTAAATTTATCCAAGTAAGGCTTACACACTGTGTTCACGAGGTCCATGAAAACAGCTGGTGTATTGGTTAAACCAAAAGAGATCACTTGAAATTCATAATGTTTGTATCGCGTCCTGAAAGCAGTTTTAGGAATGTCGTCTTCCTTAACTCTCAGTTGATGATAACCTGAACGTAAATAAATCTTCGAATTTACGCTCGATCCATGAAGTTGATCAAATAAATCGTCGATTTTGGGTAATGTGTAACGATTCTTTATTGTAAGTTTGTTTAACTCATGATAATCTATACACATCCTAAAAGATCCATGTTTCTTTTTTACAATTAAGACTGGATTCCCCCCACGGCGATATACTTGGTCTGATAAATCCTCGATCAGTTAGTTCTTGGATTTGACTTAACAATTCTTGCATTTCCGAGGTGCTAATCGATAAGGCGCTTTAGCAATTGGTGTTGCTCATGGTATCATATCGATTTGGAATTCAACTTGACGCACAGGCAGCAAACCTGGTAATTCCTCAAGAAATACTTCGGGAAATTCTCTAACTATCGTAATATCTTTTAATCGCTTCTCTTCTGACTCCTTTTCCACTACTTGAACTAAGAAAACTTGACTACCTCAGGATACATACTTATTTATCTTAAATCATGATATGAGATTTAGTGGAGTCTTACTTCGCTCACCATAGACAATCAAAACTTCACTGTTAATAGGTATATGAACGAATTTCTCGTCACATAGAATTTTGGCATGGTATTTAGATAATCATTCCATTCCAATGACTATGTCAACACAACCGAGCTTAATGGGTATAAGATCGATTTCAAAGGATTGGCGTAATAAAGTAATGACACATCCTCGAATAACGGTATTAGTGCTAATTGTTTTTCCGTTAACCATTTCTATATCATACTTAGTATTCAAAGTGTTAACTTGTGATTCACTAGTAACACGGGTTTATGATCCGAAGGTCGGGGAGGGTGGAAGAGATGTTTAGAAACGGTAGAGAGAGAAAGAGAGAGAGATAATCTAATAAGTGTGTTTTACTAGAGAGAGAAAGGAAAATAAAAAATGAAGAACCTCACCCCTTCATGGAAGTATGGAGGGGTATATATAGCTCGGGACTTGAACTACATACATGTGACAATATTAGTCCCTACAAGTCTCGACTATGTAAACTAATGTAATTTCGTTAGTCTCTCACATTTTAAGGCTAAGAATCTTCCCCTAATGTGGAGACATACGCAATTACTTACAATGTTCCTAACAAATGCAAATACAACAAAAATATGAGAGTTTTAAGTTTGCTTCCAACGCTGAGGATGACGTCGTTGTCTTCAAGTCTTCTAGAAAAACTTGTACCCTAGTTTGAATCCTCATTGTCTTTGCTTGTTGAGGAACCATTGTATCATGTATGAACTGGATTTACTTCCCTCCAATTCATACTACATGTCTTGAAAAGCTTTCTTCATAGACTTCTTTTTTACGAAGCTTCTGAATCAGCTTCCCCCCAAACCAATATCCCTGTCTTGAGCAGATCCTGTAGCTTGACCAGCGGAATTTTGTAGAAGAAGAAGCAAACCACACCAAGTAACTGCTACCTTGACATTTTTTGTATTCATGATTATGTGTTTGGGGGAACATGCAATAAATCAGCAACAAATCTTCTCACGCTTGTAAAATACTTCCCACTGGATGTTGAACTAAGTACTCCAAAGTACCCGTTCTTCCCCCATGACGGTTACGAATTCTCGGAAGCATCATCCGACGTGTACGGTCAAAATCACGAGATGTTCTTGTCTAAAGTGTGATGGTTACGAACACTCGGAAGCATCATCTGACATGTACGTGCAGAATCGCAAGATGTTCTTATCAAAAGTATGATGGTTAAGAACACTCGGAAGCATCATCTGACGTGTACGCTCAGAATCACGAGATGTTCTTGTCAAAAGTATGGTGGTTAAGAGCACTCGGAAGCATCATCTGGCAAGTATAATCAGAATCGCGAGATGTTCGTGTCTGAAGCAGAAATCTTCATAGTTGAGAAAGATCGAGAACCTATGAAAGATTTACTTAGACAATGAAGTCTCTTTGTTGACATTTTGTAGCTCAAGTTGCTCGTGAGAATTGTTTGCTGATCACATATCTGCTCATTTACTCTCTGGCTAAACTTACCAACCTCGTATTCTTTCAGCTATCTATAGTGACCACTTGTGAAGTAAACCTGATATTCCAAACTTGAAACTAAAGTACAATCCCCCAAATTTGTTACTTAAGCTTAGCACTTTAGTTGATTGACGAACGGTGCAGAGAAAAGTCTCTTAGTACCTTATACAAAAAAGAAGAGAGAATTATAAGATGTAGAACACCTCTTGAAATACCCACAACTACAGGTGAGTGTGACACTGAGCACTACAACGTAACTCCTTACGTGATAGTTATCCATGTGTTCAACCATCCATCCCTTAACATCAGAAACTAGATCAATCAAGTCTCAATCATAAATTCTGAAGAAAATCATCAATCGATAGATGGGGCTGAGAAGGCTCAATGTTGAATTAAGTATACGCCTTCATGAAATTCCACTTCAACTTCAGATAACAAATACCAAATCCACTTCGTAATCAATTGACATTCTTTGCTCCGAATACTAGCCATTTTGACAATTGAAGTGAATCTTTATATTAGATCTATTTTTTGCTATAACTAAGATGGAGAAGATTTGTTTTATGAATGATGGTTTTTTGTTCATTTGATTTGAGTTATGTGAATGTTTGAGATGATGAGGTGAAAGGCGTGACTTTTCATATGAGCAAAATGGAGAGAAAAGGGGGGGGGGATAAAACTAAGACTGGGATTAGGTTAAGCTATGAGAAAATTTAGGGTTTGAGGTACTTTATACCCCACGTGTTTAGGTTATCAATCTCATGGACCGAATATTGGTATCTTCTTATTGGGCCGCCCTATTCTAACCGAATATAGTATACATTAAGTGACAGTGGTATGTTGTGATCATACGATTTAGTTTGTGGGTCAAGTATAAATGGTTTCTATCTTTGCGTTCTTTCTTTTTCCTTGACTGTTATAATATTAGCAATTGGATGATAAAGTTGGTAATGTTGAAAACACATGGCATTATCATATTTTTGTGTCTAAAGACGCCAAATATCTGTAACTTTGAATGGTTGTGCCGTATGATAAGAAATGGGTAGCCGAGCATAAATGTTGAGTTGATCTATCTCTATAATGAATCAGACCCATATGTGTGGAAGAGGGTGTTGGTTCATTTTACTTTCTCTCTCTAGTAAACATTAACCTTCCACCATTCTCTCTACTTTATCTCTCTAACTTTCTTCTCTTTCTTTCTCTAAATCTACTCTAAATCTTGTGTTATGGATTGAAGTGGGATTAACATTTGGTATCAAGAGCCTATAGTGGAGAGGTGATTGAAGATTTATGGTGTATTTTCATTGGATTCGTGAGTTTTTATTGATCTATACCCAAGTTTCAAATTTTTTTCGTGTTTTTGTTATTCCAAGTGATCCACGTATCTTCTACATAGTTATGGTAGAGATTTGGGTGCTTTGGTTTGGTTAAAATCACATTTTTTTAGGCAAGAATCTCATTTTTATCTCAAGTTTCAGAACAGTAACATTTATTGCGACAGATTTGGCTTGATTTCCATCACAAATTCTAGGGTTTCTATATTGCGACAAACATTGCGATAAGGTTTTGGATTGCGATACAAATTGCGACATAATAAATTGCTTGCATTGCGACAGAATACACATTGCGACAGAATCTTTTGTGAGCAGTGCGACAGACTCTTTTTTATACATTGCGATGTGCGATGGACATTGCAACATGTTTGGCTTAAACATTACGATGGACATTGCGATATGTTTGGCTAAATTTTGTTCGAGTACTTTTCAGACTTATCCAATATCTAGACTTGTCCCGAATCATAGTTTACAAAAAAAAGAGTTTTTTGGCGGGAAAACCGTAGTAAAACTTATTTTTTTCTAGACAATTTTTAGGGCATTTAAGCTTTGATTTCATATTTTGGCGATACAAAAAAATTTTCGACCAAAAATTCGAATTTTCAGACCAAAATTCAAATTTTTAGGCCATTTTAGGTTTTATTTTTTGATAAAATTTTCACTTTTCAAATTTTTTCCCTACTAGTTATGGGCTATTTCTAAATCGAATTCAAAATTTGGTGATTCAAAATTTTCGGTCTACCGTTATATCGGACTGAAGAATTTATTGTCGGACTTAGAAAAATTTGGAATTTTCGGAATTTCAACCTAATTCACATCACAACACATCTACTAAGATCCATCCATAATCCATACTGTTAGGACCTTTGGAATAGTTATTTGTAATTGGTATACTAGGAGGTATGTAGTCCTCCTGGTCCTAGTAGTAGTAGGAGCAATACGTGCTCCTGTTCTTTAGAAAGTCAAACTTTATTATTTTGAGTATTCTGTTAGGATATGCATGAGATATGTTAGGAAAGGATATGCATATCAGTTTTACACGTTTTGGTTTATTGATGTATTAGGGTTTCCATGGTAGTATAAAAGGAACCTTTGGCAGAAGAGTTAGATACACCTTCAAAAAACATTATTCTAGTTTATATTAATATTAGAAATCCTTAGTAAAGGATCAAGTCATTATAGTTATTATGTTCTTCTTGTTTATAGTATATGTATTCTGCACTTATACTGTGTGATTCATCTAGGGTCTCTCTGTGATTATACTTGTGATTACAGAAGTCATTCACCATTCCTAACAGGCTGCACGATCCACATCTAGTGGACCCAACAAGTGGTATTAGAGCCTGTGAGAGTCTCTGTACAAGAAGAATTAATTTTTCTTATTACTAACATCTTTGTTTATTCATGTCTGCCTCGAGTTCTACTCAAATAGGAGAAGATAGCACCCCTAAATACAGCAACCTTAGCAGATCATTGCTACGGTTTCCAACACAAATGGAAAATTTCCTCTTTTGAAAAAGGATGAGTATGATAGCTGGGCAATGAAGATGGAATGCTGGATCACCAACATTGATCAAGATCTTTGGAAGATTATTCTGAATGGAAACAACAAGTGGTTTACTTGAAGAGACAAGAATGGTAATATTATTCTTCTTGACCCTAAAACTCATGAAGAAATCACAGCAGTTCAGAAGGAGATCAAAGCAAAAACCTTTTTGCTTCAGTCTCTTCCTGATGATCACATGGGTGACTTTTATCACCTGGATGATGCTAGAGAGATCTGGAACAGAATAAAAGCAAGGTTTATAGGGAATGTGGAGTCAAAGAAAATGCGTAGATCCATGCTGAGAGATGAATTCATAGAATTCAAGATCTCATAAACTGAAGGTATTCATCAAGGGTATGACAGGTTCCAAAAGATTCTGAGCCAGTTGAATCAACTCAGGTCGAAACCTGACAATGGAGATATCAATGTAAGGTTTCTTTGAGCCTTACCCTACTTATGGAATCAGATGGTAATCTCTATTAAAGCAGAAGGTGGCCTTGACTATCTTAATTTTGATGATCTGTTTTATAAGCTCAAAACCTTTGAGCCTCATGTGAGAGGATACTCAAGTGATTCTTTTCCTACTCCTGCTAACTCTGCCTTTGTGAGTTACATGGGATCTAGTCCCATGTCTTATGCTGGTAGCCCAAGCTATACTGTGTCTTCTCAGCATACTTCTACTCAGCATACTTCTACTCCTGAACCAAAAGCCAAGTCTAGTAGCTTGGTAGAAGTTGTTCTTCACTCTTTTGTTGCTGATGTTGATCCACAACAGCATCTTGCTTTTGATGACTTCAAACAGGTTGATAAACTTGACCTGGATTAAATGGATCTCAAGTGGCAGATGGCCATGCTCACTCTCCGGGTTCACAAGTTTGAGAAGAAAGCTGATCGAGTGTTTAACTACAACCCAAGAGAGACAGTAAGGTTTGATAGAAGCAATGTTAGATGCTATCACTACAAGCATCAAGGTCACTTTGCTAGGGAATGCCCTAACAAGAATGACCCGGAAAAGAACAGGTATTCAGCCTTCAAGATTCAGGAGGTGAAGGATGACAAGAAAGCTTTGGTGTCTGTTGACTCTATGGTTAACTGGAGTGATCATTAGAATGCTACCTTGGAAACAGCTGAACCTTCTACTGACGTGTTTGTAATGATTGCTGGGAATCTGTCTATTGCCGAGGAAGCAGAAGAATTTGCTCTTATGGGCATCTCACCTCAGGTACAACATTGTCCTCTTGGTTGTCATGATAAATATTCAGAACTGTTGTCTCAATACAATGAATTAAATGAACAAAATGATAAGTATTTTTTAGAGGTTCAAGCATATAAGAATTATTTAAAAACATTGGAACAACAAAAGAGTTGGCTTCAAGAAACACAACGTGAATATGAAGATAAAATTAGAATTCTGAACATTGGTTTAGAAAACACAACCAATATGCTTAAATACACTGAAAAGGTAAAAGATGACAGTATCAAGGATAAGCAAGACATGAAAGAAAAATTGGATGCTACACTTTTAAGATTTGAAAAATGGTAACATGCACCTAAGAATATTTCAAAGTTAATTGATAGTAGCAGGTCTGGTAGGACTAAGAGAGGGTTAGGATTTGATAAATATATTGATTCAGAAGATGTGTTTGATTTATCTTTTTCAAGTGTCTTTGATCCTGACAAGGAGGAGGAGGGAAAACCTAGCTACAATATGTTTCAACCACCTGCAGCAATGCATGTTGTCCCTCCACCTCTTACAAGAACTTTTATGCCCATATCTAGGCATAATGACTTGGATGGATCACAGATGCATGCGTCCCCAAAAAGCACTACTAATACTAATGACTTTGTCTCTTGTACTTTCAGTGACAAAGCCAGTGACTCTGCATCATGTGGTTCAAGTGAAAAGCCAAGACCTACCAGCTCCAAGACAAATGACCCTGCTGCTAATAGTGCTAGGAAGAGTGAAGAGAGAGTTGCTTCTACTTCAACTGTGTCTAGTTCTAGTTTATTGTGTCCTAGGAATGTTGTTTCTCATAGAGTTGTGTGTAATAAATTTAGCAGTATGAAACAATGTCATTCGAATAAAAGGTCGTATAAAACATGTTTTGTTTGTGGCAGTAAATTTCATTAAATTAAAGATTTTAACTTTTATGACCAACATCCTTCTGTTTATCAAGCATATCCTGCTCTTGGTCCATCAGGAGTTGCTCCATATTCTTCTAGAAGACTAAACCCATGTGCCCAATCTTTTTCTTCTTCTAGGCGGATCTCTCCTTTAGCTTCTGATCATTGGAGAAACAATGGCTTTACCCCTAATAGACCAACCAACAACTATTTTCAGAACTTTAATCAGAATTATGCATTTAATTCAGACCAAATGTATATTAGGTTAGGAAATTTGGGTACTGCTGTTAAGCCCTCAGCAAGTTGTTCTTGGTCAAACAATAATACCCATATGATGAATAGGCAACCTAAGAACAACAGTGGATCTCATCAATCTTCTTGGCTATCTACTAAAGATCCACAAGGCAGTCTCAAACCTGAAAAGGTTTGGGTCCCCTTAAGACACTAACTTTTGCATATATGTTTTCTTGTTGTTGTAGGTTAATCCATACCAAGATCCTACTCTAGGGATAGTTGATACTGGATGCTCTAGGAGCATGACAGGGAATAAAGGTCTTCTATCTAACTTTGTACCATTTCAAGGAGGAAATGTCTACTTTGGAGGTGGTGAAGGGAGGATCACTTGAAAAGCAACGATTCAGACACCTAACCTTAATTTTTAGCAGGTCTACTATGTGGAAGCACTTCAACACTTCAACTTGATCTCTGTATCTCAGATTTGTCACAAGAAGCAGTTTGTCCTCTTTATGGATACTGATGCACTGGTGTTATCCAAAGACTTTAAGATCCCGAATGACTGACAAGTTCTACTCAGAATCCCAAGAAGAAATTTGTTTGGATAGCTTCATCTTCTGAGGCTTTAGCAAAATCAGATGTTGGATTATGGGTTCAACTTTATAAATACCAAAATTTTCATTGACAATAAAAGCACTATCTGCATTGTGAAAAATCCAGTTTTTCATCAACGAACAAAACATATTGAAATTCGGCACCAGTTTATATGGGATGCTAATGAGAAGAATTTGATACAGGTTCTTAAAGTACATACGGATGATAATGTTGCTGATTTATTGACTAAATCCTTTGATGGTCCGCGGTTCAACCACTTGGTGGTTCACACTGGACTGGTCAATCCTTGAGGTCAAGGATTGAGGGGAGGCTAAGACTAAGGGGAGGCTTAGTGTACATATTTAATTGCACAGTCTAACATATGGTAGTTTCTAACAACAACTTTCATGGGTATTTGCGGTGTGTGCCACTTCTAGTGGAGGATTTTGGTCACTTCTAGTGGCTGTATTCAGCTTCTAGTGGATACAAACCCTTCAATGTCATTGGCGGTTGGCTTCTAGTATCAGTTTGGGTCACTGTTCACTTCGTTGACTTTCATTGACCACTTTGTGCTCCTAGTGTTGACCCTTACGCGTTTTGACTTTTAGTCAACGCAAGTTACTTCTTGTATATATCTTTTTATGTAACTTTGGTAATTGGGATTTGCATATAATGGTAAAAGGGAAAGTGGTTACTTTTGCATTAATTACTTAATTTTGAAAGGTCAACCCACATAATTAGGAGTCACTGAACAGTTACATGATCATTATTTATGGTCAAATCTCACAATTGACTCATTCATCCCAACCAAAACACACACATACGCTCCTACTCTTTTCCTCATCAATAAATCATCTTCC
This sequence comes from Glebionis coronaria, assembly GCA_025667525.1. Taxonomy (NCBI): domain Eukaryota; kingdom Viridiplantae; phylum Streptophyta; class Magnoliopsida; order Asterales; family Asteraceae; genus Glebionis; species Glebionis coronaria. The sequence continues at coordinate 317,224,523 of CM046875.1, read as the reverse complement.
ATCCCTTCCAATCATCAACAATGGCTGCTCTCCAATACAAATCCGATCATAACAAGGTGGCTTATCTAGGAGAAGGTCCTAAACGAGAAGAGTTCACAGACATCATCGAGTTTATTGAGGCTTCCAACCTCAGGTATGCTTTTACGGTTTGCCCAACTGTATATGACATTGTTATTCATCAGTTCTGGGCAACTGTCCACCTTGTGGATGTTTTGGGATGCCCACTAGAGCTCCATGCTACCATATATGGACGCTCATATGTGGTGTCTGAAGCTTCTATTAGGTCTGCTCTTCATCTTCAGGATAAAGGTAGTGTTGTCTCCATCCCCAATTCTGAGGTATTGGATGGGATGGCTGATCTTGGTTATAATCATGGGGGGAAGTTTAACTTCCAGAAAAATAGGTTTTCCCCCCAATGGAAGCTTCTTGTGCACTTTTTGATTCATTGCTTAATCCCAAAGTCAAGGAGTTGGGATGCATTTCCCATTCCTTTGGCTACTGGTTTGATTTACATTGCACAGGGTCGCGTGTTTAACTTTTCTTGCTACTTGTTTGATGGAATGGTTTGTAATCTTAGTAGTACTGGCTCTAGGAAGAAGTTTTTGATGTACCCTAGGTTCTTGCAGCAGGTTCTTATGTGCCTACCTAGCAATAGGGAGGAATATGAGACCCCTAAGCGTAGTTCAAAGGTGTATTCGAATTTGGCACTTGGTTTTAAGGGTGTTTGGAGGCCTCTTACTGATGTTATGTTGGGCCTTGCCCGAGGGGATCCTAATGTTATTCCTCCGGGTGGTGAAGCTGAGGAGGAACTTCCATTATGGGATGATCCTATGGAGGAGGAGCATCATGCTATTGGTGTGCCTCATGCGGAGGTGGAGGAGCCAGCTATAGAAGTGGTGGTAGAAATGCCATCCACTTCCAAGGCTGCCCCCTCTTCTCTGCCACATAAGTCCCCATTTGTTGATACTTCCCCTTCTAGTCCAGCACCACATTCTGCTGAGAAGCCATCTAGCTCTCATGCTCATAACAATTACCCCTTTGTTGCTTCTGGTCCCAATGATGATTTCCCCAATCTAAGTCCTCTTGGTGGGGAAGCAGAGGAACCTGATTCCCTAACTTCTTTGCTAGCTCTCATGCACAGGTATTATGTAAGGGTTGTTTCTTTGGAGAATGATCTAAATCAGCACCACAAGCTTATTCGGGACTTTGTCCTTCCATTGGCGAACAAAATTAAGGCATTGGAGTCCCAACAGAGGCGCTAAAAGAAGAAGCTTGTTCTTTCTGATTCTGATGAAGATCTTGAGGAGGATGGTTTGACTTTGTTGGCTAGGGCAGCTTTTGCTGATAAGCCGTATGAAGATTTGCTTGTTCCTCCTAATCCATCAGGCATCACTACTACTGCTGCTGATCCTCGATCAATGGAGGATATTGCAGGTTCTTCTGCTGGTCCATCTGCTGGTCCGTCTCATGATCCTAAGGGAACGCCCATATGACTGATGCACCCTCTCCTTCAAAGAAGCGTACTCGCAGACAAATCGAGAAAGAAAGGTTGGGGGAGGAGCCTGCACAGCGACTACAAGCAGAGATTGATCAACAAGCTAGGGCTGAGGAAGAAGCCCTTTAACAGCAGAGGCGTGAGCAGTCGAGGCATGATGCCATGCATTGGGATGATAATGATTGGATGCGGGTGCTTACTATTCTTACTTCTGACTACTCGCAGTTCACAGATATTTTGGGCGCTAATGTGAATCAACATAACTGTATCCCACGGGCAATTGCCTTAATGCGTCAACAACAATTGTCTCTTGCTGCTCAGCTCCGTGAAAAGCGTCGTAACAGACCGATGTCAAGAACAGAGGAGAGGATGTTGATGCAGCAATATGTCAAAAATTAGTCGGCTGCTTACTTTAATGTTGGTTGGACTTGGGAACGGGTTAGGGGACTGTCCTTTGATGAGCTTAAAGATCTGTACCAGAAGATGATCAAGAGTCAAAACACACCGGTCCTTGAACGCTTTATATATCGCCCTCCTCCACGTGTTGTTCACAATTCTCAGCCTGTTGTTGCTCATACTTCTTCATCTGGTGTTCCTCATGGTAATTCTGGTGTTTCATCTGTTGCTGCTACTTCTACTGGTGTTCCTACTACTACACCTTCGACTGGTCATCATACTCCATCTCAGGTTCGTACCGCCACCACCACTGAAGCTACTGCCACTCATGCCACTACTACTACTCCTACTACTCCTGTTGTGGAGCAACCATCACTACCGGTGACTCAACCACACCCTACCTCATCCGCTAGTGCAGCAGAATTTGATCCTATGGTTGGTCAAGGTTTTGAGTCTACTCATGCTGATACTACTGCTGCTGGGAAGGTAAAGGTTGAATCTTCTTCTGGTGTTCCTTCACCTCGTCGCTCAATTAGAAAGAAGAAGGCTCGACGCGGTAAGTCTGTTCCGTTTGAGAAGCACGGTCTTGTAAACCTTGTTGATGCGGCTTCAGTTAGTGAGACAGAGTTACCCATGGGTAAGGGTTATATTGTTTCTTGGGAGGTTAGGCCATCCCCGATTGTTGTTGGTGCATTCACTCATAAGGTTACAACCAGTGATGGTTATGTTCGCTATGTCTCGGGACTGCAAAGTATTTTTCCATGGGTGGACCGTTGTGATCTTATGTCTTTATATGGGCTGGTGGATGTTGAGATTCCTCAATCTCCAAGTGAGTTGCCCAATTGGCCTAGTTTGCCAATCTGGGGTGATTTCAAGCTTATGTTAGATTCCCCTCCTGATGCTCCTCGATCTGGTGTCTGGAAAGATCAGCCTCGCTGGGTGATCAAGAGGTGGAAACTTTATGCTGGTTGTGGGGTTCATGTATTGGAGTTGGAGACTGGTGCCATAGTGTTCATGCTTACGGATATGGAGTATCCATTGACGATTCCTACTATGGAGGCTATGCTGGAATATCATCTGCAGATATCTAACGCTCCTTCTGGGAATGAGTCTACCATGGCCACTACTTTGGTGGAAGGTATTCAAGCCCGGTTGCATGCGGTAAGTGATTGGTATGGTTCTTCTATTCTTGTGATTATACTAACATTCTTTTCACCAATCTGTACAGTGATTGGTGACTTACATTGTATTTAAAATAAAAATTAAAAAAAATAAAAAAACAACAACAACAAAACATATACTTTTTATATAATATCTGATTATACTTTAAACATATGATGGAATTTCACACTTGTACATAATATAATATCTGCTTCTACTTTTCCATCATAACATTGTTTTTCACTTGACTGTTTCACACTTAGGCTGTTTTGGATTTACTTCTGGTGTTAGACCTAGTCCACACAACAAATGGTGCTCAACTTACCATGTTTCATAGACAAGAAAGAGTTGATTCACCATGAGGGTACGACTCTGGTGTGATAGTCAAATCCGTTGATGGTTTTCAGGTTACCCAAAATTGGATGGTTTTTACTTGCCATGGTCCTAGACTGAAAAGTGGCTAGTCCAAGGGGGTACGTCTCTTGGTAAAGATCTTATCAAATCCGCTGATAGCTATAATAGCTTGCTCAAAGCTATAGGGTTTTCAGCTCACTGATGCTTAATTGCTAAGAGTTGGAGAGTCCGGAAGAGTACGACTTCTGGTAAAGACATATCAAATCTGTTGATGGCTGTGATGGTTTGCCCAAAATCATCAGGGTACCCCACTCACCATTGATTCATGTTCTAAGAGTTGGGCTGGGTTCTGGTCTCCCAGGGTGATGCTTATTCGACCATAAAGACTGGCTAGCCCAAGAGTGAGCAGCTACTTGGTAAAGGCTCATAAAATCTGCTCATGTTGCTGTGGAGATTCAATAAGATGCAGATTTGTTTCAAGCTTTCAAGAAGCTTCTACGTGTTGCAGCAGTCTTTATGTTCCTTGTTTATGTTGATGGTTATGATGTTGTTGTTTGTTTTGCTGTTTCAATCCTCAAGCTGTTTTGCAAGATCTACCAGGAAACTTGAACTCAACATGTCAAATTCAAGTTTAGGGGAGGATTGTTAGGACCTTTGGAATAGTTATTTGTAATAGGTATACTAGGAGGTATGTAGTTCCTCCTGGTCCTAGTAGTAGTAGGATCAATACGTGCTCCTGGTCTTTAGAAAGTCAAACTTTATTATTTTGAGTATTCTGTTAGGATATGCATGAGATATGTTAGGAAAGGATATGCATATTAGTTTTACACGTTTTGGTTTATTGATGTATTAGGGTTTCCTTGGTAGTATAAAAGGAACCTTAGGCAGAAGGGTTAGATACACCTTCAAAAAACATTATTCTATTTTATATTAATATTATAAATTCTTAGTAAAGGATCAAGTCATTATAGTTATTTTGTTCTTCGTGTTCATAGTATTTGAATTCCACACTCATATTGTGTGATTCATCTAGAGTCTCTCTGTGAATAGACTTATTATTACAGAAGTCATTCACCATTCCTGACAAGCTACACGATCCACATCTAGTGGACCCAACACATACACATCATATCCTCTTACTACATCCCCTCAATGGACATTTTCAATACAATGGATTCAACAATAAGAACGTCCATGAATGAGGTAATTCAAGAGAAGATGCAGAATTTAGCGGTTCAAAAAAATACTGAGACTCTAACCAGTAAACGTACTAACAGAGATTCTACAACCAAAACCGTTCATGGATTCAAATACAAGATGTCGAAAGCAAAAGAAAGATGCATGGAACACTTAAAGTTGTTTTAGTCACACCTTCAGGTTCTTCCAAGAGAAGACCTAAAAGGCACTCGTCTTGAAATTGGATTCAAACGGGTATTCGTTCTACTATTTGGTAAAGATGTTGAGACATTCACTAGCTCGATGCTACATCATGGTTACCATCTTCAACACGAACTTGATAGAGATGATTTTCACGAGATTCTATGCATGGAGCTCCTTTTAGCTCTCAACATTTAGTTCCATCAATTCGTTGATTCAAGTGGCTTATCCACCAATGATAGAGAGTTCGCAACTACATACAATACCAAATATACTCTCGTAGATATTCAAGCGTTCAAAGATTCACTTCTTCAACATATGAGTAATATAAAGAAGTCAATTGCTAAAAGAACACGCCATCAAAGGAAATTGGAATGAAGGGTGAATCAAAGACTAATCCAAATGAAAGATAGCCACGTCGATAAGGGTCAAGAATTAGATGCTTGTTCGGTTGATACAGAAAGTAGCAGGGTAGAATCAGAAACTCATCATACCAGCACAAGCTCAGGGAACGATACAGAAGCCGTTGATTCAACTATCGGAACCATATGTGACGATGAGCCAATGAACTTTGTTAGCTCAAAAGACAAAAGATTTTTAGGATGCCAAACTCGATTTTTCAAAAAAATATAACAAATTTGAGGCTTATTTTAAAAAACTTGAAAAAGCAAATGTTGTTCTTGAAAAAAAATTGGATCGTAAGATTCAAGATTTCATTGCGGAAAAAGAACATTTTGTGAAACAAATAAATTTGTTAGAATCAAAGTTGGCTTCTCAAAACCCAAGTCCTCTGCCTGCTTCACTTAGTGAAAAATCTGTGCAACCTATCGACACTGTAGACAATAATGACACGAATGCTGATAATAACATATTTGATAATATGAACATTAAGTTAGAATAACGTGTCGCTCAATTACTTCTACAAAATGAGCAATAAAAGGGTCAGATTCAGGAAAAGGTTTTTGCACTGACAGCGGCGAAAAATGAATTAAGGAAGTTAAAAGGAAATAGTGTGGATACTAAGTTTGCCAAATAGTTAGTCTTGGGGATACCTCCTTTTCAACCATTCAGAAATCGCTCCACAATCTAGATCCTCCTTAAGAAAGCATGCATATGAAAAACCCAATCACATGAATGCTTCAAGCAACTCTAGATATAGCTCCAAGAACATGCCTAGACGCAGTTCAAATGGCACGGGTCATAAAATCTATCTAGAGGATGCTAAGAACAAGACACAAGCGAGAGATAGAACCAAACCACAGCCTAGGAGCGTTGATCACACATCTAGGAATTCTAGACCCTTCTCGAATATGTACAAATCCACCAACCCTAAGAACTCTAGAGCCTTCTCAGATGCTAAGCATTTTGTTTGCATGAAATGCAACGTTTAATGCCATTCATGATGATTGTATCCCTAAAGTCCTAAACAAGGTGAACCAAAAAGCTAGAGCACCTCAAAGACGGAACCCTAAAGGAAATAGGCTTTCTCAAATTAAGTCTTTTGTTGTGCATCAGAAACCTATGTCTCCTAGACATTGTCTTTGGTGGATACCAACGGGTAGAACTTTCAAAACAATAGGTCTAAGGTGGGTTCCTACTGGAAAGATATTTCCCTCTTGCGCGACAACGGTTCAAGGTGAACCCCCACATGGTTCTCACAAAGATATCACTAACCTACATGCAAGCATACAAACTACTAATGAAATTGCAGGTATCGACGTCACAATTCAACGAGAACACAAAGGTCCAATATTCGTAATCTGCTCAACAAAAGACACTCTCTGAGTTTGGTTGATGAAGAAACAGATATCAGAGAAACAAGTGTCTCAAGGGTTTGACAGTTAAGCTTCTTTAATGGCTTATAGTCAAATTACATACTGTAACCCGGGCTCACAAGACAAGAAAGTTCATCCCGAGTATGACTTATCCTCATAACGAGAAATTAAATTTTCTTGGACACGAGCTTGTATTAAAACTGTTCGAATGTTTTAAGCTCGTGTAGATGACTTCTAAGCGCATCACAGCTTAGGACTCGACCCTCAAATAAGGAAAGTCTATCTCGGACGATATCTTATCCTTCTCAATGAGAAATTAATATTTCTCGGTCATGAGCTTCTCATAAAAACATTCCAAGTTTTATAGTTAATGAAAAACGATTTCTATGTAAATGTAAGCTTAGAACACGCACTTTACCTTAAGGAAAGTTTATCACGGATGATAACTTATCCTTCACAACAGGAAATTAACTTTTCTCGATCATGAGCTAGTCACAAAACAATCAAAGTTTTGAGCTCATGAAAATCGGGTCCGTTTTATCGAAAGGGAAATGTACGTTTCAGTGCGCTTTCCCTAAGCAATAGAAGAGAAGTCTTCTATCATGATTATTTTAAAACCGTTGAACAAAATTTTTCAAGAATTACTCAAAAGCGTTTTCTAAATCTTTCATAATTGTGTGTTCAACACTCCCTTCCTCATAATGTGGTTTTTATATCTAAAAAATGACATATGTTATTTTGATCAAATTTTGAGGGTGGGTGTTTTAAAATCAAGCCCTTAATGTTGTTCGGTACATCTCACATGTTTTCATATTTTATGTATCCAACACATTCCGAAAAACAGTCTAAAAACTGTCGTATGTAATATACCATATCGGATAAGGCATCTCAACTCCGTACCTCAACATATTTTATGGTGTCATTTTTCCAATATTTTGTCAAATTTTTGTATCAAGACACACATATATTGTTGAGGGGGAGCAACTCGACTACAAAAATTCCATGATTCATGCGTACACATATGTTTCTCTCCAATCAGTTTTGGAAATTGTCATATTTTAATCAATTGGTATCTCTAATATTATGTTTTTATATTAGAGAAAGGGGAAGAAAATGTGATTAAAATGTAATATATCGCAACGTGTGATCTTAAAGAATCAAGTGCAACTCTTTCCTTCACATTCTAAACTATTTCGTATATCGATGCATGAGTGTAGGGGGAGCTTTTCGGAAATGTAAAACATTCAAAGTGTTAAAAGTATTGATTTTGATCAGGCACTTTGAATGGTTTTCAATGGTTTTGATCTATACCTAAAACAACCTACTATCCACGATAGAACGATGGAGTCAAAAGGTGGTTTAGGATAGGAAACAAAGTCCTATGATCCAACCAGAACCAAAGGGATCTACCCAAGGACATTCCATAGCTAGAAATAGTTGTCCTTAGGAAAGATGGAGTAGAATGAAGCTAAATGTGGAGCAATTACTTAAGTTAGCACTGGAACAATCACAACAAGGTGCTATGACGACGTATTGGTAAGCATTGAAGGAGTTGAATAACATATGCAACATAGCCAGAAACGGGTTAACACATTTTTTGAAGACAAGTGTCATGGACCCAGTGATGCGATGCACAACCCTTCCCCAGCCATTCGAGTTTCTCTCAAAAGAAACTTGTCTCATTGTCACGGAGATCAACACATATCTATTAAATTTCTCACTCCTAGTTAGTTAATATTGAAAAGGTGGTAGTCTGCTCCAGCCTCCGATTACCCAAAATGCACTTATCGAGTCTAGAGCAAAAAAGAGATCAATCTATCATCTCATTAGGACACAATCGAGTCCTACGCATTATCCTTGTGATATTTCCAGAATATCTAGGTGATATGATTAACGATGAAGATGGAAATCTTGCTTGAGTCAGCATCAAACAAACTTATGGTGGGTAACTTGTGCGATTATACATGAATCAAACTTGTGAGAAACTGGAAAGCAACTAAGTTTAGATTCTTAATTGATTCAAACTTAATTCTAGGTTTCTTCGCAAAATCCGTGTGATCTTTCTAGAACATTTAGAGTGACACATTTCAGTGTTCATAATGACGAATGGAAATCCTTCAAGTGTCAACCTCAAACAGCACTGCGGTAGGTAACTCGCAAGATTCATTATGAATCGAGCTTGTGACAAACTGGAATGCAACAATGGTGCGATTCTTATAGAATCAAACTTGTTCCAGGAATTCTGAATTGACGACTCTAATCAGATGGATAATTTATCCTTATGATTCACTCTTTATGTTCGCAGTCTGCTTTGAGACGATCGAGTAAAGAGAACTGGCTACTACCGCCGGGAAACCCTGTCAAAGAGGTTCTTAATCGAATCTACCCAATCACAGGTACGGTATCTAATATCGTCTAACGGTCTTCACCGACCGGAGGTAAAACGCTACCGAGTTAGGGTGAAATGTTCAAACCCATTTCGTCCATATCTATATATGTTGCTGCATATCAAAAAGGTGGTGTAGCTGTGTAATAACCAAAGTCGTATTCACATGTTCATACTACAAGTTAAAGACTTCCGTTACTGTGATAATCAATGGATACCTCAAGGTCTAACTTCAACTATATTTACGTGGGAGATTGTTAGCCTTTCGAAATCAACAACGTATGAACATGCCGATTCAGAAGTCACAAGAACAAATGATGGCGATAATCAAGATACTTAAGAATGTAATATGTCATCTTGTCACAAGAGCACAAGATGAACACTATCGAGGATAGACTGAAGATCTCAAGCACACAAAGTCAAAAGACAAAGGCTCAAGATAAAGATCACAAAGCATGAAGGAACAAAATCATTACAAACAAGATCAATACCAAGATACAAGACCAAAGATGTAAGATCACCTCCACTAGAATGTATTCACTCAATCATCTTACGCATTTAAAGATGACCGATACATCGGGGGAGATTGTTAGCCCTATATTTTATATAGTCGAACAAGAATGTAATAGGTCATCTTAGTCGTTAAAGGTCTTGTATTGTAATAGGTTAGTCGGGTTAACCGGGATTGGACCTTAAGCTAATATTGTCTAAGGTATGGGCTTTATGCCTAAGATAGGCCAAACCCGGACCAAGAAACAGGACCATGAGCCCACCAAGCTCATAGGTATATAAACCCTCTTCCATGTGTGGAAGAGGGTGTTGGTTCATTTTACTTTCTCTCTCTAGTAAACATTAACCATCCACTATTCTCTCTACTTTCACTCTCTAACTTTCTTCTCTTTCTCTCTCTAAATCTACTCTAAATCTTGTGTTATGGATTAAAGTGGGATTAACACAAAGAAACAATCTGAATATCTAACTTAGCAGCAATTTTATCAGATATGAAACTTCTATCAGCTCTTGTGTCAGATATTACTTTAACTAGATGTTGATTTAGATGAAACATACCCAAACCAAATTCTTATCTTGATGAGTATCGTTTATCAAATAGGCTTTTCCTCGGCTATTGCTCTCTTTATGGCGCTCATACAAAAGATGCCCTTTTTCTCTGCAGTTATGGCAAACTTTAGTTACAGGAATTTGGTTACTTCCAGTAGCTGGTCCTTTACTTCTATAGTATTTTGTCTAATGTTCCATTTTTCCATAGTTCTAACACTTGATAGTGCAATATCCTATGTGATGTAGAGAACATCTCTAACATAGGGGAAGTCTTCCACTATCACCATTGCTCGAATTTACAGCATAAACTTTAGAAACATCATTTATTTTATTTTGCTGTTGACGATTATTGCCTTTATTATAGTTGCAAAAACTATTCCTCTATAAATTATGATTAACAGGAAAGTTCTTCCTATCATCAAACTTCCTCTTATTATTAACTGCCACTTGTACATGAGTATACCTTATCACTTGATCTATTAGTCTTTGAGTAATGGTGTTAAGTTCCTCTATAGTTTGGGGTTTAGAGGCGGTAACATTCCCTTAAATACTTCTAGGTAATCCTCCAATAAAAGCTTCCATAAACTTTTTAATATTACGCACCATATTAGGACAAAATAATGCTAATTCCTGAAATCTTCAGATATAAACTTTTAGATTATTTTCCTTTATTGCTAGATTATAGAATTCTTCCTCCATTTTCCTAATCTCATTGTGAGGGAAATACTTCTTAATTGGCAGATTCTTGAATTCACTCAGGGACTCTGATAAGCTTGTTCTATCCAAATAGGTTGTGCATAAGCATTCCACCAAGACAATGCTTCTTCTATCAGTGTACCCGTAGCAAATGTCATTTAACAATATTCATATTAGTCACTACAAACAAATAATGATTCAGTTCTCTCGAACCAGCGAATAAGTCCAACAGCTCCTTCAGATCTTTTCCATAGGAACTTATCTCCTAGCAGCATTTCCATTACTCGTACTAGCTACATTGGCGGCTTGTGTTTGCAAAGTTGTAGTCACACTCTCAGCAACCAATTGCCTTATTTCCTCAGGTGTCATATTTATTGTTGCAGATGTTGTTGATCTTGTATGAGCCATTCTACCGACGATAGTTTCTAATTCTTTTGACAACTACATATATGAGGATTGATAATATGAATGACGAATTTCTTAATTCTTCTAATGAATTCACATATGAGAATTCATAATATGAATACTGATAAAGGCTTAAATAAAATTACTAGAGTTTTTGAGAATAAAAGCACACTTCTTTATTTATGAACAACTTATCGTTTATATTTACACGATAAGCCTCTCTGTTACATAAATAAAAACTGTACATATCTTACAAACTGAAACTAGATTCCTAAACTTAATTCCTCATTTTGATCTCCTCAATTCTGTCCAGAATATATCCGGAGTCATATTGTTGATTTGTTTTAAGATCGTCGATGAGTAATTCTAAATTAAACCTAGTCCTCAGAAGTCCTTCTTTCAATTCAGAATTTTCCTTCTCTAGTATTGCCACATTCATTTCATAAGCATGCATTCTTCTACTAAGTCTAATATTATGGCATCGAGTAACGTCCACTTTATATTCGAGCTGACTAACATCCTCTTCAATATCCTTTCTTCCTCTTATCAGATTCCTAATATTCTTATCCACGATTCTAAAAGCTTCTAGGGATATTTCATCAAGATGACTAGAAATTACGAACAATTGCGTGTCGTTCTTTTCCACAATCCGTGCTCTAGAGTCTTGTTGGGTCCACTAGATATGGATCTTGTAGCCTGTTAAGGATGGTGAACGACTTCTATAATCACAAGTCTATTCACAAAGAGACTCTAGATAGAACACAAAGTATAAGTGCGGAATACAAATATATGAACAAGAAGAAACATAATAACTAAATAACTTGATCCTTACTAAGGATTTCTACTATTAATATGAAATGAATAATGTTTAATGAAGGTGTGTTTAACCCTTCTGCCAATGGTTCCTTTTATATTACAAGGAAACCCAAATAATACATTAAACCAAAACGTGTAACTTCTGATATGCATATCCTTTCCTAACATATCTCATGCATATCCTAACAAACTACTCAGAATAATAATGTTTGACTTTCTACTAGACCTGGAGCACGTGTTGCTCCTACTACTACTAGGACCAGGAGGAACTACATACCTCCTAGCATATCAATTACAAATGTCTATTACAGAGGTCCTAACAAGCCTCCCCTAAACTTGAATTTGACTTGTTGAGTTCATGTTTCTAGGTAAATTTTGCAAAACAGCTTGAGGATTGAAACAACAACACAAACAGCAGCAATATAACCATCAACATGAACAACACAAAGACTGCTGCAACAAGTAACACCTAGAAGCTTCTTGAAAGCTTGAAACGGATATGCACCTTGTTGAAACTTGACAGCAACATGAGCAGATTTGATGAGCCTTTACCAAGTAGCTGCTCACTCTTGGGCTAGCTAGTCTTTGTGGTGGAATAAGCATCACCCTGGGAGACCCGAACCCAACCCAACTCTTAGAACGTAAATCAATGGTGAGTGGGGGTACCTTAACGATTTTGGGCAAATCATCACAGCCGTTAACGAATTTGATATGAGTCTTTACCAGAAGCCGTACCCTTCCGGACTAGCCAACTATTAGCAATTAAGCATCGGTGAGCTAAAAACCCTATATTTTTGAGCAAGCTATTACAGCTATCAATGGATTTGATATAGAACTTTACCAAGAGCCGTACCCCCTGAACTAGCCACTTTTCAGTCTAGGACCAAGGCAAGTGAAAACCAACCAGTTTTAGGTAACCTGGCAACCATCAACGGATTTGATAATCACACCAGAGACGTACGCTCATGGTGAATCAACTCTTTCTTGTCTGCAAGACATGGTAAGTTGAGCACCATTTGTTGTGTGGACAAGTTCCACCACCAGAAGTACCTCTTAAAACAGCCCAAGTGTGAAAATGCCAAGTTGAAAACAATGTCATGATGGAAAAGTATAAGCAGATATTATATTATGTACAAGTTTTGAAATTCCATCACATGTTTAAAGTATAAGTAGATATTATATAAAAGTATTTTTTTTAACTAACTAAAGTAAAATGTGAGTCACCAATCACTGTACATATTGGTGAAAAGAATGTAAGTATAACACAGGGATAGAAGAAACAAACCAATCACATACCAGAAGCTGCAACCTTGTCTGCATGCAGCCGGGCTTGAATACCTTCAACTAAGGTAGTGGCCATGGCAGACTCTTTACCCGAAGGAGCATTAGACACCAGCAGATGACATTCCAGCATAGCTGCCATGGTAGCAATGGTAAATGGATACTCCTTATCAATAAGCATAAACACAACAACACCAGACTCAAGCTCTAACACATGAACACCACAACCAGCATACAACTTCCACCTCTTTATCACCCATCGAGGTTGATCCTTCCATAAACCAGCATGGGGAGAATCACCCCAAACAGTCAACCCCGACTAGTTAGGAAACTCACTCGGAGACTCAGGAATCTCAGCATCCACCAAAACCATACAACAACATAAGATTACGCCGCTCCACCCACGACAAAATATTCTGCAATCCAGAGACATATCGGGTGTAGCCATTACTAGTCGTAATCTTGTGAGTAACGATACCACGAGAAATGGGAGATGGACGAACTTCCCAAGCTACAATCACACCCTTACCAAGGTATGCTGAGATTCCTCAATCTCCAAGTGAGTTGCCTAATTGGCTTGGTTTGCCAATCTGGGGTGATTTGAAGCTTATGTTAGATTCCTCTCCTAATGCTCCTCATTCTAGTGTCTGGAAAGATCAGCCTCGCTGGGTGATCAAGAGGGGCTGGTTGTGGGGTTCATGTATTGGAGTTGGAGACTGGTGCCATAGTGTTCATGCTTACGGATATGGAGTATCAATTGACGATTGCTACTATGGAGGCTATGCTGGAATTCATCTTTAGATATCTAACGCTTCTTCTGGGAATGAGTCTACCATGGCCACTACTTTGGTGGAAGGTATTCAAGCCCGGTTGCACGCGGATAATGTTGCAGCTTCTGGTAAGTGATTGGTATGGTTCTTCTATTCTTGTGATTTACACTAACATTCTTTTCACCAATCTGTACAGTGATTGGTGACTTACATTATAGTAAGGAAAAAAAACAACAACAAAACATATCCTTTTTATATAATATCTACTTATACTTTAAACATATGATGGAATTTCACACTTGTACATAATATAATATCTGCTTCTACTTTTCCATCATAACATTGTTTTTCACTTGATTGTTTCACACTTGGGCTGTTTTGGATTTACTTCTGGTGTTGGACCTAGTCCACACAACAAATGATGCTCAACTCACCATGTTTCACAGACAAGAAAGAGTTGATTCACCATGAGGGTACGACTCTGGTGTGATAGTCAAATCCGTTGATGGTTGCCAAGTTACCCAAAATTGGATGGTTTTTACTTGCCATGGTTCTAGACTGAAAAGTGGCTAGTCCAAGGGGGTACGGCTCTTGGTAAAGATCTTACCAAATTTGTTGATAGTTGTAATAGCTTGCTCAAATCTATAGGGTTTTTAGCTCATCGATGCTTAATTGCTAAGAGTTGGCGAGTCCGAAAGAGTACGACTTCTGGTAAAGACATATCAAATCTGTTGACGGCTGTGATGGTTTGCTCAAAATCATCAGGGTACCCCACTCACCATTGATTCACGTTCTAAGAGTTGGGTTGGGTTATGGTCTCTCAGGGTGATGCTTATTCCACCATAAAGACTGGCTAGCCCAAGAGCGAGCAGCTACTTGGTAAAGGCTCATAAAATCTGCTCATGTTGCTGTGGAGATTCAACAAGATCCAGATTTGTTTCAAGCTTTCAAGAAGCTTCTACGTGTTGCAGCAGTCTTTATGTTCCTTGTTTATGCTGATGGTTATGATGCTGCTGTTTGTTTTGCTGTTTCAATCCTCAAGCTGTTTTGCAAGATCTACCAGGAAACTTGAACTCAACAGGTCAAATTCAAGTTTAGGGGAGGATTATTAGGACCTTTGGAATAGTTATTTGTAATAGGTATACTAGGAGGTATGTAGTTCCTTCTGGTTCTAGTAGTAGTAGGAGCAATACGTGCTCCTAGTCTTTAGAAAGTTAAACATTATTATTCTAACACCCCCAATTTACATTGCGCGGCGGAAATACAAAATTGGGTTCTAGACACAAGCATCATCACACAAGGTATATTGAACGACTCAAAATAGAGACGTTTACACAAAATATAAACATGATTTTCATAAATTGTCTAAAACATAGATTTCATCCCACAAGTATACTGACACGACACCAGAGTAAAGCGTTAAGTCCCCACGGATCTCGACCAACAACAAACAAGTTTTAGTACAATACATCAACATAAATTAATTGTTCAACATTAAAAGGTAGAAACAAATTTTAGACCAACGTTCTTCCAAAAGCCAAGCCACAACCTCCACAGCAAAGCTCCATGCTCCATCACTTCCTATTACCTGAAATACATGCATAAAACGAGTCAACAATAATGTTGAGCGAGTCTATAGGTTTATCAAATCACATTTGAACACAATAAGAAAATCAATTATAATCATTTATAGAGTTGTCGTACACACAATCTATATTCAAGGAAGTATTAATAATGATGTTAATCAAACATTGTATTTAAGATCATGACACCGACCCCTTAACCAAATAGTCACCCACACCAAATGCCGGCATGACTAGAATAAAACCATTGCCCCTCTAGGGTATCAGTTGCTAGAATACCACAATCTTATTCACGTAAAATTATCCATCCCAGCGGGTTACTCAACATAATGCCCTGGTCTCAGATAGGGTGGTCAACCCAATAGTACTATCATTAGAATAAGCGGCTATTCCCGACTCACAACATCAAGTCAGAAGATAGTTAACGGCTCATGAATTTAGGGTCTTTAGCAACAAGTTACTCAATACAATGAAATCAACTTTAGGCAACATTCGGGTCCAACAATTACTCATGACTTGTGTTCATTTATTTTCAAATAGCATGTATCCCCCTCGCGGGTATAAAACATTTAGTAACTAGCATAAAAAGCGAGGCCAAAGACTCACCTTAGTATAAGAGATCTAGCGATATGGATGCCTTTCAAACACAAGAACCGCTACCTATCAAATAAGGCGCGTTCATAAATAATGACTCGAGAAATAAATCATACATAACAACATCAAACTCAAACTCATAAAGTCACAATAAACTAGAGAGAATACGATATAAATATCTTCATTATACTTTACTACACATTTACTTTACCAGTTTATACTTTTAATAAAATCCGCCGGTACATACTACATGTACTAGCTTATTTACCCCTTTTAAACTTATCAACCGTTCATGAAACGACTCGATAAACTAACTTACTATATATAGAAAGTCCTCCTACAATTTTATCAAATGAAATTACTTTTAAAGTCCTTTACCCGACTCATTTTCAAACAACAAAATCCGGACAGATTTACGTTAATTTTTCATACAACCGTTTTAACTTATTTAAACGACTCCGTTTACAAAACTGACACTCGGGTTTTAAAGTAAACTCAACCTATAGAGTAAACACCACATTATCAGTAGGTTACACATTTCAAAACTTCTATTTAGAGTCCCCGAGATTCGATCCAAATATCGACAACAACTATATGTAGTGTCCATACTCGTCTCCCAGTACATGATCATTCAAAACATCATAACTTCACGCTCGTTTGGAGCTAGAAGCTCTACCTTATATCAAATCGAAGCTAATAAAATTATCTACAACCCTAGGCAATAAGTTAAGCCATTTTCAAAACATAAAAATTCGGATTTTACACTTTACTTACTGTTATAAAATGACTCCAAAAATCTTGTATAAAATCAACTTTTTGATCAAAACCAACCATAAAAATGATCATTTCTATACCCTAATATCATCATATATGAACCATAAAATCTAAATCATAATCAAAATTAAAAACATTAGATCAAAATGAAGTTTTTAACAAAATTCTTGCAAGAACCACCATGGATCATGCTAAAAACACCATGCATGATCATGGCTTCTACCTACCAACATCAAGAAAAGAAAATATGCTTGCATGTAAGAATTTCTTATACCAATGTGATCCTTGATCAATTCTAAGAATGGGTCTAGCTTTAGTTTAGCTAAAATCATCCTCAAATTCAAGTAAAAATTGAAAATGTATGTGTTTTTGGTGTGGTGGTGGGTTTCGGCAAAAAAGAGAGAGAGATAGAGAGAGAGAGAGAGAGAGAGAGAGAGAGAGAGAGAGAGAGAGAGAGAGAGAGAGAGAGAGATGATGGTGAAATTTTTAAGTGAAAAATTATGAAGTGTGTGTTTGTTTTTGCTTTATACATAGTGGGGTAGGGACCTTGGTTGCAATTTGGAAATATTTGTGGCTAAAAATGTAAATAGTTAGCTAAAAAGCGGGAAATAACTATTAGTCAATTTTCAAAATATTTACGGGGCTCGGGTTTCATAAAGATACTTTTAAAAATTTAGAACGTACCTTAAAAATAATAATATCGACTCTCGAATCGACTTAACACATCATTTAAAATAAAACCTCGAAAATGACAAAATCGAACAACCGACAATAAGACGTAAAATATTTGGCATCCATCGACATCACGCTTGCTAATACTCCTTATACTTAATAAATATTGAATATAGACCTTCCAACATCGGTTTAAACTTAAACCTCCAAAAATAAATATAGTTCAAACTCATCCAAAAATTTCAAAAATAATCGTAAAATAATATTAAGCAATGACCTCGGTTTTGGGTTGTCACATCCCCCTATTCTTAAAAGAAGCGACGTCCACGGCGCTTAATCCTTCCTAAACAAATGAGGATACTTGTCCTTAAGGAAATCCTCACGTTCCCACGTAAACTCTGGCCCACGTCTAGAGTTCCATCTCATTTTCACAATCGGAATTCTACTATGCTTCAACTTCTTAACTTCCCTATCCATTATCACTACAGGTTCCTCTATAAAATGCAACTTATCTTCAAGTTGAATTTCCTCCAATGGAATCACCATATCCCTTTCAGCTAAACACTTCTTCAAATTAGACACATGAAAAGTATTATGAATAGCCTTAAGCTCATCAGGCAACTCTAACTTATAAGCCACCAATCCAATCCTTTGGATAATCTTAAATGGTCCAATATATCTCGGGCTCAACTTTCCTCTCTTCCTAAAGCGTATTACTCCTTTCCATGGAGATACTTTCAACATAACCATGTCTCCTACTTCAAAATCCAACGGTTTCCTTCTGTTATCAGCATAAATCTTTTGTCTACTTCTGGCAGATAACAAACGCTTCTTGATTTGCACTATCTTTTCAGTCGTCTCAAATATCATTTCAGGCCCAGTCAATTGACTTTCTTCTACGTCACTCCAACACACTGGTGATCTACACTTACGTCCATACAAAGCTTCAAATGGAGCGGCTTTAATACTAGAATGATAACTATTATTGTACGAAAATTCAACCAATGGCAAATGCTTATCCCAACCATTTCCAAAATCAATCACACCTGCACGAAGCATATCCTCTAACGTTTGAATCGTTCTTTCACTTTGTCCATCAGTTTCCGGATGATATGCTGTACTTAAACATAACTCCGTTCCCATCGCTTTTTGCAAAGACTTCCAAAATTCTGAAGTAAACCTACTATCACGATCAGAAATTATCGACAAAGGCACACCATGTCGACAAACAATCTCCTTCATATACACTGTTGTTAATCTCTCCATATTATCTGTCTTATTCATTGGCAAAAAGTTAGCAGACTTAGTCAATCTATCTACAATCACCCATATCATATCACTACCATTTGCAGTCCTTGGCAAACCTGTCACAAAATCCATTGTAATCTTCTCCCATTTCCACTCAGGAATTTCAGGTTGCACTAATAATCCAGACGGTTTCTTATGTTCCGCCTTCACCTTCGCACAAGTTAAACACTTATTAACATACTATGCTATATCTGCCTTCATATTCGGCCACCAATAAACTTTCTTAAGATCTTGATACATCTTGTCCGATCCAGGATGTATTGAATACTTTGACTTATGAGATTCATTCATCACCAAATCTCGCACCCCTAACGAATCTTCCTCAGACGGACACAACGGTAACCAAATCCTATTCTTAAAATACCTCGATCCATTCGACCTTACATCAAACAATGGTTTCAACATTCTTCCCAAATTTTCCACCTCAACGTTCTCTTCCTTCAAACCATTAGCTTGGGCTTTCAATATCGCTTCTGTCAAATCAACACTTTTCATCATTGCCAAAGCTCTAACTCTTATAGACTTATCTCTTTCCTTTCAACTAAGTGCATCAGCTACCACATTCGCTTTACTAGGATGGTAACGAATCTCGCAGTCATAATCACTCAGTAACTCAACCCATCTCCTTTGCCTCATATTCAATTCCTTTTGATCCAAAATATATTGCAAACTCTTATGATCAGTGAAAACCACACACTTGGTTCCATACAAGTAGTGTCTCCACAGCTTCAAAGCAAAAATCACATCCCCAAGTTCTAAATCATGTGTAGTGTAATTCTCTTCATGCTTCCTTAATTGTCTCGATGCATACGCTATTACTTTCTCCCTTTGCATCAATACAGCTCCAAATCCTTTATGAGACGCGTCATAGTACACTACAAAATCCTTAGATCCTTCTAGCAAAGACAATTTCGGCGCAGAACACAACTTACCCTTCAACATACTAAATGCAGATTCCTCTTCTAATCCCCATTCAAACACTCGATTCTTCTCCGTAAGCTTAGTCAATGGCTTAGCAATTAAAGAAAACTTCTCAATAAACCTTCTATAATACCCAGCTAAACCAAGAAATTGGCAAACTTCAGTCGGCATCTTCGGCACTGACCAATCCTTAATTGCCTCAATCTTAGCAAGATCCACACAAACACCTTCACTATCAATCACGTGCCCCAAAAATTCGCACTGATTTCAACCAAAACTCACACTTAGAGAATTTCGCATACATCTTCTCCTTCTTCAACAATTCCAAAATTGTTCTCAAATGCTTCTCATGTTCCTCTTCACTCTTGGAGTAAACGGGAATATAATCAATGAATACGATAACAAACTCATCCAAATACGGCTTACATACACGATTCATCAAATCCATAAATACAGCAGGCGCATTTGTTAACCGAAAAGGCATCAATTGAAATTCGAAATGTCCATATCGAGTACAGAAAGCTGTTATAGGAATATCTTCTTTCCTAACTCTCAGTTGATGATACCCAGACCTCAAATCGATCTTCGAGTATACACTAGATCCTTGCAACTGATCGAACAAATCATCAATCCTCGGCAGTGGATACCGATTCTTGACAGTCAATTTGTTAAGCTCTCTATAATCAATACACATTCTAAAAGAACCATCTTTCTTCCTAACAAACAAAACAGGCGCACCCCACGGCGACGAACTTGGTCTAATAAATCCCTTATCCACCATTTCCTTCAATTGATCAGATAATTCTTTCATCTCAGATGGAGCTAAACGATACGGTGCACGAGCAACAGGAGCAGCACCCGGCACTAAATCAATACGAAACTCCACTTCACGATGCGGCGGTAATCCTGGCAATTCTTCAGGGAAAACCTCAGGATATTCTCTAATCACAGGCACATCCTCCAATTTCCTTTCATTCACACCATCATTACTTATCTGTGCAAGAAACACATCACAACCTGCTTCTATATACCTCATCATCTTTAAACAAAAAACAACTCTCAAACCAGAGGTACATTCATCACCTTTCACAGTAAATACCCTATTCCTTAGCGGTATCTGAACTATTCTTTCTCCACAAAGAATTACTTCACCATTACCAACTAACCAGTCCATTCCAACGATCACGTCAAATAACTTTAACTCAATGGGCATTGATTGTAGTGTTTTACTACTCTTTAGGAAAAGAGAGTAAGTAGGGAAAGTATCGAGTGATGATTTAGGAAAATCAAGCACTAATGACCCAATGAAGTTCGTTTCCCAAGGAGGTATATGTGTGTGAAAAACTTGTTAAATGTTTGTGATTAATGATTGGTTTAGAAGGGGATGAGAAAAGAAGATGACGAAGACGTGAAAATTACTACTACAACGACAAACGTAAAACCGTAAAAACTACAAAAATTAAATTTAATTCTAAAAATTACCAAAAATTCACCAAAAATCAAAATTAATAAACTAAGAGTTTACCAATGATCAAAACGTTTTCAAACCTTTTAAATAATTAAATATTCAATTTTTAAATGCTAATTAAAGCCCTAAAAATCAAATAAATTATCAAAAAGCCCAAATAAAGATTTTTCAATTGGTAAACCTCTAAAATGACCTAAAAAGATTAAAAACTATTTTTAGAAATTTTTAAACTAATAAAAACTATTTAAAATGATTTAAAAACTATTAAAACTTAAAATAATTATAAAAATTAATCTAGAAGTGATAAAATTATTCTAAAAGTTGCTAAATTCCTATTTTAATTTTTTAAAACTAAGAAAAATGTAAAAAGTTGGAAAATGTGAAATCAGAAAAATAATAATAAAATAATATTAAAATAATATTAAAAATCCAAAATTTATAAAAAATTCTAAAAACTTGCAAACTAGTTTAATTTAACCTAAATAATCAGAAAATCAAAGTGAAATGACCAGAATACCCCTATTGGGCCCTCAAATGGGCCAAAACTAAAAACAGTCAACCTTAATGGGCTTTTTGGCCCAAAAAGTCAAACTTGGCCCAATTGACTTGGAAAATCCCTATCTGACTCAAAATTTAATTCTAAACACAAAACTCTAAAGGCCCAAAAGTTGAATGTGAGCTTATCACATCTTAATAAGCAAGTAACTTATTCTTATTGGGCTTTTCAGCCCATTAAGCAATAAGCCAATGCCATAAGCTCTAATTTGACACACAACCTTCTTTTGGGATGCTTATGAGATCTGTAAAAAGAAATTTTGAAAAAGCACACTCAATAAGCCAGAAATAAGAAGAGTATTATTTCACTAAAAGACAAAATAGTCGTTTTTGAGAAATAAGGCACCTCAGGACTTGATTCAACTTGCAAAAGATCACAAATGGAGTCAATAAGCCAAATCAATCAACAAAGTTCCAATAAGCAAAACCAATAAGCCAGAATAAGCACTTAAGCACTTATGAAAAAGTCAATCAAGTTGGTTTTCTAGTCAAACCCTAAAGTCAACCCACCAAATGCTCTAGTATGAACAAATGGGTCAAATAATGAGCACCTATTAAAAAATCGAAGTTGTTGCTGGTTAAAATAAGCTATTATAGCTTATTGATAAGCTGACACCAAATTAACACTAGCAGTGGTAACTAGCAGGGGAAAGGAGTTCCCACTGCTTTGACTATTTGACTGAGCTTTTTAGAGAGTTTTAGTTGGATTCAATTGGAATCAAGGGCACTCTTGTGATCAGTGAATCACAAGGAGTCAATAGCAACAAGAAAATCCAAATTTGGTTCACACAATAAGCCACAAATGATCAAACAGTCACCATATCATGCACAGACATGGAAATAAGTAGTTATGCACTTAATAAGCAGATTTAGCAAGATTAAGCCAACCAAACTTAACAGGATGCACACACAAGCTATATTAACTATGAATAAGCACAAATCAACTTATAACAAACACTGAATCAAAGTAAACAACAAGATCAAAGCATAAACAGTTACTAATAAGAACATGAACAATATGCAGACAAGTTTGCTGATCTATTTGACACTAGATCTAATTTCAAGCAGTCAAATCTCTTCTCCTGGTGTGATTAACTAAGGTTTAGCACTTGTTAGCGCTAGCCTAAGCTTAGATCTAGGTGTCCTCAAAATCCTAGCCAATTTTACCAAGTATCCAAGATTTTATACCCTATTTTATGAATCTAGGTGTTTAAACCTTCAAAACCTGCAAACATATGAACAATAGCAACCAAATAACAGATACTAACACTTGCAAACACAAAACCACCTCTTAGCAAACCACAAATCCAAATCATGCAGTTGATCCAAACACCCCTTAATCAACTACTTAACAAAGAAACTTGTGATTTCTACTAATAACCTACTGATTTTAATGATAAAAAACACTTACTAGGTAGCAACTAACAGAATCAAACACAAAAATAACCAGCACAAACACAAGAACACAAAATCAAAGCACCAAATCCAAAACAGGCAGTAACATGAAATTTTGAGAGGAAACTTAATCAAGAGATTATACCTGCCCTCCACAACATCCTAGGAGGGCCAGCTATGCTCCTTGGACCTTGTTCAACAACTAGAACAAGACCAAGGTACTTCAAAGAAGAAGATCAAAGCCTGCTGATGTTCAAAGTAGAACAAGGCTTTGATTATGATATGTCTTCAACACAAAACAGCAAACAACTCAACCAAAGGCTTAGAACTCTTCCTAGGCTTGGTGTCAACAAGCTTGAAGGAGCTCAAGAATTATGGCTAAGGGTTAGTACACAATGATAACCAAAATCAGAAACTAGGATTTCAAGGTTTTTGAACCTTGATAACCTTATGAACCAAGACGTGCCTTAACCACAAGATTAAGGAAGGTCTTAACAATCAAATGGAACTCAGATTTAGGCTATTCTAACACCAACTTTTAATCAATCACAAAAGAGAATTCAAAATTTTAAGAAATTCAAATTTTATTAACTTAAAAAGGAATTACAAAGATTGATAGCCTAAAACTGGAACAAAGGGATTCTCACATGTTGAGGTCTCCTTTTATAGGCAAATGCCTGGCTAAACACTATTCATAAACCTTAGCACTGGTTTCCCTAAAATGCCCTTGAGTCTTCTAGATCATTTGATGGAATGAGCTGTCCAAATGCATCCAAACCGTTTAAAATAGCTTTGATATGAAGCAAATGATGTGGGCTGTTGATCCTGACACGTAGCAAGCCTTGGTGAGGAAGTTGTCACATGATGGTGAAACGGTTTTGGTGGTGGGGCCTCTTGGTGAGTGGGAGTGAGTGTTTTAAGGTTGGGATGGGATTTTGGGCGTGTGAATCAAGTGTGGGTAAGGGTAATTTCATTTTACCCTTTGTTTTAATAAAGAGAGTTACTGGGTTCATAGGGTGAACAGTAACTATTTTGATCCGTTTTTGTAGGATTAGAAAGTTGTTTGGCGCATTATTCATTTGAATGTTTCAAATGTGGTAGTCTAAGTCCTTGTGTTTTGGTAAAAAGTGTATAAGACGTTTTTCAGCCTAAAAACTTCCTTTCCTTTGTTATAAACTTTCATGACTTGGCAGTTTTGGCACAAAACTTTGGAAAAGCATTTCAATGGGTTGTTTTTGCCATTTTGAAATAATTCAAGGGCTGATCTTAGACAATGTTGATCTTCAAAGGTCTTCAATGTGTCTTTGGCTTCATGAGGGACCATAATTGGCAATTTGGAATTGTTGAGGGACTAAACTTGCCATTTCTTCAAAGTTGAAGGATCATTTGTGTAATTTTGACAAACTTAAGGGACCAAACTTGTAATTATCAATATACAAGGGTTTTAAGTGTCATTTCTTCATTAAATGAGGATCAATCTTGCATGTCTTCAAGTCTTCAAGGGTATTTGTTGGATAATTCATGATCTAGGGCCTGGTTCTTTGTACGTCTTCGTTTCTCGTGTCCGTTTTTCCTTGTATCTTGTGATCTTTTGTCTTTTTCACGATATCCATACCTAAAATACACAAGTAAACAAACACAAGCATATATATGGTATAAAATGACATTTTTATGCATTTAAAGCCCGAAAAGAACGATGAGATCATGTATAAATTCCATCTCATCACTCCTCCATACTACGCCATTGCCGTGCCCTCACGCAATGCTAGAATAAAGTATCTAAGCATCACCAAAGTTCAATTTTATTAACCTTTATTGAAGAGTAAAAGAATTGCAACATACTACGAAGATGTGTAAAGACATAATGTATGATTTTCATCACGAAAAGTGACTTTTAAGGTCAAAGAATAGAAACAAATAAAGGTCCCTTAGAGTAAACTTCGTCATCCTTGATTGTCATACATTCCATGCTAAGTGCAAAAACGAGATCATTGTTGGTACAAGTCACAATGCTAACACTACTCATACGTCTAAATTGTGTAATACTTTTTCTCCCCGCAATCCTAGTTATTATAAAAAGAAATGGGTTACTAGCATTTTTTAACTATTTGTCATGGATCACAAGTGATTCAATTTGACTTATTTGAGTAGTTATTAGTCCAAAAGCAAAGTAGCACGATTTGATCAATAGTTAGTCGAAGGACAAAATCTTTTAAAACGGCTTCTCGTGTATCTCCTTAAGTTCATATCTTGGCATAACTCGTTTCACGATTTGAGACCTTTCTCGTACCGATATTTGGCATGTACTTCATACTTCAAATCTTGGGAAGACGTTCTTGAAATTATGGTCTTCTCTTCACATATTTGGAATTTCTTCACTTGACGTTTTTGAGACATTCTTCATATTTGGACCACGACTTCATCATTTTTCTTCAATCTTTACTTTAAATTTTGATATACAACGATCCGCCTCCTTTTCGGACTTGGATATATTTATCCTTATACCTTGTAAGGGTCTTTTTGGATAGACTTTCTCCATTATCTTTAGGGGAGTAATTGCTTTTCGTCGTGTGTCTCGATCCTTCATATTGATTTAGGAATAATGATACTTCACATCATCTTGGATCTTTAGAAAAAATAGAGCTCCTCATGCCTTGTTAGGGCCTTTTTGGATGATCGCCAATCTTCGCGTCCCGCTTCAATAAGTTATGCCTTGGCTATGAACTCTATTCAACCCCGAGCAACTTTTAAACGATCTTGCGCTAGAGGCTAAGTAACCTTTCAAATCGTACGACCTTACTTATTGCAATTATGATTTATTCCTAATGCATTGATCTTATGAGAAGAAAAAGCCACAATTAAAAACATATGAGTTTTTGAAAGAACATTTCCATGTTCTACGTTTAGCATGATCACTTGTCTAACTCTATCATCTCTCGTTCTTCACTATATAAAGACCTCTAATTAAAGAGACTCGTGAATACTTAGCCATGCAAGTCAAAATTAAGCAAAATTTGGATTAGCTTTCATTAAGACTATATCAAATCAAAGTTTTGGGTTTTCAAGCCACCTATAGGATCTTGCACTTTCTTGGACTTTTTCAAGTTTAGAGAATGCATTTTATAGTTCCCTTGATAAGTGACTTTCTAGGATCAATTATAGGAACTTGCGAAAAGTTCTTGTTCTTAACCCGTAAGAGTCAAGACTTTCGCGTTTTAAAGCTCCCTATATAAAAGTCTAGCAAAACTTGAATTGAGCGGGTTAAGGAATGTAAGTGGCTCCAAATGCCCATCAAGTAAAAAATTAGCTCTTATTCTACCCAACGGAAAATATACATTCGTGTCTTAAAAACACTTATGAAAACTAAGAAAAAATTTAAAATTTGGCCATTTTTAGCCTTATTAAAAACAAAACATTGAAAGTTGGAAAGCGTGAGGGCGTAGCAAAGCAAGTACCTATTCACCCCCCCCCATACTAAAAGTAAACATTGTCCTCAATGTTTCAAGTCTAAAGGTGGAGCACCCCATACTAGAGACGAAGAGTCGAATGCTTAGGATCTAGCATGGAAAGGGTGATCAACAATATATCTAAAGCCGTTTATTAAGTATGCTAAGAGATAATTGTTAGAACAATAAAGGATATGTCAATGGATTCGTGAAAAAATTCTTCAAGCAAACGATGGAGGCTCACGTAAACGAACACGAGAGTCTTCAATCGTAGATGATGATGATGATCTAGATAACACAATCACAAACAACCACGAGACAACGAGTTGAAAGGGTACAAGTTCCCTTATTAGTGAATAGTAAGCATAAAGGATAAGCATGGGATCTCCCCCACGAGGCACCTCGTTTTTGATTACCGAGTGATGAGCTTGACTCGATCCCCTCAATGCTAATTATCATTGGGGAAGGTGACTTGGTCAAGGGCAACCATTGAAGGAATTTCCCCACGAAAGTAGTGCTTAAGCCTATGTCCATTCACCTTGAAATTAGGACCATCATCTTGAGCTAGCTCGATGGTCCCATATGGAAACACTTGTGTAATGGTGAACGGACCCGACCAACGAGATTTCAATTTTCCGGAAAATATCTTAAGTCGAGAGTTAAAAAGTAACACTTGATCACCAACGTTAAAAACCCGGTTTTTAATCTTTGAATCATGAAACTTTTTAGTCTTTTCTTTAAAAATCAATGAATTTTCATAAGCATTATCTCTTAATTCATCCAATTCATTCAATTGTATTTTCCGGTGATCTCCCGCGGTCTTCAAGTCAAAGTTTGCATGCTTAAGGGCCCAATATGCCTTGTGCTCCAACTCAATGGGCAAATGACAATTCTTCCCGTAGACTAACTTATAAGGAGTGCAACCGATAGGTGTCTTATAAGCGGTCCTAAAGGCCCATAAAGCGTCATCGAGTTTGTCAGACCATGAAGCACGGTTTTCTCCAATTGACCTCTCTAAAATCCTCTTCAAAGCTCGGTTCGAAACCTCGACTTGCCCACTCGTTTGCGGGTGATAAGTCGTAGAAAGACGATGAGTAACTCCATATTTCTTTAGAACCTTTTCGAATTAGTCATTACAAAAATGGGTTCCACGATCGCTTATAATTGCACGAGGGGTTCTGAACCGAGAGAATAGTTGCTTCAAAAACTTCACTACCACACGAGCATCATTAGTAGGCAAAGCCTTAGCTTCCACCCACTTAGAAAGGTAGTCCACCGCGACGAGGATATATTTGTTGCCATGAGATGATGGGAACGGCCCCTTAAAGTCTATTCCCCATATGTCGAAAATCTCACACACTTGAATTATGTTTTGCGGCATTTCATCACGTTGAGACGATTTTCCTTGACGTTGGCACGAATCACACGACTTTACAAGTGCGTGTGCATCACGATAGATAGAAGGCCAAAAGAAGCCGACATCGAACACTTTCTTAGCCGTGAGATTAGCACCGTGGTGACCACCCGTGGGTCCCTCGTGACAAGCTCTAAGGATATTTGAAGCTCCGGCACCAAACACACAACGTCGAACGAGTTGATCCGCACAAACCCGAAAGAGATAAGGGTCGTCCCAAAAATAGAACTTGACGTCACGAAAGAATTTTCGTTTTTGTTGTGTCGTCATACCCTTGATTATGAAATTGCCCGCATGGTAATTTGCAATGTCGGCAAACCATGGGGTGGTGTCTTTAGAATTCACTACACCGAGAGTCTCGAGAGGAAATGTTTCGGTGATTTCCTTGTTCTCGAAAACATATTTGTGAGGATCTTCTAGACGAGAGAGATGATCAGCCGCTAGATTCTCGGATCCTTTTTTGTCAAGCACGGTGACATCAAATTCTTGGAGGAGGAGCATCCAACGGAGCAATCTCGGCTTAGCATCTTGCTTAGCTAAGAGATACTTGATAGCCGAATGGTCGGTATACACGATGCTTTTAGTCAAGACGAGATAAGGTCGGAATTTCTCAAAATCATAGACCACGGCAAGGAATTCCTTTTCCGTTGTGGTGTACTTTAATTGAGCCTCGGTCATCGTCTTACTAGCATAATGGATAGGACGGAAATGCTTGTCATAACGTTGCCCTAAGATGGCCCCTATAGCATAATCACTTGCATCACACATGATTTCAAAGGGTAATTCCCAATTAGGAGCAACAAGGATGGGAGCTTCGGTAAGTTTCCTTTTGAGATTTCGAAAGCTGTAACACAATCCTCATTGAAATTAAAAGGAGCATCCTTCTCGAGAAGGTGTGTCATAGGTCGAGAGATTTTCGAAAAGTCCTTGATGAAACGACGATAAAAGCCCGCGTGGCCTAGGAAACTCCTAACTCCCTTAACGGTTTTGGGATGAGATAACTTGGCGATGACGTCTACCTTAGCTTTATCGACCTCAATCCCCGCTTTCGACACCTTATGTCCTAACACGATTCCTTGTTTACACATAAAATGACATTTTTCCCAATTAAGCACAAGATTGGTTTCTTCACAACGTTTTAACATTTGCTCGAGATTAGATAAACATGACGTGAAATAATTGCCAAACACCGAGAAGTCATCCATAAACACTTCCATCGACTTCTCGATCATATCGTGAAAAATCGCCATCATACACCGTTGAAACGTACCCGGTGCATTACTAAGTCCGAAAGGCATCCTACGATAAGCGAACGTTCCATAAGGACACGTAAACGTAGTCTTCTCTTGATCACGAGGGTCGATAGGGATTTGAAAGTAACCGGAAAAACTATCTAAAAAGCAATAGAATTCATTTCCCGCAAGACGCTCCAACATTTGATCCATGAAGGGCAAAGGAAAGTGGTCTTTACGAGTGGCGTCGTTTAACTTTCGGTAGTCAATACACACCCTCCAACCGGTCACAACACGAGTGGGAATTAACTCGTTGTTTTCATTAGGCACAACGGTCATTCCTCCCTTTTTAGGGACACAATGGATTGGGCTCACCCATGGGCTATCGGATATAGGATAAATCATTCCCGCGTCAAGGAGTTTAAGGACCTCCTTTTTAATAACATCGTGAATTTTGGGATTCACCCTTCTTTGACTTTGAATTGCGGGTTTGTAGTCCTCCTCCATTAAAATCTTGTGAGTACAAAATTTTGGGTCAATACCCTTAATGTCGGATATTTTCCACGCAATTGCCCCTTTATGAGCCTTAAGAACTTTCAAGAGCTCGGTTTTTTCATCATTGGCAAGACCTTTTGCAAGAATAACCGGCAACTTGTCATCACCTTCCAAGAATGCGTATTCAAGGTGAGAAGGAAGATCTTTCAATTCAAGGATAGGTGGTTCCTCGATTGAAGATTTTGGTTCAACACTCATAACTTCCATCGGCGGAAGAAATGGTGGAATAGAAGTATCATCACTAATCAACACCTCATCTTCATTGTCGATTTCATTTGAAGTGAGATCGCCTCCTTGGAATGGAGTGAGATTTGGTGTGGAATTAGCAAGAATCGGATCCAAAATAGTGGGATTGCCACTTGACGAGCTATCGGAAAAACCTAACACTTCTTGTGAAAACTCATCGCAAACCACATCAACGATGTCAATGTGATTGATAGTAGCTATTGCATAAACATGAGAAGGTTTCGAGTTTTGAGTAGCGTTTATAACAAGTTCCTCTTCGTTGAATCTCAAAGTGATAGTTCTCGCATGAACATCGGTAAGCGTTCTCGAAGTGTCTAAAAATGAACGACCTAAAATTAGAGGAACTTGAGGATCCGCGGGGATGTCAACTACTATAAAATCAACGGGATAGTAGAACTTCCCCACTTTCACGAAAACATCTTCGGCTACTCCACATGCTAACATCATAGAATGATCGTCCATCTCGATAGACATGTTTAAAGGAATAAAAGCCGGAAGCGAAAGCGATTTCCAAATGGAAAATGGCATCAAATTAATGCTCGCACCAAGATCGGCCAAGGCGAGGCATTCTTTCATATCTTGTATGTCACAAGGAATGAGAAACTTTCCGGGGTCACCAACTTTTTCTGGTATGCGATTAAGATAAACCGAAGAACAATTAGCAAGCTTTGAATGCTTTTCCTTATCACCCATCATACTTTTAAAAGTCGAAGCGAAACGAGGCATATACAACAACGCGTCGGCTAAACTCACATCAAAATGCACTTGTTGACACATCTTTATAAAAAGCTCGATTTGTTGTTTGTTACGTTCTTGCAATTTCTCTTTGTTTCGTCTCGAAGGGTAGGGTAAAGGTGGTGTGGGTTGGTGATATGTGTAGTGATACGTCTTTTAGGAAAAAGAACGTATAAATGCAGTAAGTATTAATCGACACGATTTAGGAAAACCGTGTAGACGAATAAATTCCAAGTTCGTTCTCGAAGGAGGTGTGTGTATTAATGTGCCAACATATATAAAATCAAGTTTGTATTAGTGACGTTTTTGGTTTAGAAGGGAAAAAGTAAAGACGAGCTACGACTACGATTAAAACTACGACGTTGACGTAAAACGCGAACGTAAATACGTAAAACGCGACGAAATTAAAAATTAAACCTAAAAATTAATTTAAAGTTAAAACTAAGTCTAAAATAATATAAATAAGAATAAAAATCCAACAAATATATTTTAAAACCTTTTATTAATTAAATATTCAATTTTTAATGCTAATTAAAGCCCAAAAATTAAATATAATTAACAAAATGCCCAAAATATTAATTTATTGAACTAATAACTAACTTATATTAATTAAAGACAAAAAACTATTTTTCCTAAATTTTCAAAACTATTTTTCTATTTTTTAATCACTAAAAACTATTTTTAAATTAAAATAATCCTAAAAAATAATAAAATAATGCCAAAATTAATTTGACAATTTTAAAAATCTTAAATTACCCTAATGAACAGTGGAAAATTGAAAAAGTTTGAAAAATGTAAAAATCTTGCACTAAAAGACAAAACTGATTACTAATTATACCCTAATTTACTTAAATTAATTATAAAAAATAATTAAAAAGTGAACAGTGAAAAACTTTTAAACTAAAAATCTTAACATATTTTTCTAAATATAAGAAAAATTTTAAAACTGAAAAATATAAATTTTTTACACTAAATGACAAAAACAGAAAGTTAGAAAAGTAATTAAAAATGCAATATAATCCAAAAATTATCAAATGAACAGTAGAATAAAAACTAATTAAACTGAAAAATTAAGAATTAAAAAGGAAAAATAATACAACAAAAATTAAATCCTAACTCCTAAATTTCTTCACTAAAGACAAAAAAGGAAAGAATTGATAGTGACTTTTTTCTTGTTTTCTGTCTTTTAGCTAAGTAGGGGTAACTCTTACACTAGCAGTCGGATCCTTGTTCCCACTGACTGAACAAAAAACAAGGTCTGATGCTTTGGAGCTTAGGAAAGCTCTTGTTTCTTGGAATTAAATGGCAACAAAGGCACCCCCACACTCATGGAAGTGTGGGGAGTCACAATAATCAAGAAAACAGGCAAGCTTTATACCAAAATCACACTCAAATGGGCAATGATCAGTTACTGTGAACAAAAAAAGGGGTCTGATGGACTTACTGATCTAACTGGTCATTTGGGTGAGTTTTGGCTCACAAAATCTCACCCAATATACTCAAAAATAATCCACCAACCAGGGCTAAACCCTAGGTACTACCAAGCCTTAGTAATCTACAAAAGTTGGAGGTCAAAAACACCAAAAATAAGCAGTTAAGGGCACTGATTGATATTACTGATTTTATCCAATTTTTAAACATGCAAAACCTACTTTAGCCTACCAAACTATAAACCAAATCCTGATAACACCTATTACTAACCAGGGAAGTGTGAAGAAACTAATTTTAGGCCACAAGGTTGTCACTACCTTAGCTTATGAACCAGTCCCAAACACCCCTTAATAATCAGTAACTAAAAATTATCAAATGGAATCCTTTCAAATCTTAGCTAAACTATCTACAACTTATCTAAACATGCATATTATCACTAAATAAGCTTAATCAAACAAGAAAATGAACAATGAAGCAAGTCAAACTCAAAATCACACACAATCACAAAGCATCACATAAAATCCTATTTCTAGGAGGGTTCAAGCCAGTACCTGGTGTGGTTAACATCCAACCACACAAAGGCCAGCTGAGGCCTTCTTCTATAAGCTGGAGGCTTATGCTGACTTTTGTGATAAGCTGTTGTAGAGAGATGATGGTATTGGACTTCACAAGTCCAAGTACCCAATATATCTTCAAGAAGGTAATGAATCTGCTAAGAAACAAGCAAACCAAAGAGAGAAAATGTGACTGATACAAGGAAAATAAGCTATAAAGCTAGCTTATTGATTAAGCTAGCTTATAGCTTATAGCTGAAAATATAAAAAAAACTTGAAATTGATTTTTTCCAAAATCCTTTTGAAACCAATGACTGAAAATACTTTGATAACACTTAAAACTTTGAATCAAATCTTTTTAGTTCCACTTTCACTTCCCCAAAAAGCTTTATCAAAGTTTTTAAAACAATCTCTCACAAAAATCTTAAACTGAAATTCTAAAACGTGGACAATGTTTGAAACCTTTAACTAAATAATGAAACAAGTTACACTAAGACAAGAAATGTAAAAGGAACTCAGAGATTTTATACTTTTAAACTTTTCATTTTCATTAATAAGTCTAAAATTTTTATACAAAAAATCTGGAACAAAGGGCAGCCAACATGTTTGGTGCTCCTTTTATAGGCAACTAAAGACTATTCTAGAATATAAAAAATACTGAAACCCTAGCAATCTAAATTCCAAGAAAGCCCTTTGACTGAAATTTGAAAAATGGTCAAAAATCCTTCACGTGATTGATGGAGATATGCAAGCTGTAAAGGAGTGATCAGGGACGTCCAATATGACTTTGGGACCAAGGAGAATGCCTTGGTCGTTGGATTGCTGCTAGGATTCTTTCTTTGCCATTTTGGGTTGAGCAGGGGAAGTCCTTGTGGGGTCCAGGGTGCACGGGTGAGGGACAAAGTGAGTGGGATTAGATGACAATGGGGTTAATCACTAATCTGCATTTTAGGGGATCAAACCCCTTTGTTTTTAGTTAGATTGGATTAGGGTTTATAAGGGGTTGGGGAAAGATAAACAGTGGTGTTTAATTGGGATTTAGGGTGATAAATATTCAAAAAACGTGTTTACCCCCAATTTTGAACTGATTAAATAAATAAATGGGAAGTGGAGTATGACGTGGGGGGTAAAGTGAGGTGGCGTGGGTTTATTGGTTGTGGGAGATGACGTGTAATGGTGATTGGCTGAGGTTGATTGCATTGTTTGGCAAAAACAGTCCTTGCACTCTCAACTTGTTTCCATTTCTTTTCTAACAGCTTTTACTCCCTTTTTCTTTTGTTATATCTTTCAAGCACTTGTCAAATTTGGCACATGATTTGGTAAACTTTTTACCAAGGATCAAAAGTGTACAAAAGGCATTCTCCAAGGGCCAATCATGCATATGTCTTCAAATATCAAGAATATATCTTGCACAAATGAATAATGGAAGGTCATTTGTGATAAGTCTTCATAAGTTGATGGACCAAAGTTGCCAATTCTCAATTTTTCAAGGACTTCACTGGAAAATCATGATTCGGGTCCGGTTCTTTGTGCGGCTTCGTTTCCCGTGTTCGTTTTTGCTTGATTCCTTTGACCATTTGGTGAATTCACGATATCCGTACCTAAAATACACAATGAACAAACACAAGCATATTTATGGGTATTTTTACGATATTTTAAGCGTTTTAAGCCCGATTTGGACGATGAGACTATGTATAAATACAGTCTCATCACTCCCCCATACTAAACCATTGCCGTGTCCCCACGCAATGCTAGAATTAAGTATCATAGAACTTCCAAAAATCATTTTATGATGACATTTATTGAAAATGTAAATTTAAATAAACTGCTACATGCATTTTAGACATAATGTATTGTTTTCATCACGAGAAAGTGACTTTTGGGATCATAGAACAAGAACACGTGAATGTTTCGTTAGAAATAATTTCGTCGTCCTCGATTTTCACCAAATTCCATGCTAAGCGTGTAACGAGATCATTGTTATTATAAGTTAGCAACACGATCACATCTCATGAGTGTTAATTATACACCTAAACTCCCTTATTCCTACTTGGTATCTCTTATATTTTATTTTGTCTTAATGATCACGAGGATACATCATTGACTTATGCGTGAATAGAGATTAAGTCTAAAAATAGAAACTTAACGGTGTAACCAAAATCATTAAATTAATAATTCATCCTAATAGACAACGATGTCAAAAAATAAGTCAACAAGAAGGATCGATAAACACGGTTTTATAACGGTTTTGAACATGAGACTTATTACCAAGACTTTTATAAGCCCCCTAACGAAAGGGCCTTATTATCTTTGGTTTACCTCCATCTTTTATTCAACTTCGCCATGAAGCTTTTATTATGACTTCGGTCTTGCCTTGCCTTTTATTATCCGCCTCATCGGTGGTTTTATTAGCCAAAGACGTATATCCTCACGCTAAAGCGAATTTTGGATCTTTAAAGCATCGAAGATTAAGGCTTGATTCACTTTCAATTTGGGCATAGATTTTTCGGCCTTGTGAGCTTCAAATTTTTGCTTAATTTAGGTGAGCACTTGAAATCTTATTATTAGGTGAAGCTTTCGATTATTCGGGTGCCAATACTTCAAAACCGTGACGCTGGCGATACCTTAATGTTTTCCCAATTTAATTACATGGAAGCTACCAAAACAAATTAGAAACCCAACAATAGTGACTAAACCGCCAAATCAATATTTGTTAACAATTTATTTTGCAAAAGCGTTGGGAGAATAAGCTAATAATTACTACACATAAGATCGTGACGATTACGAGACTTATAAATAACTCTATCATTTCTCGTCCTCATTTAAGAGACTTAGCCTAAAAAGTTAAGGAATCGAAGCTAAGTGCTCAACACGCACGGTCGAGTCAAAAATTACTCTCGTTCTCACCATCGGAAAACCTACATTCGTGTCTTAAACACTTATGAAAAACAAGAAAAATTTTAAAATTTGGCCATTTTTAGCCTTATTTGCAACAAAACGATAACAAAAAGATGAAAATTGGATTGCGTGTTGACGTAAGCAAGGTGAAGTATCTACTCACCCCCCCATACTAAAACTAAACATTGTCCTCAATGTTTCGAGTCTAGGGGTGTAAACACCCCCATACTAGAGACGAAGTCGAATGCTTAATCTCGAGCATGGAAAGGGTAAAACGAATAACCTAAAAGCCGTTTATGAATTATGCTAATAAGATAAACGTTAGAACATAAAAGGATATCATCGGATATCGGAATCTCCAAAGGCAACGATCGAAGCTCGAGTGCTACGTAAAACGAACACGAGAGGATTCAATGATGACGATGAACCTAATGAATCACAATCACAAACAACCACGAAACAAAGGTTGGAAGAGCACAAGTCCCCTCGTTACGTTAACTAAGAAAGCGATAATATGTACAAGGATAAGCATGAGAATCCCCCACGAGGCACCTTGTTTTTGATAACCGAGTTAAAAGCTCGACTCAGATCCCCATAAATGTGATCATTTAGGGATAATCATGGTATGGTCATTTTTGGTGGGGCTTACATGATAAACAAGGCCCAAAAGTACATGGAGTACTTTAAAAAACGATACACGTATACCGGGGTCAAAGATAGTGTCTTCGTTTTCGGATGAAAGACGAAACAACGCTACTCCAACGCAAACCCCAATGGGGTAGAAGAAAATAGATAAGAAGTAGAAAGGTGGGGCAATGGGTAAGGCAAAATTATGAGCTACTCGAGGTAGACTCACACCAAGCAAACGAAAAGATTTTCCATTTATTGCATTGGTGGAAGACCGAGATTTCCCTTTACAAGCAATTCCGGGATCGTAAATCTCGTCCTTGGTGGTAAAGTGTGAAGGAACATTTGGGGCTTCCCCCACACTAAAACCACACACACCATCGTCAAAAGGAGTAGACGAGGTGGCAGTACTCATCAAACGCGGTGATGACGGAGTTAAACATGTAGAAAAATCATTTAAAACATTTTTAAAATCTTTTCCTTTTTCATCGTTCAAAAACTCTTTATGAAAACCCGATTTGATAATGTCGAAAATATTTGGCGTGTCAAATTCAAAATTAGTCGCGCTAAAAATCCTCACATTTAAGTCATTGGTGGGAGGGGGTGGCGGATTATATAAGTTCTCAAAACGTTTATCAATAAAGAACACCGCCCCCTCGGGGTCTACATACTCGTCATCCTCATGAACGTCGATCTCATCGATTTCTTCATCAAAGATAGGCTTGTCAAACCAAGATTTGTCATTCCCCTCCTTGAGTATCTTAGAAACTCTCTCGAAAAGATCACGATCAAGCACGAAACCATCATTCGTTTGTGGGGATCGTTGATAAGTTAGATCCTCACGAATGTGGTAAACGTCATTCTCAAATGAGGAGTGTTGATAAGGTAACTCCTCAAGAATTGGGTTCTTAGTTGTCACATGAGTTGCTTCGTCATCGAAAATAAGACGTTCCAACTCATTAAGTTCATCCTCGATTTTGGAAAGATCGACCTCACTCGTAGGTGGAAGTGAAGGCATAAGAGCTAGCTCTCGTTCAATGATTTCCTCAATCTCGGGATCAAACTCGTAATCATCGTACTTCACATGTTTCTTCTTAGGAGAATCAAAAATAGCATGTGGATTTCGAAGTACGTGATCAATCTCGGCAAAATCACCATCGTCATCGTCAAAGAAAGAGTCGATGTGAGCACTCACAACCATGGACTTACAAGTCAAATGACTATGCTTAGGTGACTTTTCTAAGACGAGAGGATCGATGTCGATAAACCCTTTAGCCTCAACGGGTGTTGGGCTAGGCAAAGGAGGCACTTCGATGGAGTTGGAAGTTGAAGCCTCAAAGACGTGGTCCTTCGAAGGTGGTGAAGACGAATCCATTTTGGTCATTGTCGTGATGGCATTAACGTCACCCTTCGGAATTGTTGGTTCACTTGTTTCGCTAAAAACATCCCAAAGTGAGTTTTCATCCATAAATTTACACATACCCTTTTGAATTAGGTACACGTATTCTTTATCATTAAAATCATCATCCTTAAAACCGTTTTTTCTTAATTCTTTCAAAACATGCATCAAGCTTCATTCTTTCCGCTAAAGTAAACATTTTGAAATCATTAGAATTTGAATCATTAGGTTTTGAAACCTCGGTTTTTTCATTCTCATTAAATCCTTGGGATTTTCTAGCGAAAAAGTCTATTTTCTCATCCCCATACCTCATAGTAAGTCTCCCCTCGTGAACGTCGATTACGGTTCGAACCGTCGATAAGAATGGTCGGCCTAAAATAATGGGACATTTAGGGTCACACTCGTAATCGGATATAACGAAATCTACGGGAAAAACAAACTTTCCAATCCTAACATAGACATCCTCGGCTATTCCAATTTGTATTAAAGGTGTACAATTTGCAAGCTCGATTGTCATGTTTGTGGGGGTAAGCGAAGGAAATCTCATCAATTTCCAAAGAGAATGAGGCATGAGGTTGATGCTAGCACCTAAATCGGCAAGGGCTAAACATCCCTCAATCTCGGAAAAATCACAAGGTAATAGAAATTGGCCCGGATCCTTTTCCTTTCTCGGCATAAGCCTTTTGGGTTTTTTAAGAAGGATCGATGCACAAGTTTCTTCAAGGGTTACTTTGGTAAGGTCGACAAAGCTCTCTTTTTGAACCGTGGATGGAATTTAAGGTACACGAGGGTGTGCACTCTTTTCCTTGGTCGCCACGTTCACCCATCGACTTTAGAACAAGAAGACGTTTTAGAAGTCGAGGGTTGAGAGGGATAAACAACACGGAATCCTTCAAGGTTAGGGGTAATCACACGACCTTTCTCACGAGACGAGGCGGCTTTACATTGTTCTTTCGGATTAGCAACGGTGTCACTAGGTAACGAACTTGATGACGAACCCGAGGCTTTGTTCATAATGGCCGAAAACATCTTTTTTATATCAATTTGCCCTTGCTCAATCTTCGTGTTTTGCAATTTCAATGTATTAGAAAAGTCATTTTTCAAAGTACCAATTTCTCCCTCTAATCGTCTCATATTAGCCTCATTCGTTTTCATGTAATTTTGAAAATCGTTTGACGAACTATTTTGATTTGAATTAAAGTTCCCTTGGTTTTGATTGTTTCTATGAAAAGTGTTTTGATTACCACTTGAAAAATTGTTTCCTTGATTGTTGTTGTTTGAAAAATTCGAGTTTTGGTTATTGTCTCGATTTTGCCAAGTTATATTACGACCTTGATTATAACCTCCTTGATTTTGATTCGAAAAATTTCCTTGTTGATTATTTCCTTGAAAATTGTTTCGGTTTTGATAATTGTTGCCTTGGTTATAATTGCCTTGTTGTGATGGACCCGCGTTATTTTGATTTTAAAAATTGTTGTTTCCACTTAACGCACTCACATTCGACGTTTGGCCATCCGTAGCCGCACACTCGTAATAATTATGAGGTCCACCACAAAACGTACACGAAACCTCAACCGCTTTCACCGTAGCGGGAGCGTCTTTCTTTTGCATCTCAACGAGAAAAGACGTGAACACATTCGTCAACTTGTCGACTTTCGCATCAACTCTCTCAATGTCGCGATTAGAACTACTAACATTGGCGACATTGGCAACACTCGGTGCGTTGCGGAGTTGGTAAACCTTGGATCGGTTCTCGATAATTATCAAGGCTTCTCTCGGAGTTTTACACAAAAAGTTGCCACCGGCGGCGGAATTCAACGAGTCTTGTTCGTGAAAATTAAGACCGTTGTAAAATGTATCGATTTGGTGCAACTCGGAAAAACCATGGTGAGGACATTGCCTAAGCAATTCCTTAAAGCGATCCCACGCGTCTCTAAAATATTCATTCGGTTTTTGCTCAAATTTCGTAATCTCGTTTTTGAAAAACGTTGTCTTAGACGGTGGGAAAAAATAATTAACGAACTTGGAAACGAGATCCTTCCACGTAACTATGGAATTAGGTGGCTCTTTCTCGTACCAATCCTTGGCGGCACCATCGAGCGAGTAAGGAAAAAGCATAAGCTTGGCGACATCGGTGTCGACGTTCTTAAACTTGCTCGTGGCTAAAAGACGATCAAAATTCCGAATATGTTCGTGAGGATTATCGGCTTCACGACCTCGAAACTTCGTAGCTTGAATTAACGAAAGCATTCCGCTCTTAATCTCAAAATTCTCCGCCTCGATAGCGGGAATTACGATCGCGTCTCCATAACCCTTGGTGGGCGCTTGGAGCAATTCCATCATAGAACGATTGTCGGCCATCTCCTCTACGGTTTCTTCAACAACGATATTAGGAACGTCGGTTTCTAATTCTCGTCTACGTCGTTGATTCCTTCGATTACGATTGCGTCGATTCGAAGCTTCGCTAGAATTGGAATAATCCTTCGATCGAGTGCGCATGCACTAAGCGTAGAATGGGTGGTAGCAAAGAAGATTCTTTTTGTGGTTTTTCGATTTTTCAATTTTTTTTTATTTTTTTTTTGGTTGTTTTTAATTTTTTTTGGATTTTTTGTGTATTACGTAGACTCAAATCTACAAATCTCTCCTCGAATCGACTTTCTCGATTAAAGGAGCCTCAAAGAATGAAAACGATCACGTGGAGTAAACGTTCTCGATGACTTTAGAACGTTGGTGGAACACCAAAACGTTCAAGAGGGTTTAATCTTGAAAACACAAGCAAATATAATATACGTAGATAATACTTGGGCGGCAAACCCTCGATTAGCTCTCTTTCTCAAAACACGCACAAGCAAACGGGGGAAACGAGGCGGCGCTAAGCACTTAAGAGCCTTTTTCCCTTAGGTCGTGAAATACAACCGCCTTATACCCACCTTATAGTTTGTGTTAATTGAAATTAAGCCTCACGAAAGTATTTATCTATTTTGCCTTTAAACTTTTGCTTTAGATTCGAATACAATGATCGAGTGATGAAATCCCTCAAGGTTGCGTTTTCACGCTTTTGGAGTACTTGTATATTTATTGTTCTTACGTAAATACAATATAGTAATAATATATTCACAATAAAAACGAAAACCAATATATCTACAATATAGTAAAGATTGATTTGTGTGTTTAATTTAGGAAAATTAAACATGATTTATTTGGATATTATAATATAATAATGAAAAATAACAAAATGAGTATGTACGATATTCACGCTTTCCAAAAAATGAAAAGCAAAAA
This sequence comes from Glebionis coronaria, assembly GCA_025667525.1. NCBI lineage: Eukaryota > Viridiplantae > Streptophyta > Magnoliopsida > Asterales > Asteraceae > Glebionis > Glebionis coronaria. The sequence continues at coordinate 317,183,463 of CM046875.1, read as the reverse complement.
CGCACTACTCACACAAACACGATACTAATAGTAATGGCAACACTAAACACCTCCCCGGCAGCGGCGCCAAAATGATATGTGTAGTGATACGTCTTTTAGGAAAAAAGAACGTATAAATGTAGTAAGTATTAATCGACACGATTTAGGAAAACCGTGATGACGAATAAATTCCAAGTTCGTTCTCGAAGGAGGTGTGTGTATTAATGTGCCAACATATATAAAATTAAGTTTGGATTAGTGACGTTTTTGGTTTAGAAGGGAAAAAGTAAAGACGAGCTACGACTACGATTAAAACTACGACGTTGACGTAAAACGCGAACGTAAATACGTAAAACGCGACGAAATTAAAAATTAAACCTAAAAATTAGTTAAAAGTTAAAACTAAGTCTAAAATAATATAAATAAGAATAAAAATCCAACAAATATATTTTAAAACCTTTTATTAATTAAATATTCAATTTTTAATGCTAATTAAAGCCCTAAAACTAAATATAATTAACAAAATGCCCAAAATATTAATTTATTGAACTAATAACTAACTTATATTAATTAAAGACAAAAAAATTTTTTTCCTAAATTTCAAAACTATTTTTCTATTTTTTAATCACTAAAAACTATTTTTAAATTAAAGCCCTAAAAATAATAAAATAATGCCAAAATTAATTTGACAATTTTAAAAATCTTAAATTACCCTAATGAACAGTGGAAAATTGAAAAAGTTTGAAAAATGTAAAAATCTTGCACTAAAAGACAAAACTGATTACTAATTAAACCCTAATTTACTTAAATTAATTATAAAAAATAATTAAAAAGTGAACAGTGAAAAACTTTTAAACTAAAAATCTTAACATATTTTTCTAAATATAAAAAAAAAATTTTAAAACTGAAAAATATAAATTTTTTACACTAAATGACAAAAACAGAAAGTTAGAAAAGTAATTAAAAATGCAAAATAATCCAAAAATTATCAAATGAACAGTAGAATAAAAACTAATTAAACTAAAAAATTAAGAATTAAAAAAGAAAAATAATGCAACAAAAATTAAATCCTAACTCCTAAATTTCTTCACTAAAGACAAAAAAGGAAAGAACTGATAGTGACCTTTTTCTTGTTTTCTGTCTTTTAGCTAAGCAGGGGTAACTCTTACACTAGCAGTGGGATCCTTGTTCCCACTGACTGAACAAAAAACAAGGTCTGATGCTTTGGAGCTTAGGAAAGCTCTTGTTTCTTGGAATTAAATGGCAACAAAGGCACCCCCACACTCATGGAAGTGTGGGGAGTCACAATAATCAAGAAAACATGCAAGCTTTATACCAAAATCACACTCAAATGGGCAATGATCAGTTACTATGAACAAAAAAAGGGGTCTGATGGACTTACTGATCTAATTGGTCATTTGGGTGAGTTTTGGCTCACAAAATCTCACCCAATCTACTCAAAAATAATCCACCAACCAGGGCTAAACCCTAGGTACTACCAAGCCTTAGTAATCTACAAAAGTTGGAGGTCAAAAACACCAAAAATAAGCAGTTAAGGGTACTGATTGATATTACTGATTTTATCCAATTTTTAAACATGCAAAACCTACTTTAGCCTACCAAACTATAAACCAAATCCTGATAACACCTATTACTAACCAGGGAAGTGTGAAGAAACTAATTTTAGGCCACAAGGTTGTCACTACCTTAGCTTATGAACCAGTCCCAAACACCCCTTAATAATCAGTAACTAAAAATTATCAAACGGAAACCTTTCAAATCTTAGCTAAACTATCTACAACTTATCTAAACATGCATATTATCACTAAATAAGCTTAATCAAACAAGAAAATAAACAATGAAGCAAGTCAAACTCAAAATCACACACAATCACAAAGCATCACATAAAATCCTATTTCTAGGAGGGTTCAAGCCAGTACCTGGTGTGGTTAACATCTAACCACACAAAGGCCAGCTGAGGCCTTCTCCTATAAGCTGGAGGCTTATGCTGGCTTTTGTGATAAGCTGTTGTAGAGAGATGATGGTATTGGACTTCACAAGTCCAAGTACCCAATATATCTTCAAGAAGGTAATGAATCTGCTAAGAAACAAGCAAACCAAAGAGAGAAAATGTGACTGATACAAGGCAAATAAGCTATAAAGCTAGCTTATTGATTAAGCTAGCTTATAGCTTATAGCTGAAAAATAAAAAAAAACTTGAAATTGATTTTTTCCAAAATCCTTTTGAAACCAATGACTGAAAATACTTTGATAACACTTAAAACTTTGAATCAAATCTTTTTAGTTCCACTTTCACTTCCCCAAAAAGCTTTATCCAAGTTTTTAAAACAATCTCTCACAAAAATCTTAAACAGAAATTCTAAAACGTGGATAATGTTTGAAACCTTTAACTAAATAATGAAACAAGTTACACTAAGACAAGAAATGTAAAAGGAACTCAGAGATTTTATACTTTTAAACTTTTCATTTTCATTAATAAGTCTAAAATTTTTATACAAAAAATCTGGAACAAAGGGCAGCCAACATGTTTGGTGCTCCTTTTATAGGCAACTAAAGACTATTCTAGAATATAAAAAATACTGAAACCCTAGCAATCTAAATTCCAAGAAAGCCCTTTGACTGAAATTTAAAAAATGGTCAAAAATCCTTCACGTGATTGATGGAGATATGCAAGCTGTAAAGGAGTGATCAGGGACGTCCAATATGACTTTGGGACCAAGGAGAATGCCTTGGTCGTTGGATTGCTGCTAGGATTCTTTCTTTGCCATTTTGGGTTGAGCAGGGGAAGTCCTTGTGGGGTCCAGGGTGCACGGGTGAGGGACAAAGTGAGTGGGATTAGATGACAATGGGGTTAATCACTAATCTGCATTTTAGGGGATCAAACCCCTTTGTTTTTAGTTAGATTGGATTAGGGTTTATAAGGGGTTGGGGAAAGATAAACAGTGGTGTTTAATTGGGATTTAGGGTGATTAATATTCAAAAAACGTGTTTACCCCCAATTTTGAACTGATTAAATAAATAAATGGGAAGTGGAGTATGACGTGGGGGGTAAAGTGAGGTGGCGTGGGTTTATTGGTGGTGGGAGATGACGTGTAATGGTGATTGGCTGAGGTTGATTGCATTGTTTGGCAAAAACAGTCCTTGCACTCTCAACTTGTTTCCATTTCTTTTCTAACAGCTTTTACTCCCTTTTTCTTTTGTTATATCTTTCAAGCACTTGTCAAATTTGGCACATGATTTGGTAAACTTTTTACCAAGGATCAAAAGTGTACAAAAGGCATTCATCAAGGGCCAATCATGCATATGTCTTCAAATATCAAGAATATATCTTGCACAAATGAATAATGGAAGGTCATTTGTGACAAGTCTTCATAAGTTGAGGGACCAAAGTTGCCAATTCTCAATTTTTCAAGGACTTCACTGGAAAATCATGATTCGGGTCCGGTTCTTTGTGCGGCTTCGTTTCCCGTGTTCGTTTTTGCTTGATTCCTTTGACCATTTGGTGAATTCACGATATCCGTACCTAAAATACACAATGAACAAACACAAGCATATTTATGGGTATTTTGACGATATTTTAAGCGTTTTAAGCCCGATTTGGACGATGAGACTATGTATAAATACAGTCTCATCAGTTGGTCATTAGGCAACGGCCTTGGAAACTCGGGTTCCACAATTGGTATTGGTTCAACCGTAGGTGTTGTTTGAGCGGTAGTTCGTGGGATTGTAATGTGCTCTTTTTCGACCATCACCTCGGGTTCTTTCTCGATTTCCTTCTTCGTAGAAGTACTTGGACGAGAGATTGGTTCCTTGAAAGTTTTACCAATTCGTGTAGTAATAACCTTCATTTCTCCCTTCGGGTTTGCAATGGTATCACTAGGAAGACCACCCGAGGAAGAGGGTTTACACATGATTTCCTCAAACATCTTAGCCATTCGGTCCTCAAATTTTGATTGCCTAGCATCCGCTTTTAACATCTCTTGCTTAATCTTATGTTGTCCTAATTCCATCTTTTGTTGGTTTTGTTGAAGACGTTGGACATTTCCTTCCATTTTATTTGCATGAGTTTTAAGTTCATTAGCAAGTTCATTTTTTAGCTCGTTTTTCAACTTGGATCTTAAGCTAATCATCTCACGTTGCATGTTATCAAATTTAGCATCATTTGCTTTAGCATAATCCAAAAATTCTCCTTGAAGATTTTTAGTGTGAGCATTTTGAAAACCTTGTGTAGTGTTTTAAAAATCACGGTTTTGGTTTTGATTAGTGACTTGTCCATTCCCATTTTGATAATTCCCCTTGTTGTAGTTACGTGAATTGCCTTGGTAATTACCACCTTGGTTGTTGTTTCGATAGTTATTAGCATTTTGATTTGGTGGAGCTTGATTTGGGCGGGAACCTTGACCGTTTTGGTTGTAAGTTCCCGTTGCTACATAAGCACTCAAAGTGTTACCATCCGTGGTAATGCACTCGGAAAGATCATGAGCTCCATCACAAGACAAACAACTCTTAGCAACCGCTTTAACCGAAGCGGAATTGAAGCTTCTTGAGCTTTCCAATGGGACATAAGATTAGCAAATCTATCAAAAAACCGATTTTCCTCATTAGCTTCATCATGTAAGGCATTAATGCTACGAGACGATGACGATGATGACGAACCCAAATTGGCAACACTCGGTGTGTTACGAGGGCTATAAACCTTAGATCTATTCTCGATGATTTTTAAAGCCTCATTTGTCGTCTTACACAAAAAATTACCACCCGCGGCGGCATTCAAATAATCTCGTTCATGATCATTAAGCCCATTATAAAAAGTATCAATTTGATGCAATTCCGAAAAATCATGGTGTAGACATGCATGTAACATTTCTTTAAAGCGTTCCCATGCCATTGAAAAACTTTCATTATTTCTTTGCACAAATCGTGAAATCTCATTTTTCAAATGTGTTGTCTTAGATGGTGGAAAAAACTTGTTCACAAACTTAGAAACGAGATCACCCCATGTCAAAATCGAATTTGGCGGTTCTTTCTCAAGCCAAATTTTTGCGGGTCCATCTAACGAGTATGGAAACAACATCATCTTAATGGCGTCATGTGGAACATCCTTAAACTTGCTAGTAGCGGTGAGACGATTAAAATTCCTAATGTGATAGTGCGGGTTGTCTTTCTCATGACCTCTCAACTTATTTGCTTGCAACATCGACATTAAACCCATCTTAATCTCGAAATTCTCCGCAAGGATGGCGGGAATCACAATGGCCTCTCCAAAACCCTCGGTGGGTGCTTGTAGCAACTCCATCATAGTACGATTAGCCATGACGACTTCTTGTTCTACAATAGGTTCAAAAATTGGAGGTTGTTCAACAATCAACGTCTCTTGATTGGCTTGCTTTTGAAGACGTTTACGAGCTCGTTTTGCTTGATTACGAGTGATCATAAACTTCACGAAAAATGGGAGGTGAGCAAAGAAGATTCTTTTTGGGTGTTTTGTGAATTTTCAATTTTTTTGTGTTTTTGATTGTATTTAATTATTTTGGTTTTTGGCGTATCTTCGTAGACAACAATCTACAAAATCTCTCCTCGAATCAAACTCTTGATTAAAGAAGCCTCAAAGGAATGAAAACGATCAAGTGGAGTGAACGCCTTCGAATGACTTTAGAACTTTGGTGAAAACCAAATTGTTCAAGAGGGTTTAATCACAAAGAAACCAAGCAAATATATTATACGTAATAATACTTTGGGCGGCAAAACCCTCGATTAGCCTTCAATCTCAAAATACTCACAAGCAAGCGGGGAAACGAGGCGGCGCGAAGCACTTAAGAGCCTTTTTCCTTAGGGTATATTTTATAATACCCGCCTTATACCCACCTTATAGTTTGTATTTTTCAAAATCGAGCTTCACGAAAGTATTTATCTATTTTTGCCTTTTTCTTTTTGATTGAGATTCGAATACAATAATTAGGAGATCAAATCCCAATTAAGGTTGTGTTTTCACACTTTTGGAGATATTGTTTATTTGTTGTGATACTTAATACAATATAGTAATAATAATTTCACAAGAAAAACCAAGAAAACCGATAATACGTATTAGTAGATTTCTACTAATATTATTTTGGTTAATATTAAAAACAACAATACAAATTAATCACGACACACCTCCCCGGCAGCGGCGCCAAAATGATTGTAGTGTTTTACTACTCTTTAGGAAAAGAGAGTAAGTAGGGAAAGTATCGAGTGATGATTTAGGAAAATCAAGCACTAATGACCCAATGAAGTTCGTTTCCCAAGGAGGTATATGTGTGTGAAAACTTGATAAATGTTTGTGATTAATGATTGGTTTAGAAGGGGATGAGAAAAGAAGATGACGAGGACGTGAAAATTACTACTACAACGACAAACGTAAAACCGTAAAAACTACAAAAATTAAAATTAATTCTAAAAATTACCAAAAATTCACCAAAAATAAAAATTAATAAACCAAGAGTTTACCAATGATCAAAACTTTTTCAAACCTTTTAAATAATTAAATATTCAATTTTTAAATGCTAATTAAAGCCCTAAAAATCAAATAAATTATCAAAAAGCCCAGATAAAGATTTTTCAATTGGTAAACATCTAAAATGACCTAAAAAGATTAAAAACTATTTTTAGAAATTTTTAAACTAATAAAAACTATTTAAAATGATTTAAAAACTATTAAAACTTAAAATAATTATTAAAATTAATCTAGAAGTGATAAAATTATTCTAAAAGTTGCTAAATTCCTATTTTAATGTATTAAAGTTAAGAAAAATGTAAAAAGTTGGAAAATGTGAAATTTGAAAAATAATAATAAAATAATATTAAAAATCCAAAATTTATAAAAAAATTCTAAAAACTTGCAAACTAGTTTAATTTAACCTAAATAATCAAAAAATCAAAGTGAAATGACCAGAATACCCCTATTGGGCCCTCAAATGGGCCAAAACCAAAAACAGTCAACCTTAATGGGCTTTTTGACTCAAAAAGTCAAACTTGGCCCAATTGACTTGGAAAAGCCCTATCTGACTCAAAATTTAATTCTAAACACAAAACTCTAAAGGCCCAAAAGTTGAATGTGAGCTTATCACAGCTTAATAAGCAAGCAGCTTTTTCTTATTGGGCTTTTCAGCCCATTAAGCAATAAGCCAATGCCATAAGCTCTAATTTGACACACAACCTTCTTTTGGGATGCTTATGAGATCTGTAAAAAGAAATTTTGAAAAAGCACACTCAATAAGCCAGAAATAAGCAGAGTATTATTTCACTAAAAGACAAAATAGTCGTTTTTGAGAAATAAGGCACCTCAGGACTTGATTCAACTTGCAAAAGATCACAAATGGACTCAATAAGCCAAATCAACCAACAAAATTCCAATAAGCAAAACCAATAAGCCAGAATAAGCACTTAAGCACTTATGAAAAAGTCAATCAAGTTGGTTTTCTAGTCAAACCCTAAAGTTAACCCACCAAATGCTCCAGTATGAACAAATGGGTCAAATAATGAGCACCTATTACAAAATCCAAGTTGTTGCTGGTTAAAATAAGCTATTATAGCTTACTGATAAGCTGACACCAAATTAATAATAGCAGTGGTAATTAGCAGGGGAAAGGAGTTCCCACTGCTTTGACTATTTAACTGAGCTTTTTAGAGAGTTTTAGTTGGATTCAATTGGAAACAAGGGCACCCTTGTGATCAGTGAATCACAAGGAGTCAATAGCAACAAGAAAATCCAAATTTGGTTCACACAATAAGCCACAAATGATCAAACAGTCACCAGATCATGCACATACATGGAAATAAGCAGTTATGCACTTAATAAGCAGATTTAGCAAGATTAAGCCAACCAAACTTAACAGGATGCACACACAAGCTATATTAACTATGAATAAGCAAAAATCAACTTATAACAAACACTGAATCAAAGTAAACAACAAGATTAAAGCATAAACAGTTACTAATAAGAACATGAACAATATGCAGACAAGTTTGCTGATCTATTTGACACTAGATCCAATTTCAAGCAGTCAAATCTCTTCTCCTGGTGTGATTAACTAAGGTTTAGCACTTGTTAGCCCTAGCCTAGGCTTAGATCTAGGTGTACTCAAAATCCTAGCAAATTTTACCAAGTATCCAAGATTTTATACCCTATTTTATGAATCTAGGTGTTTAAACCTTCAAAACCTGTAAACAGATGAACAATAGCAACCAAATAACAGATACTAACACTTGCAAACACAAAACCACCTCTTAGCAAACCACAAATCCAAATCATGCAGTTGATCCAAACACCCCTTAATCAACTACTTAACAAAGAAACTTGTGATTTCTACTAATAACCTACTGATTTTAATGATAAAAAACACTTACTAGGTAGCAACTAACAGAATCAAACACAAAAATAACCAGCACAAACACAAGAACACAAAATCAAACCACCAAATCCAAAACAGGCAGTAGCATGAAATTTTGAGAGGAAACTTAATAAAGAGATTATACCTGCCCTCCACAACATCCTAGGAGGGCCAGCTATGCTCCTTGGACCTTGTTCAACAACTAGAACAAGACCAAGGTACTTCAAAGGAGAAGATCAAAGCCTGCTGATGTTCAAAGTAGAACAAGGCATTGATTATGATATGTCTTCAACACAAAACAGCAAACAACTCAACCAAAGGCTTAGAACTCTTCCTAGGCTTGGTGTCAACAAGCTTGAAGGAGCTCAAGACTTATGGCTAAGGGTTAGTACACAATGATAACCAAAATCAGAAACTAGGATTTCAAGGTTTTTGAACCTTGATAACCTTATGAACCAAGACGTGCCTTAACCACAAGATTAAGGAAGGTCTTAACAATCAAATGGAACTCAGATTTAGGCTATTCTAACACCAACTTTTAATCAATCACAAAAGAGAATTCAAAATTTTAAGAAATTCAAATTTTATTAACTTAAAAAGGAATTACAAAGATTGATAGCCTAAAACTGGAACAAAGGGATTCTCACATGTTGAGGTCTCCTTTTATAGGCAAATGCCTGGCTAAACACTATTCATAAACCTTAGCACTGGTTTCCCTAAAATGCCCTTGAGTCTTCTAGATCATTTGATGGAATGAGCTGTCCAAATGCATCCAAACCGTTTAAAATAGCTTTGATATGAAGCAAATGATGTGGGCTGTTGATCCTGACACGTAACAAGCCTTGGTGAGGAAGTTGTCACATGATGGTGAAACGGTTTTGGTGGTGGGGCCTCTTGGTGAGTGGGAGTGAGTGTTTTAAGGTTGGGATGGGATTTTGGGCGTGTGAATCAAGTGTGGGTAAGGGTAATTTCATTTTACCCTTTGTTTTAATGAAGATAGTTACTGGGTTCATAGGGTGAACAGTAACTATTTTGATCCGTTTTTGTAGGATTGGAAAGTTGTTTGGCGCATTATTCATTTGAATGTTTCAAATGTGGCAGTCTAAGTCCTTGTGTTTTGGTAAAAAGTGTATAACACGTTTTTCAGCCTAAAAACTTCCTTTCCTTTGTTATAAACTTTCATGACTTGGCAGTTTTGGCACAAAACTTTGGAAAATGATTTCAAAGGGTTGTTTTTGCCATTTTGAGATAATTCAAGGGCTGATCTTGGACAATGTTGATCTTCAAAGGTCTTCAATGTGTCTTTGGCTTCATGAGGGACCATAATTGGCAATTTGGAATTGTTGAGGGACTAAACTTGCCATTTCTTCAAAGTTGAAGGATCATTTGTGTAATTTTGACAAACTTAAGGGACAAAACTTGTAATTATCAATATACAAGGGTTTTAAGTGTCATTTCTTCATTAGATGAGGATCAATCTTGCATGTCTTCAAGTCTTCAAGGGTATTTGTTGGATAATTCATGATCTAGGGCCCGGTTCTTTGTACGGCTTCGTTTCTCGTGTCCGTTTTTCCTTGTATCTTGTGATCTTTTGTCTTTTTCACTATATCCATACCTAAAATACACAAGTAAACAAACAAGCATATATATGGTATAAAATGACATTTTTATGCATTTAAAGCCCGAAAAGAACGATGAGATCATGTATAAATGCCATCTCATCAGCCATCAAATCAATACTAAACACATAATTACCTAACTTCAAGGAACAACCTTTCAGTATAGAACTAGTGCTTACAACCTTACCATCAGCTAACTCTACAGTATAACTAGTTGTCAATCTCACTGGTTCTCTATCCAATAGCTGACTGAATCTAACATCTACGAAACTTCTATCGGATCCAGGAATCAAATAACACACTAGCATAACAAGCATCAGGTAAGAACGTACCAGTCACCACGTTCGGCCCTTGAGGTTTGTCAGCATCTCCCACGACATAGGCTGGAGCAGCAATCCCAGCAGCAACAGCAGCAACATTGCCTCCCTGTCGTATGCCAACCCTCGGACAGTTCCCTTGCTTATGTCCACGACCTCCACATCCAAAACAGTAAACTACCTTGACAGCATTGGCCCCAGTGGCTACACCCTTGTTTCTACAATCTGCCATCTTATGTTCGGCCTTCCCACACTTGTTGCAAACAGGTGTAAAATTTCCAACATGACAAAGATTACACCGACCACACTTCGAATTCACCTTGTTACCTTGATTTCCTATGGTAGCACGAACACCATCATTCCTTCTCAAATTATATTGCTGATTCCTATTCGGTCCTTGGTTATTGTTATTACGATAACCACCTCGATTCTGCCCTTGGCTTGAATGTGCAGCTTCCCACTTTCTCTTATTCCCCTCAGCAATACTATCCTTTCGATCCTGCAGCTTTACATCCATTAAAGCATGAGCCAATTGAACAGCTTCATCAAATGACTTGGGTTTCGACGAAGTAGTTTCTCCATTGATATTACTAGATAAACTTCTAATGTACTGCTTCATCTTCTTACGGTCATCAACAAAAGCATCAGGACATAACAAACATAAATCAGAAAATCTCTTTGTATAAGCTACAATATCATTGTTCCTCAGCACCAAATGCCTCAATTCGTCTTCCAACTGACCTAACTCTTCCTCAGGACAAAACTTAGCAGTCAACAGTCCCTTGGTCACAGTCCATGTTCTAGCATTTGCTTCAACCAATCCTACAGTAGCTACTTGACTATTCCACCAACTCAATGCATCATCCTGAACATCCACTGCAACAAATTTCACCTTACTAGCTTCTGAACATCCACTGATTTCAAAAGTACTTTCAATCTTCTCAATCCACCTCCTTAATTCCAATGCACCAGCAGTACCACGAAATTGGGTAGGTCCAAATTTCATGAAACTAGCATAAGAACATTCCTTCTGAACCTGCTGAACAGCAGCATTACCTCCAACTTGTCATGCAGCATTTCCTTATGCCTGCTCATCAGCATTACCTCCAACCTGATTTTCAACATTCCCTCCAACCTGACCAGCAGCATTCCTATTCTCAGCCTCTTGGTTCCTCGGAGCACGTTTAACTTCCAAAGCTCCAGCAATAGCTTGCTCAATCATGGTATTAACAGTAGCAGTCGTCAATTTAGGCGGCATGTTTACAGGAAACTAACCAAACAATAATTTAGTAAAGTCAGAATAATGCGTCCCAACTCCTTCCTGTAACCATAACAGAAAAAGAACAATTAAGTATTCATATCAAGATAAGAAGAAGGATTTCTCTATCAAGATGTAACATGGATACTACATGCACCAACAACACAATTCACAATGAATCATTAACCAATTCACACAAGAACTAATAAGACAAATCATAAGTCATGAAGGTAATTTGGATTGCTTTAGAAAATCTCCACAAAATTGTGACAAGTAATGTCACTACAATCCATCATCACAACAAACTTAAAGTCATTAAGTTTCATCACAAACTAGAGTACGAGTCTATATAAGTTCTATTACAACAAGGCTAAATAAAAACAACATAAAGAACTAAACAGCAGATCCCCGCAGCTTCTTGTACATCGGCTTGTCATCACTGCTGCTATCATCTTCCTTAGAATCTTCCTCCACTTTTTCCTTCACCTTACGACTACCTCCTTCACTTGGCATCACCAACACTTGAACTTCAACCTGATTCGGCACATCACGAATCACAACACCTCGACTAGGAAAAGATCTCACCGGCAAACCCCACGCACTCAACCTTGCATTCCTTTCTTGCTCCCTACGCAACCTTTCAACTTGCCCACTCAAATTTATCACCATAGATCTTAATCTAACAACTTCATCCATTTCCCTTACCCTAACAAACTCTGATCTCCTCACACTACCAACAAACCTGTCAAACTTTTTCTCATTCTACTCAAACCTCCTAATCACACGAGTCTCAACCAAATACCTTTTAAACAAAGACCTATCAAACTTATTAAGAAACCATAAAATATCATCATAAGACCTAGGACCTGGACAATAAACCTTAGGAATACCATCATGTATAGATCGAGCACTAGCAGCCCTACTCGACTCAACAGGAACATCACCCCTAGCAAATGCAATCCCAGGCAAACTACTAATATAAGCATCACAAGTAGGAGTCGAAGAACGAACAACAGGTCACTGATAATCTGGAACAGTCTGTGGCACAACATTGAACCTTGGAACATAACTACCTTGTATCAATTCAGGCTCTGTCTGGCCAACTGCAGTAAGTGGAATCCCATCATCTAACAACTCAAAAGGCTCCTTATCGTCACTAGCACCAAAGTTATCCACTTCCTCACCATCCACTACATTAGTCATATCAATCCATCCATCCTCACGAGGTAAACCAGCCATTTTCTACATTCATAAGGGTTAAAGGATACTTAAGGTCATCGTTAATAAAATAATAATTAGTATGCAATGCTCATGCAAATGTCATACGTAATCCATGCTATGCAACACAATGCAAATGATGTTTATGCAATGCTCACAAAAAATAAATATGATACTGACAAGCACTCAGCGTACTTTCAATAATTCCAATACAATATCGTATTATTTACTTAATAAATACTCGAGAAATCATTTCAGTTATGAGGGATACATCTACAATGCAAGACAAAACTAAAAGTGATCTTACCGGAGCGTTGCAGAGGAGTTGTGTGCTTTTGAAGAATAAATACTTTCGACACCAAAGTTATAGTTTAGGACAATTTACAAAGTCGACCCAGTTCTCTATAACTTGCAGCTCTGATTACCAATCTCTTACACCCCCAATTTACATTGCGCAGCGGAAATACACAATTGGGTGCTAGACACAAGCATCATCACACAAGGTATATTGAACGACTCAAAATAGAGACGTTTACACAAAATATAAACATGATTTTCATAAATGGTCTAAAACATAGATTTCATCCCATAAGTATACTGACACGACACCAGAGTAAAGCGTTTAGTCCCCATGGATCTCGACCAACAACAAACAAGTTTTAGTACAGTACATCAACATAAAGTAAATTGTTCAACATTAAAAGGTAGAAACAGCTTTTAGACCAACATTCTTCAAAAAGCCAAGCCACAACCTCCACAGCAAAGCTCCATGCTCCATCACTTCCTATTACTTGAAATACATGCATAAAACGAGTCAACAATAATGTTGAGCGAGTCTATAGGTTTATCAAATCACATTTGAACACAAGAAGAAAATCAATCATAATCATTTATAGAGTTGTCGTACACACAATCTATATTCAAGGCAGTATTAATAATGATATTAATCAAACATTGTATTTAAGCTCATGACACCGACCCCTTAACCAAATAGTCACCCACGCAAAATTCCGGCATAACTAGAATAAAACCATTGCCCCTCTAGGGTATCAGTTGCTAGAATATCATAATGTTATTCACGTAAAATTATCCTTCCCAGTTGGTTACTCAACGTAATGCCCTGGTCTCAGATAGGGTGGTCAACCCAATAGTACTATCATTAGAATAAGCGGCTATTCCCGACTCACAACATCTAGCCAGAAGATAGTTAACGGCTCATGAATTTAGGGTCTTTAGCAACAAGTTACTCAATACAATGAAATCAACTTTAGGCAACATTTGGGTCCAACAATTACTCATGACTTGTGTTCATTTATTTTCAAATAGCATGTATCCCCCTCGCGGGTATAAAACATTTAGTAGCTAGCATAAAAAGCGAGGCTACAGACTCACCTTAGTATAAGAGATCTAGCGAGATGATCGTCGATGAATATGGATGCCTTTCAAACACGAGAACCGCTACCTATCAAATAAGGCGCGTTCATTAATAATGACTCGAGAAATAAATCATACATAACAACATCAAACTCAAACTCATAAAGTCACAATAAACTCGAGAGAATAGGATATAAATATCTTCATTATACTTTACTACACATTTACTTTACCATTTTATACTTTTAATAAAATTCGCTGGTACATACTACATGTACTAGCTTATTTACCCCTTTTAAACTTATCAACCGTTCATGAAACGACTCGATAAACTAACTTAATATATATAGAAAGTCCTCCTACAAGTTTATCAAATTAAATTACTTTTAAATTTCTTTACCCGACTCATTTTCAAACTACAAAATCCGAACAGATTTACGTTAATTTTTCATACAACCGTTTTAACTTATTTAAACGACTTCGTTTACAAAACCGACACTCGGGTTTTAAAGTAAACTCAACCTATAGAGTAAACACCTCATTATCAGTAGGTTACACATTTCAAAACTTCTATTTAGAGTCGAGATTCGATCCAAATATCGACAACAACTATATGTAGTGTCGATACTCGTCTCCCGGTACACGATCATTCAAAACATCATAACTTCACGCTCGTTTGGAGCTAGAAGCTCTACCTTATATCAAATCGAATCTAACAAAATTATCTATATCCCTAGGCTATAAGTTAAGCCATTTTCAAAACATAAAAATTCGGATTTCACACTTTACTTACTGTTATAAAATGACTACCAAAATCTTGTACAAAATCAACTTTTTGATCAAAACCAACCATAAAAATGATCATTTCTATACCCTAATATCATCATATATGAACCATAACATCTAATCATAATCAAAATTAAAACCTTTCGATCAAAATGAAGTTTTTAACAAAATTCTTGCAAGAACCACCATGGATCATGCTAAAAACACCATGCATGATCATGGCTTCTACCTACCAACATCAAGAAAAAACATATGCTTGCATTTAAGAATTTCTTATACCAATGTGATCCTTGATCAATTCTAAGAATGGCTCTAGCTTTGGTTTAGCTCAAATCATCCTCAAATTCAAGTAAAAATTGAAAATGTATGTGTTTTTGGTGTGGTGGTGGGTTTCGGCAAAACAAGAGAGAGAGAGAGAGAGGATGGTGAAATTTTTAAGTGAAAAATTATGAAGTGTTTGTTTGTTTTTGCTTTATATATAGTAAGGTAGGGACCTTGGTTGCAATTTGGCACTAGTTGTGGCTAAAAATGTAAATAGTTAGCTAAAAAGCGGGAAATAACTATTAGTCAATTTTAAAAATATTTACGGGGCTCGGGTTTCATAAAGATACTTTTAAAAATTTAAAACGTACCTCAAAAATAATAATATCGACTCTCGACTCGACTTAACACGTCATTTAAAATAAAACCTCGAAAATGACAAAAATCTAACAACCCACAATAAGACGTAAAATATTTGGCATCCATCGACATCACGCTTGCTAATACTCCTTATAATAAATATTGAATATAGACCTTCCAACATCGGTTTAAACTTAAACCTCCAAAAATAAATATAGTTCAAACTCATCCAAAGATTTCAAAAATAATCCTAAAATAAGATTAAGCAATGACCTCGGTTTTGGGTTGTCACAATTATTTTGAGTATTCTGTTAGGATATGCATGAGATATGTTAGGAAAGGATATGCATATCAGTTTTACACGTTTTGGTTTATTGATGTATTAGGGTTTCCTTGGTAGTATATAAGGAACCTTAGGCAGAAGGGTTAGATACACCTTCAAAAAACATTATTCTAGTTTATATTAATATTAAAAATTCCTTAGTAAAGGATCAAGTCATTATAGTTATTCTGTTCTTCTTGTTCATAGTATTTGTATTCCGCACTTATGCTGTGTGATTCATCTAGAGTCTCTTTGTGAATAGACTTGTGATTATAGAAGTGATTCACCATTCCTAACAGGCTGCACGATCCACATCTAGTGGACCTAACACATACACATCATATCCTCTTACTACATCCCCTCAATGGACATTTTCAATACAACGAATTCAACAACAAGAACGTCCATAAATGAGGTGATTCAAGAGAAGATGCAGAATTCAGTGGTACAGACAAATACTGAGACTCCAACCAGTAAACCTACTAACAAGGATTCTACAACCAAAACTGTTCATGGAATCAAATACAAGATGTCGAAATCAAAAGAAAGATGCATGGAACACTTAAAGTTGCTTCAGTCACACCTTCAGGTTCTTTCAAGAGAAGACCTAAAAGGCACTCGTCTTGAAATTAGATTCAAACGGGTATCCGTTCTACTATTTGGTAAAGATGTTGAGACATTCACTAGCTCGATGCTACATCATGTTGACCATCTTCAACACGAACTTGATAGAGATGATTTTCACGAGATTCTATGCATAGAGCTCCTTTTAGCTCTCAATATTTAGTTCCAGCAATTCGTTGATTCAAGTGGCTTATCCACCAACGATAGAGAGTTCGCAAGTACATACTTTACCAAATATACTCTCGTAGATATTCAAGCGTTTAAAGAGTCACTTATTCAACATATGAGTAATATAAAGAAGTCAATTGCTGAAAGAACACGCCATCAAAGGCAATTGGAATGAAGGGTGAATCAAAGACTAATCCAAACGAAAGATAGCCACGTCGATAAGGGTCAAGCATTAGATGCTTGTTCGGTTGATACAGAAAGTAGCAGGGTAGAATCAGAAACTCATCATACCATCACAAGCTCAGGGAACGATACAGAAGCCGTTGATTCAACTATCAGACCCATATGTGACGATGAGCCAATGGATGAGGTAAAATTAAATAGTGATTCTAAGACTCACGAGCTCGAAACTTTGTTAGCTCAAAAGACAAAAGATTTTTAGGATGCCAAACTCAATTTTTTAAAGAAAAATAACAAATTTGAGCCTTATTTTAAAAAAATATGAAAAAGCAAATGTTGTTCTTGAACAAAAATTGGATCGTAAGATTCAAGATTTCAATGCGGAAAAAAAACATTTTGTGAAACAAATAAATTTGTTAGAATCAAAGTTGGCTTCTCAAAACCCAAGTCCTCCGCCTGCTTCACTTAGTGAAATATTTGTGCAACCTATCGACACTGTAGACAATAATGACGCGAATGCTGATAACAACATATTTGATAATATGAACATTAAGTTAGAATAACGTGTCGCTCAATTACTTCTACAAAATGAGCAATAAAAGGCTCAGATTCAGGAAAAGGTTTTTGCACTGACAGCGGCGAAAAATGAATTAAGGAAGTTAAAAGGAAATAGTGTGGATACTAAGTTTGCCAAATAGTCAGTCTTTGGGAAACCTCTTTCTCAACCATTCAGAAATCGCTCCATAATCTAGATCCTCCTTGAGAAATCATGCCTATGCAAAACCCGATCACATGAATGCTTCAAGCAACTCTAAATATAGCTCCAAGAACATGCCTAGACGCAGTTCAAATGGCACTGGTCATAAAAGCTATCTAGAGGATGCTAAGAACAAGACACGAGCGAGAGATAGAACCAAACCACAACCTAGGAGTGTTGATCACACATCTAGGAATTCTAGACCCTTCTCAAATGTGTACAAATCCACCAACCCTAAGAACTCTAGAGCATTCTCAGATGCTAAGCATTTTGTTTGCATGAAATGCAACAAATGCGTGTTTAATGCCATTCATGATGATTGTATCACTAAAGTCCTGAACAAGGTGAACCAAAAAGCTAGAGCACCTCAAAGACGGAACCCTAAAGGAAATAGGCTTTCTCAAATCAAGTCTTTTGTTGTGCATCAGAAACCTATGTCTCCTAGACATTGTCTTTGGTGGATACTAACGGGTAGAACCTTCAAAACAATAGGTCTAAGGTGGGTTACTACTGGAAAGATATTTCCCTCTAGCGCGACAACGGTTCAAGGTGAACCCCCACATGGTTCTCACAAAATATCACTAACCCACATGCAAGCATACAAACTACTAATGAAAGTGTAGGTATCGACGTCACAGTTCAACGCGAACACAAAGGTCCAATATTTGTAACCCGCTCAACAAAAGACACTCTCAGAGTTTGGTTGCTGAAGAAACAGATATCAGAGAAACAAGTGTCTCAGGGGTTTGACAATTAAGCTTCTTTAATGGCTTATAGTCAAATTACAGACTGTAACCCGGGCTCATAAGACAGGAAAGTTCATCCCGAGTATGACTTATCCTCATAACGAGAAATTAAATTTTCTTGGACACGAGCTTGTATTAAAACTGTTTGAATGTTTTAAGCTCGTGTAGATGACTTCTAAGCGTATCACAGCTTAGGACTCGACCCTCAAATAAGGAAAGTGTGTCTCGGAAGATATCTTATCCTTCTCAATGAGAAATTAATATTTCTCGGTCATGAGCTTCTCATAAAAACATTCCAAGTTTTATAGTTCATGAAAAACGATTTCTAAGTAAATGTTAGCTTAGAACACGTACTTTACCTTAAGGAAAGTTTATCACGGATGAGAACTTATCCTTCACAATGGGAAATTAACTTTTCTCGGTCATGAGCTAGTCACAAAACAATCAAAGTTTTGAGCTCATGAAAATCGGGTCCGTTTTACCGAATGGGAAATGTACGTTTCAGTGCGCTTTCCCTAAGCAATAGAAGAGAAGTCTTCTATCATGATTATATAAAAACCGTTGAACAAATTTTTTCAAGAATTTCTCAAAAGGTTTTTCTAAATCTTTCATAATTGTGTGTTCAACACTCCCTTCCTCATAATGTGGTTTTTATATTTAAAAAATGTCGTATGTTATTTTGATCAATTTTTGAGGGTGTTTTAAAATCATGCCCTTAATGTTGTTGGGTACATATCACATGTTGTCATATTTTATGTATCCAACACATTTCGAAAAACGGTCTAAAAACTGTCGTATGTAATATACCATATCAGATAAGGCATCTCAACTCCGTACCTCAACATATTTTGTGGTGTCATTTTCCAATATTTTGTCAAATTTTTGTATCAAGACACACATATATTGTTGAGGGGGAGCAACTCGACTACAAAAGTTCCATGATTCATGCGTGCACACATGTTTCTCTCCAATCAGTTTTGGAAATTGTCATATTTTAATCAATTGGTATCTCTAAAATTATGTTTTTATATTAGAGATAGGGGAAGAAAATGTGATTAAAATATAATATATCACAACATGTGATCTTAAAGAATAAAGTGCAACTTTTTCTTTCACATTCTAAACTATTTCGTATATCGATGCATGAGTGTAGGGGGAGATTTTCAGAAATGTAAAACATTCAAAGTGTTAAATGTATTGATTTTGATCAAGCACTTTGAATGGTTTTCAATGGTTTTATGGTTTTGATCTATACCTAAAACAACCTACTATCCACGACGGAACGATGGAGTAAAAAGGTGGTTTAGGATAGGAAACAAAGTCCTATGATCCAACCAGAACCAGAGGGATCTACCCAAGGACATTCCATAGCTAGAAATAGTTGTCCTTTGGAAAGATGGAGTGGAATGAAGCTAAATGCGGAGCAATTACTTAAGTTAGCACTGGAACAATCACAACAAGGTGCTATGACGACGTATTGGTAATCATTGAAGGAGTTGAATAACATATGCAACATAGGCAGAAACCGGGTTAACACATCTTTTGAAGACAAGTGTCATGGACCCAGTGATGCGATGCACAACCCTTCCCCACCCATTCGAGTTTCACTCAAAAGAAACTTGTCTCATTGTCACGGAGATCAACACGTATCTATTGAATTTATCACTCCGAGTTAGTTAATATTGAAAAGCTGGCAGTCTGCTCCAGCCTCCGATTACCCAAAATGCACTTATCGAGTCTAGAACAAAAAAGAGATCAATATATCATCTCATTAGGACACAATCGAGTCCTACGCATTATCCTTGTGATATTTCCATAATATGTAGGTGATACGATTAACGATGAAGATGGAAATCCTGCTTGAGTCAGTATCAAACAAACTTATGGTAGGTAACTTGTGCGAATATACACGAATCAAAATTGTGAGAACTAGAAAGAATCTAAGTTTAGATTCTTAATTGATTCACACTTGATTCCAGGTTTCTTCGCAAAATCCGTGTGATCTTTCCAGAACATTCAGAGTGACACTCTTTAGTGTTCATAATGACGAATGGAAATCCTTTAAGTATCAACCTCAAACAGCACTTCGGTAGGTAAATCGCAAGATTCATTATGAATCGAGCTTGTGACAAACTGGAAAGCAACAATGGTGCAATTCTTATAGAATAAAACTTGTTCAGGAATTCTGAATTGACGACTCTAATCAGATGGATAACTTATCCTTATGATTCACTCTTTACGTTCGCAGTCTGCTTTGAGACGGTCGAGTAAAGAGAACTGGCTACTACCGCCGGGAAACCCTGTCAAAGAGGTTCTTAATCGAATCTACCCGATCACAGGTACGGTATCTAATACCGTCTAACGGTCTTTACCGACCGGAGGTAAAACGCTACCGAGTTAGGGTGAAATTTTCAAAGCCATTTCGTTCGTGTCTATATATGTTGCTGCATATCAAATAAGTGGTGTAGCTGTGTAATAACCAAAGTCGTATTCACATGTTCATACTACAAGTTAAAGACTTCTATTACTCTGATAATCAAAGGATACCTCAAGGTCTAACTTCAACTATATTTACGTGGGAGATTGTTAGCCTTTTGAAATCAACAAAGTATGAACATGTCGATTCAGAAGTCACAAGAGCAAAAGATGGCGATAATTAAGATACTTAAGAATGTAATATGTCATCTTGTCACAAGAGCACAAGATGAACACTATCAAGGATAGACTGAAGATCTCAAGCACTCAAAGTCAAAAGACAAAGGCTCAAGATAAATATCACAAAGCATGAAGGAAAAAAATCATTACAAACAAGATCAAGACAAAGATACAAGACCAAAGATGGAAGATCACCTCCACTAGAATGTATTCACTCAATCATCTTACGCATTTAAAGATGACCGATACATCGGGGGAGATTGTTAGCCCTATATTTTATATAGTCGAACAAGAATGTAATAGGTCCTCTTAGTCGTTAAAGGTCTTGTATTGTAATAGGTTAGTCGGGTTAACCGGGCTTGGACCTTAAGCTAATATTGTCTAAGGTATGGGCTTTATGCCCAAGATAGGCCAAACCCGGCCCAAGAAACAAGCCCATGAGCCCACCAAGCTCATAGGTATATAAACCCTATTCCATGTGTGGAAGAGGGTGTTGGTTCATTTTACTTTCTCTCTCTAGTAAACATTAACCTTCCACCATTCTCTCTACTTTCACTCTCTAACTTTCTTCTTTTTCTCTCCCTAAATCTTGTGCTATGGATTGAAGTGGGATTAACACAAAGAAACAATCTGAATATCTAACTTAGCAGCAATTTTATCAGATATGAAACTTCTATCAGCTCTTGTGTCAGATATTATGTAACACCCCCAAATTTTTATACAACACAGTACAGCGGAAGACTAGTTGGTGTTACGGGATAGCACATTACTCACATCATAGACAACGCATAAAAATCGCGTCGTTTATTTATAAATCATTTCCATTCATAATTATCAAAGTTACATCGGTCCCAAGTCATTTTATTTCATACAAAGTTTTACAAAGTATTTGAATGGAAAAATATTGTTGAAGTGCGGGCCATGAATTCTTGTCGTCTTCCCGAGAATTACCTTCAAGTACCTGAGATAAAACATGTTAAAAGAAAAGGGTCAGCGATAACGCCGAGTGAATTCATAGAGTTTAGTAAAATCCATCAATATAACTTTGGTATAAAATTAGTACCAAAAATCAATTCGTACAAATCATTGTAATAGGCCGTAAAATAGCCAAAATCATTTTATACAAATCTTTGTAATAGGCCATAAAATAGCCAAAATCATTTTATACAAATCCTTATCGAAAATCATAATATAGGAATTTGCCTTAAAATCAATATACGAGCCAATGTCGTAAAAACATCATACAATACGTCTTATGACGTTGTATGAAAATAAAAACCGTTATATGAGTATGGTTATGAAAACCAAAATACAAACATAATATCAATAGAATGACCCTGTATTGCTAGTCAGGCAATACCTCGTAATTCGGAGCGTCTAGTAGTATTTCGTTAAGTTTTTGGATTATTATAAGCCGCATGACATTGTTACCTTACTAAACCAACAACGGGTAGCTAACCCGATACCAATTTTTGCCCATCTAAAGTAGCGTGTCGTCACAAAGGTCACGCTATGGAAATCTTCTCATATATAAATTCGCTTACCAATCAATGTGGCATGACGGGGATCAACCGTCAAGGCGCGAACTGGGTTGATCGTCCCCAAATAGTACTATTAAATGCATAAGCGTCTACCAACTCCCGGTAGTTCACAATTCATGCTAATGGGACTTTTAGTGACATAACCTAACTTTAATAATCCATTTAATTTCATCTATCGGGTCCATTAATCATTTATCGGGTCATACAATCTGGTCATTCAATCATTCGGGTCCAAAATCAATAAACAAACAATCGGGACAAATGGTGTCCTAAGTTTATAAAAACTAACATGTTATCTCCCTCGCGGGTTTATAAAGCATTTATAAAACGTTTAGAAGAGTGCGAGGCTATGAACTCACGTTGATGTGGGAAGGCGGGTAATCGGCAATTCGGACGTACGGTACGTGCTTCAATCATGGAAACCTATATAAATAATAATCGGTCTTAGACGTTTGTCCAATGACTTTATAAAAATATCAATTATGTATACATATGATGATTATATATATATGATGATCAAGTGGGTTTACATATTCTCGTTTACTCATTTTAGTGTTATATGTCGATAACTTTTATACTAGTTTACTAGTTTTACTCGTTTACGTGTCTTAAGTCCAATAAGCTTATTATAAGTTATCTAACTTATTTTAATCCATTTTGTACCTATATTATCAGTATGTATACTTTCCAAGTTGGGCCTAAAATGGTTTAAGCCCAATAGATTCTTTTTACAAGTTTTTATCCTATTTAGTCCATTTATTAGTCCAATATGTTTATTTAGCTTGTTAATGTCTGTATGCCCTATAGTTAGGGTTTTTATCGGTTTTTACTTGTTATACATGTTTATATATAAGTATATAAGTTTTATAAGGTTTTCATTAGACGGGTCCAACCATCTAAATTTTATTTAACAAAAACGTTAATTTTACGGCAATAGCCGAAAAAGTTGTAAAAATCATGTTTATAGTTTTTATTACTTATAAACATTATTTCACCACCATTTATATAATTTATCCATTTGATTAACCTTTTATATATATTTATATAAATAAGTTTTATAAGTTAGTGGGTTTTTATTTTACATTTTATACATTATAATGTGAGTGCTTATATAATATTAATAAATATTATTTCCAAAAATCTGATTTTTAACTTCACCTTCACCAAAAATGCCATATCTTGAGTTATACATGGAGATAGAAGCTCAAATTTTTATCACATAAACTGCATGATATGTGCTACATTTAACTCTTTTATAGCTACTGTTGAATCATCTTCTAAATATTTTCTAAAAATCGTCCAAAACAGTAACTTCAGATTTATACCCTAAACTTGTTTTGATCATATCTCACTCATTATTTTGATTCCATTGCATGGCCAACTCTCACATGTGTACAAGACCCATAGCTTACTGTAAATCCATTCTACTTCATCATTTTATCAGATTACCATATAGTTCTTTACTGTTTTATACAGTCATCAAATTTAACCAAGATTTTAACCTTGTTTCTTATGGTTTTTCACCTTTTTATCCATGATTATCAACAACAAATCCCCACATAACATTTTTATCATCATATAATCATCATAAATATATACAATAGGAAATAAAATACATGTTTACATAATCAAAATAACAAGAAGTTGAGGAGGAAAATCTTTATACCACCATGATGATGTAGGTTGTGATCAAAACATGGATTTTGATGGAGAAACTTGTGCATAGCCAAGACCATCTTCAAGACCACCATGCTCCATGAACTCCTTGTGTAAAATCAGCCCCAAGACACCATGTATACTCCTCCTTAGATGTTATAATCACCACCATTCAAGAGAGCTTTAAGAGGGCTTCAACATAGGTAGAAATAACATAGGATTTTGTGGTTGATTTTTGATCAATGGTGGTGTTGGATGATGAATATGGGACGACAAAGAGAGAGTGTAGGGAGAGAGTTGAGTGGTTTTTGCATGTAGGTAAATGTTAAAATGAAACAAGTATCTAGTTTTGATGTGTTAAGTGGAAAGTTAGCTTACAATGTAAGCTCTTGCTTACATGTGTAAGTTTCAAGTTAACATTGTGACACCTAAGTGGTGTTGGCTTTGTTTAGGCCGGTTTTGGGAGTGGGGTGGGACAAGTGTCCCACTTGTCTCATCCCATTTATTTACGGGTACTCCTCGATTCTAGTTTCCTCGATTTGCGTGCCCTCGGGTCGTTTTACGAAAAACGTTTTTATAAATTATGAATCAATGTCACAAAACGAATCTAATAAAAATTGTTTCATCAAAAACGGAGTTCGAAAACGTAAATACGTAATCCTAAGGTTTCTGGTTTAGTCGTAAAGGACGTTAAAATAAAATCGTAAGTCCTAATCTCTTCTCGTAAATTTGTGAGTTTATGAACCAACTCAAATTTAAAACTCCAAAATAATATTCATGGACAAATTTATTTTCTGAATTGTCAGACTGTCACCAAAGACGGTGTATGTAAACGTAAGCACGTAACGTTGAATCCTCCGGTTTAGACGTAGTCGATGCTACTCCAAGACGTAAATCCAAATTCCTTCCCAAAAATAAGTGCGTTCATATTGTATCATTAAAATAATATTTTCAAATAATATTGGAGAATAAAATATTGACCATAAATTGACGGATTGTCACAGCATTTACCCCTAAATAGGATCTTTGTCCTCAAAGATCATCTTACTACTCGCTTCTTATAGAGTTAAAGCCATGTGGGTATTTCCTCCACACTCGGTCTTTTCTCACAAGTGTAATCCATTATAACACGCGAGTTTCATCAAACATAACTACGGGAATAAGATCAGGCTACATGTTGACTTACTTTCTCTATCCATGATGTTCACGGGTTTCTGATGAATGCAACTTTTCGCCGATCTAAGCTCTACTAAGAATAATCAGAATTTCACTTGATGGATATTCCATCAAGTTCGATATACGAAACATAATTCACGCAGTTCTTGAAGTCCTAGGGTAGATCCAGCTTATATGTCTTTCAATCCCAACTTTTACATCATCTCAATGGTCCCATACAACGGGGACTTATATCCCATGATTTGTCAGATCATGAATTCATTTTTCCAAGGTTAAAAATTGTGGCATAACTTCGCTACCCATTTGGCACTTCAAGATCTACATTTCATATTTACATCATCTCTTGCCCACTACCGGCTGTCAATAATCAAATCCTAATTTCAATATTCATTTCAGATCTCGCGGGTCGGGTATTTTGTAAGGTTAGGTTCGCCATCATAGGAAACCTTAAACCTAAAAGACATGTCCAACTCACAATGGATGTATGTCGGATGTCTTCATTTCAACTTTTGCTTACAGATGCTCTAAGATTTTAGATCCTAACAAGATTCGATCTCAATCCTAACACGATGATTATCAATGATAATCTTTCCAATGGAACACGATTATACGGTCTATTACCAAAGGTCAATCATTCAAACATAAAACATCACTTATGTTACTTTGTATCGTTACTTTACCTCGTCCCTTCGATTTGGGGTGGTATATAGTACTCTCATCAAGGTTCGTTCTCAATGATTTCTGAGCAAATCTCTAGAAATTTGATGCGAAGCGAGGATCTTGATATAGATGTTCGATACAGGCACACTATGTTTACATAACTCTTTTTCATTTATCATTAACGGGAATGATATTAGCAGATTTGGTCAGTCTGTCGACGATGACCCAAATCGAATCGAATTCAGATGATGACCTTTGCAATAGCTAGACGTTTACTAATGTATGAGGCGATGTCTGCCTTCATAATTTGCCGTTAGTACAACTTCTTCAGACAAAGATACTTTTAGTCAAAGATGACATACATATAATACTTATACTTACAAATTCCAACATAACTACATCTCACAATCCTCCATATTTAGACAATCACATGTGGTCTTTAAAATATTTAACGCCATTGGCTTCTCAAATCTGTTGGTTCACATTAGCCGTGAAACCCTTCACTATTTATATTATCTTTTTTTTTTTTTACAAACATTGTTTATTTTTATATCGTTCGGCAATTTATTCTGCACCTTCATTATTAAGGAACATGTCCTAACTGGTTCTTTATCTTTTCTACATAATGCGTCGGTGTCTATATTCACTTCTCATGATGATATAATTATCATGTCCATAATTCACTCAGATATTCTTTCTATATTAGGCGTTAGTAATTACGTTCACCTTTCTTCATATTTTCTCTATTTTAGTTTCTTCTTAACTATCATTTTTATCCGTTTTTCTCATTCCGTCGTTCTAAAGCGTTGATAATTATTATAATTAATTAAATATTTATTAGTTAATTTTTAGGAAGCGTAAACGTAAAAGTTTTAAATTTCTTAGTTCGACCAATTATATAAAATGTTCAAAATAAATTTGAGTTTAATTAACAAGATTTTCGTTGATTTATCGAAAATATTTAATAAAATTCGTAAATGTTCGAAAAACCTTTGTTTATACTTTGGTCAAAGTCTTCTTAGTTTGAAAAGCAAAAATTGTCGTTTTAAGTTTTCAGGTTATGGTATAAATGGTTTTACTCAATCCTTCCTAAGTTATCTTGAGGTATACACAAACATTTACCCCTAAACAGAAGTTTAGTTAAATGGTTTGTGTATAAGGGAATAATCCCTTCAAAATCCTTTGTTAAAACATTTGTCAAAACATATTTCCATTTCCTTTTGGTAAAATCCAAAGTCTTATAAGGGCTCTAAATTTTTGAAGAGTCAATTTATATTCCATTATCCTTTTAATCACATAGTCAAATCATGTAAAGTATTAAGTCTTTAATCACGTGTTAATTATTCAAGGTTCAGGTTTACACTGTTCGGCCAATTCAGAGCAATTTATAACTATTTATTAACTCATTATTATTCGTATTAACAAACAAATAGTCCTTAATGATCACGAGCATGAATTTATCAATTTACAGCCTACACACGTGATTCACCAAATTTATGAATGCTACATGTGTATTAGTCAATCCAAACGTCACCACGTGAAACTCATAATGTTCATTACAAGTACCGGATGTAGTGATTGGAATAGATAATCTCTTTCGCAGATGCGAAGTTGATGATAACCATGCTATGGATCAAATTTGCTAGAACCTTGTAAATGATCGAACAATTCTTCCATTTCGAGTTATGGATATAGTTTTCGATTGTCAATTTACTTAGTCACAGTAATCTATAAATATAAGGAAAGATAACACCATAGCTCTTCAGGATGACAGGCTTGGTATAATAAAATCTTTCTCCGACAACTTTCTCAGTTGTACGGTAATTCCTTTAATTTAGATGGTGCTGACGTACAGTGCACAAGCCACAAGTGCAGCACCGGAAATATAATTAATACCAATTTCTACTTGCCTTAATGGCGAAAGTCTAGGTAATTCACCAGCAAATATCTCCTAAAGTGTCAGATAACAGAATTATCTTCTTAATAAATTTGTTTTAAGTTCATTCTAGATTATAATATCTATGACTAATTCACAATCATTCACAATATAATTTCAATTCCAAATATAGGATATCGTCATCCACCAAGAATTATTTAGTTTACTTTTGATAATCAACATCTTATCTTTTAGGGGAATTCAATTCGAGCTCCCATCAATTAAGATAATGTTGTCATGTCATAATCAATCAATCCATTCTACTGGCACTTATCAACCTTTCAGTTTTATTGCCGTCGATAAGATGTGAATTTCTCAAAAGACTAATAATAATTCATAATCCTTCACAAATTCAAGGATATATGGAGACACAACTACTATAAAGAGTAAGGTCAACGCATAATCTACGCGATGGAATTTCAAATCAGATACAAACGAAAACATTTAACGAATATGAATATATCCCATGTTTTCATAATTTGAGTACGCATTCGAAAGCTCCTCGGATCGTTACCCAGGTCATTCAAATGAAATCAAATCATAAGAAATGATAGGAACGTCGATACATCCAGTCGGGTATCAACACTCGGTAATCAGATACTTTTCCTAAGAATCTCACTACGGGAGAATTGGTCGAGAAAGAATTGTAAATTGTCAAATAAGACAATTTCCACAGATGAGTAAATTCGACTCAGAAGAATAGATGCTACAGGCACATATGTAGGTGTCCCTAACATTATGTCCTTATTTTTCACTTCTTGCAGATCTCATTAAAATTTAATCTTTCACAATCCTCAAAGAAAATGTAGTGTTTATTCATTAGTTTTATGGTGACTACTAATCAGTCTTGCATAGTCCATTCCAAATTGTATGTAGGCGCGCAACTATATACAATTTCAAGATTAACGATGCAATACTCAGTTCGTCAAAATTTTACCATCATGTTTATAATAAAAACATTTTCACGCTTAATTCTTAAATAAGAGTCAAAAATAAATTTATAAAGATTTTCTTTGTTATGAAAGCAATTAAGTTTCCAAAGCGTTTCATAAACAACTTCATTTTGATATCAATCACTTATAAATCTCACTTTGAATAATCCTTTTAGTGATGAAAATTCAATTTTTCTCAAGGAATACTTGTTCACCAAGAACTTACTACAATATAACAGGAAATGAGCTTAGCCAAATAATCATGAGGTTCATGATCTCGATGGCACTCAGGAATACAAAGAGAATAATCTACAACGTAACTCAATTCGAGATGAGTACTTGTTCAATGGTTACATCACTAATGTGAGCATTAGGATGAAGCAATAAAGGATAGATAACATCAATACATGTAGAATTTAGCGATCAAGTGTAGTCTTTTTATTAATCACAAACAAGTCAAAATTGTACCGTAACACATTACGTGTCACTATGTCATACAATTCTCAGAACTCATCCTACCAACTGATGTCTCAGTTAAGTTAGGGATTTTTAAAGATACCACAATGAATACTAATCTACAAGAGTCATTAGGTGTTCCACATGTCCCGGAAGATCCATCGGTCTCAATTTAGAAGAAGATTTCTTCAATTTATTTATTGGACACTGGGCATCCTCGTTAGTGGACAATGGCCTAGGAACAACCCTTAACACGAATCAACAATCTATTAAAACCTTATAATTCAATCACAGAACTTAACAACTTATATTAACAATCTCATATTCCATACGGGTTAAATTTTACTTTATTCAAGTTCCAATCAATTTTATACTCAATGCAATATCCTACCTCATATTCCAATACTTTCAATCTTATTCTTAGGCCTTAATAGGCAATAAAAGCTCGATATGAACAACACTTAATTTCCAATCCTATATCTTTTACAACAACAATTATCAAATGAGTCGCTAGTATAAAATGACTCACACATTCAATTAGATTTCTCGGAAAGGTATTAGTGGCATGAGGCTTTTGGGTAATGGTTCCAATAACAGCCTCAAGTGCAACATTCACCCTTTCGATTTCAATTTAAGAATTGGATGACAACGAATCAGATGACATCTTTCCAGGTGATAACGTTTTGTCAAACTCCACTCTATAAGGAAAGATCGTCATGACATCGATATCAGATTTAATCTCGCCAATTCTTTTTCAATATCACAATCAACTAATATCTACATTTCTACGAATATCAACCATTTGTTGGGATCATAAATATCCGCAACTTGGTTTAGATCTAGGATAGCTAGAATTCCTACGAGAATAGCTTTGATTAATTTACTAGGGGATTTAGGGTTTCTTGTGATAATCGACGTCGTATAAATACCTCGTATAAATATTAAAATAATCATCAAACAATCATGTAATCAAATTACATCATATATATATAATCCAAGTTATATATATATATTAAAATAACACTTCTCAGTCTGGCCTTGTCGGTAACTCGGGAATTCTTCGGCACCGTTATAGTCAAAAGATTTTTAGACATTTTTAGAAAAATGTTTATAGTTAAAGGATTTTGAAATGTTTTATTCCAAACCTTGGTTTTAAAAATCTTTCGTTCTCTATAACGAGAGCTCTGATACCAAACTGTAACACCCCCAAATTTTTATACAACACAGTACAGCAGAAGACTAGTTGGTGTTACGGGATAGCACATTACTCACATCATAGACAACGCATAAAAATCCCGTCGTTTATTTATAAATCATTTCCATTCATAATTATCAAAGTTACATCGGTCCCAAGTCATTTTATTTCATACAAAGTTTTACAAAGTATTTGAATGGAAAAATATTGTTTAAGTGCGGGCCATGAATTCTTGTCGTCTTCCCGAGAATTACCTTCAAGTACCTGAGATAAAACATGTTAAAAGAAAAGGGTCAGCGATAACGCCGAGTGAATTCATAGAGTTTAATAAAATCCATCAATATAACTTTGGTATAAAATTAGTACCAAAAATCAATTCGTACAAATCATTGTAATAGGCCGTAAAATAGCCAATATCATTTTATACAAATCTTTGTAATAGGCCATAAAATAGCCAAAATCATTTTATACAAATCCTTATCGAAAATCATAATATAGGCATTTGCCTTAAAATCAATATACGAGCCAATGTCGTAAAAACATCATACAATACGTCTTATGACGTTGAAGGAAAATAAAAACCGTTATATGAGTATGGTTATGAAAACCAAAATACAAACATAATATCAATAGAATGACCTTGTATTGCTAGTCAGGCAATACCTCGTAATTCGGAGCGTCTAGTAGTATTTCGTTAAGTTTTTGGATTATTATAAGCCGCATGACATTATTACCTTACTAAACCAACAACGGGTAGCTAACCCGATACCAATTTTTGCCCATCTAAAGTAGCGTGTCGTCACAAAGGTCACGCTATGGAAATCTTCTCATACATAAATTCGCTTACCAATCAATGTGGCACGACGGGGATCAACCGTCAAGGCGCGAACTGGGGTGATCGTCCCCAAATTGTACTATTAAATGCATAAGCGTCTACCAACTCCCGGTAGTTCACAATTCATGCTAATGGGACTTTTAGTGACATAACCTAACTTTAATAATCCATTTAATTTCATCTATCGGGTCCATTAATCATTTATCGGGTCATACAATCTGGTCATTCAATCATTCGGGTCCAAAATCAATAAACAAACAATCGGGACAAATGGTGTCCTAAGTTTATAAAAACTAACATGTTATCTCCCTCGCGGGTTTATAAAGCATTTATAAAACGTTTAAAAGAGTGCGAGGCTATGAACTCACGTTGATGTGGGAAGGCGGGTTATCGGCAATTCGGACGTACGGTACGTGCTTCAATCATGGAAACCTATATAAATAATAATCGGTCTTAGACGTTTGTCCAATGACTTTATAAAAATATCAATTATGTATACATATGATGATTATATATATATATGATGATCAAGTGGGTTTACATATTCTCGTTTACTCATTTTAGTGTTATATGTCGATAACTTTTATACTAGTTTACTAGTTTTACTCGTTTACGTGTCTTAAGTCCAATAAGCTTATTATAAGTTATCTAACTTATTTTAATCCATTTTGTACCTATATTATCAGTATGTATACTTTCCAAGTTGTGCCTAAAATGGTTTAAGCCCAATAGATTCTTTTTACAAGTTTTTATCCTATTTAGTCCATTTATTAGTCCAATATGTTTATTTAGCTTGTTAATGTCCGTATGCCCTATAGTTCGGGTTTTTATCGGTTTTTACTTGTTATACATGTTTATATATCAGTATATAAGTTTTATAAGGTTTTCATTAGACGGGTCCAACCATCTAAATTTTATTTAACAAAAACGTTAATTTTACGGCAATAGCCGAAAAAGTTGTAAAAATCATGTTTATAGTTTTTATTACTTATAAACATTATTTCACCACCATTTATATAATTTATCCATTTGATTAACCTTATATATATATTTATATAAATAAGTTTTATAAGTTAGTGGGTTTTTATTTTACATTTTATACATTATAATGTGAGTGCTTATATAATATTAATAAACATTATTTCCAAAAATCTGATTTTTAACTTCACCTTCACCAAAAATGTCATATCTTGAGTTATACATGGAGATAGAAGCTCAAATTTTTATCACATAAACTACATGATATGTGCTACATTTAACTCTTTTATAGCTACTGTTGAATCATCTTCTAAATATTTTCTAAAAATCGTCCAAAACAGTAACTTCAGATTTATACCCTAAACTTGTTTTGATCATATCTCACTCATTATTTTGATTCCATTGCATGGACAACTCTCACATGTGTACAAGACCCATAGCTTACTGTAAATCCATTCTACTTCATCATTTTATCAGATTACCATATAGTTCTTTACTGTTTTACACAGTCATCAAATTTAACCAAGATTTTAACCTTGTTTCTTATGGTTTTTCACCTTTTTATCCATGATTATCAACAACAAATCCCCACATAACATTTTTATCATCATATAATCATCATAAATATATACAATAGGAAATAAAATACATGTTTACATAATCAAAATAACAAGAAGTTGAGGAGGACAATCTTTATACCACCATGATGATGTAGGTTGTGATCAAAACATGGATTTTTGATGGAGAAACTTGTGCATAGCCAAGACCATCTTCAAGACCACCATTCTCCATGAACTCCTTGTGGAAAATCAGCCCCAAGACACCATGTATACTCCTCCTTGGATGTTATAATCACCACCATTCAAGAGAGCTTTAAGAGGGCTTCAACATAGGTAGAAATAACATAGGATTTTGTGGTTGATTTTTGATCAATGGTGGTGTTGGATGATGAATATGGGACGGCAAAGAGAGAGTGTAGGGAGAGAGTTGAGTGGTTTTTGCATGTAGGTAAATGGTAAAATGAAACAAGTATCTAGTTTTGATGTATTAAGTGGAAAGTTAGCTTACAATGTAAGCTCTTGCTTACATGTGTAAGTTTCAAGTTAACATTGTGACACCTAAGTGGTGTTGGCTTTGTTTAGGCCGGTTTTGGGAGTGGGGTGGGACAAGTGTCCCACTTGTCTCATCCTATTTATTTACGGGTACTCCTCGATTCTAGTTTCCTCGATTTACGTGCCCTCGGGTCGTTTTACGAAAAACGTTTTTATAAATTATGAATCAACGTCACAAAACGAATCTAATAAAAATTATTTCATCAAAAACGGAGTTCGAAAACGTAAATACGTAATCCTAAGGTTTCCGGTTTAGTCGTAAAGGACGTTAAAATAAAATCGTAAGTCCTAATCTCTTCTCGTAAATTTGTGAGTTTATGAACCAACTCAAATTTAAAACTCCAAAATAATATTCATGGACAAATTTATTTTCTGAATTGTCAGACTGTCACCAAAGACGGTGTATGTAAACGTAAGCACGTAACGTTGAATCCTCCGGTTTAGACGTAGTCGATGCTACTCCAAGACGTAAATCCAAATTCCTTCCCAAAAATAAGTGCGTTCATATTGTATCATTAAAATAATATTTTCAAATAATATTGGAGAATAAAATATTGACCATAAATTGACGGATTGTCACATATTACTTTAACCAGATGTTGATTTAGATGAAACATACCCGAACCGAATTCTTATCTTGATGATTGTCGTTTATCAAATAGGCTTTTCCTCGGCTATTGCACTCTTTACGACGCTCATACAACAGATGCCCTTTTTCTCTGCAGTTATGGCAAACTTTAGTTACATGAATTTGGTTACTTCCAGTAGCTGGTCCTTTACTTCTATAGTATTTTGTCTGATGTCCCATTTTTTCACAGTTCTGACACTTGATAGTGCAATATCCTCTATGATGTAGAGAACATCTCTAACATAGGGGAAGTGATCCACTATCACCATTGCTCGAATTTACAGCATAAACTTTAGAAACATTATTTATTTTATTTTGTTGTTGAAGATTATTGCCTTTATTATAGTTGCAAAAATTATTTCTCTAGAAATTATGATTAACAGGAAAGTTCTTCCTATCATCAAACTTCCTCTTATTATTAACTGCCACTTGTACAAGAGTATACCTTATCACTTGATCCATTAGTCTTTGAGTAATGGTGTTAAGTTCCTCTAAAGTTTGGGGTTTAGAGGCGGTAACATTCCCATCAATACTTCTAGGTAATCCTCCAATAAAAGCTTCCATCAACTTTTTAATATTACGCACCATATTAGGACAAAATAACGCTAATTCTTGAAATCTTCAGATATAAACTTTTAGATTATTTTCCTTTATCGCTAGATTATAGAATTCGTCCTCCATTTTCCTAATCTCATTGCGAGGGCAATACTTCTTAATTAGAAGATTCTTGAATTCACTCCAGGGTGTCTGATAAGCTGGTTCTATCACAATAGGTTGTGCATAAGCATTCCACCAAGACAATGCTTCTTCTATCAGTGTACCCGTAGCAAATGTCATTTAACAATCTTCATATTAGTCACTGCGAACAAATAATGATTCAGTTCTCTTGAACCATCGAATAAGTCCAACAGCTCCTTCAGATCTTTTCCATAGGAACTTATCTCCTAGCAGCATTTCATTACTCGTACTAGCTACATTGGCGGCTTGTGCTTGCAAAGTTGCAGTCACATTCTTAGCAACCATTTGCCTTATTTCCTCAGGTGTCATATTCATTGGTGCAGATGTTGTTGATCTTGTATGAGCCATTCTACCGACGATAGTTTCTAATTATTTTGACAACTACATATATGAGGATTGTTAATATGTGTAACATCCCGCCTACTCAGACCACAATACTGTCCGCTTTACCCGCAGGCTCACGGCTTTGCTTTGTGGCCCTCTTGTATGTACTTCCCGGCTGGTCACCCAACCTAGTACTACTCTGACATGAGCACGCTTAACTGCCAGTTCATAAGAACCCCACTTGCAGTAGACCACAAAACGCATTGTGTGGTCTACTGCAAGTGGGGTTCTTAGGAACTAACAGTTAAGCGTGCTCATGTGAGAGTAGTGCTAGGTTGGGTGACCAGCCGGGAAGTACTTCCAAGAGGGCCACAAAGCAAAGCCGTGAGCCTACGGGCAAAGCGGACAATATTGTAGTCTGAGTAGGCGAAATGTTACAAGTGGTATCAGAGCCTACAGGTCGAAACCTTTGCTCTGTTACCATAATTATAACACCCCATTTGGATAAATGGAATATCACAGGATAATCATGGCGTAATATCAAAGCATAAGGTAATTGTCCTAGAACATTACATGACCATAATGGATAACCGGAATCAAACATCGGTCCCCAACATAAAATCATAAACATAGAATAAAGTAAAAGTAATGCAGAAAGAACAGAACATAAAATAGCTCCCATGCTATGCATAACCTTTCCATGCTCCTGACCTTGTGGAATATCATAACATAAGTGAAGGCTGAAATGAAAACATAAAAATGGAAATGCAGCAGAATAATGTAAGTCCTGGGAAACCTGGTGACATGTAGTAAACTTGTAACTTGAAATAAACTACTTTATTCTTAAAGTATCATGTTCATGTAAATATTGAAAGTCTGTTGTTTAATTATGAAACTGTAATTTAACTGCCAAAGAGCTCATATAGGTCATGAAATATATCAACGTGCATGAATACATGGAGGGGTGACCTCGTCATGCTATAGAGGGGTGACCTCTAAATACTGTGCTGGGTGGAGGGATCAGCTCCAATGTGAAGGATGTAGAGCACACACCACATTCACCCTGATAACTTGTAACACTTATAAGCCTAGGATGCATCCATACGCCCCACTAAACATACATATAAAAATGGCCAACTTGAACATGAGTGGGACGATGCAGGATATCACTCTCCTGCATGTGAGTCACGACACCAGTGCCTCTAGTGTCGTGGTTACGGTACCTCCGTAACTAGTACAAAAACTGGTCATGCTTGTATATAATGCTCTGGAAATTTATTTAGTTATTAACATGATTACTGAGAAGCTTAAACATATACTGGGGAAAAACATTTGGCTGCAGACGGGGAATCCTAAACATGCATAGGAAAGGAAGTCCTTACTGAAAGGACGGAAATCCGTACCTCACGTCCAGTAACGCAAATGAAGAATAACGTGGAGGATGAAAACGTGAAGAAGATCACACTCCATAAATGCTACATAATAAAGATGGACATGTATGAGTCGCTTGGTTAACTTATACTTAATAATTTTTAATTACTTGATGTAATCTTAACTTGTTCTTGTATTGCCATAACGTTCTTGACTTATTTTATAACCCATGTATCATGCTTAGTGTATTTTATGTTCATATTTTTAATTAGCATAAAATATATTTATTTCATGATCGTGTAGTAAACTCTACTTAATAAATACTTACGCTAAAATAATAATTATTAGTTAATAGTAATGTGCATGGTTTTACTTGAAATCATAATTCATTTCCTAACATGATAATTTAATAAAACTAACGTTAACTAGATAATTAAATAATTAATATAAGTCAAGTTTATTAATTTAATTACGCTAACAAATACTTGGGTTAATATCGTTAATTAAATATATCTTAAGTCGCGTAAAAATATTTAACCATTACGTGTAATTAATACTAGAATTATTCTTGCTTAATAAGGTATTCTAATGTACCCAAGCCTACCGAGAAACCCGTGTCTCGGTCGCACGAAACAAACACACTAACAAAATAAATACTTTAAAAATTCCATGTTGTCCAATATATACCAATTCCTGTTCTACCCGATATATAAAAACAGTTCTATCCAAGATACAAAATTTTGTGTCGTCCGATATCTTAACGCCAGTTCTACCCGATATATATATCCCTGTGTTGTCCGAGAAACCTGGGAAGGCAAATGTTGATTTAGGTTGCTTTGTTTAACCCTGCTGCTACCCACTGGTATATATTTTCACTTGCTGTTTGGCTGACTATAGCCACTGTATGGACGAAAAACCACACAGCCTACCCTTAGGGTTTGCGGCTGTTTGGAAAACAAAACACCACCGAGACCTTAGGGTCTCGGTTAGTGTGCTAAATTAAACACATCGGCTCCCATACGAAACCCTCCCTAACCCCACTATTTCTAACATGTTTTAAACTTCTTTAAGTCGGGTTCAAGATCCATACAACATGAAGAAATAATTTAAAACGAATTAGGGTTTCGAAATCAAGATCACGACATAAACCTGATTCTTGATCATAACCTCGACTCTTGTTCTTCCTGGATTAAATCCAATGTTTGATCTTGGTTCTTGGAGTGGAAGCGACGCAGAAGGGATCCAAAGAAAAGAAAAAAAAAACGACGGGCTGTGTATTTATTTTAGGGTTTTATGATACTTCCCAAAACTATATGTACTCCCCTGTGGTTTTGTTTTAGGCCGACTAGGATACCCTGTTGGGCTCACGGCCCATTCTCTTTCTTCTTTCCTTTGTCCAAACAGCCCCTTGTGGGTAGTCAGAGCGAAGGTTTCGACCTGTAGGCTCTAAAACTTGACCTGTGACTAGTGGGTAGTCACCAGGACCTTCCTAAGCCAACGCTTGTTATTCGATGTATCGATATTTTTCAGCACTTTGATGTTTTAACCATGATGTTTCCTCATAAATGTTTTTACTAATATGGATTGAATAACCGTCATCCATACTTAGTTACATGTAATTGTTTTATGCATGATGTTCCTTGAGAACTTTGGCTAATATGGACTGAACCATTGTAGTTCATACTTGGTCATACGTTTACTGTTAGGTTTAGACAGTTGGTTTTCACGCATTCATTTAGTTTCATTTCATGTATTCATTCATGTATGCATTTCATTATCGCAGGAATTTTGACTAAATAATGGTTGGTACAGGACTGGCCCTATTTAGTCGCATGTGCTTTTATCGAAACTTTTTGTTGATTAGTGGACCGACCCATAGGCGTCCACACTTGACTTTTGTTTTGTGAACCGACCCATAGGCGTTCACTCATGTACATATCATCATAATTATTAACCATGCATTTTAAACTGTTTCATGCATTATAAAGTACTTCATGCATCTTTTATGTTTAGGTCAGGTTATATTAAGTCATACTTATCATTTAAGTTGCATTGGTTTGCATTATGAAACAACTCCTAGTCGTCCACACTATTAACTTAAATATTTATCTCATTATAGTCATAAACTTTTCATGTTCAATCATAAATTGTTATGTTTCTTTATGTCAAGTATGTTTTCATACTATCATGGTTAACTTTGTTTTCATGCTAATTATGTTTTATGCTCCGTCATGTTAATTTTTTTCATGTTTCTTCATGATAGTTTCATCTTCATGACGATTATGTTCCATGCCTCTTTATGTAAATTATGTTTTCACCATGTTGATCACGCCCTCATGCTAGACAATGATGGATTTCATTTAATCCTGCTTTTATGATAGTCATGGTTGGTTTTCATTAATCATGCTTTTATGCAAATCATCATTGAATTTTGTTTAACCATCCTTTTGGTGTTTCATATATGCAACCAGAATGATGTATACGCTGATATTGCTAGGTTATCATGATACTCATTCCAGTTTGGTTTCCTAACCGTTTAACCAATTATTTTCCTTTAAAATCAAGTCAAATGATCGAACCCATACCGATCATTTCATGCGCATTCCATGTGTACTTCATGTACAATATTCCACGTGTACTCCATGTACTGTATCCTATGTGCATTACACGTACCATCATCCATGGGTATGTTACTTGTAATACTTCATGAGTATTCGTTAGTCGATTCTAAATCATCTCAGGCGTACTCCACTTGTTGATATTCTACAAGATGCTGATGCTGCTCGTAAGTTGAAGATTTTACCAGATAATGATGCTGTTAACACCTTGAAGACCTCACAAATACTGATGTTGCTGATACTTTGGAGATTTCTCAAGATGCGGATGCTGTTTATACTATGAAGACTCTACAGAACAAGGAAGAAAACTATAAATTTGAAATTTCTGACAAGAATAAATTTCAACCATCAGACACTACCATTCCATTCCATGCTTTTACCTTCTCAGCTTGATGTCACACTTCACTCAGCTAACCTTCCATTCAGAAGAATGTGAACCGGAACCCAGCCGGCCACTCAACAGAATACTTACATGAATCACGGTCATTATAATGACCGTCATAGATTGACAGACAAAGTAGTAGTGACAACCACCGTGCTTATAGTTAATCAGTCAGTAACCATCGGATCATCGGAACGGACGTGACCAGAAATACAGAGGTCAACAGTCTAACCGGTCTGCCAACCCTAGTAGTTACCAACATTTTCAGCCTTGTCCAGATTCGTCCACTAAAACACATGTCAAGACATCCGTCAAGACACATCCTCTCATGTATATGTACTGAAGACACATGTCCAGATACCAGTCAAGACACATGTCACACGTATAGCTCTCAGGACATAAGTCAAGACACACGACTCATGCATAATTCTAAACTCAGCCTCAGTGATTCAAGGTACCTTTCCAAGGGTATACTTATTCTGATATGCCATGTACAAATCAAGCCACTAAAATTTCAGTACCATCTCCGGCTTATTGTTCATAGTTGGTCACGTAGTGTTCGTTCCGTGTGAGACGAACGAAACACATTCAGTAAAATCTGCCACGTTTATTTCGTGTGCTGTCATGACACTTTTATTTCACGTTTTCATATTCGGATATTCATGTCCATCTTAGAAGCCATTATATCATCCATGTATATATAGACTTTCAATTCAGGTTGATGAAAAGATCCTCATTATATTCAGGAATGTTCAGATTCCTGAATACACTCAGCATGGGTTTTCCACCAGGAAAATCGGTGAATTTTTTTTTTTGCTTATGTCTGACAAGCATGTCTAGCTATCATTTATGACCCGACTTTTGGTATTCTCATTCATTAATCAGTCGATCACTTCAGAATTTTCTTATATATTTTACCAGAAGGAACTACCAATTTTACCGCCATTCATGAAAATAATTTCCCTTCCAAGTATTATCAAGCCACCCAATCAACTACGAGACTATAAACATTTTTCAAGATCAAGTTACGATCAGGCTATTAACAGTTGTGAGTGAAAGATGTGAGTGAAAGAGCAGAACACTTCCGTGACTGTTCTTCACACACGTCATGGTCATTATGAATCCATGTTTGTGCCTTTAGTTCACGAATGCCAACAGTAATTATGGATTTGAGAAATCAAATTTTCATGAACTCTGGAAAAGTTCGTCATTCTGTTCATTGCTAACATTCTGACTTTCTTTCAGTCTAGAGAAGAGTACGAAGACCATCTTCGCTCTATCTTACAAGGCATACAGCAGGAGAAATTCACACTAAAGTTTTTCCTGTAGGTATGTAGTTGATTTCAGGATATGCTGAATCACATCGTTTTCACGGTGAACTTTACCATGACTAAGCCTACGCGTAAAGGAGAAAATCCTACACTAACTTATGTGTTCTAGAGAATCCTACGCTAAGAGAGGTTTAATTTTAACCAAACTCATAGCTTTCTAATTGCTATGTATCCAGATCCTACAAGATGCATCATGATCTTAACCACATTTTGGTGGAGAAACATGAAACAATATGTAGTTATGTTCATATCTAAATGCCTGACTTTTCAGTAGGTTAATATAGAACACCAACACGCTTACAGTCGTTTCAACCTTTAGAAATATCTGAATCGTCATTCGACAATTTAACCAATCCTACATGTCTTCTTTCATCCAAAAGGAGTGCACATTAGCAGACTATCAGCTATTTTCCAGCCGATGATCATACGATTACACATCACTATTACAGATATCAAATCAAATAAGGGTTCACATTAGCGTTCACGATTTTGTCCACGTCTATATTTTCTTTCCTCTTATGATTGGCTTTTCACTTCCACGTTCATGACATCATTCACGTTCATAATCATATCCTATCTTACGATTTACGTTCATTTTTCATTATGGAAGGAATTGCAAAAGACTTGGGAGGCCAGACTCAAGTTTAGTATGACTTTTCGTCTTCAGACAAACTTTTCACGTCACATTTCATGTCTCAGCTCGTATAATTGATTTTACCTCCTTAGTTATTGCAGGTTCACGATATGTTCCCATGTCATGTTTACCCTACGTTCGCATATCACGTTCACGATATATGTTGCACGTATGCTTACTCACCATTTGTTCTCATATTTCATGTACCATATCTCCAAGCATCACGTTCACAATTATCCACGTATCACGTTCACAATTGTTCACGTACTACGTCTCAATATGTCTCGTACATCAATACTTTGTGTGTGCTTATACCAGTAAGTATGACACTTGGTATTATATTGTTTCATGTATGTTCCCATGTTATTTCTTATTCCATCTTCTTCAATAAGTTCAGATATGTTCTTTTTCAGTTACTTCAGGTCCCATCTTCCCTGCAGTCACGTCATGTTCCATGTTCTTTACAGTCACGTCATGTTCATGTCCTTTCCGAGATATCGTATCTCTAAGTCGAGGACGAATTATTCTTTTTGAGGGGAAGAGTTGTAAAACACGCATAAAATCCCTAGAATATTACATACATGAAATTACGTATAAATTTAAACTTTACGAATTATTTAATAATACGGCACGCGATACGAATATTTAACACAAATACTACGTATATTATTTTAGTAGGACAAATAATGACGTATGTTATAATTATTATTATTAATATATTTTATGTAATCACGTATAACATATATTAAAACACGACATTAAGTACAACAAGAAATAAGAATACCCGACATTAAAACATGTATACGCGTAATATTTAAAAGTCGCGAAAACTAATAATAAGACACGGGGCTGTTTGGACAAAGGAAAGAAGAAAGAGAATGGGCCGTGAGCCCAACAGGGTATCCTAGTCGGCCTAAAACAAAACCACCAGGGAGTACATATAGTTTTGGGAAGTATCATAAAACCCTAAAATAAATACACAGGCCGTCATTTTTTTTTCTTTTCTTTGGATCCCTTCTGCGTCGCTTCCACTCCAAGAACCAAAATCAAACATTGGATTTAATCCATGAAGAACAAGAGTCGAGGTTATGATCAAGAATCAGGTTTATGTCGTGATCTTGATTTCGAAACCCAAATTCGTTTTAATTTCTTTCTTCATGTTGTATGGATCTTGAACCCGACTTAAAGAAGTTTAAAACAAGTTAGAAATAGTGGGGTTAGGGAGGGTTTCGTATGGGGACCGATGTGTTTGATTTAGCACACAAACCGAGACCCTAAGGTCTCGGTGGTGTTTTGTTTTCCAAACAGTCGCAAACCCTAAGGGTAGGCTGTGTGGTTTTTCGTCCATACAGTGGCTATAGTCAGCCAAACAGCAAGTGAAAATATATACCAGTGGGTAGCAGCAGGGTTAAACAAAAACAACCTAAATCAACATTTCCTTCCCAGGTTTCTCGGACAACACAGGG
This sequence comes from Glebionis coronaria, assembly GCA_025667525.1. Taxonomy (NCBI): domain Eukaryota; kingdom Viridiplantae; phylum Streptophyta; class Magnoliopsida; order Asterales; family Asteraceae; genus Glebionis; species Glebionis coronaria. Next base: position 317,140,480 of record CM046875.1, on the reverse strand, counting down.
ATATATATATCGGGTAGAACTGGCATTGAGATATCGGACGACAAAAAATTGGTAGAACAGGAATTGGTATATATTGGACAACATGAAATTTTTAGGGTATTTATTTTGTTAGTGTGTTTGTTTCGTGCGACCGAGACACGGGTGTCTCGGTAGGCTTGGGTACATTAGAATACCTTATTAAGCAAGAATAATTCTAGTATTAATTATACGTTATGGTTAAATATTTTTTACGCGACTTAAGATATATTTAATTAAGGATATTAACCCAAGTATTTGTTAGCGTAATTAAATTAATAACTTAACTTAATTTAGTTACGTAATTATCAAGTTTTAGTAAAGTTTATTTGTTTAGGCTTACCTTATTATTAATTTAAGATCCCAAATAAATCACTCATTTTATTATTAGCTAATAGTTTTATTATTATTTTAGCAAAAAGTACTTATTTAATAAACTTTATTACACGATCATGAATTATATATATTGTATGCATGTTAACACATAAGAGCACGAATTACACTAATCAGAATACACGATTTAACTAGAAGACGTAAAATAAGTCAAGAACATTTAAGCAATACAAGAACAAGTAAAACAAGTTAACGTCAAGTAATTAATAATTATTAAGTATAAGTTAACCAAGCGACTCATAAGCGTTCCTCTTTATTATGTAGCATTTATGGAGTATGATCTTGTTCACATTTTCATCTTTTACGTTCTTCTTCGTTTGCAGTACTGGACGTGAGGTACGGATTTCTCGTCCTTTCAGTAAGGACTTCCTTTCTATGCATGTTTAGGATTCCCCGTCTGCAGCCAAATGTTTTTTCCCCGGTATATGTTTAAGCTTCTCAGTAATCATGTTAATAACTAAATAAATTGCCAGAGCATTATATACAAGCATGACAAGTTTATGTACTAGTTACGGAGGTACCGTAACCACGGCACTAGAGGCACCGGTGTCGTGACTCACATGCAGGAGAGTGATATCCTGCATCGTCCCACTCATGTTCACGTTGGCCATTTTTATATGTATGTTTAGTGGGGCGTATGGATGCATCATAGGCTTATAAGTGTTACAAGTTATCAGGGTGAATGTGGTGTGTGCTCTACATCCTTCACATTGGAGCTGATCCCTCCACCCAACACAGTTATTTAGAAGTCACCCTCTATAGTTACTTAGAGGTCACCCCTCTAATAGCATGGCGAGGTCACCCCTCCATGTATTCATGCACGTTGATATATTTCATGACCTATATGAGCTCTTTGGCAGTTAAATTACAGTTTTCATGATTAAACAGCAGACTTTCAGTATTAACATGAATATGAGACTCTTTTTAAGAATAAACCAGTTTATTTCAAGTTACAAGTTTATTTCATGTCACCAGGTTCCGAGGACTTACATTATTCCGCTGCATTTTCATTATTATGATTTCATTTCAGCCTTCACTTATGTTATGCTATTCCATGTTATTGTTATATATCCGCGCACTGAGCATCTCGCTCAGCCGTTTTCTCTTTTCATGTCCCCAAACGGCAGGTACACAAGGCCAAGAGCATGGAAAGGTTATGCATAGGATGGGAGCTATATTATATGTTTCTGTTTCATTTGCATTACTTTTACTTTATGCTATGTTTATGAGTTTATATTGGGGACCGATGTTTGATTCCGGTTATCCCTTTTGGTCATGTAATGTTTTAGGACATTTACCTTATGCTTTGATATTACGCCATGATTGTGACACCCTAGGCAAATGCCACATCGGCTGTGGCCAGGAGAGACCCATGGTTTATAAGATAACAGTCGCCTTCTCATGACACAACGAGTTTTGTGGTCTACTGCAAGTGGGGTTCTTAGGAACTGGCAGTTAAGCGTGCTCATGTGAGAGTAGTGCTAGGTTGGGTGACCAGCCGGGAAGTACTTCCAAGAGGGCCACAAAGCAAAGCCGATTTGCCCGTAGGCTCACGGCTTTGCTTTGTGGCCCTCTTGGAAGTACTTCCCGGCTGGTCACCCAACCTAGCACTACTCTCACATGAGCACGCTTAACTGCCAGTTCCTAAGAACCCCACTTGCAATAGACCACAAAACGTGTTGTGTCATGAGAAGGCGACTGTTATCTTATGAACCATAGATCTCTCCTGGCCACAACTGATGTGGGATTTGCCTAGGGTGTCACAATCACCCCCCCTTCGGGACTCATCGTCCTCGATGAGGTTTGCCCCACCATCCTGAACGGCTCAGGAGTTGCTCTGATACCACTTGTAACATTCCGCCTACTCAGACTACAATATTGTCCGCTTTGCCCGTAGGAATACAAATAATATGAACAAGAAGAAACAGAATAACTAAATAACTTGATCCTTACTAAGGATTTCTACTATTAATATGAAATGAATAAGGTTTGATGAAGGTGTGTCTAACCCTTCTGTCAATGGTTCCTTTTATACTACAAGGAAACCCTAATACTACATTAAACTAAAACGTGTAACTTCTAATATGCATATCCTTTCCTAACTTATCTCATGCATATCCTAACAAACTACTTAGAATAATATTGTTTGACTTTCTACTAGACCAGGATCACGTGTTGCTCCTACTACTACTAGGACCAGGAGGAACTACATACCTCCTAGCATATCTATTACAAATCTCTATTACAGAGGTCCTAACAATCCTCCCCTAAACTTGAATTTGACTTATTGAGTTCAAGTTTCTTGGTAAATCTTGCAAAACAGCTTGAGGATTGAAACAACAACACAAACAACAACAATATAACCATCAACATGAACAACACAAAGACTGCTGCAACGAGTAACTCCTAGAAGCTTCTTGAAAGCTTGAAACAGATATGCACCTTGCTGAATCTTGACAGCAACATGAGCAGATTTGATGAGCCTTTACCAAGTAGCTGCTCACTCTTGGGCTAGCTAGTCTTTGTGGTGGAATAAGCATCACCCTGGGAGACCAGAACCTAGCCCAACTCTTAGAACGTAAATCAATGGTGAGTGGGGTACCTTAACGGTTTTGGGCAAATCATCACACCCGTCAACGGATTTGATATGAGTCTTTACCAGAAGCCGTACCCTTCCGGACTAGCCAACTCTTAGAAATTAAGCATCAATGAGCTAAAAACCCTATATTTTTTAGCAAGCTATTATAGCTATCAACGGATTTGATATAGATCTTTACCAAGAGCCGTACCCCCTGGACTAGCCACTTTTCAGTCTAGGACCAAGGCAAGTGAAAACCATCCAGTTTTAGGTAACCTGGCAACCATCATCGGATTTGATAATCACACCAGAGCCGTACCCTCATGGTGAATCAACTCTTTCTTGTCTGCAAGACATGGTAAGTTGAGCACCATTTGTTGTGTGGACAAGGTCCAACACCAGAAGTACCTCTCAAAACAGCCCAAGTGTGAAAATGCCAAGTTGAAAACAATGTCATGATAGAAAAGTATAAGCAGATATTATATTATGTACAAGTTTTGAAATTCCATCACATGTTTAAAGTATAAGTAGATATTATATAAAAGTATTTTTATTTTTATTTTTTTTAACTAACTAAAGTAAAATGTGAGTCACCAATCACTGTACATATTGGTGAAAAGAATGTAAGTATAACACATGGATAGAAGAAACAAACCAATCACATACCAGAAGCTGCAACCTTGTCTACATGCAGCCGGGCTTGAATACCTTCAACTAAGGTAGTGGCCATGGCAGACTCCTTACCCGAAGGAGCATTAGACACCAGCAGATGACATTCTAGCATAGCTTCCATGGTAGCAATGGTCAATGGATACTCCTTATCAGTAAGCATAAACAAAACGGCACCAGACTCAAGCTCTAACACATGAACACCACAACCAGCATACAACTTCCACCTCCTTATCACCTATCGAGGTTGATCATTCCATACACCAGCACGGGGAGAATTAGGAGGGGAATCCAACATCAGCTTCAAATCACCCCAAATAGTCAACCCTGAATAGTTAGGAAACTCACTCGAAGACTCAGGAATCTCAGCATCAACCAAACAATACAACAACATAAGATCACGCCGCTCCACCCACGATAAAATATTCTGCAATCCATTGACATATCGGGGGTAGCCATCACTAGTCGTAATCTTGTGAGTAAAGGTAACACGAGAAATGGGAGATGGACGAAATTCCCAAGCTACAATCACACCCTTTTTAAGGTTCAACTCAGTCTCACTATCAGAAGCAACATCAATAAGATTGGTAGGATCTCTCTTCTCAAATGGGACAGACTTACCACGACGAGCCTTCTTCTTTCTAATAGAACAGCGAGGTGTGGGGACACCAGAAGAAGATTCATCCTTGACCTTGACAACAGCAGTAGCAGCAACAGTAGGAACAAAGTCTTTAACAACCATAGGATTAGAATTAGCTGCACCAGCAGATGAGGTAGGAAGTGGTTCAGTCACCGGTGTTGGTGTGGGCTGCAAAACAGGAGTAACAGGAGTGGGATTAGTAGCAGGAGTGGTAGTAGCTATTGATAACTTAGATCGATTTAGCTTTTGTAAACGAGATTAAATCAAGTTAAACACGTAGAGAAACTTTGTTGTGTATAAAACAATTTAAGTATTATGCGGAATTAATACTCAAACAAGAACACACAAACAATGTATACCAAACTTTCACTTGATTGATAAAACAAACTTGCGTACAATGAATGTGTTAAAACGTATATCAAACATAAACCTAAAGGCCTCCTTTTATATACATAAGGAGCCTTGTACAAGAGTCTACGTATCAGCTACTTTAGGTAAAGATAAACATAGAAAATACATTGTTGATCATATCTTTACTAGAAACATAATACGTGTAGACGAAGTCTTCTATCAGTGCTTGAATTCATCCTATCAACGCTTGACATCTTCCTGTCAACACTTGTTCTGTCAACGCTTGTTTTCTTCTTATCAACGTCCCGATTGCTCTTGTCAGCGTCCAAGTGTACTGGCTACATTTTATTCCCAACAATCCTCCCCTAAACTTGATATCTACTCTAGTAATCAAGTTTCTGAATAAAAACTAAGAACTAGGAGGATTCTTATAAATCTTATCAAATTGGTAATAAACATATCTAATCAAATCTTTGGCCACGTCACTTGAGAAGTCAATCTCCAGCTGTGTTGTCTTCATCTTTTCCAAAACTTCTTTGGACATGGGATACTCAGCATCCACAAGAAGATACTCAGAAAACATTATAGAACTCAAATGATACACACCAGCTGCTGAATACAAACGCCGTTGAAGTCCACTGATATCATCCTTAAGATCCTTCCAAACAAGATCCTCTTCTTCTGGTGCACACATTCTCTTGAATGTTGACCAAAGCTTTATTCCATTGACTGAAGTATGTGCTTTAGTCTTATACTTGGCCAGCAATAACCTCTAAAGGTCTGCCAAGTCTTCCCTATCCATACATGCAAACAAATACATAAGAGTAGTAAATGTGTATACCTCTTTCCCATATCTGCCAATCATCTAAAACCCACTTGCATCTTCTTCATAGCTAATGATAGGGTTTCTGGCATCAAGAGGTAACACTTGTACCATATCTGAAGCTTCCATGGGTGAGAGCTTAATGCTCCTTCTAATAACAGCTTCACTAAGATTCACTTTATTCAAATCCTTAGGGAACTCAAGTGGAACTCCCTTCTTCAATGGCCTTGGAACAATCATAGCCTTTTGAATCTCCATCTCTTCTGCAAGTTCTTCTTTCCTTTCATCTGAAAGAAGTCTGATAGTGTTCATTTCTTGCACTCTTGCCAAAATAGGATAAGCCTTATACTCCAATTCTTCAAAGGACAATCCCTGAAGTTTCTGAAAAGTCCATCCTGTTTGATGACATCTGAGCAACATGTAATAAATCTCCCTCCTATCTCTCTTCAACAGTGAGAAAACTTTGCTAGCCTTATGCTTCAGAATTACCTTGCAATCTCTTTGAACTCTTAGAAGAATCTCCAAACCCCAAATTTGATCGGAAATTGTCATATCTGGATTCTCCATAAACTTATTCTCCCAAGCATGGTACATCTGAGCAACTTCTGGCATATCATAATCTACCTGCATTTTTAACTCTACAAGTTTCTCCCTTTCCAACTCATCACCATATTCAAGTCTTTCTGGTTCTTCAATTATCATAACACTTGAATCTTAACTTTCATCATTACTTCCTTCTTGATCCTCAGAAGTAACCACAAATAATGACTCACCAACCTTCTTCTTCTCTTGTTCCATAAGTTGTGCAGCCAACTTTGAATCAAACTCTACTTGAGATGCAACTTTGGGATCCTCTTCTTATACCATGATTCCTTTACCCTTATCTAATGGATCAATGATGGGTAAAGATGATGATGGTACCTGTGAAGACACTTCCTTGATGATAGCTGATGACTGGAATACATCAACCATATCTGCAGGTCTGTCAACGTTCAAATCCTGTGTGTCAACGCCCAACTTACTCTTGTCAGCGCTTGGTGTGTTAGCGTCCAAAATCTTCTTGTCAACGCTCACCTTACTCTTGTCAGTGCTTCTTGTGAACTGCTCCATCATTGCTGTAAAAGATAAGTTCAAATTTGTAGGAGTAACCAAAGATACATCAAAACCTAGTTGCTTCTTCAATTCAGTAAGACCTTCAGCCATACCCAAAGATTCTCCATCATATGAGCCTTTGCCACTCAAATCAATTGGCTCTATAGCAGCTTCATGTGAGCCTTTATCTCTCAAATTAACAGGCTCAGTAGCAGCTTCCTCCCCTTTGTAAGAATCCTCCCCTGATGAAAGGACTCTTTCCTGCCTTCTCCTAGATTCAACAGTTTCCAAGACAACAATCCTCTCCCTCAATTGCTTGAGTTCAAGGACTTGGGTAGAGACAGTATGTACCAGGTCTGCATTTTGCTTTTGCAAGCTAATGCAGACAGCCGTCAATTCCAACATTGTATATGGTTCCAATCTGCCCTCCTCTAGAGTGGGTATTTGACCTCCCAAAGTAGAGTCATGGGGCATGGATGAGGTCTTAAAGATATTAGGACTGGCTTAGCCTACATCTAAGCGAGTACCAATAGTCCCAGCCTCATCCATATCACCAACCACACTTGTGGTGGTGGTTCTCTCTGCAACATGGCTAGGACCACCAGAGGAGAACACTCCAGTAGTCCTTGGGCGTTTGACCAACCTAAATTCAGGGGGTGTAGAAGATGACGTGGATTGGGTGGTTGTTTGAAGGTTAACGGGTGTTTGGGTCTGTTGTAGAAAGGTGTCAACGTTTGGATTTGAAGTGTAAACGCCATCATTTAAGGTGTCAGCGTTGAAGGATCTTGGTCAAGTTCCATATGTTGAGGTGAAGGTGATGGTTTAGGCAATGGTTGTGCGTCAGGTTGAGGTTGTGCTGCTGCAATAACAACAAGCATGGCGTGGGTAAGGGGTAAGTCTCTGTGAGGGGGTGAATTCATCTTACTAAAAATAGCTTTCTTTTGCACAGGGATCGCATAATAATCATCATGATCCCTGGTGCAATACCTTTGCTCATCAAAAATCATTTGTAAAAATCTTGGGTAAGCCAAAGTCATCTTATTACCCTTGTTTTTACACATGCCATCAAAAATCAGTTTAGAAAAATTATACTTTTGCCCATTTGTGATACACATAATTGCACTAGCAATAGATCTGTTAATTTCATTATGTGAAGTACATTTGGGACTCAAACATTGAAGGATGACATGTATTAAGTACTTCCAAGCTAGGGGGAATTATTGTTTATTATATTTATTTAAAGTACCCTCTTCAGGGAAAGGATACCCCAAAGCTTGAAGTCCTTGTTCTATCTCATCAATGGGTAGAGTGGTTATACCATCTACATCATTAAGATGCAAAGCCTGGCGAACCAATGCTTCAGTAACCACCCATGAACGCCCATAGACAATAGCTGTTAATGTAGTCACATTATTAAGTGTTGAGGGACTAACAGTGTTCCAAAACTGTTTAATATGACTGACAGGGATGAGAGAAGCATGAGAAAGTGCATACCTAAATGGAGATGCATTCAAATACGCCACCATCTGGGTGTATTGAGAAAACAGAGCATCATCAGCCTCTAAATAAGCAATCATATTATGCTGACTTTTGAATCCCTATACCAAGTCACTTGGTTTAAACTTAGGCGCCATTGATGTAGAAAGCTGTTTGTGAAAGGTTATAAAAGATGAATTATAGGAGAAAAATTATTAGACAAGAATACGAGAATACCCTGTTTAAAAAGAAGGAACCAAATTTATAGGAGAGATAGGCACATGTGATTGGTAAAAAATGAGGCAGGTATTTTCAAAATATAATAATGAAAATATTGAAAAGAAAATAAGTTATCTTGTGCATTAATCAAAAGTTATCAACTCCCAAAATTACGGCCCCAATTTTCGTCAAAAATAACAACTGGGTAGGACCCAATGAGTGTCAACGGTCAAAAATAACCCATCAACGCCCAACGGCTATATTCTTGTCAACGTTGGAAAAAGCCATGTCAACGTCTAAAATGGTCATAACAACGTTTGGAAATATATCTGTCAACGTCCAAAAAAGAATGATAAAAATGAAAAAGGACCTTAACAAAGTGATTTATCCTAGTGAAGATAACCTATACACTGAAAATTACAATAGGGTGGCAAGCATTGTCCAATCATGGACACTTGCTTATGCAAGATAGACATAACAGTCCTCTAGTGTCCCTTGCTAACCAAAATTCTTAACAATTAAGTTATCTCATAAAACCCTTTGTAACTTCCCAGGTAAGCCTAATATAAATCATACCCAAGTCTCCCAACAGACCACATCCAATTCGAGGCCAAAAAGTCTTGGCAGCATGCATAGTATATCAACTTTGCATGCTACAGTGCCTCATGAGATAGTAAACTAAATCATACTCACCAGTGGACACAATCTAGAATTGTGATAAGAGTATTATAAGAATACTCAAAAAGTCCTAAAAGGTTCCTAAACCTCCCCTTAATCTATGATACATAAGGTGCCAAATAATATGCATGTAAATAAAAATTTATGTCAAGATATGAATATAAATATTCCAACCATCATCCATAAATTGAAACATGCTCCAATAATGCTCCAAGAATCCATAAGCAACTCTGTATCCAATGGTACAATGCTAACAACGCATGCACAATTAGATCAAAAACCACAAAACTAACATGTTGCTGACAACGTCACGATAACACTTATCAGCGTTAAGATAACCTTTGTCAGCGTTAGACAAATAAAGTGGAAAATCTAATTTCACATAAAGACCAATAACAATGCATATCCTGTACATACTTTTACAAGAAGTTCCCAAAACACATTTTAAGTAAGATTGATCATTCCAATACTTGTTACCAAGTATTGAAATCTTCCAGTATCAAAAGGTTTAGTCAAAAAATCAGACACATTCTCTTCTATGTCAACCCTATCTGGTTGTATTAGACCTTTTTCAAAACAATCTCTTATAAAATGATGTCTAATTTCTTTGTGTTTTGTTTTAGAGTGATGTACAAGATTTTTAATAATGCATAAAGTGCTGTTATTGTCTACAAAAATCATGGTATGCATGAAATTATACCCATAATCCAACAGTTGGTTCTGAATCCACAAGACTTGTGCACAACAAGCAGCTGCTGCAACATACTCTGCTTCAGTTGTAGAATTGGCCACCACTGTTTGTTTCTTGCATTGCCAAGATATCAATCTACTCCCAAGAAACTGACATCCAGCAGTTTTGGATTTTCTATCAAATTTGTCACCACCATAATCACTGTCTTAATATGCAATAAGCTCCAATGGTGAATCTATTGGATACCATAATCCCAGGTTTGGATAACATCTAAGATATCTAAAAATCCTATTGACAGCATGAAGATGACATTCTTTGGGAGTCACTTGATGACGTTCACATGCACACACAGCAAACATAATGTCAGGTCTTGAAGCTGTGAGATACATCAATGAACCAATCATTGACCTATAATGCCTGACATCCACTTCTTTTCCATCTCCAACTTTTCCCCAAGGGTGTTCTCTATCCATAGGAGTGCTAGCCCTTTTCTCATGTGGAGAAAAGCCAAACTTCTTCAAGATTTCTGCTACATATTTATCTTGAGAGATGAAGATACCATTTTCTTTCTGCTGAACTTGTAACCCTAGAAAGAAGTTCATCTCCCCCATTGCACTCATCTTGAACTTGTCTGTCATAAGCTTGGAAAATTCTTTACTTATCTTTGGACTAGAAGAGCCAAAAATGATATCATCCACATAGACCTGAACAAGTAAGAAATACTTACCAGTCTTCTTTGTAAATAAGGTCTGGTCTATGGTGACCCTTTTGAATCCATTCCACCAGATAGGTGAACAATGTGCCATACCATGCTCTTGGGGCTTGATGAAGTACATACATAGCTTTCTTCACTCTATACACCTTGTCTAGATGTTCTGAATCTTCAAAACCAGGAGGCTGCATAACATAAACCTCCTCTGTAATTGTGCCATAAAGAAAATCACTTTTCACATCCATTTGATAGACTGTAAAGCCCATGCAGGAAGTATAGGCTAGAAAAATCCTTATAGCCTCAATCCTTACAACTGGTGAAAATACCTCCTCATAGTCTATCCCTTCTTCTTGTGTATATCTTTGAGCCACTAAACGTGCCTTGTTTCTGACCACAATGCCTCTTTCATCCTTTTGTTTCTAAGAACCCATCTTGTCCCAATAGGTCTGACATGTCTGGGATAATCAACCAACTCCCAAACATCCTGGATAGCAAATTGGTGAAGCTCATCTTGCATTGCTTCCACCCAACTTGGTTTTTTGAGAGCATCAAAAATCTTCTTGAGTTCCTGTTGTGACAGAAAATAGGCAAACAAACATGCTTGAACAAGAGGGGTATCAACCTTCTTGTGAATACTGGCAATAAATCCACCAAGATTTTGATGAGATCTTCTAGTTTGCACAGGAGTCATCACATCACCAATAATTAAAGAAGGAGGGTGATTTTTGATTGTTAAAGTAAGCACTCCTCCCTCAATAAGTGTGTTGTCCTGAATCTCATCTTCCATGTTACCAATATCCTCTACGGACTCTCTTCCATCATTATCTGAATGAACCTCTCCATTTCTGTTTAAAGGTTCACCTTGTTCAAAATTATTGGAAGAGAAAATGTGGTCAAAAGATCTGCCAACGCCTGGACCAAGGCTCTAAACGTTTGAGCCATCAACGCCTGAATTTGTCTTGTCAGCGCCAGAATTTCCTTTGTCAGCGCCTGAAATATCATGCATGTTCTCAACTGGTGATACTTGGAAACCACCTTTTTCCTTTCCAGCAGCAGCAGCAGCAGCAAATGCATCTGTCCATATGGGAATGGTAACATACTCAAGTATGGGTGCTGATTTGTCCGCTTGTGATCCAACCTCTTCAATAACCTGTTTACCTGAAACATCAACAAGTGGTTCTTCCACAACATTTGAAGTTACCTTCACAATGTTTGGATTAGTAACAGACATATAATTCAAAGTCCTAGATAGAGGTTCCAAGTCAAATAACCAAATTGGACCACTTTCAGGATCACTAGGTTTACTTTCTAAAAACCTAACATGTGCTTTTTCAAGTATACATTTTTATTTCTTAAGGTAAACTCTATATCCTCTACTCTGCACAAAATAACCCATGAAGTAACCTTCATCAGCTTTAGCACTAAACTTACCTAAGGCATCACTAGTATCCAACACAACTACATGACATCCAAAAGTTTTAAGAAAACCAATATTAGGTTTCCTTCCCCAAAGTAACTCATAAGGTGTTTTGTTGTGAATCTTGTTGACTAATGCCCTATTCTGAACATAACAAGCTGTATTCACAGCCTCAGCCCAAAAAGCAATGGGAAAGTGAGCATCAGCCAACATAGTCCTGGTTGCTTCTATGAGGGTTCTATTCTTTCTCTCAGCTACCCCATTTTGATGTGGGGTTCTAGCTACACTAAACTATCTAGTAATCCATTTCTTAGCACAAAAGTCATCTAATAACTTATTTCTAAACTCACCACCATTGTTACTCCTAAGTATCTTAACCTCATTACAAGACTTCTTTTCTATTTGGGTAATGAAGTTAATCAAAGTATCAGCAGTGTCAATTTTCAAGGCTAAAAAGAAAGTCCAAGTAAATCGAGAAAAATCATTAGTGATGACAAAACAGTAGGATTTACCATTCAAGCTTTCTATATTGGTTGGACCAAACAAGTCCAAATGCAGCAAGTGAAGTGGTTTAGAACTAGAGTGCACTGGTTTAGACTTAAATGAGACCTTATGTTGTTTGCCTTTAAGGCATGCAACACAAGAGTGGTCATTGTGGAAAGCCTTTTCAGGCAAACCATCAACTAAACCATGTCTCACAAGTCTGTTTATATTTTTAAAATTAATGTGCCATAATCTCTTGTGCCAAAGATTACTCGAATCAACTGAAGCCTTAGCATATAGACATGAAAAATTATTATTCATCCTAATTCCATTAAGATTCACACTATAAATGTCATTATGCCTAGGTGTTCTATACTCAATGATTTTCTCATCTGGTATTTTAAAATCTTTGCTCAACACCAAGCATTCAGTATCAGTAAAAAGAACCTTATTTTTGTTATCACAAACTTGTGATACACTAAACAAATTATATTCAAGTTCTTTTACCAGAAACATGTTTTCAAAACGCAAATTGTTGATGAGAAGAGTTCCTTTTCCTGTGATAGTTCCATATCCGCCTCCAAAGTAAACTTTGTCACCATCCTTAATGGGAGTGAAGTTTGTAAGATAATCTTCCTTCCGAGTCATGTGCCTAGAGCATACACTATCCCAATAGCCATAATCATTAACATGCTTTTGAATGCCCTGCACATAAAGAAAACAAATTAGTTTTCTTTAGGAACCCAAGCCTAAGAAGACTTGGATTCATTTGGTTGTTCAACAAGAACAGACTTAGTCCTTATGACAACCCCTTGTTCATCCCTTTTTGGATTAAACACCCAGTTAACCCCAATTGGTTTTGTTATGACCTTTGAAATATAATGAAATCTGTTACAGGTCATAGAAATCCCATCTGAATTAGGTTTTTTGTTTTGCTTAGGTCTCCATGTCAAGCTAGAAGAAGCTTTAGACCCCTTTCCCTTTGGTTGCAAATATTTACCATTATTTGGTCTGGCAACGTTTCTGTCAGCGTTCAAGTTGGTCTTGTCAACGCTGAAATTACCCTTATCAGCATTGAACATAGGGTTTACTGCAGGAACCCATTGTCTATTAGACCATGTATTGGTCTTCTGAAAAGGTCTTTGTCCATAAGTATTAGACCCTTTAGTAAAGAATGGGGCTGGTCTAACAACTTGTGGACTTTGCTGGACAAAAGATTTGGGTTTGACAGTGTTTGACTTTTTGTCAGCGTTGACCTTTGAGGCATTGACACATTTATAGGCTAAATGTGAAAAACTTCCACAAGTAGAACAGGCTTTTCTAGACATAGCTCTAGGTCTAGAAGAAAAGAAACCTGTCCCATTATCACTAATTTAGCTTTTTGGTGACCTAGGTTATCTATACATTTCTGCATATTTAATACTAGGTTTTCTATCAACGTTTAAGCCAAGGTCAATAGTCTTGCCAGTGGTTGGGTTTGTCACTTTGATGGGTGTAGACTCATTTGGGCTATCACTAAGCATTCCACCCTTAACAAACAAGGTAGGGTTGGCTTTCTTCCATTGGTCCAAATCAGTCAACTTCTGCCTGTATTCCTTTATTGGGTAAGAACTCTTGGTGGCGGAATAAATTCCTCTTCTTGGAGTTCTGGTAAACCAGTCCAAGACAAGTCCTTTCTAAGGACACCATAGAAGTTCCCAGCAGGTGGTGGGACACCAGCATACTCTTTCATCCTAATCCCATTCATATCCCTAGAATCCCTTTGTTCACTAACACATTTTTCTAGGGTTTGTGAAGCTTTATCAAATCTCTGAATTTTAAGATCTACATTATCTTTATTTTTGATAGCCTCATCTAATTTAGCCTGTAAAGTAGCATTGACTCTCTCCATGATGTTTCTAATCTCAATACTAGCATTTAAATCATGATTTAAAATATTGATTTGATCTTTTAGGTCAAGCTCCATTTTCTTATACTCAGCTACAGTTTTTTTCAGTTTGAGTAAGAGCAAGTTGATAGTTAGATAACTTGCATCTTTCATTAACCACATCTGTTGTCAATTTTAAAACTTCTTTGTTAAGTTTTTCAGTGCTTAGATGAAAACCCTTACTACAAAATGCATCAGCATATACCTCATTATCTGATGAAGATGAGGAGTGTGCCATGAGAGCATAGTGAACATGCTCTTCTTCTTCCTTTTCTGCAACCAAAGCTTTGTTATCTTCCTCATCCTTCGCCAAGTAGCTCCAATCCTAGCCAACACCATCAATGTCTTGCATGGCAACCATAGCTTTGGAATCCTGAGCCTTGATAATTTAGCTTGAGGGTTTTCCAGCATCAGATCTTCTTGGAGATCTGCATTCTCTCATAAAGTGTCCCATTCGATGACAATTATAACACTCAACCTTGGATTTATCAAATCCAGCAGTGTCCTTAAAATTAAAATTAATCTTCTTCTTGAATCTTCTATTCCATCTATTTGCCCTTATGCTTGCAAGGGCCATATTCCACTTTATGTCAATCTCCTCCAAATGCTCATCACTAATTTGCTCAAGGTCCTCATATATAATCACTGAACCATTGGGTAATGAAGCAATGTATGCACAAACAGTATCTAGATCAATACCAGTAGGCTTAACTCTTGGTAAGTCAACTTTGTATGTTTCAGCGTCTGAATGTGAGGCGTTGATAAGGCTTGATCCAGCGTTGACACAAGTTGATCCAGTGACGGGGTGCATGTATGACTCCTTTTGATCAAATTGACCTTCACTATTTGAGAAGAAGGCCATATTTCCATTGGTAGACTTGCTTCCATGATCCAAAAGAGTTTCATTCTCTACCAACCTCAGTTTATTTTAAACATCATCAAAAGAAGAACTTTTGTGAGTGTTATTAGCAATTATAGACCTTGCTTCAATCTTCCATGCATCACCAAGACTTTTAAGAAAAGTGGTGATAATATCAAAATCACCAAGCATTGTTCCCATGAAGGACAGCTTCCTTGTAATGTCAAGAAGTCTGATTTTCACTCCACTTAGCTTCTCACTGGGTTGAGCTTTAAAACAGCATACTCATGCAAAAGTTGCTTCTTTTTCTCTTGTACAGTATCAACCTTACCACCATAAGCAACTTCAAGGGCTGCCCAAAGATCTTTTGCAGACTCATAACTTCTATATTTGTGCTGATTTTCTTGTCCCAAAGAGAGTTTGAGAATGCTTAGGGTTTTCATGTCATTCCTTCTCTTTGCTATGTCCTCAGTTGAGATAGCTCTACCATCTTCAGGTTTTTCTTTTCGATCCTCTTCAATAGAGCCTTGAGCATTTGTTCTTTGTAAGATGGCAGCTGCAATCTTTTGAGTTTTATTGAATGTGTTTCCATATTCAATAATTTCCCATAGGGTGTATTCTTGGATTTGTAGATATTGTTCAAAGTTAAACTTCCAGAGCTCAAAATTGTTTGGGTCTAGCATGGGAATCTTGATGTTGGGGGTTGAGGAGGAGGAGGAGTTTACTTCTAGGGTAGACATGATGTTTTTAGGGTTTCTTGAAAATTAGGGTTTTTGGAGATTTAGGGTTCTTGTGTTCTTTAGATCAAAGTTTCTCAACAAGCTCTGATACCACTTATTGATCCCAAACTTAGATCGATTTAGCTTGTGTAAACGAGATTAAATCAAGTTAAACACGTAGAGAAACTTTGTTGTGTATAAAATAATTTACGTATTATGCGGAATTAATACACAAACAAGAACACACAAACAATGTAAACCAAACTTTCACTTGATTGATAAAACAAACTTGCGTACAATGAAAGTGTTAAAATGTATATCAAACATAAATCTAAAGGCCTCCTTTTATAGACATAAGGAGCCTTGTACAAGAGTCTACGTATCAGCTATTTTAGGTAAAGATAAACATAGAAAATACACTGTTGATCATATCTTTACTAGAAACATAATACGTGTAGACTAAGTCTTCTATCAGTGCTTGACTTCATCCTATCAACGCTTGACATCTTCATGTCAACGCTTGTTCTATCAATGCTTGTTTTCTTCTTATCAACGTCCCGATTGCTCTTGTCAGCGTCCAAGTGTACTGGGTACATTTTATTCCCAACAGTAGCTTCATTGGTGGTGGTAGTATCATCATGAGAATGAGGGGGATCACCATTGGAAGTGATGGTGGTAGGAACAGCAGTAGAAGGAGCATTAGAAGTGAGGACAACACGAGGAGGTGGGCGATATATGGCATATTCAGGGACATGTGTATTTTGACGCTTGATCATCTTTGTGTAAAGATCTTTAAGCTCATCAAAGGACAGCCTCCTCATCCTTTCCCATGTCCATCCAGTATGATAGTAAGCAGCCGATTGATTCTTAACATATTGCTGCATCAACCTTCTCTCCTCAATACGCGACGAAGGTCTGTTACGGCGTTGTTCACGAAGTTGGGCAGCAAGAGATAACTGTTGTTTACGCATCAAAGCCATTTACCGTTGAACACAATTTCCTTGATTTACATCTGCACCTAACAAATCAGTGAACTGAGAGTAGTCTGAAGTAAGGATGGTAAGCACCTTCATCCAGTCATTGTCATCCCAATGCATGGCATTGTGCCTCAACTGCTCACGTCTTTGCTATTGCAGAGCTTCATCCTTAGCCCTGGCTTGTTGGTCAAGCTCCTCTTGCAATCGCTGAGCAGCCTCTTCCCCCAATCTCTCTTCCTCTAATTGTCTATGAGTTCGCTTCCTGGGAGGAGATGGTGCATCAGTCATAGGGGCTTTACCCTTGGGATCATGAGAAGGACCAGCAGAAGGACCAGCAGAGTCATCCATTGGCTTGGGATCAGCAACAGCATTAGGAATGCTTGAAGGACTAGGAGGAGCAGGCAGGTCTCACTCGGCTTATCAGCAAAGTCAACCCTCGCCAAAATAGTCAGCCCATGTGCATAAGAGCTAGCAAAGAAGTTAGAGTAATATGTTCCTCAGCTTCCCCACCAAGAACTTGGTTTGGGGGATGCATCATTGGGACCAGAAGCAACAGATGGGTCATCCATATGAGCATGAGAGCTAGAAGACTTCTCAGCAGAGTGCGGAGTTGGGCTAGGAGGGGGAGTATCAACAAATGAGGACTCATGTAGGCGAGAAGAGGGGGAAGCCTTTGAGGTAGATGGTATTTCTACCACCACCTCTCTAGCTGGCTCCTCAACCTCCACATGAGGCTCACCAGTAGCAGGGTGCTCCTCCTCCATAGGATCATTGTCCAATGGAAGTTCCTCCTCGGCTTCAACAGCCGGAGGAATCACATTGGGATCCCCTTGGGCAAGTCCCAACATAGCATCAGTAAGAGGTATCAAAGGACCCTTATATCCAAGTGCCATATTCGCATACACCTTTGAAGTAAGCTTTGGGGGCACATATTCCTCCCTATTCCTAGGTAGGCACATACGAACCTGCTGCAAAAACCTAGGGTACATCAAGAACTTCTTCCTAGAGACAGTATCACTAAGGTTACAAATCATGCCATCAAACAAGTAACGAGAAAAGTTAAAAGTACGACCCTGAGCAAGACAAATCAAACCAGTAGCAAGGGAGATAGGAAATGCATCCCAACTCCTAGACTTTAGACTCAAACAATGAATAAAAAAGTGAACCAATAGCTTCCATTGAGGGGAAAATCTATTCTTTTGGAAGTTAAACTTCCCCTCATGATTATAGCCTATAGCAGCCATACCATCTAATACTTCTGAATTGGGAATAGTGACAATGCCATCTTCATCTTGGAGATGAAGGGCAGACCTAATGGATGCCTCAGTCACCACATAGGAGCGACCATCTATAGTAGCATGGAGCTCTAATGGGCGACCCAAAACAACAACGAGGTTGGCAGTTGCCCAAAACTGACGTAGAATAGTATCATACACAGTGGGGCAAAGAGTAAGAGCATACCTTAGATTGGAAGCTTCAATGTATTCCAGGATTTCTGTGAACTCTTCTCTTTTAGTATTAATAAGTGTGAAAACACTTATCCTTTTACCACTTATTTCCAATAATAACAAGACCAAAAAGTGTATTTTATATCGTAAAAGTCGGAATTATGCGTGGTTTGTGTTTTTATTGTGTTTCAGGATAAAAATCTGAAAAAGGAAGAAAACATGGGCTATCACGGGCTTTTATAAAAGAAAACGAGAAAAGACGAAGTCAAAAGATCGATAGTGTAAAAATAACGGAAGTCCAAGGCCTATTCTGAAGATTTATCGAAGAAAAAGTCTAAAGACGGAAGTTTAATGAAGTTGATGAGACTGCTTTTATACATAGACTCATCGTCCAAATTGGGCTTAAAATGCATTAAATATCATCAAAATACCCAAATATATGCTTGTGTTTGTTGCTTGTGTATTTTAGGTACGGATATCGAGAAAATGACAAAAGATCACAAGAATCATTCAAAAACGAACACGGGAAACGAAGCCACACGATGAACCAAGCCCTAATGAAGAAATTTCCAAAATCAACCCTTGAAGATTTGAAGAATCATGAAGATTGGTCCTCCAAGTTTGAAGAATTGACACTTTATACCCTTGTATCTTCATAATTACAAGTTTGGTCCCTAAAGTTTGTCAAAATTACAAAAAGGACCCTTAACTTTGAAGAATTGGCAAATTTAGTCCCTCAACAAAACTAAATTGTCAATAATGGTCCTTCAAGAAGTCAACAAACAAGTCAAGGCCTTGAAGTATGAAGACATGTCAAAATCAGTCCTTGGAATATAAAGAAATTGCATTTTAAGTCCTTAAAACAAGTTTCAAAACTTGTTGTGCCAAAAATGACAAACTGTCCAAAGTTGTCATGTGTTAATTTGGCGTTGATAGCCATTTATAACAAAGTGAACAAAGTTTGAATTGTAGGGGGCAAACCTTCCAGACAGCCTAACTCCTCACACCCAACCAGTTACTGCCACCTCACCCACTCACACCCTTCCACCAATCAAATTCACCCTTTCTTCCATGTTACCTTTCCACTCACCTTAACTGAATACTTAATTCAGTTTAACCTTCCCTCCAAACACTTAATTTAAAAAACCATTAAACCCAAAACGGATTAAAACCCCCTTAATCTACCCTTAAACCCTAACTTTTCCCAGGAAGAACATCACTTAAAACAAGGGGTTTTTGGTTGATTATTTCCAGATCCATGATTAACCCTCCCTTAAACCCAAAACCACCCTTAAACTCCCATCACCATCACCTCACATGTCCCTCCAACCCTCCCCTGCCCCACTATTCACTCCCAAACAAAAATGGACAGCAAGATCAACAACTCACAGCATTTTCTTGCTCCCAAAGGCTAAATGGACGTCCTAGATCACTCCAAAGCAGCTGGCATCTCACAAAATACCAAGATCATCACATGGCTTTGTTTTGACTGAAAAATTCAAAATCATCCAAGGGCAAGATTGGAAGTTCACTTGTTAGGGTTTCTAGTTTCCATTCAGTTCTAGAATCTCATTGTAGCCTCTATATAAAGGCATTGTAGGACGTAGCATAGTTCTTGTTCTTGATTTTTTCTCCTTTTTCACAAACCTTGTAAAGCCAGTTTATGAATTAATATAAATGGTTTAAGTGTTGTTGATGAGAAATATTGAGTTCCCTTTACATTTCAGTTGATTTAAATTATAATTTTTTGAGTTTGGTTTGATTCTCAGCAAAAAGTTTTCAAGTTTTAAAGTTTCTGTTTGTTTTTCAAAGATTTCTTATACCTTAAATTTTCATACAAACCTGTTAAAATGGTGATTAATTGTGTTGGATTGATGGTATTTGAGCTTGTGTATGTCCATAACACCATGGCTTGTTCTGGTGTAGTGGGTACCCAAGTTTAAAATACCCATTGGTTTGGCCTTTCTCCTTTTTTTAAGTTTATCATAATCTGATCTACAAGCTCAAGCTTTCTTCTAGTTTAATCTATAAGCTAGGAGCAAGTTTTAAGCTTTTACACAGTCTCCCTTGTTCTCTCTTAGCAGGTTCAAACAAGGAACATTTTTATCCATTTTTGTTAAAGAAAAACTCCATCAGCCCATCAAAAAAGTTCTGCATAGGCCCCAGCCTATATGGAGGTGGTTTTTCAACCACTAAGGGTCCTGGATGTAGGACCCTTTAGGTAGTCTCTTGTTTTCCATTTCAAATTTTAGCTTTCTGAAAAATTATATGCTTTATGTGATTTTGCATGTTAAGTTGTTAAGTGTTAGTTTAAGTGTTTAATTTGCTCCTATTAGGGTTGTATGCATGCTAGAAGTGATTTGAATCAGTTTGGTTAAGTCTTGATAAGATTTGCTTTGTTAATTTTACATGTTCATAGTTAAAGGGGTGTTTGGATCTGCATATTTATCTGATTTTCTTTGGAAGTTTGTGAGTTAAATCTGCTTTGAATCACTAATTAGGGTAGGAAAGGGTATATGTTAGTTGTTATTTGCATTTTGGTAAGGTTTTAGAGCATTTGCATGTGAAAATTGTTGAAAACTTAGCAAAATTCAATCACTGCCATTTCTTTGCTTATTTTGTGAAGTTGGTGCATCAAGTCTTAACAATCTGCTAGAAGTAAGGTTGTTCTAGGTTTATGCATTATTTATTTGCTAGTTGTTTGACTTGTATGCATGATTTGAGCTGTTGAAACTCATTTGTGTGCATTGTGTATCAGCAAGTATTCATCAGAAACATTTAGTATATCAGTAACTTGATTTGATATTTTGTGCTTGATTCTTGTGTGTACTTGCTTGATTTTGAGTTTGTCTTGACTCCTTGTACTCCAAAGAGTACAGGGGTGCCTTTGTTCATTCAAAAACACCACAAAAACTCACACAATCAAGTCATCTTGATTGTATTCACAAGTGAAGAAAACTTCACTTGTGTTCATCAGAAAGTTCAACAAACCTGGGCACGTTTTGGTTTCAATCTAGCTTACTTCTTGGTTAAATTGAATTGTGTTTGAGTTTATGTGTTTAATTTAGTTACTGGATTGTGTTTTAAAAGTAAAAAAAAAAAAAGTTTTGCAAAAAGGCACCCCCTGCCTGGACTCGAACACGCGACCTTGCGTTCCAAGGAGTAGCGTGCTTACCAGTGATCTAGATGGCCTTTTTACGTTTTCCTTTCCTTTCAATACTTATTTAAGGTGTTTTTGGTTTTGTGCTTATTTAGCTAACAGCTTTTAAATAAGCTGTTTCCAGCTTATTTCTCTTAGCTTTTTCTTGTTTAAGATTTTTCCTAGGATTGTATTAGGGTTGTTGATTTTTCTGGGCAAAAATTAGATTTTTCCCATTATTATTTTATTTATTAGGATTATTTTAAGTTTAATTTTTAGAAAGTCATTTAAAAATAGTAAAAAGTAATTTAAAAATTTGGAAAAATAATTTTTAGGTTTTTAATCATACTTTTGAGGTTTACAGCTTATTAGGTTTTCAATTTAGCTTATTTTTAATTTTATAGGGTTTTAGGGTTTTTAAGTAACTTTAAAATTTAATATAAAATTATTAAATAGGTTTTAGAAAATTTGGTTTGCATTTTTGTTTTAGTTACATTATTTAGGATTTTTGGTAATTTTTTAGATTTATTTGGGGAACTTTGAATTTTTTTGATTATTTTAATATTATTTTTTTATTAAAAATTGAAGTTTTATTTTTTCTAGTTTTTTCATTTTTCCTAGGTTAAGGACACTTAATTAGGAGTTTTGTCACTTTCCAAATATTTTTTAGACTTTTCAATTAATTTCTAGAATTAATTTAAGATTTAATAGATTTTAATAGTTTTTGAGTATTTAAAAATAGTTTAATTTGGTTTTAAAATTTTTAAAAATAGTTTTTAGCTTAATTAGGATATTTTTGAGGTTTACAAACTATAAGATCTTGTTTAAGGTTTTTTAATAATTAAAAGTGATTTTTAGGGCTTTAATTAGCATTAAAAAGTCATTATTTAATTAATTAAAAGGTTTTAGCAAGTTTGGATTTTTTGTAAACTCTTAGAATATTATTGGGGATTTTTAGTAATTTTTAAGAATTTTTAGGTTAAAATTTTAATTTGGCACTATTTACGGTTTTACGTTTACGCCTTTTTCGTCGTAGTTTAATTTATTTTCGTAACCGTCTTTCTCTTCTAATCCCATTTCTTTCTCAATCAGTATAATCACAAATCAATATCAACTCTTAACACAACGCACTAGCCTCCTCGAGAACGAACTCACTTCACTTAGGGTCATTCACACACGGTTTTCCTAAATCGTCGTGCACGCTTGCCCTATTTTTACGCTCTTTTTCCTAAAAGACGTAATTTACAATCATCATTTTTGGCGCCGCTGCCGGGGAGGCGTGTTGTGTTTTGGTTGAACCATTGTTGTTTTTATATATAGCCATAAAGTAATTGTATTAGTAGCACTCTACTAATAAGTATTATCGGTTTTTCGTTTTTTGTGAATACTATTACTATATTGTATACGTAGAACAATAATTTTACAAGTACTCCAAATACGTGAGAAATCACAACCTTGACTTGGGAGGTCATTACCCAATCATTGTATTCGAATCTAAAACCAAAGAAAAAGGCAAAAATAGATAAATACTTTCGTGAAGCTCGATTTTGAGAAATACAAACTATAAGGTGGGTATAAGGCGGTTGTATTTCACGACCTAAAGGAAAAAGGATTTTAAGTGCTTCGCGCCGCCTCGTTTCTTCCGCTTGCTTGTGCGTATTTTGATTTTGAAAGCTAATCGAGGGTTTTGCCGCCCAAAGTATTACTAAGTATCATATATATTTTCTTGGTTTCATTTGATTAAACCCTCTTGAACGATTTGGTGTTCCACCATCGTTCTAAAGTCATCGAAGGCGTTCACTTCACGTGATCGTTTTCATTCCTTGAGGCTTCTTTAATCGAGAGATTTTATTAAGGAGGAGATTTGTAGATTTTGGTCTACATAATACATTCCCAAAATCCAAAAAAAGTAAAAACAATCAAAAACCAAAAAAATTGAAAAAGTAAAAACACCAAAAAGAATCTTCTTTGCTCGCCTTCTCGTTGTACGTGACGTTTATCCAAACTCGCTCCAAAGCAAGACGTGCTCGTAAACGAAGAAACAAATCCATCACTCCTTCTAGTGAGGAGTCTTCTATTGACGAACCCATTGTAGTGAAAGAAGCACCCATGGCTAATCGAACTATGATGGAGTTGCTTCAAGCACCCACCGAGGGTTATGGAGAAGCGATTGTGATTCCCGCTATCCTTGCGGAGAATTTTGAGGTTAAGACGGGTTTATTGTCCATGATTCAAAACAACAAGTTTCGAGGTGACGAAAAGGACAACCCTCATAACCACATTCGCCAATTTAATCGTCTCACCGCCACATGCAAGTTTAAGGATGTTTCAAACGACTCGATTAAGATGATGCTTTTTCCGTATTCCTTAGCGGGGCCCGCAAAAATTTGGTTAGAGAAAGAGCCACCCAATTCTATATTGACGTGGAAGGATCTCGTTTCAAAATTCGTGAACCAATTTTTTCTGCCCTCTAAGACTACGCACTTGAAAAACGAGATTTCAAAGTTTTCACAAGAGTATAATGAGAGTTTTTCAACGGCTTGGAATAGGTTTAAGGAAATGTTGCACGAATGTCCTCATCATGGTTTTTCCGACTTGCATCAAATTGACACGTTTTACAATGGCTTGAACGATCATGAGCGTGATTATCTTAATGCCGCCGCGGGTGGTAATTTTTTGTGTAAGACGGTCGAGGAAGCATTGTTAATCATTGAAAATAGGTCTAAGGTGTATAGTCCTCGTAGCACGTCGAGTGTTCGTAAGACTTCGTCTTCGTCTTCGCCTTCATTGTCACACACCGTTGATGCTTGCCAAATCGAGGCTAATTTGGAGAACAAAATTTTTGATATAGTGAAAGGATTGTTAGTTGAGTTTAAAGTTGGTGAACAACCCGCTCCCGCTACGATTAAAGCGGTTGAGGTTTCTTGTATGTATTGTGGTGGAGCTCACGATTATTCCGAGTGCATTACCAACGGTGGTAACACTTCGAGTGCCTTCGCGGCCGCGGGAACTTATAACCAAAATGGTCAAGTTCATCGCACTAATCAATTGACTCCACCGGGTTTTCCACCAAATCAAAATGCTAACAATTATCGAAACAATCAAGTTGGTTACCAAAGCAATCAAAGGAACAATTTTAAGGGTAATAACAACTATGGGAATCAAGGGAGTAGTAGTAGCCAATTGCAAAATCAAAATCAAAACCGTAACTTTCAAAACACGAGTCAAGGTCTTTAAAATGTTTACACTAAAGAACTTCCAATGGACTTTGTGAATTACGCCACGGCAAATGATAAGATTTTGGAAAACATTCAAGAGCAATTGGCTAATCAAGCTAGGGACACGGCTAAGAACACCAAGGAGTTAGCTAATTTTGTTAAAGAAAATCTTAGCATGAGGAATGAATTGAAAAATGATTTTGCTAACCAAATTCGAGGTCAAAACAACAAGATAGAGCAAAGTCATGCCAGGCTTGAACAAAGAATTGACCAAAAAGCCGCTAGTCAAGATTTGAAGTTTAATAGTTTTGATGCTAAGCTTAATGCAATTTTAGAAGCCGTCATGGGGAACAAAGCCTCTACTACGAGTAGTTTACCTAGTAACACCATTTCAAACCCGAAGGGAGAGATGAAAGTTATTACCACACGTAGTGGTAAGATACTTAAAGAACCGACTCCTCAACCAATTACTCCAACGGTGGAGGAAATTGAGGAAGAACCCGAGGTGGTGGTCGAAAAGGAGCATATTTCAATCCCACAAAGTATCGCTCATGCCACACCTACGGTTGACCCATCACCCATATTGGAACCCGAGATTCCAAAGGCTATGCCTATGCCCCAACCCACACCACCCTTGCCTTGCCCATCGAGACTTAGGAAGGAGAAACGACAAGAGCGCGACAACTACTAATTTGAGCTTTTTATGAAAATGTTTCGTGATTTGCACTTTAATGTGAGTTTCGCTGATGCTTTGGTCATGATGCCTCGATTTGCCGCTAACTTTAAGAGTATGTTGAACAACAAGGAGAAATTACACCAAATGTCTAGTTGTTCGTCGGTTTATCTTAATCGCATACCTCAAAAAGTCGGTGATCCCGGTAAATTTTTGATCCCTTGTGCCATTCAAGATATGGAAGAATGCTATGCCTTGGCCGATCTTGGTGCTAGCATTAATTTGATGCCACTTGCAATCTTCAAGTCGCTCAATCTTCCTAATCTTACTCCTTCACGAATGTCTATTGAGTTGGCCGACCATTCTACGATTCTTACATGTGGTTTGGCGGAAGACGTTTTTATGAAAGTGGGGAAGTTCTACTATCCCGTAGACTTTATTGTTGTTGACATCCCCACGGATCCTCAAGTTCCTCTTATTTTAGGTCGTTCGTTTTTAGATACGTCTATGGCTTTAATTGATGTGCATGCTAGAAAGATCACCTTACGTTTCAACGACGAGGAACTTGTTATAAACGCAACTCAAAATTCTCAACTTTCTCATGTCTATTCCATTGCTACCATAAACCTCGTTGATATGATCGACGTGGTTTGCGAGGAATTTTCACAAGAAGTTTTAGGGTTCGGTGATGAAGAAACTAGTGGCAATCCCACTATGTTAGATCCAATTCTTGATAATTCGACACCAACGTTCACTCCTTTCGAAGGTGGTGGTTTTACGTTGGAAGAATTCGATGTTCCACGTACTTGTGACGAAGACCTCGACAACGATGAGGACTTCTCGATTATCAAGGATTTTCTTAACGATTTCCCATTTCCTCCACCCGAGGAGGTTATGAGTATCGAGCCCAAACCTTCACTTGAGGAACCACCTATCCTTGAGTTGAAAGATTTACCTCCTCACCTCGAGTATGTCTATTTTGAGGAGGACGACAAGTTGCCAGTTATTATTGCGAAGGATCTTTCGAATGATGAAAAAACCGCACTTGTCGATGTTCTTAAGGATCACAAAGGGGCGATTGCGTGGAAGTTATCTGACATTAAGGGAATCGATCCCAAGTTTTGTACACACAAAATCTTAATGGAGGAGGATTTCAAGCCAACAATCCAAAGTCAAAGGAGGGTGAACCCCAAAATTCACGACGTTATCAAAAAGGAGGTCCTTAAACTCCTTGACGCGGGAATGATTTACCCTATTTCCGATAGCCCTTGGGTGAGTCCTATTCATTGTGTCCCTAAAAAGGGAGGGATGACCATTGTGCCAAACGATGCCAACGAGTTGATTCCCACTAGACTCGTGACCGGATGGAGAGTGTGCATTGACTATCGAAAGTTAAATGAAGCCACTCGAAAAGACCATTTTCCCTTGCCCTTCATGGACCAAATGTTGGAGCGTCTTGCGGGAAACGATTTCTATTGCTTTTTAGATGGTTTTTCCGGTTACTTCCAAATTCCCATCGATCCTCGTGATCAAGAAAAAACTACGTTTACGTGTCCATATGGAACGTTTGCCTATTGTAGAATGCCATTCGGACTTTGTAATGCACCGGGAACTTTTCAACGATGCATGATGGCTATTTTTCATGATATGATCGAGAAGACGATGGAAGTCTTCATGGATGACTTTTCCGTGTTTGGTGATTCTTTCACTTCGTGTTTGTCGAACCTAGAGAGAATGTTGAAACGTTGTGAGGAAACCAACCTTGTGCTCAATTGGGAAAAGTGTCATTTTATGGTTAGGAGTGGAATCGTCTTAGGGCACAAGGTCTCGAAAGCGGGGATTGAGGTAGATCAAGCTAAGGTAGACGTCATCGCCAAATTACCTCATCCCAAAACCGTCAAGGGAGTTAGGAGTTTCCTAGGCCACGCGGGCTTTTATCGACGATTCATCAAGGATTTTTCAAAGATTTCTCGACCCATTACACATCTTCTTGAAAAAGAGGCACGTTTTGTCTTTGACGAAGATTGTGTACGAGCCTTTGAGATCCTTAAGAGGAAACTTACCGAAGCTCCCATTCTTGTTGCTCCCAATTGGAACCTCCCCTTTGAGCTAATGTGTGATGCTAGTGATTACGCTATTGGGGCCGTTTTGGGGCAACGTCATGATAAGCACTTCTTGCCTATTCACTATGCTAGCAAGACGATGACCGAGGCTCAACTTAAATACACTACAACGGAAAAGGAATTCCTTGCCGTGGTGTATGCATTTGAGAAATTCCGTCCTTATCTCGTCTTGACGAAATGCATAGTGTATACGGACCATTCGGCTATTAAATATCTTATGGCAAAGCAAGATGCTAAGCCGAGATTACTTCGTTGGATTCTCCTCCTTCAAGAATTTGATCACAAAATCGTTGACAAAAAAGGAGCCGAGAATCTAGCGGCCGATCATCTCTCTCGTTTGGAAGATCCTCACCAAAGTGTTTACGAGCCCAAGGAAATCACCGAAACATTTCCGCTCGAGACACTTGGTGTAGTGAATTCTAAGCATGATTCTTCCACCCCATGGTTTACGGATTTTGCAAATTACCATGCGGGTAACTTCATCATTAAGGGTATGACGACTCAACAAAAACGAAAATTCTTTCGTGACGTCAAGTTCTACTTTTGGAATGACCCTTACTTGTTTCGAACTTGTGCGGATCAAATCATCCGACGTTGTGTATTTGCCAACGACAAGGAAAAGCCTCACAAAAAGATGAAATGCCACAAAATATCATTCAAGTATGTGAGATCTTTGACGTTTGGGGCATAGACTTTATGGGGCCGGTCCCATCATCTCGTGGTAATAAGTACATTCTCGTTGCGGTTGACTACCTTTCTAAGTGGGTGGAGGCCAAGGCCTTGCCCACCAATGATGCTCGTGTGGTAGTCAAGTTTTTGAAGCAATTATTTTCTCGGTTTGGAACCCCTCGTGCTATCATAAGCGATCGTGGAACCCATTTTGTAATGACCAATTTGAAAGGGTTCTAAAGAAATATAGGGTTACACATCGGCTTTCTACGGCTTATCACCCACAAACGAGTGGGCAAGTCGAGGTTTCAAACCGAGCTTTGAAGAGGATCTTGGAGAGATCCGTTGGGGAAAACCGACAATCTTGGTCGGATAAGTTGGACGATGCCTTATGGGCCTTAAGGACCGCTCATAAGACACCCATTGGGTGCACTCCCTATAAGCTTGTGTATGGAAAAAATTGTCATTTGCCTATCGAGTTAGAACACAAAGCTTATTGCGCCCTAAAGCATTGTAATGATGATATGGAGACCGCGAGGAAACACCGGAAAATGCAATTAAATGAATTGGATGAATTGAGGGATATTGCTTATGAAAATTCATTGATTTATAAAGAGAAAACTAAAAAGTTGCATGATTCTAAAATTAAAAACCGGGTTTTTAACATTGGGGATCAAGTTTTGCTTTTTAATTCAAGATTGAAAATCTTTTCCGATAAGTTGAAATCCCGTTGGTCCAGTCCATTCACCGTGACTCAAGTATTTCCGTATGGGACCATCGAGCTAGCTCAAGATGATGGTCCTAACTTCAAGGTGAATGGACATAGGTTGAAGCACTACTTTGGCGGGGAAGTTCCATCCTTGAACTACCTCGACCAAGTCACCTTCCCCAATGATAATTAGTATTGAGGGGATCGAGTCGAGCTCATGACTCGGTAATCAAAAACGAGGTGCCTCGTGGGGGAGTCCCATGCTTATCCTATGTACATATTATCGCTTTCTAATGTAGCTTATGTGTGGGGATTTGTGCCCTTCCAACCTTTGTTCCGTGGTTGTTTGTGATATGTGGTTTTTAGATCATGATCTTCACGATTGGAGCCTCTCGTGTTCGTTTTATGGGAGCACTCGATCGTTTGCTTTGGAGACATTTCTCAATATCCATGATATATCCTTTGATGTTCTAACCTTAGGTTTTTAGCACACTTCATAAACGGCTATTGATTTAATGGTTACACCCTTTCCATGCTAGATTAGGCATTCGACTACGTCTCTAGTATGGGGGTGTTTGCACCCCTAGACTCGAAACATTGAGGACAATGTTTAACTTTAATATGGGGGGTGAATAGATACTTGCCTTGCCAAACCTTCACGCTTTCCAAAGTTTATCGTTTTGTTTATCATTTTGTTGCAAAATAAGGCTAAAAATAGCCAAATTTTAAAATTTTTCTCATGTTTATAAGTGTTTGAAGACACGAATGTAGGTTTTCCAATGGCGAGAATAAGAGTAATTTTTGAATCGACCGTGCATGTTGAGCACTTAGCTTTGATTCCTTAACTACACATTAGGCTAAGTCCTTTAAATGAGGACGAGAAATGATAGAGTTAATTATAAGTTACTATGCTAAACGTAGAATACTCGTATTCTTTCAAAAACTCATGTGTTCTCGTTGTTTGCTTATTCTCCCTTCGCATGTAAACATTTTTTGCTTAATAAATATTGACTTAGCGGTTTAGTTAGGATTGTTGGGTTTCTAGTCTTTTCTAGTAGCTTCCGTGTAATTAAATTGGGAAGACATTAAGGTATCGCCAGCGTCACGGTTTTGAAGTATTGGCACCCCAATAATCGAAAGCTTCACCTAATAATAAGATTTCAAGTGCTCACCTAAATTTAGCAAACAATTTGAAGCCCCACAAGGCCTAAAATCTATGCAAAAATTGAAAGTGAATCAAGCCTTAATCTTCGAAGCTTTAAAGATCCAAAATTCGCTTTAGCGTGAGGATATACGTCTTTGGCTAATAAAATCACCGATGAGGCGGATAATAAAAGGCAAGGCAAGACCGAAGTCATAATAAAAGCTTCATGGCGAAGTTGAATAAAAGATGGAGGTAAACCAAAGATAATAAGGCCCTTCCGTTAGGGGGCGTATAAAAGTCTTGGTAATAAGTCTCATGTTCAAAACCGTTATAAAACCGTGTTTATCGATTCTTCTTGTCAACTTAATTTTTTAACATCGTTGTCTATTAGGAGGGGTTATTGATTTGATGGTCTTAGTTACACCGTTAGGACTCTATTTTTAGACCTAAATCTCTATTATCGCATAAGTCAACAATGTATACTCGTGAAACATTCAAGACAAAATAAAATATAAGAGATACAATTTAGGAATAATAGGAGGATAAGTACGTGATTAGGGCATATGAGTAGTGTTAGCATTACTAACTTATAATGACAATGATCTCGTTACACGCTTAGCATGGAATTAGAGTGAAAATCGAGGACGATGAAATTATTTCTAACGAAGCATTCACGTGTTCTTATTCTATGAACCTAAACGTCCCATTTTGCGATGAAAATCATACATTATGTCTAAAACGCAAGTAGTAGTAATGGTGTAGTGTAGCTAGTTTATCGTTCTAATAAAGTGAATAAAAATGAATTGGAGATGCTACGATACTTTATTCTAGCATTGCGTGAGGGCACGGCAATGGTTTAGTATGGGGGAGTGATGAGACTGCTTTTATACATAGTCTCATCGTCCAAATTGGGCTTAAAATGCATTAAATATCATCAAAATACCCAAATATATGCTTGTGTTTGTTGCTTGTGTATTTTAGGTACGGATATTGAGAAAATGACAAAAGATCACAAGAATCATTCAAAAACGAACACGGGAAACGAAGCCGCACGATGAACCAAGCCCTAATGAAGAAATTTCAAAAATCAACCCTTGAAGATTTGAAGAATCATGAAGATTGGTTCTCCAAGTTTGAAGAATTGACACTTTATACCCTTGTATCTTCATAATTACAAGTTTGGTCCCTAAAGTTTGTCAAAATTACAAAAAGGACCCTTAACTTTGAAGAATTGGCAAATTTAGTCCCTCAACAAAACTAAATTGTCAATAATGGTCCTTCAAGAAGTCAACAAACAAGTCAAGGCCTTGAAGTATGAAGACATGTCCAAATCAGTCCTTGGAATATGAAGAAATTGCATTTTAAGTCCTTAAAACAAGTTTCAAAACTTGTTGTGCCAAAAATGACAAACTGTCCAAAGTTGTCATGTGTTAATTTGGCGTTGATAGCCATTTATAACAAAGTGAACAAAGTTTGAATTGTAAGGGGGCAAACCTGCCAGACAGCCTAACTCCTCACACCCAACCAGTTACTGCCACCTCACCCACTCACACCCTTCCACCAATCAAATTCACCCTTTCTTCCATGTCACCTTTCCACTCACCTTAACTGAATACTTAATTCAGTTTAACCTTCCCTCCAAACACTTAATTTAAAAAACCATTAAACCCAAAACGGATTAAAACCCCCTTAATCCACCCTTAAACCCTAACTTTTCCTAGGAAGAACATCACTTAAAACAAGGGGTTTTTGGTTGATTATTTCCAGATCCATGATTAACCCTCCCTTAAACCCAAAACCACCCTTAAACTCCCATCACCATCACCTCACATGTCCCTCCAACCCTCCCCTGCCCCACTATTCACTCCCAAACAAAAATGGACAGCAAGATCAACAACTCATAGCATTTTCTTGCTCCCAAAGGCTAAATGGACGTCCTAGATCACTCCAAAGCAGCTGGCATCTCACAAAATGCCAAGATCATCACATGTCTTTGTTTTGACTGAAAAATTCAAAATCATCCAAGGGCAAGATTGGAAGTTCACTTGTTAGGGTTTCTAGTTTCCATTCAGTTCTAGAATCTCATTGTAGCCTCTATATAAAGGCATTGTAGGACGTAGCATAGTTCTTGTTCTTGATTTTTTCTCCTTTTTCACAAACCTTGTAAAGCCAGTTTATGAATTAATATAAATGGTTTAAGTGTTGTTGATGAGAAATATTGAGTTCCCTTTATATTTCAGTTGATTTAAATTATAATTGTTTGAGTTTGGTTTGATTCTCAGCAAAAAGTTTTCAAGTTTTAGAGTTTCTGTTTGTTTTTCAAAGATTTCTTATACCTTAAATTTTCATACAAACCTGTAAAAATGGTGATTAATTGTGTTGGATTGATGGTATTTGAGCTTGTGTATGTCCATAACACCATGGCTTGTTCTGGTGTAGTGGGTACCCAAGTTTAAAATACCCATTGGTTTGGCCTTTCTCCTTTTTTTAAGTTTATCATAATCTGATCTACAAGCTCAAGCTTTCTTCTAGTTTAATCTATAAGCTAGGAGCAAGTTTTAAGCTTTTACAAAGTCTCCCTTGTTCTCTCTTAGAAGGTTCAAACAAGGAACATTTTTATCCATTTTTGTTAAAGAAAAACTCCATCAGCCCATCAACAAAGTTCTGCATAGGCCCCAGCCTATATGGAGGTGGTTTTTCAACCACTAAGGGTCCTGGATGTAGGACCCTTTAGGTAGTCTCTTGTTTTCCATTTCAAATTTTAGCTTTCTGAAAAATTATATGCTTTATGTGATTTTGCATGTTAAGATGTTAAGTGTTAGTTTAAGTGCTTAATTTGCTCATATTAGGGTTGTATGCACGCTAGAAGTGATTTGAATCAGTTTGGTTAAGTCTTGATAAGATTTGCTTTGTTAATTTTACATGTTCATAGTTAAAGGGGTGTTTGGATCTGCATATTCATCTGATTTTCTTTGGAAGTTTGTGAGTTAAATTGTCTTTGAATCACTCATTAGGGTAGGAAAGGGTATATGTTAGTTGTTATTTGCAGTTTGGTAAGGTTTTAGAGCATTTTCATGTGAAAATTGTTGAAAACTTAGCAAAATTCAATCACTGCCATTTCTTTGCTTATTTTGTGAAGTTGGTGCATCAAGTCTTAACAATCTGCTAGAAGTAAGGTTGTTCTAGGTTTATGCATTATTTATTTGCTAGTTGTTTGACTTGTATGCATGATTTGAGCTGTTGAAACTCATTTGTGTGCATTGTGTATCAGCAAGTATTCATCAGAAACATTTAGTATATCAGTAACTTGATTTGATATTTTGTGCTTGATTCTTGTGTGTACTTGCTTGATTTTGAGTTTGTCTTGACTCATTGTACTCCAAAGAGTACAAGGGTGCCTTTGTTCATTCAAAAACACCACAAAAACTCACACAATCAAGTCCTCTTGATTGTATTCACAAGTGAAGAAAACTTCACTTGTGTTCATCAGAAAGTTCAACAAACCTGGGCACGTTTTGGTTTCAATCTAGCTTACTTCTTGGTTAAATTGAATTGTGTTTGAGTTTTTGTGTTTAATTTAGTTACTGGATTGTGTTTTAAAAGTAAAAAAAAAAAAGTTTTGCAAAAAGGCACACCCGGCCTGGACTCGAACACGCGACCTTGCGTTCCAAGCAGTAGGGTGCTTACCAGTGATCTAGATGGCCTTTTTACGTTTTCCTTTCCTTTCAATGCTTATTTAAGGTGTTTTTGGTTTTGTGCTTATTTAGCTAACAGCTTTTAAATAAGCTGTTTCCAGCTTATTTCTCTTAGCTTTTTCTTGTTTAAGATTTTTCCTAGGATTGTATTAGGGTTGTTGATTTTTCTGAGCAAAAATTAGATTTTTCCCATTATTATTTTATTTATTAGGATTATTTTAAGTTTAATTTTTAGAAAGTCATTTAAAAATAGTAAAAAGTAATTTAAAAATTTGGAAAAATAATTTTTAGGTTTTTAATCATACTTTTGAGGTTTACAGCTTATTAGGTTTTCAATGCTTATTTTTAATTTTATAGGGATTTAGGGTTTTTAAGCAAATTTAAAATTTAATATAAAATTATTAAATAGGTTTCAGAAAATTTGGTTTGCATTTTTGTTTTAGTTACATTATTTAGGATTTTTGGTAATTTTTTAGAATTATTTGGGGAACTTTGAATTTTTTTGATTATTTTAATATTATTTTATTATTAAAAATTGAAGTTTTATTTTTTCTAGTTTTTTTCATTTTTCCTAGGTTAAGGACACTTAATTAGGAGTTTTGTCACTTTCCAAATATTTTTTAGACTTTTCAATTAATTTATAGAATTAATTAAAGATTTAATAGATTTTAATAGTTTTTAAGTGTTTAAAAATAGTTTAATTTGGTTTTAAAATTTTTAAAAATAGTTTTTAGCTTAATTAGGATATTTTTGAGGTTTACAAACTATAAAATCTTGTTTAGGGCTTTTTAATAATTAAAAGTGATTTTTAGGGCTTTAATTAGCATTAAAAAGTCATTATTTAATTAATTAAAAGGTTTTAGCAAGTTTGGATTTTTTGTAAACTCTTAGAATATTATTGTGGATTTTTAGTAATTTTTAGGAATTTTTAGGTTAAAATTTTATTTTTGGCACTATTTACGGTTTTACGTTTTCGCCTTTTTCGTCGTAGTTTAATCCGTTTTCATAACCGTATTTCTCTTCTAATCCCATTTCTTTCTAAATCAATATAATCACAAACATTAACCAACTCTTAACACAACGCACTTGCCTCCTCGAGAACGAACTCACTTCATTGGGTCATAACTTGTGGTTTTCCTAAATCACTCGTTAACACTTACCCTAATTTACCTTGTTTTCCTAAACAAGTGTAATTTTACAACCATCAGAAGTCGATGAACTCAAGTCTAATAGAAGAAGAAAATTAAAAGACAAGTTCAATTTATATCGACAAATCCCGAGACGACGTCGGGAAAGGCAAAGAATTTAAATCGAGACGAGACAAAAAAAAAGAAGGAAGCAACACATGCACTCCCCACCTCCTATATATACCCTTCTAATGTGTCATTAGGAGGGTGTTAGTTAATTGTTAGCTAGTTCATTTTCCTTCTGTAGAGGTTGAAACTTACATGAGGAATAATTGTTAGCTAGTTCACTCCCCACCTCCCACCCAACCCACCACATTTAATCAAGAGGTTGAAACTTACATGAGGACTAATGACGCACTCGTGCAGAATCTTATGCGACAAATCATCAACTTGAAAGGAGATATGGCGAAACAAGGGAATGATCTTCGAGCCGATATGTGAAACTCTTTGAGTAGTTAAAGGAATGACTTAAGGGATATGATGGCTAGTTTCTTCCAAAGTAATCAAGCCTCTGGTTCGGGTTCTCTTCCGAGTAACACCATTGCTAATCCAAGAGGAGAGATGAAAGCAATCACCACTCGAAGTGGAAAAGGTTCAAAGGAACCCGAGTTTCCTACACCTACACTGGTGATTGTGACCAAGGATAACGAGCCTACTTCTCCAATTCCTCCACCTTATATTTCACCAATTCCTCCACCTTCTACTTCCACCCCTCCACCACCCAAAGATGTGAGTGAGAATTCTATTCCAAAGCCTTCATCTCAACCCAATATACCTTATCCCTCAAGGTTGAGGAAAGAGAAGTTGAAGAACAAGGATGATATTCAGGTTTCTAACTTTCTTAAAATGTTTAAACAACTGAATTTCAATATCTCCTTTGCCGAGGCTCTCTCTCACATGCCGAAATATGCTAAAATGTTTAAAGATCTCCTTAGTGACAAAGAAAAGCTTCTTGATATCGCCCAGACCCAACTTAATGAGAATTGCTCTATAGTGCTCTTAAGGAAATTACCAACCAAACTTGGTGATCCGGGTCGCTTTCTCATTCCTTGCAACTTCCCCAGGGTAGAAAATTGTATGGTCCTAGCTGATCTAGGTGCTAGTATAAACTTAATGTCGTTAAGTGTTTGGAAACAATTATCTCTACCCGAGCTAGTCCCCACACGAATGACATTGGAATTAGCTAACCATACGGTTGCTTATCCAGTGGGGATAGCCGAAGATGTCTTCGTCGGTGTCGACAAATTCACCATTCTGGCGGATTTTGTTGTCGTTGTCTACGAGATGGACCCCCGTGTTCCATTAATCGTTGGACGTCCATTCTTAAGGACCGGTCGCACTCTAATTGATGTAGCCGTGGGCGAATTAATCATGAGAGCTGGTGACGATATAATCGTCTTCAACATGGGTAAACTTTCTAAGCAACCTTCTGAAAACGAGAGCGTTAATTTCATTGACGTTCTTGATGAGGCTTGTGAAGAACATTTCAAAGACGCTTGTAAAAGTTGTTCTTCTTCTCTACCCATTGTTGAGACCGTTGCCTCTATTGCTCCCTCACTAACTCCATTTAGAGACAGGGACTTCTTTTGGAAAGAATTTGAAGCAACTTTAGGGGATGTGGACTTAAAATATGACGATTCTCCCACCGATTGGGATGAATACATTCATACCATTGAGAAACTTCTCAATGAGGACCATATTTCTCCACCATCTCCTAAGGAAATCTCTATCGATGATCCGAATTTGACTATGCCTTCCATCGACAATCCTCCGGATTTAGAGCTTAAGGATCTACCGTCTCATCTCGAATATGTGTTCCTTGAAGACAATAAGAAGTTACCCGTCATCATCGCAAAAGATTTGCAAGACAAAAAATCTCGACTTATCGACGTGCTGAAGAATCATAAGAAAGCGATTGCTTGTAAAATCTCCGATATTCGTGGAATTAATCCTCACTTTTGCACACATAAAATTCTCACGGAGGACGACTTTAAGCCCACTATTTAAAACCAAAGAAGGGTGAATCCCAAGATCCAAGACGTTATCAATAAAGAGGTTATCAAACTTCTGGATGCGGGAATGATCTACCCTATCTCGGATTCACCATGGGTTAGTCTAGTCCATTGTGTGCCTAAGAAAGGCGGAATCACCGTTGTGCCCAATGAAAACAACGAGTTGATTCCTACTCGTCTCGTTACAGGGTGGAGAGTTTGTATAGACTATCGCAAACTCAATGATGCTACGAGAAAGGATCATTTTCCCCTTCCTTTTATGGACCAAATGCTCGAACGTCTAGCGGGTAATGACTATTATTGCTTCTTAGACGGTTTCTCCGGGTATTTTCAAATTCCCATAGATCCCAATGACCAAGAGAAAACCACATTCACTTGTCCTTATGGAACATTTGCTTACAAACGAATGACTTTCGGCTTATGCAATGCTCATGGGACTTTCCAAAGGTGTATGATGGCTATCTTCCATGACATGGTTGAAAAAACTATGGAAGTCTTCATGGATGATTTCTCGGTCTATGGTGACTCCTTCTCTTCTTGCCTTGCCAATTTGGAACGCATGCTTAAGCGGTGTGAATACACTCACCTTGTTCTAAATTGGGAAAAATGTCATTTCATGGTAAAAGAAGGCATTGTGCTTGGACATAAAATCTCAAAAGTCGGTCTTGAAGTCGACCGTGCTAAATTCGATGCTATTGCTAAATTGCCTCCACCTTCAACCGTGAAGGGTGTGAGAAGTTTCCTTGGTCATGCGGGCTTCTATTGTCGATTCATTCAAGATTTTTCTAAGATCGCTCGCCCGATGACCCACCTCTTGGAAAAAGATACTCCCTTTCTCTTTTCTAAATAGTGTATTGAATCCTTCAATCTTCTTAAGGACATGCTAACTAAGGCACCGGTCTTGGTTACCCCTAATTGGGAGCTACCTTTTGAATTGATGTACGATGCTAGCGACTTTTCCATTGGAGCGGTTTCGGGCCAAAGAGTGAACAAACACTTCCAACCAATCCATTATGCTAGCAAGACAATGACGGGGGCTCAATTGCATTATACCACTACCGAAAAAGAGCTTTTAGCTGTTGTGTATGCTTTTGAGAAGTTCCACCCCTATCTTGTCCTTTCCACCACCATTGTCTATACCGACCATTCCGCGTTGAAGTACTTGTTAACAAAGCAAGATTCTAAGCCAAGACTTCTCCGTTGGGTTTTGCTCCTTCAAGAATTTAAAATCGAAATTCGTGACAAGAAGGGAGCCGAAAACCTAGCCGCGGATCATCTAAATAGACTTGAGGATCCTTATCAAGGGGATCATCTGAATCAAGAGATCAATGACTCTTTTCCCCTTGAGGCCTTAATGTCTAATTCCAATCTTGATGACACCCCGTGGTTTGTGGACATTGCAAACTACTTAGCGGGTGGTATTCTCATCGAAGGGTTAACATCCCAACAAAAGAAGAAGTTCTTTAAAGATGTTAAGACTTACTTTTGGGATGACCCTTATCTCTTCAAACAATGTGCTGATCTGATTATTCGTCAGTGTGTTGATGGACCCGCAGCTTTAGACATTCTCGAAGCTTGCCATAAAGAAGCCACCGGTGGTCACTTTGGTCCTAACTATACCGCGAAGAAAGTGTCGACTCTGGATTCAATTGGCCCACCATTTATCTGACGCTCACGAAATGGTTAAAAATTGTGATGCTTGCCAACGCCAAGGCAAGATCACACATAAAGATGAGATGCCTCAAAATTTCATCCAAGAATGTGAAATCTTTGACGTATGGGGTATCGACATTATGGGGCCATTTCCATCATCCAAAGGGAACAAGTACATCCTCGTAGTCGTTGACTACGTATCCAAATGGGTTGAAGCGAAGGCTCTCCCTACGAACGATGTGAGGGTGGTTGTAAACTTTTTAAAGCAGCTTTTTGCTCGATTAATGGTTCCTCGTGCTATCATCAGTGACCGCGGGACTCGTTTTTGCAATGATCAATTTGCTCGAGTCATGGCTAGGTACGGTGTAAATCACCGTCTTTCCACCGCTTATCATCCCTAAACAAATGGTGAAGCCGATATTTCTAACCGTGGATTGAAGAGAATATTAGATCGAACTGTGGGAGAGCATCTTGCCTCATTGGCCGATAAGTTAGATGATGCTTTGTGGGCTTTCCGTACCACATATAAGACGCCGATAGGTTTCACTCCATATCGTCTTATGTACGGGAAGGCATGCCACCTCCCTATTGAGCTGGAACATAAGGCGTAATGGGCCTTGAAGTGGGCCAATTTTGACATCAACAAAGCCGGTGATCTTCGGAAGATTCAACTCAACGAGCTAAATGAACTAAGGAATGAAGCTTAAGAGAATTCATTGATCTACAAGGAGAAAAACAAGATCATCCATGATTCAAGGATTAAGAACCGAGAGTTTCACGTTGGTGATCATGTTTTACTCTTTAACTCTTGGTTGAAGATCTTATCGGGCAAGCTGATGAGCCGTTGGTCTGTTCCATTCACCGTCGCCAAAGTCTTCCCTTATGGCACCATTGAGCTTTCTCAGCTAAATGGGCCTAATTTTAAAGTAAATGGCCAACGTGTGAAGTTGTACCCTGGTGAGGACATCTCTCATGAGATGATTCCATCCCTCACCACATTTCCCTTGAATTAGTCCTGGGTCGAGTCAGGCTCGTGACTCGGTTAACAAAAACAAGCGCTTCTCGGGAGGCACCCCGTTGATCTATCCTTTACTGTTTTCATAATAAGTGTAGGGGGAGCCCCGTATGTGTTTGTTGTCTTGTTTCTTATAATGTGCAGGGATTAAAGCTTGAAAGAGAACTTTTGATGACATTTGACGAACCGTGATCCCGTGTACCCGTCTTCCTGGTTCTATCCTAAACTATCGTGATTCAATATTTCATATCTTATATGTTCACACTGAAATCACCATAGTCGTCCTTTCCTTAGCAAGATTTAAACAAAGTGCACAATTTCCTAAGTGTAGGGGAGTTTACTTCCCTATGCTTAAACATTGAGGACAATGTTTATATCAAGTGTAGGGGGGACTTCTATCGAAGTAAGTGGGATTTTCCATGAATTTGTCCTCATTTTAACCGGAAAATTTGATTTTTTGACATTTTTCAAAATTTTTAATCTATTTTGGCCTAGTAGTATAGTAGTATTTTCCTTTGTTACCGTTATTTACTTTCTTTGCTAATATAAAATTTTGAATAAAGTGGTTTTAATTTTTCAACGTTGTGAATCTTTTGACTCAACCCGAGTTTACTTATCTAAGTTTACTCTAGATAGTATCCTTAACGTGTTTAAGTCAAGTTTTGCTAGGCTTTTATATAGGGAACTTTAAAACGCGAAAGTCTTAACTCTCACGGGTTAAGAACAAGAACTTTTCGCAAGTTCCTATAATTGATCCTAGAAAGTCGTTTATCAAGGGATCTTTAAAATGCGAATTCTAAACTTGAAAGAGTCTAAGAATTTGCAAGATCCTATAGATGACTTGAAAACCCAAAACTTTGATTTAATTGTCTAAGCATCCACGAGTCTCATTCCTTGAGATTTTAAATTATGGAGAACGAGAGATGATAGAGTCAATTATAAGTTTGGTATTCTTTCGTGAATTTATGTGAGTTGATTATAAGCTTTTTCTCCCATCGCTTGCTAATAAATTTATTTGTAATAAATAAGGTTGTACGATTTGAAAAATTACTTAGCTTCTAGCACAAGATCGTTTAAAAGTTGCTCGGTATTAATTACAGTTCATAGCCAAGGCATAACTTATTGAAGTGGGATGCGAAGATTGGCAAGTCCGAAAAGTCCCTAACAAGGCATGAGGGCAACATTTTGTTGCTAAAGATACCAAGTGATGTGAAGAATCATTTATCAAAAATCAATA
The DNA here is from genome assembly GCA_025667525.1 of Glebionis coronaria. Taxonomy (NCBI): domain Eukaryota; kingdom Viridiplantae; phylum Streptophyta; class Magnoliopsida; order Asterales; family Asteraceae; genus Glebionis; species Glebionis coronaria. Next base: position 317,099,839 of record CM046875.1, on the reverse strand, counting down.
TGAAGGATCGAGACACGTGACGAAAAGCAAATACTCCCCAAAAGATCATAGATAAATCTATCCAAAAAGACCCTAGCAAGATATGAGGATAAATAGATCCAAGTCCTAAAAGGAGGCGGATCGTTGTATATCAAAGTCCAAAATAAAGATTGGATAAAAATGAAGAAGTCGTGGTCCAAAATTGAAGAATATCTCAAAAACTTCAAGTGAAGAAATTCCTATTATGAAGAGAAGACCATAATTTCAAGAACGTCTCTCAAGATACAAAGTATGAAGTCGCTGCCAAATATCGGTCCGAGAAAGGTCTCAAATCGTGAAGCGATTTATGCCAAGATATGAACTTTATGAGATCCCGAGAAGCAGTTTTAAAAGATTTTGTCCTTAAGCTAACTATTGATTAAATCGTCCCACTTTATTTTCAGCCTAAATAACTATCGAAATAAGTCAAACAATGCATCCTCGTGATCATTCAAGACAAAATTAAAATATAAGAGATACACTTAGGAATAAGGTAGTCTAAGTGAATAATTGGGCCACATGAGTTCGTGTTAGTTTGCTAACTTATAATTACAATGATCTCGTTTATAAGCTTGGTGTGGGGAACGTGAAACTTGAGGATGATAAACATTCATGACAACCTAAACCCTAATGTATGTCTTTGATTTCTTTACTTGTTTTGTATATATTTCTATCTTTTTAATTTCCTTAAAGTTTAGTATTTAATAAAAACCAAGGTGGGTTATTTATGATGAGAAATGTAAACTGTGCTTTAAAATTAATGCATTGCATGAGGGCATTGCAATGGTCAACTGTAGGGGATTTAATAAGTGTGAAAACACTTATCCTTTTACCACTTATTTCCAATAATTACAAGACCAAAAAGTGTATTTTATGTGGTAAAAGTCGGAATTATGCGTGGTTTGTGTTTTTATTGTGTTTTAGGATAAAAATATGAAAAAGGAAGAAAACATAGGCTATCACGGGCTTTTATCAAAGAATACGAGAAAAGACGAATTCAAAAGATCGAGAGTGTAAAAAGAACGGAAGTCCAAGGCCTATTCTGAAGATTTATCATAGAAAAAGTCTAAAGACGGAAGTTTAATGAAGTCAAAGAACTCGAGTCTAATAGAAGAAGAAAAATATCAGAAAAGTTCAATTTATATCGACAAATCCCGAGACGACATCGAGAAAGACAAAGAATTTAAATCGAGTCGAGACAAAAAGAAAGAAGGAAGCAACACATGCACTCCCCACCTCCTATATATACCCTCCTAATGTGTCATTAGGAGGGTGTTAGTTAATTGTTAGCTAGTTCATTTTCCTTTTGTAGTTTTTATTTTTAGAGAGAGAAAGTGTTTAACTTTCTCTCACTAGAATTTCATCTTTTCTTTCTTTCATGTTTATGCTTTAATTCACTCTTGTATTTTGAAATCATTAATCTACAAGTTCAAGTTAAGTTTTTCATCTTCAGTCTCTTTCTACCTTTCTTGATTTTTACTTATATTTGATCCGAAATCATCTTTGATTTTGTTTAATCTTGATATTTGATTGATTAAAAAGTTTGTCTTTTGGTTTCTATCTAAGTTTTATACGGATTAAGCTTTGAGCTTACCATCATTATTGGCTTACTTTGTATTTAGCTTATTAACGTTTAAGTTTTATAAAAAGTTTCGTCTTTTTAAAGTTCATCTTATAAAGTTTGCTTATTTGGGTTTTGATAAGTTTTCATTTGTAGCTTATTTTTGGTTTTCCTTAATATTGATTTTGTTAAGTTTTTTATAAGTGCTTATTGGAAGTGCTTATTGGATGTTACTTATTGTATTCCATCCGAATACCTTTTGTTTTTCCATCACAAAAGCTTAGGGTTTACATATTGCAACAGTCATTCCGATTCAGCTTTGTGATCGCAATAACCCTTAGGGTTTTACTTTACGATCGTTTATTCAGATAGTATTCCGATCACTTATTCCGATCGTTGGTTGCGATTGCTCCTAGCATGGTACATTGCGATCGGGTACAAGGCTTATTGCGACGAAACACTGACAAAATTTCAACAGCCATATTCCGCCAGACATTACATTCCGATAGCTTTACATTCCGATAGCTTTAATCTTCATTATTCGGATACTTTGGTTGTTATTCCGATAGATAGTCATTCCGATACCGTGCATTATTCCGATGCTTTTCTTCATTATTCCGACAGAATTCATTTGTTACATTCCGATGGGATTCCGATCAAGGACATTCCGATGGGGTTAAGTTTTTAGTTTTATAAAGTCTTAAGTTTTAAATTCACCATTAAGTTTTTAAGTTTTTAATCATTTATTTTTAACTCGTAATTTTTAGTTTAATTTTTAAAGCTTTTATTTTTACTCAATGACATTTTCATATTTGCTTTTAGTTTAAAATAGATAATCAAACCATTTTATTTTCCACCAAGAAAAACTGAGTCACACTTTCTACTGGTAATCAATTCGAAAATACCGGACGATTACTTTTTACATACAAAATCTCTTGTATTAGTATCTTCGCCAAGATAGGCCACCTTGTTATGATCGGGTTTGTACTGGAGTGTTGCCACTGTTGATGATGGATGAAGTGGAAGATGATTGATTGAAGAGGGTGAAGGGTAGGAGTGTATGTGTGTATGTTTGATTGTGATAATTGAGTCAAATGAGTAATTTGACTATAAATAATGGTCACAAAACTGTTCATTGACCCCTAATTATGGGGGTTTCCCTTTCAAAATTTAGTCATTAATGCTTGAGTAACTACTTTCCCCTTAAACCATTATTTGCAAATCCCAGTTACCAAAGATACACAAAAAAGATGTACACCAGAAGTAACTTGCGTTGACTGAAAGTCAAAACGCGTAAAGGTCAACATTAGGAGCACCAAGTGGTCAACGAAAGTCAACGAAGTGAACAGTGAACCAAAATTGATACTTGAAGCCAACCAAAAGTGAAGTATAAGGGTTTGTACCTACTAGGATCAGAAGACTACCACTGTTGTTGGAAGCTACCATATGTAAGACTGTACAAGGAAATATGTACAATAAGCCTCCCCTTAGGCTTAGCCTCCACTCAATCCTAGGCCTCAAGGATTGACCATACCAATGTGAACCACCAAGTGGTTGAATCTTGGACCATCAAAGGCTTTAGTCAATAAATCAGCAACATTATCATCTGTATGAACTTTAAGAACTTGTATCAGCTTCTTCTCATTGGCATCCCTTATAAAATGGTGCCTAATCTCAATATGCTTGGTTCGTTGATGAAAGACAGGATTCTTCACTATGCAGATAGTGCTTTGATTGTCGATGAAAATTTTGGTGTTCATGAAGTTGAACCCATAATCCACCATCTGATATTGTATACACAAGACATGTCCACAACAACTAGCAGTAGCTACGTATTCAGCTTCTGTTGAAGAGGTAGCTACTATTGTCAGTGTCTTACATTGCCATGAGATAAGTCTTCGACCCAAAAACTGACAACCACCATTAGTAGACTTCCTATCATTATTAGCACCTGCATAGTCTGTAACACCCCCAAATTTACACAATTCAATACAGCGGAAGACTCCTTGGTGTTACGGGATAGCACATTACTCACATCATAGACAACTCTTAAAAATCGTGTCGTTTAATAACAAAAGCATTTCCATTCATGAATGTCAAATTTACATAGGTCCCAAGTCATAGTCATTTCATACAATTTTACAAAAGATTTGAATGGAAATTGTTATTTAAGTGGGGGCCATGAATTCTTGTTGTCTTCCCGAGAATTACCTTCAAGTACCTGAGATAAAACATGTTAAAAGAAAAGGTCAACGATAACGCCGAGTGAATTCATAGAGTTTAATAAAACCATTAATATATCATCGATATATAATTATTATCGAAAATCATTTTGTACAAATATTTGTAATAGGCCATAAAATAGCCAAAGTTATTCTATACAAATCCTTATCAAAAATCATAATATAGGTTGTTGCCATCAAAACCATTATACGAACGAATGTCGTAAAAAGATCATACAATACGTTTCACAACGTTGTATAAAGTTAAATAAAAACCGTTATATGGATATAGTTATGTAAAACCAAAACATGAACATAAAATCAATAATAAGACCCCGTATTGCTAGTCAGACAATTCATAGTAATTCAGTGCGTATAGCAATATTTCGTTATTTGGATTATTATAAGCCGTATGACATTGTTACATTATTACAACAAACAACGGGTAGCTAACCCGAAACTCAATTCGCCCATCTAAATTAGCGTGTCGTCACAAAAATCACGCTATGGAAATCTTCTCATACATAAATTCGCTTACTAATCAATGTGGCACGACGGGGATCAACCGTCAAAGCGCGAACTGGGGTGATAGTCCCCAAATAGTACTATTATATGCATAAGCGTCTACCAAATCCCGGTATTTCACAATTCATGCTAATGGGACTTTTAGTGACATAACCTAACTTTAATAATCCATTTCATTTCACACATCGGGTCATATAATCATTCATCGGGTCGTACAATCATTCGGGTCCAAATCAATAAACAAATAATCGGGACAAATGGTGTCCTAATTTATCAAAACTAACATGTTATCTCCCTCGCGGGTTTATAAAACATTTCATAAAAACATTTAAAAGAGTGCGAGGCTATGAACTCACGTTGATGTGGGAAAGCGGGTTATCGGCAATTCGGATGTACGGTACGTGCTTCAATCATGGAAACCTAGACAAATAATACTCGTCATAGACTCTTGTCCAATGGCTTTATAAAAATAACAATTATGTATACATATGATGATTTTATATATATGATGATGATCAAGTGGGTTTATACATTCTTATTTACTCATTTTAGTGTTATGTATTGGTAACTTTTATACTAGTTTACTAGTTTTACTCATTTACATGTTTTAGGCCCAATAAGCCTATTAAAAGCCCAATACTTTTCATTAGCCCAATTATACTTTTAATATCCGTATTTTACTTTATATTTTGGGCCCAAATGGTTTAAGCCCAATAAGTAAATTTTTAGGTGTTTTAACAACTAGTCGGGTTTATAGTCCAATAAGGCTAACTTATCCCGTTAATGTCTATATGTTATTTAGTTCGGGTTTTATAGGTTTTTACTTGTATTAAGTACTTATATATCAATATATGACTTTTAAAAAGTTTACATTAGACGGGTCCGATCGTCTATGTTTTAATTGACGAAAAACGTTAGTTTTACGGTTCTAGCCGAAAAGACGTAAAAATCATGTTTATAGTTTTTATAACTTATAAAACTTAACAAACTACCATTTTTATATAATGTCCATTTATTTATCCTTATACATATTTATATAAATGAAATATATAAGTTAGTGGGTTTTAATTTCACATTTTATACTATATTATTTTGAATGCTTATATAATACTATTAAACTTTAATTTCACAAAATCTGATTTTAGTTTCACTTTCACCATTTTTATCATATCTTGAGTTATATAAGGAGATAGAAGCTCATTTTTAGATGACATAAACTTCATATTATTTGCTAAAAATAAGTTAGTTATAGCTACTGCTCAATCCATGTCTAAGTATCCTTAACAGTCCCTACAAAACAGACTATTCAGATTGGTATACTAATTTTGTTTTGATCATATCTCACTCATTTTGATGATTCCATTACATGGCCAACTCTCACATGTGTATGACATCTAATACTTACTGTAAATTTATTCCACCATGCCATTTTATCAGTTTATCATTTGGTTAGTTACTGTTTTTATACAGCCAACTTTATAAGCAAGAATTTAACTTTTTAACCTATGGTTTTCCATCTTTTTAACCATGTTTATCGAATCTATCAACACCAGATCCCCACATAATATTTTTAATCATCATTCATCATCATATACATATACATAATTAAAGAAATTTCAAGATTACATAATCAAAATAACAAGAGGATAGGAAGAACAATCTTTATACCACCAAGATTAAGTAGTTTATGATCAAGGCTTGGATTTTTGATGGCAAAACTTGTGATAGATCAACACCAATCTTCAAGACCACCAATACTTGTAAACTTCTTGTAGAAATCAGCCCTATGACACCAACAAATCTTCTCCTTGGATGTTAAAATCACCACCAATCAATAGAGCTTGAAAAGAGCTTCATCATATGTGTGAATAACATATGATTTCATGGTTAAATTTGATCAAATGAGGGTGTTTAGGGGTGGTGGACGAATTTTCGAGAGAGGGAGGAGAGTTGTGTGAGATTTGCATTTAAGATAATGAGTTAATTGTTTTGTCTCATCCCCATTTATTTACGGGTACTCCTCGGTTCTAGTTTCCTCGATTTATGTGCCCTCGGGTCGTTTTATGAAAAACGTTTTTATAAATTATGAATCAACGGCACAAAACGAATCTAATAAAAATTGTCTCATCAAAAACGGAGTTCAAAAACGTAAATATGTAATCCTAAGGTTTTCGGTTTAGTCGTAAAGGACGTTAAATTATTCACGTAAGTCCTAATTTCTTCTCGTAAATTTGTGAGTTTATGAACCAACACAAATTTAAAATTCCAAAATAATATTCACGGATAAATTTATCTCCTGAAATGTCAGAATGTCACCAAAGACGGTGTATGTAAACGTAAGCACGTAACGTAGAATCCTCCGGTTTAGACGTAGTCGATGCTAGTTCAAGACGTAAACCCAAATTTCTTCCCATAAATGAGTGAGTTCATAATATAACATTAAAATAACGTTTTTAAATAATATTTGAGAATAAAATATCAACCATAAATTGACGGATTGTCACAGAATTTACCCCTAAACAGGATCTTTGTCCTCGAAGATCAGTTTATCTTACTACTCGCTTATTATAGATTTAAAGCCATGTGGGTATTTCCTCCACATTCGGTCTTTTTTCCTCAAGTGTAATCCATTACAATACGCGAGTTTCATCCAATATAACTACGGGAATACGATCAGGCTTAATGTTGACTTACTTTCTCTATCCATGATGTTCACGGGTTTTTGATGAATGCAACTTTTCACCGATCTAAACTTCATTAAGGAATAGTCAGATTTTCACTTGATAGACATTTTATCAAGTTAGGTATACGAATTATAATTCACGCAGCCGTTGAAGTCCTAGGGTAGATCCAGCTTATATGCCTTTCAAACCAACTTTTACATCATCTCTATGGTCCCATACTACGGGGACTTATTTCCCATGATCTTTTAGTACAGCAATTCACTTTTCAAGGTGAAAACGTTTGGCATAACTTCGCTACCCATTCTGCACTTCAAGATATACATTTCATATTCACATAACCTCCTGCCCAATACCGGCAGTCAATAATCAGATCCTAATTTCAACAATCATCTCAGGTTTCACGCGTCGGGTATTTTGTAAGGTTAGGTTGCCATCATAGGAAACCTTAATCCTAAAAGACATGTCCAACCCACAATGGGTGTATGTCGGGTGTCTTCATCCCAACTCCTGCTTACAGATGCTCTCATATTTAGATCCTAACAAGATTCGGTCTCGATCCTAATACGATAATTATCAACGATAATCTCTCCAAAGTAAAGAGATTATACAATTCATTACCCAAGGTCAATCATTCAAGCATAAAACAACACTTTTAGTGTCTTGTATGGTTACTTTACCTCGTCCCTTCGATTTGGGGTGGTAACAGTACTCTCATCAAGGTTCGTTCCTAATGACTTCTGATCAAATCTTTAGAAATTCGATGCGAAGCGAGGATCTTGATAGAGATGATCGATACAGGAACACCATGTTTACACAATTCCTTTAAATACAAAAGAGTCAATTTCTTCATCGAGAATCTATCATTAACGGAAATGATATTAGTAGATTTGTTCAGTCTGTCGACGATGACCCAAATCGAATCAAATTCAGATGATGACCTTTGCAATAGTTAGATGTTTACTAATGTATGAGGCGATGTTTGCCTTCATAATTTTCCGTCAGTATAACTTCTTCAGATAAAGATACTTTAGATCAGGATTGACGTAAATAGAATACTTAAACTTATAGGATTCCAACATAACTAAATCTCAAAATCTCCATATTTAGGCAACCACAAGTGGCCTTTAAAAACATTTAACGCTATCGGCTTCTTGATTCTAATGGTTCACATTAGCCGCGAACCCCTTTTTATTATCAATATTATCCCTTTTTACAAACATTGTTTATTTTTATATTGTTTGGCAATTTATTTTGCACAGTCATTATTAAGAAACACATCCTAATTGATTCTTTATCCTTTCTATATAATGTGTCAGTATCTATATTCACCTTTCCTGGTGAAATAACTATCATAACCAAAATTCACTTAGAATTTCTTTCTTCATATTTTCTAAGTTTTAGTTTCGTCTCCATTATCTTTTTTATCCGTTTTGCTCAATCCGACGTTTTAAAGCGTAGATAGTTATTACAAGTAATTAAATGATAAATATTAAATTTTATACAATGTAAGCATAAAAATTTAAATTTCTTAGCTCGACAAATTATATAGAAATATTCAAAATAAATTTGAATTTAGTTCACACGATTTTTGGTTGATTTGTTGAAAATAATTAATAAGATTTGTAAATGCTCGAAAAATCTTTGGTTATACTTTGGTCAAAATTATCTTAGTTGAAAAGCAAAAATTGTCGTTTCAAATTTCAAGTCATAAGTTATATAGTTTCCTCAATTCTTCTTAAGTTGTCTAGAAATATACACAAACATTTACCCCTAAACAGGTGTTTAGTTAAATATTCTGGGTATAAGGGAATAATCCCTTAAAAATTCCTTTGACAAAACATTTGTCAAAACATATTTGCACTTTATTTTTGGTAAAACCCAAAGTCTCAAATGGCTCAAATTTTTGAAAAGTCAATATAGATCCCATTATCTTATTAATCACACGGTCAAATCATATAAAGGATTAAGCCGTTAATCACATGTTAATTATTTAGGGTACATGTAACACCCCCAAATTTATACAACTCAATACAGCGGAAGACTCGTTGGTGTTACGGGATAGCACATTACTCACATCATAGACAACGCATAAAAATCGTGTCGTTTTTTAATAAAGCATTTCCATTCACAAATATCAAAGTTACATAGGTCCCAAGTCATTATATTTAATACAGGTTTTACAAAGAATTTGAATGGAAATAAGTATTTAGGTGCGGGCCATGAATTCTTGTTGTCTTCCCGAGAATTACCTTCAAGTACCTGAGATAAAACATGTTAAAAGAAAAGTACAGCGATAACGTCGAGTGAATTCATAGAGTTTAATAAAATCCATCAATATAACATCGGTATAAAATTATTACCGAAAATCATTTTGTATAAATCATTGTAATAGGCCATAAAATAGCAAAAATCATTTTATACAAATCTTTATCAAATCATAATATAGGCATTTGCCTTAAAAATCGTTATACGAATCATTGTCGCTAAAAACACCATACAATACGTTTTGCAACGTTGTATAGATTAAATAAAAACCGTTATATGAATATGGTTATATAAAACCAAAACACGAACATAATATCAATAGTATGACCCTGTATTGCTAGTCAGGCTATACATCGTAATTCGGTGCGTCTAGTAGTATTTCGTTAATTTGGATTATTATAAGCCGCATGAAATTGTTACCTTACTAAACCAACAACGGGTAGCTAACCCGATACTCAATTTGCCCATCTAAAGTAGCGTGTCGTCACTAAGGTCACGCTATAGAAATCTTCTCATACATAAATTCGCTTACCAATCAATGTGGCACGACGGCGATCAACCGTCAAGGCGCGAACTGGGGTGATCGTCCCCAAATAGTACTATTAAATGCATAAGCGTCTACCAAATTCCGGTAGTTCACAATTTATGCTAATGGGAATTTTAGTGACATAACCTAACTTTAATAATCCATTTTATTTCATATATCGGGTCCTTTAATCATTTATCAGGTCATACAATCGGGTCACACAATCATTCGGGTCCAAATCAATAAACAAACAATCGGGACAAATGGTGTCCTATGTAATAAAAGCTAACATGTTATCTCCCTCGCGGGTTTATAAAACATTTATAAAAACATTTAAAAGAGTGTGAGGCTATGAACTCACGTTGATGTGGGAAGGCGGGTTATCGGCAATTCGGACGTACGGTACGTGCTTCAATCACGGAAACCTAGACAAATAATACTCGTCTTAGACTCATGTCCAATGACTTTATAAAAATAACAATTATGTATACATGTGATGATTATGTATATATGATGATCAAGTGGGTTTACATATTCCCTTTTACTCATTTTAGTGTTTACGTATTGGTATCTTCTTACTAGTTTACTAGTTTTACCTATTTACGCGTTTTAAGTCCAATAAACTTATTTTAAGTTCTTTAACTTGTATTAATCCATGTTATACTTATATTATCAGTATCTACACTTTACAAGTTGGGCCTAAATGGGTTAAGCCCAATAAATAAGTTTATAAGTGTTTTAGTCCACTTTGTTGTATTATTAGTCCAATAACGTTAACTTAGCCCGTTAATGTCCGTATGTTATATAGTTCGGGTTTTATCGGTTTTTAGTTGTATTAGATACTTATATATCAGTATATGACTTTTAAAAACTTTACATTAGACGGTTTTGATCTTCTAAGTTTTAATTGGCGAAAAACGTTAATTTTACGGTAATAGCCAAAAAAGTCGTAAAAATCAAGTTTATAGTTTTTATTACTTATAAGTATTATTCCACTACCATTTTTATAATTTATACACTTATTTAACCTTTTACATATTTATATAAATAAAATCCATAAGTTAGTGGGTTTTTATTTTACATTTTATACAATATAATTTTGAGTGCTATATAATAATAATAAACATTAATTCTCAAAATCTGATTTTTATTTTTATATTCACCAAAACTGCCATATCTAGAGTTCTATATGGATATAGAAGCTCAAATTTTTATCACATAAACTACATGATATGTGCTCCATTTAACTCTCCTATAGCTACTGTTGAATCACCTTCTAAGTATTTTCTGAAAATCGTCCAAAACAATGAACTCAGATTTGTACTTTAAACTTGTTTTGATCATATCTCACTCATTACAATGATTCCATTGCATGGCCAACTCTCACATGTGTACAAGACCCATAGCTTACTGTATATCAATCTATTCAAGTCATTTTACCATTTTACCATATGATTCTTTACTGTTTTATACAGCCATCTAAATTAAGCAAGATTTTAACCTTGTTTCTTATAGTTTTTCATCCTTTTAAGCATGTTTATCATCACCAAATCCCCACACAATATTTTTATCATCATATAAATATACAATAGGAAATAAAATACATGATTACATAATAAAAATAACAAGAGGATGAGGAGGAAAATCTTTATACCACCATGATGATGTAGGTTGATCAAAACATGATTTTGATGGAGAAACTTGTGATGCACCAAGACCATCTTTAAGACAACCAATCTTCATGAACTCCTTGTGGAAAATCAGCCCCAAGACTCCATGGAAACTCCTCATTGGATGTTATAATCACCACCAATCAATAGGGTTTTCAAAAGGGCTTCAACATGTGCAAGAATAACATAGGATTTCATGGTTGATTTTTGATCAATGGTGGTGGTTCATGGTGAAAGTGGACGGCAACAAGGGAGAGTAGAGAGGAAATTGTGTGGTTTGCATGAGTGGTAAATGAATACGTGGTTTTAGTTTGGTGGTTTTGATGTGTTGGTGTGAAGTGTAGCTTAACATGGAAGCTAAGCTTACATGTGTAAGCTTAACTTAGTAAAACTTGGACACCTAAGGGTGTTGGTAGCTTAGTTAGGCCGGTTTGAGTGGGGGTGGGACAAGTGTCCCACTTGTATCATCCCTATTTATTTACGGGTACTCCTCGATTCCAGTTTCCTCGATTTGCGTGCCCTCGGGTCGTTTTACGAAAAACGTTTTTATAAATTATGAATCAACGTCATAAAACGAATCCAATAAAAATTGTCTCATAAAAAACGGAGTTCAAAAACGTAAATACGTAATCCTAGGGTTTCTGGTTTAGTGGTAAAGGACGTTAAATTAAAATCGTAAGTCCTAATCTCTTCTCGTAAATTTGTGAGTTTATGAACCAACACAAATTTAAAATCTCAAAATAATATTCACGGACAAATTTATTTTCTAAAATGTCGGACTGTCACCAAAGACGGTGTATGTAAGCGTAAGCACGTATCGTAGAATCCTCCGGTTTAGACGTAGTCGATGCTACTTCAAGACGTAAATCCAAATTTCTTCCCAAAAATAAGTGAGTTCATATTATAACATTAAAATAATGTTTTTAAATAATATCTGAGAATAAAATATTAATCATAAATTGACGGATTGTCACAGCATTTACCCCTAAACAGGATCTTTGTCCTCAAAGATCATCTTACTACTCGCTTCTTATAGAGTTTAAGCCATGTGGGTATTTACTCCACATTCGGTCTTTTCTCACAAGTGTAATTCATTACAATACGTGAGTTTCATCAAACATAACTACAGGAATAAGATCAGGCTAAATGTTGACTTACTTTCTCTATCCATGATGTTCACGAGTTTTTGATGAATACAACTTTTCGCCGATCTAAACTTTATCAAGAAGAATTCAGATTTTCACTTGATAGACATTTTATCAAGTTCGATATATGATACCTAATTCACGCAGCTCTTGAAGTCCTAGGGTAGATCCAGCTTATATGCCTTTCAATTCCAACTTTTACATCATCTCAATGGTCCCATACAACGGGGACTTATATCCCATGATTTGTCAGATCATTAATTCATTTCTCCAAGGCTAAAATTTTGGCATAACTTCGCTACCCATCTGGCACTTCAAGATCAACATTTCATATTCACATAACCTCTTGCCCACTATCGATAGTCAACAATCAAATCCTAATTTCAACAATCATTTTAGGTCTCGCAGGTCGGATATTTTGTAAGGTTAGGTTCGCCATCATAGGAAATCTTAAACCTAAAAGACATGTCCAACTCACAATGGGTGTATGTCGGGTGTCTTCATCTCAACTCCTGCTTACAGATGCTCTAACAATTAGATCATGACAAGATTCGATCTCGATCCTAATGCGATAATTATCAATAACAATCTCTCTAAAGGAAAACGATTATACGGTTTATTACCAAAGGTCAATCATTCAAACATAAAACAAGACTTCTAGTGTTTTGTATTGTTACTTTACCTCGTCCCTTCGATTTGGGGTGGTAAACAGTACTCTCATCAAGGTTCGTTCCCAACGACTTCTGAGCAAATCTCTAGAAATTCGATGCGAAGCGAGGATCTTGATAAAGATGTTTGATACAGGCACACTATGTTTACATAACTCTTTTGCATTTATCATTATCGGGAATGATATTAGCAGATTTGGTCAGTCTGTCGATGATGACCCAAATCGAATCAAATTCAGATGATGACCTTTGCAATAGCTAGACGTTTACCAATGTATGAGGCGATGTCTGCCTTCATAATTGCCATCAGTACAACTTCTTCAGACAAAGATACTTTTAGTCATAAATGACATAAATAGAATACTTATACTTACAAATTCCAACATACTATATCTCACAATCTCCATATTTAGACAATCATAAGTGGTCTTTAAAATATTTAACGCTATCGGCTTCTCAATTCTAATGGTTCACATTAGCCGCGAACCCCTTTTTACAAACATCGTTTATTTATTTATTTTTTTATATTCTTCGGCAATTTATTTTGCATCTTCATTATTAAGAAATACATCCTAATTGGTTCTTTATCCTTTCTATATAATGTGTCGGTATCTATATTCACCTCTCATGATGATATAATTATCATGTCCACAATTCACTCAGATATTCTTTCTATATTATGCGTCAGTAATTACGTTCACCTTTCTTCATATTTTCTAAGTTTCAGTTTCGTCTCATCTATCATTTTTATCAGTTTTTCTCAATCCGGCGTTTAGAGCGTCGATAATTATTACATGTAAATTAACAATAATTATTTCATTTTTATGAAACGTAAACGTAAAAAGAATTTTAAATTTCTTAGTTCGGCCAATTATATAAAATGTTCAAAATAAATTTGAATTTAATTAACAATATTTTTGTTGATTTATTGAAAATAATTAATAAGATTTGTAAATGTTCGAAAAATCTTTGGCTATACTTCGGTCAAAATTTTCTTAGTTGAAAAGAAAAAATTATCGTTTCAGATGTCAAGTCATGGTTTAAATGGTTTCCTCAATCCCTCTTGGGTTATCTTGAGGTATACACAAACATTTACCCCTAAACAAGATTTTAGTTAAATGATTTATGTATAAGGGAATAATCCCTTAAAAATCATTTGTTAAAACATTTGTCAAAACATATTTCCATTTTCTTTTTAGTAATACTCAAAGTCTTAAAAGGGCTCTTAATTTTTAAAGAGTCAATATATTTCATTATCTATTATTCACACGGTCAATTAATATAAAGGATTTAGTCTTTAATCACATGTTAAATATTTAAGATACAAGTTTTAATTGTTTGGCCAATTCAGGTCAATTTATAAATAATTACTAACTCCTTCTTATACCTATAAGCAAACAAATGGTCCTAAATGATCACAAGCATGATTTTATCAAATTACAGCCTACACACGTGATTCACCAAATTTATGAATGCTACATGTGTATAAGTCAATCCAAACGACATCACGTGAAACTCATAATGTTCATTACAAGTACCGGATGTGGTGATTGGAATGGATAATCTTTTTCGCATATGCGATGTTGATGATAACCATGCCGAGGATCAAATCTTTAAAACATACGCTAGAACCTTGTAAATGATCGAACAAATCTTCCATTTCAAGTTATGGAGATCGTTTTCGATTGTCAATTTACTCAGTTCACAGCAATCTACAAATATAAGGAAAGATAACACCATAGCTCTTCATGATGACGAGCTCGGTAGAATAAAATCTTTCTCCGACAACTCTGTCAGTTGTACGGTAATTCTTTTAATTCAGATGGTGCTGTCGTACAGTGCACACGCCACAGGTGCAGCACCGAGAATATAATCAAATACCAAATTCTACTTGCTTTAATGGCAAAAGTCTAGGTAATTCACCAGAAAATATCTCCTAAAGTTTTAGATAACGAAAACATCTTTTAATAAATTCATATTAGGTTCTTTCTAGATTACAATATCTATGACTAATTCACAACCATTCACGTTATAATTTCAAGTCTAAATGCAGGATATGGTCATTCATCAAGAATTATTTAGATCACTTTTGATAATCAACATCTTATCATTTAGGGGAATTCAATTCGAGTTCCCGTCAATTAAGACAATGTCGTCATGTCATAATCAATCAATCCATTCTACTGGCACTATCAACTTTCCAGTTTTATTGCCGTCGATAAGATGTGAACTTCTCAAAAGACTAATAATAACTCATAATCCTTCACAAGTTCAAGGATATCTGGAGACATAACTATCATCTAAAGAGTAAGGTCAACGCATAGTTTACGCGAGAGAATTTCAAATCAGATACAGACGAAAACATTTAACGAATATGAATATATCCCATTTTTTCATAATTTGAGTACGCATTCGAAAGCTCCTCGGATCGTTACCCAGGTCATTTAAATGAAATCAAATCAAAAGAAATGATAGGAACGTCGATACATCCAGTCGGGTATCAACACTCAGTAATAAGATACTTTTCCTAAGAATCTCACTACGGGAGAATAGGACAAGAAAGAGTTGTCAATTGTCAAATAAGACAATTTCCACAGATGAGTAAATTCAACTCAGAAGAATAGATGCTACAGGTACATATGTAGGTGTCCCTAACACTATGTCCCTATTTTTCACTTCTTGCAGATCTCATAAAATTTAATCTTTCACAATCTTCAAAGAAAATGTAGTGTTTATTCATTAATTTTATGGTGACTACTAATCAGCCTTGCATGGTCCATTCCAAATTGTACGTAGGCGCGCAACTATATACAATTTCAAGATTAACGATGCAATACTCAGTTCGTCAAAATTTTATCATCATGTTTATAATAAAAACATTTTCATGCTTAATTCTTAAATAAGAATCAAGAATAAATTTACAAAGATTTTCTTTGTTATGAAAACAATTAAGTTTTCCAAGGTGTTTCATAAACAACTTCATTTCGATAACGGTCACTTATAAATCTCACTTTGAATAATCCTTATAGTGATGAAAATTAAATTTTCTCAAAGGATATCGTTTTAACTTTATAAAAACAATGTGTGATCTGCAAAAGAGTGATGAAGAGTTGTTCACCAAGAACTAACTACAATATGATAGGAAATGAGCTTAGCCAAATAATCATGAGGTTCATGACCTTGATGGAGCTCAAAAAGAATAATTCACAATGTAACTCAATTCGAGATGAGTACTTGTTCAATGGTTGCATCACTAATGCGAACATTAGGATGAAGCAATAAGATATAGATAACATCGATACATGTAGGATTTAGCAATCAAAGGTAGTCTTTTCATTAATCACAAACAAGTCAAAATTGTACCGTAACACATTACGTGTCACTATGTCATACAATTCTCAGAACTCATCCTACCAACTGATATCTCAGTTAAGTTAGGGATTTTTAAAAGATACCATAATGAATACTAACCTACAAGAGTCAGTAGGTGTTCCATATGTCCAGGAAGATCCATTGGTCCCAATTCAGAAGAAGATTTCTTCAATTTATTTCTTGGACTCTGGGCATCCTCTTTAGTGGACAATGGTCTAGGAACAACCCTTAACACAAATCAACAATCAATTAAAACCTTATAATTCAATCACAGGACTTAACGACTTCCTCTTAACAATCTCATATTCCATACAAGTTAAATTTTACTTTATTCAAGTTTCAACCAATTTTATACTCAATTCGATATTCTACCTCATTTTCCAATTCTTTCAACCTTATTCTTAGACCTTAATAGGGCAATAAAAGTTCAATATGATCAACACTTAATTTCCAATCCTATAGCTCTTTCATCAATAATTATCAAATGAGTCACTAGCATGAAATGACTTGATCATTCAATTAGACTTCTCGGAAAGGTACTAGTGGCATGAGGCATTTGGGTAATAGTTCTAATGACAGCCTCAAGTGCAACATTCACCCTTTCGATTTCAATTTAGGAATTGGGTGACAACGAATCAGATGACACCTTTCCAGGTGGTAACGTTTTGTCAAACTCCACTCTATAAGGAAAGATCGTCATGACATCGATATCAGATTTAATCTCGCCAATTCTTCTTCAATATCATAATCAACTACTATCAACATTCCTACGAATATCAACCATTTGTTGGGATCATAAATATCCACAACTTGGTTTAGATCTAGGATAGCTAGAATTCCTACGAGAATAGCTTCGATTAATTTACTAGGGGATTTAGGGTTTCTTGTGACAATCTACGTCGTATAAATACCTCGTATAAATATCAAAATAATCATCAAACAATCATGTAATCAAATTACATCATATATATATATATATATAATCCAAGTTATATATATTAAAATAACACTTCTCAGTCTGGCCTTGTCGGTAACTCGGGAATTCTTCAGCACCGTTATAGTCAAAAGACTTTTAGACATTTTTAGAAAAATGTTTATAGTTAAAAGATTTTGAAATGTTTTATTCAAAACCTTGGTTTTAAAAATCTTTCGTTCTCTATAACGAGAGCTCTGGTACCAAACTGTAACACCCCCAAATTTATATAACTCAATACAGCGGAAGACTCGTTGGTGTTACGGGATAGCACATTACTCACATCATAGACAACGCATAAAAATCGCGTCGTTTATTAATAAAGCATTTCCATTCACAAATATCAAAGTTACATAGGTCCCAAGTCATTATATTTAATACAGGTTTTACAAAGCATTTGAATGGAAATAAGTATTTAGGTGCGGGCCATGAATTCTTGTTGTCTTCCCTAGAATTACCTTCAAGTACCTGAGATAAAACATGTTAAAAGAAAAGGTCAGCGATAACGCCGAGTGAATTCATAGAGTTTAATAAAATCCATCAATATAACATCGGTATAAAATTATTACCGAAAATAATTTTGTACAAATCATTGTAATAGGCCATAAAATAGCCAAAATCATTTTATACAAATCTTTATCAAATCATGATATAGGCATTTGCCTTAAAAACCGTTATACGAATCATTGTCGCTAAAAACACCATACAATACGTTTTGCAACGTTGTATAGATTAAATAAAAACCGTTATATGAATATGGTTATATAAAACCAAAACACGAACATAATATCAATAGTATGACCCTGTATTGCTAGTCAGGCAATACATCGTAATTCGGTGCGTCTAGTAGTATTTCGTTAATTTGGATTATTATAAGACGCATGACATTGTTACCTTACTAAACCAACAACGGGTAGCTAACCCGATACTCAATTTGCCCATCTAAAGTAGCGTGTCGTCACAAAGGTCACGCTATGGAAATCTTCTCATACATAAATTCGCTTACCAATCAATGTGGCACGACGGGGATCAACCGTCAAGGCGCGAACTGGGGTGATCGTCCCCAAATAGTACTATTAAATGCATAAGCGTCTACCAAATCCCGGTAGTTCACAATTCATGCTAATGGGACTTCTAGTTACATAACCTAACTTTAATAATCCATTTTATTTCATCTATCGGGTCCTTTAATCATTTATCGGGTCATACAATCGGGTCACACAATCATTCGGGTCCAAATCAATAAACAAACAATCGGGACAAATGGTGTCCTATTTTATAAAAGCTAACATGTTATCTTCCTCGCGGGTTTATAAAACATTTATAAAAACATTTAAAAGAGTACGAGGCTATGAACTCACGTTGATGTGGGAAGGCGGGTTATCGGCAATTCGGACGTACGGTACATGCTTCAATCACGGAAACCTAGACAAATAATACTCGTCTTAGACTCATGTCCAATGACTTTATAAAAATAACAATTATGTATACATGTGATGATTATGTATATATGATGATCAAGTGGGTTTACATATTCCCTTTTACTCATTTTAGTGTTTACGTATTGGTATCTTCTTACTAGTTTACTAGTTTTACCTATTTACGCGTTTTAAGTCCAATAAACTTATTATAAGTTCTTTAACTTGTATTAATCCATGTTATAATTATATTATCAGTATCTACACTTTAAAAGTTGGGCCTAAATGGGTTAAACCCAATAAATAAGTTTATAAGTGTTTTAGTCCACTTTGTTGTATTATTAGTCCAATAACGTTAACATAGCCCGTTAATGTCCGTATGTTATATAGTTTGGGTTTTATCGGTTTTTACTTGTATTAGATACTTATATACCAGTATATGACTTTTAAAAACTTTACATTAGACGGGTTTGATCGTCTAAGTTTTAATTGGCGAAAAACGTTAATTTTACGGTAATAGCCGAAAAAGTCGTAAAAATCAAGTTTATAGTTTTTATTACTTATAAGTATTATTCCACTACCGTTTTTATAATTTATACACTTATTTAACCTTTTACATATTTATATAAATAAAATCCATAAGTTAGTGGGTTTTTATTTTACATTTTATACAATATAATTTTGAGTGCTTATATAATAATAATAAACATTAATTCTCAAAATCTGATTTTTATTTTCATATTCACCAAAACTGCCATATCTAGAGTTCTATATGGATATAGAAGCTCAAATTTTTATCTCATAAACTACATGATATGTTCTCCATTTAACTCTACTATAGCTACTGTTGAATCATCTTCTAAGTATTTTCTAAAAATTGTCCAAAACAGTGAACTAAGATTTGTACTTTAAACTTGTTTTGATCATATCTCACTCATTACAATGATTCAATTGCATGACCAACTCTCACATGTGTACAAGACACATAGCTTACTGTATATCAATTTATTCAAGTCATTTTACCACTTTACCATATGATTCTTTACTGTTTTATACAGCCATCTAAATTAAGCAAGATTTTAACCTTGTTTCTTATAGTTTTTCATCCTTTTAAGCATGTTTATCAACACCAAATCCCCACACAATATTTTTATCATCATATAATCATCATATACATATAAAATAGGAAATAAAATACATGATTACATAATAAAAATAACAAGAGGATGAGGAGGACAATCTTTATACCACAATGATGATGTAGGTTGATCAAAACATGGATTTTGATGGAGAAACTTGTGATGCACCAAGACCATCTTCAAGACCATCAATCTTCATGAACTGCTTGTGGAAAATCAGCCCCAAGACTCCATGGAAACTCCTCCTTGTATGTTATAATCACCACCAATCAATAGGGTTTCAAAAGGGCTTCAACATGTGCAAGAATAACATAGGATTTCATGGTTGATTTTTGATCAATGGTGGTGGTTCATGGTGAAAGTGAACGACAACAAGGGAGAGTAGAGAGGAAATTGTGTTGTTTGCATGAGTGGTAAATGAATAAGTGGTTTTAGTTTGGTAGTTTTGATGTGTTTGTGTGAAGTGTAGCTTAACATGGAAGCTAAGCTTACATGTGTAAGCTTAACTAGTAAAACTTGGACACCTAAGGGTGTTGGCAGCTTAGTTAGGCCGGTTTGAATGGGGGTGGCACAAGTGTCCCACTTGTCTCATCCCCATTTATTTACGGGTACTCCTCGATTCCAATTTCCTCGATTTGCGTGCCCTCGGGTCATTTTACGAAAAACGTTTTTATAAATTATGAATCAACGTCACAAAACGAATCCAATAAAAATTGTCTCATCAAAAACGGAGTTCAAAAACGTAAATACGTATTCCTAGGGTTTCCGGTTTAATCGTAAAGGACGTTAAATTAAAATCGTAAGTCCTAATCTCTTCTCGTAAATTTGTGAGTTTATGAACCAACACAAATTTAAAATCTCAAATAATATTCACGGACAAATTTATTTTCTAAAATGTCGGACTGTCACCAAAGACGGTGTATGTAAGCGTAAGCACGTAACGTAGAATCCTCCGGTTTAGACGTAGTCGATGCTACTTCAAGACATAAATCCAAATTTCTTCCAAAAAATAAGTGATTTCATATTATAACATCAAAATAATGTTTTTAAATAATATCTGAGAATAAAATATTAATCATAAATTGACGGATTGTCACAGTACACGTTTTCATTACTCGTCCAATTCAGGCAGTCTATAAATAATTATTAACTCCTTCTTATTCTTATAAACAAACAAATAGTTCTTAATGATCACAAACATGAATTTATCAAATTACAGCCTACAAACGTGATTCACCAAATTTATGGACGCTACATGTGTATTAGTCAATCCAAACGACGTCACGTGAAACTCATAATGTTCATTACAAGTTCTGGATGTAGTGATTGGAATAGATAATCTTTTTCACGGACACGAAGTTGATGATAACCATGCCGAGGATCAAATCTTTAGAACATACGCTAGAACCTTGTAAATGATCGAACAAATCTATCATCTTGGGTAGTGGATATAAATTTTTATCATCAATTTACCTAGTTCACGGTAATTCAACAAATATAAGGTATGATAACATCATAGCTCTTCATGATGACGAGCTTGGTAGAATAAAAGCTTTCTCTGACAACTCTCTCAGTTGTACGGTAACACTTTTGATTCAAATGGTGCTGAAGTACAGTACACAAGCCACATGTGCAGCACCAGGAACATAATCAATACCAATTTCAACTTGCCTTAATGGCAAAAGTGTAGGTAATTCACCAACAAATACCTCCTAAAGTTCTAGATAATAGAAACATCTTTTAATAAATTTACTTTAAGTTCTTTCTAGATTATAATATCTATGACTAATTCATAACCATTTACGGTATAATTTCAAGTCTAAATGCAGGATATGGTCATCCATCAAGAATTATTTAGGTCACTTTAGATAATCAACATCTTATCTTTTAGGGGAATTCTATTCGAGTTCCCATCAATTAAGATAATGTCGTCATGTCATAATCAATCAATCCATTCTACTGGAATTATCAACTTTCCAGTTTCACTACCGTTGATACGATGTGAACTTCTCAAAAGACTAATAATAACTCATAATCCTTCACAAATTCAAGGATATATGGAGACACAACTACCATTAAAAGAGTAAGGTCAACGCATAATCTACGCGAGAGAATTTCAAATCAGATACAGATTAAAACATTAACGAATATGAATACATCCCATGTTTTCATAATTTGAGTACGCATTCGAAAGATCCTCGGATCGTTACCCAGGTCATTCAAATGAAATCTTAATCAAGAGAAATGATAGGAATGTAGATACATCCAGTCGGGTATCAACACTCGGTAATCATATACTTTTTTAAAGAATCTCACTACGAGAGAATTGGACAAGAAAGAGAATTTCAATTGTCAATTAAGACAATATCCATAGATGAGTAAATTCGGCTCAGAAGAATAAATAGTACGGGCACATATGTAGGTGTCCCTATCAATATGTCCCTATTTTTCACTTCTTGCTGATCTCATAAAATTTAATCTTTCACAATATTCAAAGAAAATTTAGTGTTTATTAATAATTTCATGGTGACTACTAATCAGCCTTGCATGGTCACTTTCAAATTGTATGTAGGCGCACAACTATATAAAATTTCAAGATTAACGATGTAATACTCAGTTCGTCAAAATTTTATCATCATGTTTATAATAAAAACACTTTCATGCTTAATTCTTAAATAAGAATCAAAAATAAATTTACAAAGATTTTCTTTGTTATGAAAACAATTAAGTTTTCCAAGGTGTTTTATAAACAACTTCATTTCGATAACAATCACTTATAAATCTTACTTTGTATAATCCTTATAGCGATGAAAATTCAATTTTTCTCAAAGGATACTGTTTTATCTTATAAAAACAATGAGTGATCTGCAAAAGAGTGATGAAAGCTTGTTCACCAAGAACTAACTACAATATGATAGGAAATGAGCTTTAGCCAAATAATCATGAGGTTCATGACCTTGCTGGCGCTCGAAAAGAATAATCCACAACGTAACTCAAATCAAGATGAGTACTTGTTCAATGGTTGCATCACTAATGCGAACATTAGGATGAAGCAATAAAGGAAAGATAACATTGATACATGTAGAATTTAGCAATCAATGGTAGTGTTTTCATTAATCACAAACAAGTCAAAATTGTACCGTAACACATTATTTGTCACTATGTCATACACTTCCAAGAACTCATCCTACCAACTGATGTCTCAGTTACGTTAGGGATTATTTTTAAAAGATACCACAATGAATACTAATCTACAAGAGTCATTAGGTGTTCCACATGTCTTGAAAGATCCATCGGTCCCAATTTCATAAGAGGATTTCTTCAATTTATTTCGTGGACACTAGCATCCTCGTCAGTGGACAATGGCCTAGGAACAACCCTTAACACAAACTAACAATCATTTAAAACCTTATAATTCAATCACTGGACTTAATGACTTCCTTTTAATAATCTCATATTCCATACGGGTTAAATTTTACTTTATTCAAGTTTTAACCAACTTATACTTAATGCGATATCCTACTTCCTTCTCCAATACTTTCAATATTTATTCTTAGACCTTAAAAGGACAATAAAAGCTTGATATGATCAACACTTAATTTCCAATCCTATAGCTCTTACAACAACAATTATCAAATGAGTCACTAGTATGAAATGACTCATATATTCAATTAGACCTCTCGGAAAGGTACTAGTGGCATGCGGCTTTTGGGTAATGGTTCCATTGACAGCCTCAAGTGCAACATTCACCCTTTCAATTTAAATTTAAGAATTGGGTGACAACGAATCAGATGACACCTTTCTAGGTGGTATCTTTTTATCAAACTCCACTCTACAAGGAAAGATCATCATGACATCGATATCAGATTTAGTCTCGCCAATTCTTCTTTAATATCTTAATCAACTAATACCAACATTTCTACGGATATCAACCATTTTGTTTGGATCATAAATATCCACAACTTGGTTTAGATCTAGAATAGCTAGAATTCCTATAGAAATAGCTTAGATTAATTTGCTAGGGGATTTAGGGTTCCTTGTGACAATCTACGTCGTATAAATACCTCGTATAAATATAGAAATAATCATCAAACAATCATGTAATCAAATTACATCATATGTATATATATAATCCAAGTTATATATATATATATATATATATATATATATATATATATATATTAAAATAACACTTCTCAGTCTCGCCTTGTCGGTAACTCGGGAATTCTTCGGCACCGTTATAGTCAAATGATTTTTAGACATTTTTAGAAAAATGTTTATAGTTAAAAGATTTTGAAATGTTTTATTCAAAACCTTGGTTTTAAAAATCCTTCGTTCTCTATAATGAGAACTCTGGTACCAAACTGTAACACTCCCAAATTTACACAATTCAATTCAGCGGAAGACTCGTTGGTGTTACGGGATAGCACATTACTCACATCATAGACAACGCTTAAAAATCGCGTCGTTTAATAATAAAGCATTTCCATTCATGAATTTCAAATTTACATAGGTCCCAAGTCATAGTCATTTCATAAAATTTTACAAAATATTTGAATGGAAATTGTTATTTAAGTGCGGACCATGAATTCTTGTTGTCTTCCCAAGAATTACCTTCAAGTACCTGAGATAAAACATGTTAAAAGAAAAGGTCAGCGATAACGTCGAGTGAATTCATAGAGTTTAATAAAACCATTAATATATCATCGGTATATAATTATTACCGAAAATCATTTTGTACAAATCTTTGTGATAGGCATAAAATAGCCAAAGCCATTATATACAAATCCTTATCAAAAATCATAATATAGGTTGTTTTCAAAACCATTATACGAACCAATGTCGTAAAAACATCATACAATACGTTTCATAACGTTGTATAAAGTTAAATAGAAACCGTTATATGGATATGGTTATGTAAAACCAAAACATGAACATAAAATCAATAATAAGACCCCGTATTGCTAGTCAGGCAATTCATTGTAATTCAGTGCGTATAGCAATATTTCATTATATGGATTATTATAAGCCGCATGACATTGTTACCTTACTACAACAAACAACGGGTAGCTAACCCGAAACTCAATTCGCCCATCTAAATTAGCGTGTCGTCACAAAATCACGCTATGGAAATCTTCTCATACATAAATTCACTTATCAATCAATGTGGCACGACGGGGATCAACCGTCAAGGCGCGAACTGTGGTGATCGTACCCAAATAGTACTATTATATGCATAAGCGTCTACGAAATCCCGGTATTCCACAATTCATGCTAATGGGACTTTTAGTGACATAACCTAACTTTAATAATCCATTTCATTTCACACATCGGGTCATATAATCAGTCATCGGGTCATACAATCATTGAGGTCCAAATCAATAAACAAACAATCGGGACAAATGGTGTCCTAATTTATCAAAACTAACATGTTATCTCCCTCGCGGGTTTATAAAAAATTTCATAAAAACATTTAAAAGAGTGCGAGGCTATGAACTCACGTTGATGTGGGAAAGCGGGTTATCGGCAGTTCGGATGTCCGGTACGTGCTTCAATCACGAAAACCTAGACAAATAATACTAGTCTTAGACTCTTGTCCAATGACTTTATAAAAATAACAATTATGTATCCATATGATGATTTTATATATATGATGATGATCAAGTGGGTTTATACATTCTCATTTACTCATTTGAGTGTTATGTATTAGTAACTTTTATACTAATTTACTAGTTTTACTCATTTACATGTTTTAGGCCCAATAAGCCTATTACAAGCCCAATACTTTTCATTAGCCCAATTATAACTTTAATATCAGTATTGTACTTTACATGTTGGGCCGAAATGGGTTAAGCCCAATAGGTAAATTTATAGGTGTTTTACCAACTAGTCGGGTTTATAGTCCAATAAGGCTAACTTAGCCCGTTAATGTCCATATGTTATTTAGTTCGGGTTTTATCGGTTTTTACTTGTACTAAGTACTTATATATCACTATATGACTTTCAGAAAGTTTACATTAGACGGGTCCGATCGTCTAAGTTTTAATTGACGAAAAACGTTAATTTTACGTTACTAGTCGAAAAGACGTAAAAATCATGTTTATAGTTTTTATAACTTATAAAACTTACCAAACAACCATTTTTATATAATGTCCCTTTATTTATCCTTATACATATTTATATAAATGAAATATATAAGTTAGTGGATTTTAATTTCACATTTTATACTATATTATTTTAAATGCTTATATAATACTATTAAACTTTAATTTCACAAAATCTGATTTTTAGTTTCACTTTCACCATTTTTATCATATCTTGAGTTCTATAAGGAGATAGAAGCTCATTTTTGGATGAAATAAAATTCATATTATGTGCTACAAATAAGTTAGTTATAGCTACTGCTCAATCCATGTCTAAGTATCCTTAACAGTCCCTACAAAACAGACTATTCAGATTGGTATACTAATTTTGTTTTGATCATATCTCACTCATTTTGATGATTCCATTGCATGGCCAACTCTCACATGTGTATGAAATCTAATACTTACTGTAAATTGGTTCCACCATGCCATTTTATCAGTTTATCATTTGGTTAGTTACTGTATTTATACAGCCAACTTTATAAGCAAGAATTTAACCTTTTTACCTATGGTTTTCCATCTTTTTAACCATGTTTATCAAATCTATCTACACCAAATCTCCACATAATATTTTTAATCATCATTCATCATCATATACATATACATAATTAAAGAAATTACAAGATTACATAATCAAAATAACAAGAGGATAGGAAGAACAATCTTTATACCACCAAGATTAAGTAGTTTATGATCAAGGCTTGGATTTTTGATGGCAAAACTTGTGATAGATCAACACCAATCTTCAAGACCACCAATACTTGTAAAATTCTTGTAGAAATCAGCCCTATGACACCAAAAAATCTTCTCCTTGTATATTAAAATCACCACCAATCAATAGAGCTTGAAAAGGGCTTCATCATATGTGTGAATAACATATGATTTCATGGTTAAGTTTGATCAAATGAGGGGGTTTAGGGGTGGTGGTGGACGAATTTTAGAGAGAGAGGGAGGAGAGTTGTGTGAGATTTGTATGTAAGATAAGAGTTAGTTGTTTTATTCTTGGTGGTTTTTAGTTTAAATGGTTTTAGAAAGCTTCTAGGACAAGTGTTATACTTGTTTATGTAAAGGTGACACCTCAAGGGTGTATGTGGCTAGTTATGGCCGGTTTTTAGTCGGGGTGGGGCAAAAGTCATTTTGTCTCATCCCCATTTATTTACGGGTACTCCTCGATTCTAGTTTCCTCGTTTTACGTGCCTTCGGGTCGTTTTACGAAAAACGTTTTTATAAATTATGAATCAACGGCACAAAACGAATCTAATAAAAATTGTCTCATTAAAACGGAGTTCAAAAACGTAAATACGTAATCCTATGGTTTCCGGTTTAGTTGTAAAGGACGTTAAATTATTCACGTAAGTCCTATTTTCTTCTCGTAAATTTGTGAGTTTATGAACCAACACAAATTTAAAATTCCAAAATAATATTCACGGATAAATTTATTTCCTGAAATGTCGGACTGTCACCAAAGACGGTGTATGTAAACATAAGCACGTAACGTAGAATCCTCCGGTTTAGACGTAGTCGATGCTACTTCAAGACGTAAACCGAAATTTCTTCCCATAAATGAGTGAGTTCATAATATAACATTAAAATAATGTTTTTAAATAATATTTGAGAATAAAATATAAACCATAAATTGACGGATTGTCACATAGTCACTATCACTATAGGCTTCAAGAACAAAAGGTGATTCCCTAGGATACCACAAGCCTAGCTTGGGTTGTACCTTGATATACTTGAAGATTTTCTTGACTGCATTCAAGTTAGATACGTGTCACACCCCACCATGGCGGAATATGAGGCGCGACGTATGGATATCATCACAACAATAGCGTGTCTATAGAGATAACTAAATGATATAAGAAATTTCATAAAATGGTGACACAAATGTCATGACAATATCTCAACAATGCAGGAGTCTAGGTAAGTAGGTAACAGTCCTACCTCTTACCCAAGACAAACAAATAACACAAACAAACAAACATATAGGTGCCAACAGTATCACTTATTAAAATGAACAATCAAATAAAACTAAGAAGGAAACGGGGATTCTCCTTCTATATGCATTCCTAAGCTTCTCCAATCCTATCCACTTATGTTCTCATGCTTAACCATAGTATCACCTGAAAGAGACACTAAAACACGTCAACATAAAGTTGGTGAGAGTCATAGGTTTAGACTCCAACGCTAAAACAGTTATAAGCTGTGAATATCAACCATCAACACAATAACATATGGACCATGTGCTACAATAATGTATTAACTACTAGCATTCAAGTTCAATTAATCAATACAATTCCAAGGCATCACGCCTTACCAACAATCACAATTTCCAAGGCATCACGCCTTACCAACAACCATAATTACCAAGGCATCACGCCTTACCAACAACCATAATTACCAAGGCATCACGCCTTACCAACAATCACAATTTACCAAGGCATCACGCCTTACCAACAATCACAATTTCCAAGGCATCACGCCTTATCATTAACCATAGGTCCCATAGGCGCCCATACACCTATGTACCTTTCCAATCCAGATCACACACAAACAAGAATCACATAGCAGTTAATCACATAAATGTACACACAAGTCCATCTCAAACCATAAAAACATTCACAGCAACAATTTATAAATAACTCAACACGGTGTCTCTTCCATCCCATCTGGAAGTCAAAATCAATAGTAAACATGGGACTATGAAACTCACCTGATTGCTTCTTCACAAGTCCTCGCACTAGCAACAAGCTAACAAACCAAAAACACGCAATCAATACATGAACCAATCACTAAGATGGCTCATCAACCTATGATGGACATCTAGCCTATTCCCACATATTTACCTCATTGATAAGATCTAATCACCCCATTACACTTCCTTAACAAGTCCTTAACTTGGTTAAGTTTAATAACTAACCCGTTCATATTTTACCCAAAACAGTCCCAGTTTTTAGGTCTCCAAACTTTAAGTCAAACGTCCACTTAAACATACCCATGGTTTCTGTAAAAGGAATATTCATACCCTCACATATGTTGGCTAACACCTCCCACTTTCACTAACCTTAAAGCTACTATTAAAGCCCCGATATACATATATCTACTTTTGTCATTCCAGATTTCCTGATTTTAAACGTACTAAAGGTTTGTTACCATTAAGGGGTCTTACCCTAAACCACAACCTTAGCCAAAGTGCAGATACTTACTACAATATATAAACCATCTCTCACGTTCGTGAGAAGATCCGAATGCAACCCTAAGTACCCCAAACAACCCAAAACTTAAAAAGAAAACAGGCTGAATTCAAAACTGTTTTGACCTCCGACTGTTGTAACCTGTTTTTGACCCACTTCCCGACCTCCAATTTAGTTCTCGTTTCTTGCATTGGAAAGCCACTTCAAATAAATTTCCAGGGGTACTTGGATCGTAAAATAAGAGTTTATAGAACTCCTGCTATGATCAAAAAAATTGACTCAAAATCTGCCCAGTTTTTAAAAACGGGTTTAAACAAATTGAACTAATTAATTACCCATAACCCCATCTAATACAAGCCCTAGATTATATGATCATCATATTATGATTATCACATCATTAATTTACTGATTTTATATAAACCCTAACCCTTAATCCATCATAAGAATGATTAAATAAACATAAAAACAATTTAATTAAAAAGGGATTTGAAGGTTTTACCTTATGATTAATGAAAGATGAAAAACCCCCAAAATTATGAAGAACCCTAACTTTTTTTTAGTGAAACCCACGAATTTTATTAGCTCCAGGGATTTATGTTTTTAACTTTTTGTTTAGTAAAACATTATATAGTGTACACAAGAATCCTAGTCCAATTATAACACTTGTTTCCTTTTTTTTTCCTCTTTTTCTTTTTTTTCCCAAACCGACCTAACACCCCTAAAATTCGTTATTTAGTTATTTTTATTATTAATATATGTAATAATAATATTACCTTAATTTTCCTTAATTTATTTCAGCTCCTAAAGCCTCCAAAACCTCAAAACCGTAAAACTAGTCAAATTTACGCGTTTTACCGTAAAAGACGTAAAATATACACTTTTAAAAAAAATCTCAAATTTTTGAAATAAACTTTATAACTAAGTCCTAAATGACTTAAAACCATCCCGAAAAATATTCATATGGATAATTACCTCACCCGAGACCTCTAAATGATAAACCGTAAATCCTAAAAAATACACTATTACGATTATACTTATACGTATACGTAAACACCAAAATATCACCATTTCATTTCATAGTCACTAATTGTGAGCTCATGAACATGAAATAACCGTTCCTCGATTTACTTATGAGTACTTATATACTCATAAATGATAACCACACCAACCTCGTTCACACAAAATAAACACGTAAACACACAATTCAAGTAATCACACATAAAATAACCTAAAAGTAAGACCAAGTGACGAACCTCAAAACCACGGTTGTCACATCACTCCCTCCTAATAGAAATCTCGTCCTGAGATTTACTCCTTAGGATCAACACACAGTCAACAAATCACACGAGGATACTTGTTCTAAATGAACTCCTCTCATTTCCACGTGAACTTCAGTTCAAGTTTCAAGATACCACATGTACAAACCAAAAATAATTAAACCCATTGCCAAACTCTTGACCTCACAGTCAATAAATCTCGCAAATGACTCTTCAATAAAACAAAGACTCTTATTAGCACAAAACCCGAATAACCGGACATGCAAATATGCATCCTCAAACAACATTTACCAATCCCAATACATGAAATGTTTCATGTATACAACTCATTTCCCCTAGGTAATTCTATGCTCATAAGCTAATGGTCCGATCTTTCCAAAGATCTTATATGGACCTACAAAACTCTACATCAACTCTTCTATTTTACCAAAACATACCACCCGTTACTATGGGTGAAACTTCATACATAACTCTGTCACTAACTCTAGTGGTTTCCTCCTTTATTCCCTACATCCACATTAATAGGGAACATGCCCCTCTCACCGGTGACTTTCGCCTTGTAGGTGACTTCTTGCTGATGTAACGCGTTCTCCAACTATCTCCAAACCTCACGCCAATGCTCTAGGCGTCTTTCTCAATTACCCCTCTAATATACTCATACCAACCATTAGTCTATCAACGGTATACTATGCTTGCTTTCCATCGTTTCTTCCCTTGCCATAATCCTTCATAAGGCATTCCATACATATTAGGCTAACTTTTACACAAAACTTCCTATCCCATCGCATCTGTACGAAATCCTTACAACTTCTCAACTAAGTGACTTCTCATCTCTCTTGAAATATGTGATGAATTAGGCAGTCTATCGACTATCACCCTACTCTCATCGTACTTATTCCTCCACCCAATTATGCATCCCTTTCACTAACTTCGTCCTTACATCGCCCTTTCTAAGCTACTCCTATCTATGTAGGAAGTATAGTCTACATCCCTTTTCTCCATATGATTATCCAAGCCACGCAACATACATGTTGACGCGTTCTCTGCTTTAGACAACTCATCTCGTGCAACCTACATCCTTCATCCAAACCACCCTAATACGTCATCTATATAGTTCAAGTTCGTCTCAGCTTCACTTCATTCTTCTTATTCCATGTCTCATCAACCATGCTTGCCTTTCCCAGATGGTACTTGGCCTTGCAATTTTCTTTCATCAATTAACTCCACCCATCACCTTTGCCAAATGTTCAATCAAGATGATTGAATATGTGTTGGAGACGTTCATGATCCGTATAGATCATTCTCCACGTCTCGTACACCAAATGCCTCTAGCATTCTAGGCAGATATAACAGTCCATCTCCACTAACTAAGTCTATCCAGTTCTTCCAAATCTTCAGTTCCTGCAACGTATAAGCGATCGCCTTTCTTTGTCGTCCTCGTACGCGTCCAAATCCCTGCTCCACGTATCGTCATGCTTCGCGTATTCATCCAGTCCTTCCGATAATGCCAAGATCTGCTCATCATCTAATCCACCTCTTCAACCTCCAAAATGCTTCCTCGTCCTTCTTCACTTCGCCCCTTGCTGGTTCCACGATATGCCATCATCTCTGACTACTAGTCCTGGCCAACTAAATCCTAAAACTCACACTTGAAAATCTCACGTTTCATTCCCTTTACTAACAACTCCAAAACCAACACATAATTCGCCTCATCCTCCTTCTAAGATTTGAGTAGATCAAGATGTCGTCGATGCTCCCGATGACAACTCGTTTATATACGTTCATGCACACTCGGTTCATTGACTCCATGAAAACCGCTAGTGCTTTGGCTAAGCCAAATGCATAACCGTAAACCCAAAGCATTCATACAACATCCTTAGAAATTTCAACTATGTCCTCCTCACACCCTCTCTTAGCGGCAATACGAATAAATTCCTTGCAATTTCTAACAGCTCTTGTTCTTAATTCACTCCATCAACGATTTGCCTTGGAAGACACTAACTACAACTCCTCTCACTTCTCCTACTTGCTCTATTCATGGTTCTACCTCAACGCTCCTAAACCATACAAAACCAAAACTACATCCTGAATACACCAGATACGATCGACGAATTAAACCCACGGATAACTAACGACATTTTACGTGCACCAATTAAAACAAATCAAAAACCACGAGACTCCAAAGAAAACTCAAACCCAAAACATGTATCAATTCCAAATGACCCATGACAACGAAAAATAATCCAAGAAACACCCAATGGCAACCAAAACATATTACGCCCCACGACATATTATTTAAACCGTGCAAAAGATCGACTTTCCAAAAGAATATATATATATTTTTTTTTTAAAATTTTTTTTTCCTTACCTCCCCACATCTATGTGACTCAAACATCTACAAACAACCTTCTAGACGATCTCAAAACTCAACTCAAAGACTAGGTATCCCGTGCATCCCAGATCATAAAAATAAAACTACTATTCAAACTCAACCTTGAACCCGACACTTGTACAACAATTCCGACCAGTCCACTGACCTCCCATGACTATACATTCTGAATATTTGAGAAGTACGTTCCGAGTACATAATTTTAGGCTTTTGAATCACCCAAAAAGCTTTAAAAACGAACAAGTTATGACCAAAGAAATTTTATGCTAGTTGTTTTAAAAACTAAAGAATAGACCTAGTGATCAATGCAATCCGTTTCAATGAAAGATATAATTGTATGTGAAATATTCATAAACTCCTTTTAACCTTGTATTAATAACTATAAATGACATGAATCGGTTAAATCCAATTATATAAACTATGTAAGTAGAAAGAAATTTTACTTCGCTTTATTTTAAAGAAAGTCTTTTAGAATTTGAAATAAATAAGTGTTGATAAAAAAAATAAAAAAAAATTAAAAAAAAAAAACTAATGTTACATCTTGTTTCAAACATGACTCCAACACCTTACCCTTATTTTACCGAATACAACCAACTATCTAACTCTATAGTAGATTTCCAAGTCCCCCCTTTTTCCATATACCAACCAAAAGAAATGTAAGACTCAACCCAAAAGATTTCATTATCCCAAAAGAAATCTCCATTTATTTCAACGGACTTAAAACCCAGAATAACATTTTAAAACGTACACGTAAATATGAACTCAAAGAATACGCTACAAGACACAGTTCAAAAAAATTCGAAACGTTGTTGAAACTCCATCAACTCCAGCACCATAAAACACGAACAAACACAAGGTACATTCAAGTTATAATAACTAGTGAACGACCATATACCATAACTTAACACATAGTAGTATATATACATCCGCATATATATACCTATTAAATCACCCAAAACATACTCGTTACCATACATGTCGGATCAACAAATCACGTCATACACTCGTTTTTCCACACGACCAATCACCATCTCACCGTGCCAGAACAAGGCATAATGCCCACCTCCAAAACCAAACCATATCGTGTGACCCCATAATCACACACCACAACTATAACCCAAAACATAAAACACAAAAAGAACAATATCCATATCATAGGCAACCATTACATAAATCCATATATAATACGTATACCCAAATTCTACATCTCATCATATACAAGCATGTACTAACCCTCTTTCATGCAACCATACTTGAGAACCCATTGAAGTTCTGGTACTTGTATAACTATGTTGGCCACCATACTTATACAATTACCCTTTCCCCAATGCACTCCCTCCTATGATGACACTATAAGCATCAATACAACATATAACACATAAATCTATCTACTCACATAAGCTCATAACCACATAACCAATAAGGTCCAAAACTCCATCTATAAAATAACATAATAAAACTCTTGGAATGCAGAATTCCATAGTCTAGCTAAAACGGCCTAGACTAAATCCAAAACGAAAACATAATCAGTTATAAGTCATGTCGCCCATAAGAGTGGAAATAGCATAAGGTCCTTCATATTCACCTACTCCTAATAACTCGAACCACCACATGATTCTTAGGGAACATGACTTAAACATCAAAAGAAAATAATACCCGTCAGGTACATAAAATAACCCAACCAAAAGATAGAAACTACTATGTACCAAATTATGTACTATAATGTACATTATAAGTAAAATACGACAATGACTAGCGTGGACGATTATGGTTAAACCCGCACTACTCACAGCTCGAAAAGAAAATAACATGTGGCTAAGTATGAATTTACTATGGTTCAATTCATACTAGTCAAAACATCACAATAAATAACATTCAAACACATCAATTATAATAAAATGCACACATACTCCTATGACGCCTATATACAGGGACCCTTAAGCTATAGACTAGGCTACACGACTAGGCAACCTAATTCTCTATAACCATTGGTCTCTGATACCATTCTGTCACACCCCACCATGGCGGAATATGGGGCGCGACGTATGGATATCATCACAACAATAGCGTGTCTATAGAGATAACTAAATGATATAAGAAATGTCATAAAATGGTGACACAAATGTCATGACAATATCTCAACAATGTAGGAGTCTAGGTAAGTAGGTAACAGTCCTACCTCTTACCCAAGACAAACAAATAACACAAACAAACAAACATATAGGTGCCAACAGTATCACTTATTAAAATGAACAATCAAATAAAACTAAGAAGGAAACGGGGATTCTCCTTATATATGCATTCCTAAGCTTCTACAATCCTAGCCACTTATGTTCTCATGCTTAACCATAGTATCACCTGAAAGAGACACTAAAACACGTCAACATAAAGTTGGTGAGAGTCATAGGTTTAGACTCCAACGCTAAAACAGTTATAAGCTGTGAATATCAAACATCAACACAATAACATATGGACCATGTGCTACAATAATGTATTAACTACTAGCATTCAAGTTCAATTAATCAATACAATTCCAAGGCATCACGCCTTACCAACAATCACAATTTCCAAGGCATCACGCCTTACCAACAGCTATAATTACCAAGGCATCACGCCTTACCAACAACCATAATTACCAAGGCATCACGCCTTACCAACAATCACAATTTACCAAGGCATCACGCCTTACCAACAATCACAATTTCCAAGGCATCACGCCTTATCATTAACCATAGGTCCCATAGGCGCCCATACACCTATGTACCTTTCCAATCCAGATCACACACAAACAAGAATCACATAGCAGTTAATCACATAAATGTACACACAAGTCCATCTCAAACCATAAAAACATTCACAGCAACAATTTATAAATAACTCAACACAGTGTCTCTTCCATCCCATCTGGAAGTCAAAATCAATAGTAAACATGGGACTATGAAACTCACCTGATTGCTTCTTCACAAGTCCTCGCACTAGCAACAAGCTAACAAACCAAAAACACGCAATCAATACATGAACCAATCACTAAGATGGCTCATCAAACTATGATGGACATCTAGCCTATTCCCACATATTTACCTCATTGATAAGATCTAATCACCCCATTACCCTTCCTTAACAAGTCCTTAACTTGGTTAAGTTTAATAACTAACCCGTTCATATTTTACCCAAAACAATCCCAGTTTTTAGGTCTCAAAACTTTAAGTCAAACGCCCACTTAAACATACCCATGGTTTCTGTAAAAGGAATATTCATACCCTTACATATGTTGGCTAACACTTCCCACTTTCCCTAACCCTAAAGCTACTGTTAAGGCCCCGATTTACATATATCTACTTTTGTCATTCCATATTTCCTGATTTTAAACGTACTAAAAGTATGTTACAATTAAGGGGTCTTACCCTAAACCACAACCTTAGCCCAAGTG
The DNA here is from genome assembly GCA_025667525.1 of Glebionis coronaria. NCBI lineage: Eukaryota > Viridiplantae > Streptophyta > Magnoliopsida > Asterales > Asteraceae > Glebionis > Glebionis coronaria. The sequence continues at coordinate 317,063,220 of CM046875.1, read as the reverse complement.
CAGATACTTACTACAGTATATAAACCATCTCTCACGTTCGTGAGAAGATCCCAATGCAACCCTAAGTACCCCAAACAACCCAAAACTTAAAAAAAACAGGCTGAATTCAAAACTGTTTTGAACTCCGACTGTTGTAACCTGTTTTTGTCCCACTTCCCCAACCTCCAATTTAGTTCTCGTTTCTTGCATTGGAAAGCCACTTCAAATACCTTTTCAGGGGTACTTGGATCGTAAAATAAGAGTTTATAGAACTCCCGCTATGATCAAAACAATTGACTCAAAATCTGCCCAGTTTTTAAAAACGGGTTTAAACAAATTGAACTAATTAATTACCCATAACCCCATCTAATACAAGCCCTAGATTATATGATCATCATATTATAATTATCACATCATTAATTTACTGATTTTATATAAACCCTAACCCTTAATCTATCATAAGAATGATTAAATAAACATAAAAACAATTTAATTAAAAAAGGATTTGAAGGTATTACCTTATGATTAATGAAAGATGAAAAACCCCCAAAATTATGAAGAACCCTAACTTTTTTTTAGTGAAACCCACGAATTTTATTAGCTCCAGGGATTTATGTTTTTAACTTTTTGTTTAGTAAAACATTATATAGTGTACACAAGAATCCTAGTCCAATTATAACACTTGTTTCCTTTTTTTTCCTCTTTTTCTTTTTTCCCAAACCGACCTAACACCCCTAAAATTCGTTTTTTATTTATTTTTATTATTAATATATGTAATAATAATATTACCTTAATTTTCCTTAATTTATTTCAGCTCCTAAAGCCTCCAAAACCTCAAAACCATAAAACTAGTCAAATTTACGCGTTTTACCGTAAAAGACGTAAAATATACACTTTTAAAAAAAATCTCAAATTTTTGAAATAAACTTTATAACTAAGTCCTAAATGACTTAAAACCATCCCGAAAAATATTCATATGGATAATTACCTCACCCGAGACCTCTAAATGCTAAACCGTAAATCCTAAAAAATACACTATTACGATAATACTTATATCGTATACGTAAACACCAAAATATCACCATTTCATTTCATAGTCACTAATTGTGAGCTCATGAACATGAAATAACCGTTCCTCGATTTACTTATGAGTACTTCTATACTCATAAATGATAACCACACCAACCTCGTTCACACAAAATAAACACGTAAACACACAATTCAAGTAATCACACATAAAATAACCTAAAAGTAAGACCAAGTGACGAACCTCAAAACCACGGTTGTCACAATACGGTTGGTCCCTAAAGTTTGTCAAAATAACACAAAGGACCCTTAACTTTGAAGATTTGGCAAGTTTAGCCCCTCAACAAAGCTAAATTGTCAACCAATATCATCCACAAAGTCAAATACATCATGAAGTCCTTCAAAGCACAAGAAATGACAAGTTTGGTCCTTTGAAAATTCCAAAATTACACAAAGAACCCTCAACTTTCAACATTTGGCAAAAATGGTCCCTCATTATCAAGACTTGGCAATTTCAGTCCTCCAAAATGTCAATATTGCAAGTCTAGACCATTATCATTGAAGAAAATACCAAACCAGCCGTTGGAGAATTCAAATATGGCAAGAAATACCCCTAAATTCAATTTATAAAAGTTTTTGGGCCAAAAATGCAAAAGTTCAAAAGTTGATAAGGCTAATTTGGGCGTTGATAGATTTTTCTACTGAAAAGACAAGAAAAAGGGAAACAAGGGACTAATGTTGGCCAGACATGATACTTACCTTAACCAACCATTTTGTGCCACTTCACCCCACTCACCACCTCCACCAATCATACTCTTTCCTGCCTCCACATCAGATCCCACTCACCCCTGGTTTATTAATTAAACAAACATTGGCGCCTTAACACATTATTTAAAAATTAATCACCCTAATCTGGATTAAAACATAGCACTATTCATTCCAAGAACACAATTGGGTTTTCTTAATCCTGTTCTAATTAGACCATAAGATTATCCAGATTAGTGATTAAGCATCCCTTAATCACATCCCAACATTGAAAATACTTGCCACATCACCCTGCAGTCCCACACAAGATTCCCCTGCTACAAAAAAGAAGAAACTGCCAAAACTTGGCCAGTCATCCAACGTATGTGATTCTAGCTTACTTTCTAAGCTCTTTACAAGCCATTGGATGCATTTTTCACCATGCCATCTCCACAACAATCCAAAAGAAAGTCACATGATCTTCAAAGTTCAAACTACTCAAAGGGCAAAATGGGAACTTCATTAGCTAGGGTTACACGTTTTTCAGCTTTCATAGTTCATTTGTATGCCTATATAAAGGCCTTAGGGTGCTTCATTAATAGTTTGCTTTTGATTTTTCCTTGGTTCAAGTTTCTGTAAATCCTATTTCTAAGTTAATGAAATTGAGTTTGAAATCTTGAAGAAAAGTCATTGGCCAATCTTATTTACTGCTTTCATTTGTTATATGCTTGTTAGTTCTTGAAGTTCAAAACCTGTTTTCAAAAGAGGAGTGTGCAAAAGTTTGCATATTTCCTCATTTTCTTGATATTTTGCTAAGTCTTGTTCCAATCTTGGAATTCTTGGGCTATAGGGCTGATCATAGCATCCTAACTGAGTTGGTTAAGGTGTGGTGAGGCTTATAACTTGGGGATAATCAAGTGTGGGGTAACAAGTTTGCATTAATCAAGTTTTCCAAAGTTTCTGATTTTTATGATATTGTGCTTAACCCTTGTTTAATCTTAGCAGGCTTATTGTGGAAGCTTGTGCTTGTTCTTTCTAGCACATAAGCTCAAAATTCGTGGGTGTGGATGTACATCCATGAGGTTTGCATACTTAATCTCCAAATCTGCTTAAATTGTGATTTTTGGTGATATTTGTATGAAACTGTTGTTCTTGTGAATTTTATGGCTTGTTCTTGCTTGAATTTGTTTATTATACTTGTTTTAGTGTTAATTGATGCTTGGTTGGCCTGAAATCTCAGTGTGCTTTTGAAAATTTTGATTTGAAAAAGTTAAAGGGGTGTTTGGGTCTACTGGTTTATGCTTGTAACTTGTTATTGTGTTAAGGGAAGTTGTTGTTTATGCTTTGTATCTGCTATACCTTTGTTTGAGAGTGTTTTGCTGCAAGTTTTTGGGCTTGAACACTTGGATTAAACAATGTGCTATATAGACCTTGTTTCTGCTTGTTTTGACCTAGGATTTTGGGAACACTTAGTGTGTATGCATGCTTAGGGATAAAAGTGGTTTAAACAAAGTTAATATAACCTGTTTGAAAGATTTGGAGTGTTGAAATTGGCTTGTGTGTCAAATACATCAGCAAAGTAGAAAAACTGCACGTGTTAGTGTTCATCAGTAACTTTCATTGCTTGAATCTTGCTTAATTCTTTGAACCAGTGCATGAAACCTGTTTATACTTGCTTATTGGAGTTTATTATAGCTTGTGTGTGCATTTGGTTGAATTTGGCAGGCTAATTTGTGCTAAAACTGCTCATAAGTGCTTAACTGCTTATTGTTCATGTCTGTGCAATGTCTGATGAATGATTGATTAAACTATATCAATTGGGTGTTAGTGATTGTGTTATTTTGATTGTGATTGACTCCTTTTGATCCAAAGATCATTTGGGTGCCTTTGTGAAACCTGAATCTCCAAAAAAGTCACTAAATACAAAAAGTCAAAATAGTTAAGCAGTGGAAAAAGTTTCCACTGCTCAACATCCAAAACTAGCCCCTGCTAGTGCAATTTTGTCACCAGCTTATCAATAAGCTATACTAGCTTATTCTGACTTGCAACAACTTATTTTTTGTGATAGATCTTCATTATTTGACCCATTTAAGTAAACTGGAGCTTATGAGACTTTGACTTTGACTTTTTACTAGAAAACCAACTTGTTTGACTTTTAACATAAGTGCTTATTTGATTTTCCATCTTATTGAGTGTGCTTATTGAGTAGGTTTTTGGTTATTAAGCTTAGTTTTGTCATAAGAAACATTTTGCAACTTGAATCAGCTTCTGAGGTGGTCTAGATCATAAAAACGACTATTTTGTCGTTTTGTGAATAAGTTTGTGACTTGTTTCTGGCTTATTAAGTGGGCTTATTTGAAAATTATTTTTGCAGAAGTCTGTTTTAGGTCAAAAGAAGCTTGTGTGTAAAATTTTAGCTTATGGCAACAGCTTATAGCTTAATGGGCCAAAAAGCCCATTAAGAATAAGCTGCTTATTATAAGTTGGCTTATTTCACATTTTCAGCTGTTGGGCCTTTGGAAAAAGTTGTTTAAAATCAAATTTTGAGTCAACCTGTGCTTTTTGGGCTTATTTTGAGCACGTTTTCTTATTGGGCCTTAATTAAGCCCAATAAGGGACTGTTTTGGGTTTGGCCCATTTTCTAGGTCCAATAGGGGTATTTAGGTAATTTCACTTTCATTTTTGAGTTATTTAGGTTAAATTAAGCTAGTTTGCAAGTTTTTAGAATTTTTTATAATTTTTGGATTTTTAATATTATTTTAATATTATTTTATTATTAAAAATTAAAAGTCTGATTTTCTAGGTTTTTATATTTTTCCTAGGTTCTAAACACTTAATTAGGATTTTTACAACTTTCCAATTATTTTTTAGGTCTTTTAATTATTTTCTATAATTAATTTAAGGTTTAATTTATTTTAGGAGTTTTTAATTGTTTAAAAATAGTTTTAATTGGTTTTAAAATTTTGAAAAATAGGTTTTAGCTTAATTAGAGTATTTTTGAGGTTTACAAACTTTAAAATCTTGGTTAGGGCTTTTTAATAATTAATTTAGATTTTTAGGGCTTTAATTAGCACTAAAAAGTCATTATCTAATTAATTAAAAGGTTTTTGCAAGTTTTGATTTTTTGTAAACTCTTAGAATATTATTAGGGATTTTTGGTAATTTTTAGAAATTTTTAGGTTAAAATTTTAATTTTGGTGGTTTTTACGACTTTACGTGTACGCCTTTTTAGAATTAGTTTAATCCGTCTTGATAATCGTCATTCTCTTCTAATCCCTTTTCTATTTTTCTTTCTCAAATATAATCACAAATTAATCCATATCATTACACACATAACACACTAGCCTCCTTGAGAACGAACTCACTTTGGGTCATTCACACACGGTTTTCCTAAATCGTCGTGCTCACTTGCCCTACTTTGTGCATCCTTTTCCTAAAGGTGTACAAAAACTAACAACATCATTTTGGCGCCGCTGCCGGGGAGGCGTGTTGTGTTTTGATTTGGCATTGTTGTTTTTATACTAACCATAATTAGTATTTGTATTAGTAGCACTCTACTAATACGTATTATCGTTTTTTGGTTTTTGTGTGAATATTATTACTATATTATATACGTAGAACAATAAATTCACAAGTACTCCAAATACGTGAGAAATCACAACCTTGACTTGGGAGGTCATTACCCAATCATTGTATTCGAATCTCAAACCAAAGAAAAAGGCAAAAATAGATAATTACTTTCGTGAAGCTTAATCTTGAAAATACAAACTATAAGGTGGGTATAAGGCGGATATTATAAAATATATCCTAAGGAAAAAGGCTCTTAAGTGCTTCGCGCCGCCTCGTTTCCCCGCTTGCTTGTGAGTATTTGATTGTGAGAGCTAATCGAGGGTTTTGCCGCCCAAAGTATTACTAAGTATCATATATATTTTCTTGGTTTCTATTGATTAAACCCTCTTGAACGATTTGGTGTTCCACCATCGTTCTAAAGTCATCGAAGGCGTTCACTCCACGTTATCGTTTTCATTCCTTGAGGCTTCTTTAATCGAGAGATTTGATTAAGGAGGAGATTTGTAGATTTTTGTCTACTTAATACATTTCACCAAACTCCAAAAAGGTTAATACAATCAAAATCCACAAAAAATTGAAAAATACAAAACACCAAAAAGAATCTTCTTTGTTCGTCCCCTCGTTGTACGTGACGTTTATGCTAACTCGAAATCAAGCAAGACGTGCACGTAAACGAAAGAACAAAACTCCCACTCCCAACAATTCTAGTTAGGAGTCTCCTATTGACGAACCCATTGTAAGAGAAGCACCAACCATGGCGAATCAAACTATGATGGAGTTACTTCAAGCACCCATCGAGGGTTATGGAGAGGCTATTGTGATTCCCGCAATCCTTGCGGAGAATTTTGAGGTTAAGACGGGTTTGTTGTCCATGATTCAAAACAACAAATTCCGTGGTGATGAGAAGGACAATCCACACAACCATATCCGCCAATTCAATCGTCTTACCGCTACTTGTAAGTTTAAGGATGTCTCTAACGACTCGATTAAGATGATGCTTTTTCCGTATTCCTTAGTGGGGCACGCAAAAATTTGGTTAGAGAAAGAGCCACCCAATTCTATATTGACGTGGAAGGATCTCGTGTCTAAGTTTGTGAACCAATTTTTTCCGCCCTCTAAGACTACGCACTTGAAAAACGAGATTTCAAAGTTTTCACAAGAATTTAATGAAAGTTTTTCAACGGATTGGAATAGGTTTAAGGAAATGTTACATGAATGTCCTCATCACGGTTTTTCCGATTTACATCAAATTGACACGTTTTACAATGGACTTAATGATCATGAAAGGGATTATTTGAATGCCGCCGTGGGTGGTAATTTTTTGTGTAAAACGGTTGAGGAAGCTTTGGTGATAATTGAAAATAGATCTAAGGTGTATAGTCCTCGTAGCACGTCTAGTGTTCGTAAGGCTTCGTCTTCGGCTTCACCTTCTTTGTCTAATACCATCGATGCTTGCCAAATTGAGGCGAACTTGGAAAACAAGATTTTTGATAAGTTGAAAGGACTTTTGATTGAGTTTAAAGTTGGTGAACCAAGTGCTCCCGCTACGGCTAAAGCGGTTGAGGTTTCTTGCATGTATTGTGGTGGAGGTCATGATTTCTCCGAGTGCATTACCAACGGTGGTAACACTTCGAGTGCCTTCGCGGCCACGGGAAATTACAACCAAAACGGTCAAATTTCCCGCTCTAATCAAATGACTCCACCGGGTTTTGGTTCAAATCAAAATGCTAACAACTATCGCAACAATCAAGTTGGTTTTAAGAACAATTACAACAAGGGAAACTATGGGAATCAAGGGGCTAATAATCAAGTTTCAAACAAAAATGATTTTCAAAATAACAACAAAAGTTTGCAAACATTGAAAGATCTTCCAAGTGAGTTTGTTGAATATGCTACTAGGAATGATGCTAGGTTTGACAATATTCAAAGAGAAATCATTAGCCTAAGATCCGAGTTTAAAAACGACTTGAAGAAAGAGTTGAAAAATGAGTTAGCTAATGAACTTAAAATCCACACCAACAAGATGGAAGGAAATGTCACTAGGTTGCAACAAAACCAACAAAAGATGGAACAAGGGCAACATCAGATTAAACAAGAGATGCTTAAGGCCGAGAAAAGGCAAACCGAAGCCGTATTGAGGCAATCTAATTTTGAAGATAAAATCTCGTCTATATTTGAGGCAATAATGTGTAAACCGTCGTCAAGTGGTCTTCCTAGCAACACCATATCCAACCCTAAGGGTGAGATGAAAGTGATTACCACACGTAGTGGTAAGACACTTAAGGAGCCGATTCCTCAACCAATTGCTCCTACGGAGGAAGCAATTGAGGAAGAACCCGAGGTGGTGGTCCAAAAGGAGCATGTCCCAATCCCATGATGTACCGCTCATACCACACCTACGGTTGACCCATTACCATCATTGGAACCCGAGATTCCAAAGGCTATGCCTACTATGCCTCAACCCACACCACCTTTGCCCTATCCATTAAGACTTAGGAAGGAGAAACGTCAAGAGCGCGACATATATCAATTTGAGCTTTTTATGAAAATGTTTCGTGATTTGCACCTTAATGTGAGTTTCGCCGATGCTTTGGTCATGATGCCTCGATTTGCCGCTAACTTTAAGAGTATGTTGAACAACAAGGAAAAATTGCACCAATTTTCTAGTTGTTCGTCGGTTTATCTTAATCGCATACCTCAAAAAGTCGGTGATCCCGGTAAATTTTTGATCCCTTGTGCAATCCAAGACATGGAAGAATGCTTCGCCTTGGCCGATCTTGGTGCTAGCATTAATTTGATGCCACTTGCAATCTTCAAGTCGCTCAATCTTCCTAATCTTACTCCTTCACTAATGTCTATCGAGTTGGCCGACCATTCCACAATTCCCGCATGTGGTTTGGCGGAAGACGTTTTTGTGAAAGTAGGGAAGTTCTACTATCCCGTAGACTTCATTGTTGTTGATATCCCCACGGATCCTCAAGTTCCTCTCATTTTAGGTCGTTCGTTTTTAGATACGTCTATGGCTTTGATTGATGTTCATGCTAGAAAGATCACCTTACGTTTCAACGACGAGGAACTTGTTATAAACGTAACTCAAAATTCTCAACTTTCTCATGTTTATTCCGTTGCTACCATAAACCTCGTTTATATGATCGACGTGGTTTGCGAGGAATTTTCACAAGAAGTTTTAGGGTTTGGTGATGAAGAAACTAGTGGCAATCCCACTATGTTGGATCCAATTCTTGATAATTCGACGCCAACCTTCACTCCTTTTGAAGGTGGTGGTTTTACGTTGGAAGAATGCAATGTTCCACGTACTTGTGACGAAGACCTCGACAACGATGAGGACTTCTCGATTATCAAGGATTTTCTCAACGATTTCCTATTTCCTCCACCCGAGGAGGTTATGAGTATCGAACCCAAATCTTCACTTGAGGAACCACCTATCCTCGAGTTGAAAGATTTACCTCCTCACCTCGAATATGTCTATTTGGAGGAGGACGACAAGTTGCCGGTTATTATTGCGAAGGATCTTTCGAATGATGAAAAAACCGCACTTGTCGATGTTCTTAAGGATCACAAGGGGGTGATTGCGTGGAAGTTATCCGACATTAAGGGAATCGATCCCAAGTTTTGTACCCACAAAATCTTAATGGAGGAGGATTTCAAGCCAACAATCCAAAGTCAAAGGAGGGTGAACCCCAAAATTCACGACGTCATCAAAAAGGAGGTCCTTAAACTCCTTGACGCGGGAATGATTTACCCTATTTCCGATAGCCCTTGGGTGAGTCCTATTCATTGTGTCCCTAAAAAGGGAGGAATGACCGTTGTGCCAAACGATGCCAACGAGTTGATTCCCACTAGACTCGTGACCGGATGGAGAGTGTGCATTGACTATCGAAAGTTGAATGAAGCCACTCGAAAAGACCATTTTCCCTTGCCCTTCATGGACCAAATGTTGGAGCGTCTTGCGGGAAACGATTTCTATTGTTTTTTAGATGGTTTTTCCGGTTACTTCCAAATTCCCATCGATCCTCGTGATCAAGAAAAAACTACGTTTACGTGTCCATATGGAACGTTTGCCTATCGTAGAATGCCATTCGGACTTTGTAATGCACCGGGAACTTTTCAACGATGCATGATGGCTATTTTTCATGATATGATCGAGAAGACGATGGAAGTCTTCATGGATGACTTTTCTGTGTTTGGTGATTCTTTAACTTCGTGTTTGTCGAACCTAGAGAGAATGTTGAAACGTTGTGAGGAAACTAACCTTGTGCTCAATTGGGAAAAGTGTCATTTTATGGTTAAGAGTGGGATCGTCTTAAGGCACAAGGTATCGAAAGCGGGGATTGAGGTAGATCAAGCTAAGGTAGACGTCATCGCCAAATTACCTCATCCCAAAACCGTCAAGGGAGTTAGGAGTTTCCTAGGCCACGCGGGCTTTTATCGTCGATTCATCAAGGACTTTTCAAAGATTTCTCGACCCATTACACATCTTCTTGAAAAAGAGGCACGGTTTGTCTTTGACGAAGAGTGTGTACGAGCCTTTGAAATCCTTAAGAGGAAACTTACCGAAGCTCCCATTCTTGTTGCTCCAAATTGGAACCTCCCCTTTGAACTTATGTGTGATGCAAGTGATTACGCTATTGGGGCCGTTTTGGGGCAACGTCATGATAAGCACTTCTTGCCTATTCACTATGCTAGCAAGACAATGACCGAGGCTCAACTTAAATACACTACAACGGAAAAGGAGTTCCTTGCCGTGGTGTATGCATTTGAGAAGTTCTGACCTTACCTCGTCTTGACGAAATGCATAGTGTATACGGACCATTCGGCTATTAAGTATCTCATGGCAAAGCAAGATGCTAAGCCGAGATTACTTCGTTGGATTCTCCTCCTTCATGAATTTGATCACACCATTGTTGACAAAAAAGGAGCCGAGAATCTAGCGGCCGATCATCTCTCTCGTTTGGAAAATCCTCACCAAAGTGTTTACGAGCCCAAGGAAATCACCGAAACATTTCCGCTCGAGACACTTGGTGTAGTGAATTCTAAGCTTGATTCTTCTACCCCATGGTTTGCGGATTTTGCAAATTACCATGCGGGTAACTTCATCGTTAAGGGTATGACGACTCAAGAAAAACGAAAATTCTTTCGTGACGTCAAGTTCTACTTTTGGAACGACCCTTACTTGTTTCGAACTTGTGCGGATCAAATCATCCGACGTTGTGTTTTTGGCACCGAAGCTTCTAACATCCTTAGAGCTTTCCATGAGGGACCCACGGGTGGTCACCACGGTGCTAATCTCACGGCTAAAAAGGTGTTTGATGCCGGCTTCTTTTGGCCTACTATTTACCGAGATGCACAAATTCTTGTGAAGTCTTGTGATGCATGCCAACGACAAGGAAAAGCCTCACAAAAGGATGAAATGCCACAAAACATCATTCAAGTGTGTGAGATCTTTGACGTGTGGGGTATAGACTTTATGGGGCCGTTCCCATCATCTCGTGGTAATAAGTACATTCTCGTTGCGGTTGACTACCTATCTAAGTGGGTGGAGGCCAAGGCCTTGCCCACCAATGATGCTCGTGTGGTAGTTAAGTTCTTGAAAAGCTTGTTTGCTCGGTTTGGAACCCCTCGTACGATCATAAGCGATCGTGGAACCCATTTTTGTAATGACCAATTCGAAAGAGTCTTAAGGAAATATGGGGTTACACATCGGCTTTCTACGGCTTATCACCCACAAACGAGTGGGCAAGTCGAGGTTTCAAACCGAGCGTTGAAGAGGATCTTGGAGAGATCCGTTGGGGAAAACCGACAATCATGGTCAGATAAGTTGGACGATGCTTTATGGGCCTTTAGGACCGCTCATAAGACGCCCATTGGGTGCACTCCCTATAAGCTTGTGTATGGAAAGAATTGTCATTTGCCTATCGATTTAGAACACAAGGCTTATTGGGCCCTAAAGCAATGTAATGATGATATGGAGACCGCGGGAAAACACCGGAAAATGCAATTAAATGAATTGGATGAATTAAGGGACATTGCTTATGAAAATTCATTGATTTATAAAGAGAAAACTAAAAAGTTGCATGATTCTAAAATTAAAAAACGGGTTTTTAACATTGGGGATCAAGTTTTGCTTTTTAATTCAAGATTGAAAATCTTTTCCGGTAAGTTGAAATCCCGTTGGTCCGGTCCATTCACCGTGACTCAAGTGGTTCCGTATGGGACCATCGAGCTAGCTCACGATGATGGTCCTAACTTCAAGGTGAATGGACATAGGTTGAAGCACTACTTTGGCGGGGAAGTTCCATCCTTGAACTACCTCGACCAAGTCACCTTCCCCAATGATAATTAGTATTAAGGGGATCGAGTCGAGCTCATGACTCGGTAATCAAAAACGAGGAGCCTCGTGGGGGAGTCCCATGCTTATCCTATGTACATATTATTGCTTTCTAATGTAGCTTACGTGAGGGGATTTGTGCCCTTCCAACCTTTGTTCCGTGGTTGTTTTATAGGAGCACTCGATCGTTTGCTTTGGAGACATTTCTCAATATCCATGATATATCCCTTTGATGTTCTAACCATAGGTCTTTAGCACACTTCATAAACGGCTATTAATTTAACGGTTACACCCTTTCCATGCTAGATTAGGCATTCGACTACGTCTCTAGTATGGGGGTGTTTGCACCCCTAGACTCGAAACATTGAGGACAATGTTTAACTTTAGTATGGGGGGGTGAATAGATATGTGCCTAGCCAAACCTTCACGCTTTCCAAAATTCATCGTTTTGTTCTAGTTTTGTTGCAAAATAAGGCTAAAAATGGCCAAATTTTAAAAATTTTCTCATGTTTTATAAGTGTTTGAAGACACGAATGTAGGTTTTCCGATGGCGAGAATAAGAGTAATTTTTGACTCGACCGTGCGTATTGAGCACTTAGCTTTGGTTCCTTAACTACACATTAGGCTAAGTCTCTTAAATGAGGACGAGAAATGATAGAGTTAATTATAAGTTACTATGCTAAACGTAGAGTACTCGTATTCTTTCAAAAACTCATGTGTTTTCGTTGTTTGCTTATTCTTCCTTCGCTTGTAAATATTTTTTGCTTAATAAATATTGACTTAGCGGTTTAGTTAGGATTGTTGGGTTTCTAGTCTTTTCTAGTAGCTTCCGTGTAATTAAATTGGGAAGACATTAAGGTATCGCCAGCGTCACGGTTTTGAAGTATTGGCACCCGAATAATCGAAAGCTTCACCCAATAATAAGATTTCAAGTCCTCACCTAAATCTAGCAAACAATTTGAAGCCCCACAAGGCCGAAAAATCTATGCAAAAATTGAAAGTGAATCAAGCCTTAATCTTCGAAGCTTTAAAGATCCAAAATTCGCTTTAGCGTGAGGATATACGTCTTTGGCTAATAAAACCACCGATGAGGCGGATAATAAAAGGCAAGGCAAGACCGAAGTCATAATAAAAGCTTCGAGGCGAAGTTGAATAAAAGATGGAGGTAAACCAAAGATAATAAGGCCCTTCCGTTAGGGGGCGTATAAAAGTCTTGGTAATAAGTCTCATGTTCAAAACCGTTATAAAACCGTGTTTATCGATTCTTCTTGTCAACTTAATTTTTTAACATCGTTGTCTATTAGGAGGGGTTATTGATTTGATGGTCTTAGTTACACCGTTAGGACTCTATTCTTAGACCTAAATCTCTATTATCGCATAAGTCAACAATGTATCCTCGTGAAACATTTAAGACAAAATAAAATATAAGAGATACAACTTAGGAATAATGGGAGGATAAGTACGTGATTAGGGCATATGAGTAGTGTTAGCATTACTAACTTATAATGAAAATGATCTCGTTGCACACTTGGCATGGAATTAGGGTGAAAATCGAGGACGATGAAATTATTTCTAACGATGCATTCACGTGTTCTTATTCTATGAACCTAAACGTCCCATTTTGCGATGAAAATCATACATTATGTCTATAACACAAGTAGTAGTAATAGTAGTAGTGTAGCTAGCTTATCATTCCAATAAAGTGAATAAAATGAATTTTGGAGATGCTTTGATACTTTATTCTAGCATTGTGTGAAGGCACGACAATGGTTTAGTATGGGGGAGTGATGAGACTGCTTTTATACATAGTCTCATCTTCCAAATTTGGCTTAAAATGCATTAAATATCATCAAAATACCCATATATATGCTTGTGTTTGCTACTTGTGTATTTTAGGTACGGATATTGAGAAAATGACAAAAGATCACAAGAATCAATCTAAAACGAACACGGGAAACGAAGCTGCACAATGAACCAAGCCCTAGTGAAGACTTTCCCAAGATCAACCTTTGAAGATTTGAAGAATTATGAATAAGGGTCCTCCAATTATGAAGAATTGACACTTTATACCCTTGTATCCTCATAATTACAAGTTTGGTCCCTAAAGTTTGTCAAAATTACACAAAGGACCCTTAACATTGAAGATTTGGCAAGTTTAGCCCCTCAACAAAGCTAAATTGTCAACCAATATCATCAACAAAGTCAAATACATCATGAAGTCCTTCAAAGCACAAGAAATGACAAGTTTGGTCCTTTGAAAATTCCAAAATTACACAAAGAACCCTCAACTTTCAACATTTGGCAAAAATGGTCCCTCAATTATCAAGACTTGTCAATTTCAGTCCTCCAAAATGTCAATATTGCAAGTCTAGACCATTATCATTGAAGAAAATACCAAACCAGCCCTTGAAGAATTCAAATATGGCAAGAAATACCCCTAAATTCAATTTATAAAAGTTTTTGGGCCAAAAATGCAAAAGTTCAAAAGTTGATAAGGCTAATTTGGGCGTTGATAGATTTTTCTACTGAAAAGACAAGAAAAAGGGAAACAAGGGACTAATGTTGGCCAGACATGATACTTACCTTAACCAACCATTTTGTGCCACCTCACCCCACTCACCACCTCCACCAATCATACTCTTCCCTGCCTCCACATCAGATCCCACTCACCCCTGGTTTATTAATTAAACAAACATTGGCGCCTTAACACATTATTTAAAAATTAATCACCCTAATCTGGATTAAAACATAGCACTATTCACTCCAAGAACACAATTGGGTTTTCTTAATCCTGTTGTAATTAGACCCTAAGATTATCCAGATTAGTGATTAAGCATCCCTTAATCACATCCCAACATTGAAAATACTTGCCACATCACCTTGCAGTCCCACACAAGATTCCCCTGCTACAAAAAAGAAGAAACTGCCAAACTTGGCCAGTCATCCAACGTATGTGATTCTAGCTTACTTTCTAAGCTCTTTACAAGCCATTAGATGCATTTTTCACCATGCCAGCTCCACAACAGTCCAAAAGAAAGTCACATGATCTTCAAAGTTCAAACTACTCAAAGGGCAAAATGGGAACTTCATTAGCTAGGGTTACACGTTTTTCAGCTTTCATAGTTCATTTGTATGCCTATATAAAGGCCTTAGGGTGCTTTATTAATAGTTTGCTTTTGATTTTTCCTTGGTTCAAGTTTCTGTAAATCCTATTTCTAAGTTAATGAAATTGAGTTTGAAATCTTGAAGAAAAGTCATTGGCCAATCTTATTTACTGCTTTCATTTGTTATATGCTTGTTAGTTCTTGAAGTTCAAAACCTGTTTTTAAAAGAGGAGTGTGCAAAAGTTTGCATATTTCCTCATTTTCCTGATATTTTGCTAAGTCTTGTTCCAAAATTGGAATTCTTGGGCTATAGGGCTGATCATAGCATCCTAACTGAGTTGGTTAAGGTGTGGTGAGGCTTATAACTTGGGGATAATCAAGTGTGGGGTAACAAGTTTGCATTAATCAAGTTTTCCAAAGTTTCTGATTTTTATGATATTGTGCTTAACCCTTGTTCAATCTTAGCAGGCTTATTGTGGAAGCTTGTGCTTGTTCTTGCTAGCACATAAGCTCAAAATTCGTGGGTGTGGATGTACATCCATGAGGTTTGCATACTTAATCTCCAAATCTGCTTAAATTGTGAATTTTGGTGATATTTGTATGAAACTGTTGTTCTTGTGAATTTTGTGGCTTGTTCTTGCTTGAATCTGTTTATTATACTTGTTTTAGTGTTAATT
Organism: Glebionis coronaria; assembly: GCA_025667525.1. Lineage (NCBI taxonomy): Eukaryota > Viridiplantae > Streptophyta > Magnoliopsida > Asterales > Asteraceae > Glebionis > Glebionis coronaria. Next base: position 317,047,771 of record CM046875.1, on the reverse strand, counting down.
GATGCTTGGTTGGCCTGAAATCTCATTGTGCTTTTGAAAATTTTGATTTGAAAAAGTTAAAGGGGTGTTTGGGTCTACTGGTTTATGCTTGTAACTTGTTATTGTGTTAAGGGAAGTTGTTGTTTATGCTTTGTATCTGCTATACCTTTGTTTGAGAGTGTTTTGCTGCAAGTTTTTGGGCTTGAACACTTGGATTAAACAATCTGCTATATAGACCTTGTTTCTGCTTGTTTTGACCTAGGATTTTGGGAACACTTAGTGTGTATGCATGCTTAGGGATAAAAGTGGTTTAAACAAAGTTAATATAACCTGTTTGAAAGATTTGGAGTGTTGAAATTGGCTTGTGTGTCAAATACATCGGCAAAGTAGAAAAACTGCATGTGTTAGTGTTCATCAGTAACTTTCATTGCTTGAATCTTGCTTAATTCTTTGAACCAGTGCATGAAACCTGTTTAGACTTGCTTATTGGAGTTTATTATAGCTTGTGTGTGCATTTGGTTGAATTTGGCTGGCTGATTTGTGCTAAAACTGCTCATAAGTGCTTAACTGCTTATTGTTCATGTCTGTGCAATGTCTGATGAATGATTGATTAAACTGTATCAATTGGGTGTTAGTGATTGTGTTATTTTGATTGTGATTGACTCCTTTTGATCCAAAGATCATTTGGGTGCCTTTGTGAAATCTGAATCTCCAAAAAGTCACTAAAGACAAAAAGTCAAAATAGTCAAGCAGTGGAAAAAGTTTCCACTGCTCAACATCCAAAACTAGCCCCTGTTAGTGCAATTTTGTCATCAGCTTATCAATAAGCTATTCTAGCTTATTCTGACTTGCAACAACTTATTTTTTGTGATAGATCTTCATTATTTGACCCATTTAAGTAAACTGGAGCTTATGAGACTTTGACTTTGACTTTTTACTAGAAAACCAACTTGTTTGACTTTTAACATAAGTGCTTATTTGATTTTCCAGCTTATTGAGTGTGCTTATTGAGTAGGTTTTTGGTTATTAAGCTTAGTTTTGTCATAAGTAACATTTTGCAACTTGAATCAGCTTCTGAGGTGGTCTAGATCATAAAAATGACTATTTTGTCGTTTTGTGAATAAGTTTGTGACTTGTTTCTGGCTTATTAAGTGGGCTTATTTGAAAATTCTTTTTGCAGAAGTCTTTGTTAGGTCAAAAGAAGCTTGTGTGTAAAATTTTAGCTTATGGCAACAGCTTATAGCTTAATGGGCCAAAAAGCCCATTAAGAATAAGCTGCTTATTATAAGTTGGCTTATTTCACATTTTCAGCTTTTGGGCCTTGGAAAAAGTTGTTTAAAATCAAATTTTAGTCAACCTGTGCTTTTTGGGCTTATTTTGAGCACTTTTTCTTATTGGGCCTTAATTAAGCCCAATAAGGGACTGTTTTGGGTTTGGCCCATTTTCTAGGCCCAATAGGGGTATTTAGGTAATTTCACATTCATTTCTGAGTTATTTAGGTTAAATTAAACTAGTTTGCAAGTTTTTAGAATTTTTTATAATTTTTGGATTTTTAATATTATTTTAATATTGTTTTATTATTAAAAATTAAAAGTCTGATTTTCTAGGTTTTTATATTTTTCCTAGGTTCTAAACACTTAATTAGGATTTTTACAACTTTCCAATTATTTTTTAGGTCTTTTAATTATTTTCTATAATTAATTTAAGATTTAATTGATTTTAGGAGTTTTTAATTGTTTAAAAATAGTTTTAATTGGTTTTAAAATTTTGAAAAATAGATTTTAGCTTAATTAGAGTATTTTTGAGGTTTACAAACTTTAAAATATTGTTTAGGGCTTTTTAATAATTAATTCTGATTTTTAGGGCTTTAATTAGCATTAAAAAGTCATTATCTAATTAATTAAAAGGTTTTTGCAAGTTTTGATTTTTTGTAAACTCTTAGAATATTATTAGGGATATTTGGTAATTTTTAGAAATTTTTAGGTTAAAATTTTAATTTTGGTGGTTTTTACGACTTTACGTGTACGCCTTTTTAGAATTAGTTTAATCCGTCTTGATAACCGTCATTCTCTTCTAATCCCTTTTCTATTTTTCTTTCTCAAATATAATCACAAATTAATCCATATCATTACACACATAACACACTAGCCTCCTTGAGAACAAACTCACTTTGGGTCATTCACACACGGTTTTCCTAAATCGTCGTGCTCACTTGCCCTACTTTGTGCATCCTTTTCCTAAAGGTGTACAAAAACTAACAACATCAGACCTGTACATGTGAACATTTACCGGGGGATCTGGCTCATTCTTGAGTTTGACTTTAGTTATTTCATAAGGTGTTGCTGCTGGTCTAAGAGGTTCCACATCAAACTTCTGAATGATCTCATGAACATACTTGTATTGACTAATGAAGATACCATCCGACTGCTGCTCGACTTGAAGACCAAGGAAAAATGTGAGTTCTCCCATGGCACTCATCTGAAATTCGCCTTTCATTAGTTGTTCAAACTCATCACACCATTCCTTCTTAGTAGAACCGAAGATAATATTATCCACATACACTTGAACCAGGATGATGTCCTTGGCATTCCTTTTAAGGAACAATATTTTGTCAATAGTGCCTCTTCTGTAGCCGTGTTTCAACAAGAAAGTGGACAGACGCCCATACCAAGCGCTAGGAGACTGATGAAGACCATATGGAGCTTTGACCACCTTGTATACTTTCTTTGGATGAAGTGGATCCACAAAGCCCTTAGGTTGAGTGACATAAACTTCCTCATCAATCTTGCCATAAAGAAACGCACTCTTGACATCCATCTGAAAACCGTAAAGCCAACATAAGAAGCAAACGCCAAAAACAGACAAATGGCCTCAATCCTAGCAACAGGAGCAAAGACTTTAGTATAGTCAATTCTTTCAAGTTGTGTGTGACCCAGTGCAACCAGCCTAGCCTTATTTCTCACCATAATTCCCCTTGCATCTTTCTTGTTCTTGAGAATCCATTTGGTACCAATTGTTGTCTTTTCATCCGGCAAGTCAACTAGGATCCAAACATTTTGAAACAAGAACTACTACATCTCCTCCTGCATAGCCTCCACCCAACTTTGATCCTCAAGAGCATGTGAGACTGACCTAGGTTCCATCTGTGAAAGAAAACAAGCAAACAAACAGTGAACAAAATCTATGTAATTATTACGCTTTTTGTCTTTAATGTAGCTCACAAGAGCATGATGATTAGACGTTGCTTTCTTATGCATACGATGATTCTTGACAGTAGAACCAGGATCTCCAATGATTTGAGTAGTAGGATGGTCTTTATTGATCTGTTGAACAGGAATAGGAGCTACATCCACTTCTGGTGCCAAGTTATTAGGACTCCCAACAAAGTCATCATCATATGAAGCAGAGTTGAAAATACCATCTATTGGTTGCTTATGAATATCATCCAGCTTAGTAGAAGTCTTCTTTTGATAGTTTCCCAAGTCAGAAGGACCAGAGAACATAGTTGTGGAAGCAGGATCACTAACTGGACTACCAATAGGTGTTAGACTTGCACTAGGAGTAACATTAGTATCACTAGGAGTAACTTGTACAACAGGAGTACTCAAGTGAAACTCAAAGCCTCCTTGAGCGGTTGCTGTAGTGGCATCTTGATGTTGCTTAAGCAATGTGTCAAGAGCTCCTTGTGGGTCCATAATGACTGATGGAGAGGCATCAATAGGAGTAGCATTGGTGTTAGGAGAGACTGTGGTGGAATAGGATGTAATACTTTGCTTTTGGCTAGGTATAAAATATTATCGTCCGAATTCTTTTCGAATTGAAAACCGGTCTAAAGTGCGACTCAATCGTCTTTTGGTGAATCAAAGGTTTGGTTGATTTGTTTTAATCTAATAGCAAGTAATTAAAGTGTCGTTGAGTAAATGGAAGTTAAAAGATTAATATTGAAATGACAAGTAAAATGAATGCATGGAAACTTAAAGGTGACAATGGAAAAGTACTAACTCACTAAATAAAACTAACACTTGAAAGATTTTCAGAAAAATAAAAGGTACTATAATAAAGTTATATCGAAAGAAACCAAAACAAGCCAAAAGTACCCCCGATCGGAATGTTTTCCGATCAGTTGATCGGAATATAGGACTAGAGCACAATCGGAATATCACAAAGGGAGTAGGATCGGAATGTGGGAAAATGGTAACAATCAGAATACGCAAATTGATCCAATCGGAATACAATGAAACAACACCAATCGGAAAGTAACTCGAAGTCTCGATCGGAATAGAGCAAAGGATACAATCGGAATACTTGGAGAACAATCCAATCGGAAAAACGGGGCTAATGCCAATCGGAAAGTGGAGGATGGGGTCCGGTCGGAATGCTCAAGGGTGCAGATCGGAAAAGGATAAAACCTTTTCCGATTGGTCAATCGGAAAGGGAATCCTGCTCGGAAAGGGGCAATCGGAAAGTGGGTTTGAACCACTTCCTAAAATTATGGAATTCGGTTAGCAAGAGGATAAGCTATATTTTAGAGCTTATCACAACACTAACCCGAATCTATGCTTAAACCGGATCAAATAAGCACTAGAATCAACTTATCAAACCGAAATTAAGCAACTTTTTGGATCAAACAATAAAAATATCAACTTTTTAATAAAACTTTTTAATAAGAAAAATAAGCTAATCATAAAAATAAGCCAATAAGCACAAAAGTCTTATAGCTTAATCAAATGAAAACTTATAAAATGATCAAAAGATTAACTTTTTAGCATGAGATCAATTAGAACAACACGGATCACATGATAATCACACCAAAATCAATCTTAAATCAAAGAAAAGTAGAATGAGATTAAGAAACAAAAGCTTAAAATAGAACTTTGATTAATAAAAATAAGCAATACAAAAGTGTTTAATCTTGAAAGATTAAAAGAAAAAGATGAACTAGTGAGAGAAAGTTTAAGACTTTCTCTCTCTAAAAACTAAAAAGTGAAAAATTAACTAAAAAACTAACCACCCTCCTAATGACTATTAGGAGGGTATTTATAGGGAAGGTGGAAGGAGTGCATGTGTTGCATCTTCTTTCTTGCTTTCTTCACGTTTTCTCGACTCGACTTTAATTCTTCGTCTTTGTCGTCTCGGGATTTGAACTTGTCTTTTAATTTTCTTCTTCTATTAGACTTAAGTTCTTCGACTTCGTTAAGCTTCTGTCTTTTGACTTTTTCTTCGATAAATCTTCAGAATAGGTCTTGGACTTCCGTTCTTTTTGCACTCTTGATCTTTTGACTTCGTCTTTTTCCCGTTTTCTTCAGTAAAAGCCCATGAAAGCCCGTGTTTTCTTCCTTTTTCATATTTAGGTCCTAAAACACAATAAAAACACAAACCACGCATAATTCCGACTTTTACGACATAAATCACACGTTTTGGTCTTGTTATTATTGGGAATAAGTGGTAAAAGGATAAGTGTTTTCACACTTATTAAATCCCCTACACTTGACCATTGCAATGCCCTCATGCAATGCATTAATTTTAAAGCACGGTTTACATTCTCCATCATAAATAACCACCTTGGCCTTTATTAAATACTAAACATAAAAGATAGAAATAAGTAAAGAAATTAAAAACTTACATTGGGTTTTGGCGGCCATGAACATTTATCATCCTCAAGTTTCACGTTCCCCATACCAAGCTTAGAAACGAGATCATTGTTATTATAAGTTAGCAAACTATCACGAACTCATGTGGGCCAACTATTCACTTAGACTCCCTTATTCCTAGGTGTATCTCTTAAATTTTATTTTTGTCTTGAATGATCACGAGGATGCATTGTTTGACTTATTTCGATAGTTTATTTAGTCTGAAAATAAAGTGCACGATTTAATCAATAGTTAGCTAAAGGACCAAATCTTTTAAAACTGCTTCTCGGGATATCAGAAAGTTCATATCTTGGCATAACTTGGTTCGCGATTTGAGACCTTTCTCGGGCCGATATTTGGCAGCGACTTCATACTTCGAATCTTCGAGAGACGTTCTTGAAATTATGGTCTTCTCTTTATAACAGGAATTTCTTCACTTGAAGTTTTTGAGAGATTCTTTATCTTTGGACCACGACTTCTTCATTTTTCTCCAATCTTTATTTTGGACTTTGATATACAATGATCCGCCTCCTTGGATCTATTTATCCTCATACCTTGTTAGGGTCTTTTCGGATAGACTTCTCCATGACTTTTGGGGAGTTCTTGCTTTTCGTCGTGTGTCTCGATCCTTCATATTGATTTTCGATAAATGATTCTTCACATCACTTTTGGATCTTTAGCAACAAAATGTAGCCCTCATGCCTTGTTAGGGCCTTTTCGGACTCGCCAATCTTCGCGCCCCGCTTCATAAGTTATGCCTTGGCTATGAACTCTCGTCATTACCGAGCAACTTTTAAACGATCTGGGGCTAGAAGCTAAGTAACCTTTTAAATCGTACAACCTTATTTATTAGCAGATTAATTTATTAGCAAGCGGAGGGAGAATAGGCTAATAATTAACTCACATAAATTCACGAAAGAATACCGAACTTATAATTGGCTCTATCATCTCTCGTTCTCCATAGTTTAAAATCTCAAGGAATGAGACTCGTGGATGCTTAGCCTATTAAATCAAAGTTTTGGGTTTTCGAGTCGCCTATAGGATCTTGCAAACTCTTGGACTTTTTCAAGTTTAGAAATCGCATTTTAAAGTTCCCTTGATAAACGACTCTCTAGGATCAATTATAGGAACTTGCGAAAAGTTCTTGTTCTTAACCCGTGAGAGTTAAGACTTTCGCGTTTTATAGCTCCCTATATAAAAGCCTAGCAAAACATGTTAAGGATACTAGCTAGAGTAAACTTAGGCAAGTAAACTCGGGTTGAGTCAAAATGTTCACGACTAAGAAAAATCTAAAACCACTTTATTAAAAATTTATTCTAGCAAAGGAAACATAACAAAGGCAAATACAACTATACAACTAGGCCAAAATAGATTATAAATTTTGAAAAATGTCGAAAAATCAAATTTTCCGGTTAAAATGAGGGCAAATTCATGGAAAAGACCACTTACTTCGATAGAAGTCCCCCCCTACACTTAATATAAACATTGTCCTCAATGTTGAAGCATGTGGAAGTAAACTCCCCTACACTTAGGACATTGTGCACTTTGTTTAAATCTTGTTAAGGAAAAGACAACTAAAGAGATTCCTATTTTAATATTGAGAAAATATAAAATAGAGAATCGAAAAGAGTTTAGGATAGAACCGGGAAGATGGAAAACACGGTATCACGGTTCGTCAAAAGTCATCAAGATGCTCTCTGAAGCTTAAATCCCTGCACAGCACAAGAAACAAGACAACAAACATATGCGGGGCTCCCCCTACACTTATTATGAAAGCAGTAAAGGATAGAACACGGGTTGCCTCCCGAGAAGCGCTTGTTTTTGTTCACCGAGTCATGAGCCTGACTCGACCCAATTTTAGTTCATGGGGAACGTGGTGAGGGATGGAATCATCTCCTGGGAGATGTCCTCACCAAAGTACAGCTTCAAACGCTGGCCATTCACCTTGAAATTTGGCCCATTCGGCTGAGAAAGCTCAATGGTCCCATACGGAAAGACTTTGGCGACGGTGAATGGACCAGACCAGCGGCTCTTCAACTTGCCAGAGAAGATCTTCAACCGAGAGTTAAAGAGTAGAACGTGATCTCCAACGTGGAACTCTCGGTTCTTGATTTTAGCATCGTGGATCATCTTCGTCTTCTCCTTGTAGATCAGCGAGTTCTCATAAGCTTCAGTCCTTAGTTCATTTAGCTCGTTGAGTTGAACCTTGCGATGATCACCGGCTTTGATGATGTTGAAGTTAGCCCACTTCAAGGCCCAGTGCGCCTTGTGTTCCAGCTCGATGGGTAGGTGGCAGGCTTTCCCGTACACAAGACGATAAGGTGTACAACCGATCGGGGTCTTGTAAGCAGTACGGAAAGCCCACAGAGCATCATCTAACTTATCGGCCCACGCGGCACGATGCTCTCCCACAGTTCGCTCCAAAATTCTCTTCAAGCCACGGTTGGAAATTTCGGCTTGCCCATTGGTTTGGGGATGATAGGCGGTGGAAAGACGGTGATTGACACCATACTTTGCCATGACTCTTGCAAATTGATCGTTGCAAAAATGAGTCCCGCGGTCACTGATGATAGCACGAGGAACGCCGAATCGAGCGAAAAGCTGCTTCAAAAAGTTCACAACCACCCTCGCGTCATTTGTAGGAAGAGCCTTGGCTTCAACCCATTTAGAGACGTAGTCGACGGCGACGAGGATGTACTTGTTCCCTTTGGATGATGGAAATGGCCCCATAAAATCGATGCCCCATACATCAAAGATTTCACATTCCTGTATGAAATTTTGAGGCATCTCATCCTTATGTGTGATCTTGCCTTGACGTTGGCAAGCATCACAATGCTTAACCATTTCGTGAGCGTCACGATAAATGGTGGGCCAGTAGAATCCAGAATCAAACACTTTCTTAGCGGTGTAGTTGGGACCAAAGTGACCACCGGTGGGTCCTTTATGGCAAGCTTGGAGGATGTCAAAAGCTGCCGGTCCGTCAACACATCGACGAATAATCAGATCAGCACACTGTTTGAATAGATAAGGGTCATCCCAAAAGTAAGTCTTAACATCGTTCAAGAACTTCTTCTTTTGTTGGGATGTTAACCCTTGGATGAGAATACCACCCGCTAAGTAGTTTGCAATGTCCGCAAACCACGGGGTGCCATCAAGATTGAGATTTATGGACATTAAGGTCTCAAGGGGGAAAGAGTCATTGATCTCTTTGTTCGGATGATCCCCCTGATATGGATCCTCAAGTCGACTCAAATGATCCGCGGCTAGGTTTTCAGCCCCCTTCTTATCACGAATTTCAATGTTGAATTCTTGAAGGAGCAAAACCCAGCGAAGAAGTCTTGGCTTAGAATCGTTCTTTGTCATCAAGTACTTCAACGCGGAATGGTCCGTGTATACGATGGTGGTGGATAAAACAAGATAGGGGCGAAATTTCTCAAAAGCATAGACAACAGCTAAAAGCTCTTTTTCGGTTGTCGTATAATGCAATTGAGCCCCCGTCATTGTTTTGCTAGCATAGTGGATTGGTTGGAAGTGTTTATTCACTCGTTGGCCCAAAACCGCACCAATAGCAAAGTCGCTAGCATCGCACATCAATTCAAAAGGCAGCTCCCAATTTGGGGTAACCAAGACCGGTGCCTTAGTTAGCTTATCCTTGAGAAGATTGAAGGCTTCGAGACACTCTTTAGAAAAGATAAAAGGAGTATCTTTTTCCAAGAGGTGGGTCATCGGGCGAGCGATTTTAGAGAAATCCTGAATGAATCTACGATAGAAGCCCGCATGACCCAGAAAACTTCTCACACCCTTCACGGTTGAAGGTGGAGGTAATTTGGCTATGACATCTACTTTAGCACGGTCGACTTCAAGACCGGCTTTAGAGATTTTGTGTCCTAGCACAATGCCTTCTTTTACCATAAAATGGCATTTTTCCCAATTCAGAACAAGGCGAGTGTCTTCGCACCGCTTAAGCATACGTTCCAAATTGACAAGGCAAGCAGAGAAGGAATCCCCGAAGACCGAGAAATCATCCATGAAGACTTCCATGGTTTGCTCAACCATGTCATGGAAGATAGCCAACATGCACCTTTGGAAAGTCCTGGGGGCATTGCATAAGCCAAAAGGCATCCTTTTGTAAGCAAATGTGCCATAGGGACAAGTGAATGTTGTCTTCTCTTGATCTTGGGGATCGATGGGTATTTGAAAATAACCCGAGAAACCATCCAGAAAGCAGTAATATTCATTACCCGCTAAGCGTTCAAGCATTTGGTCCATAAAAGGTAGGGGAAAATGATCCTTTCTCGTGGCATCATTGAGTTTGCGGTAGTCTATACAAACTCTCCACCCAGTAACGAGACGGGTAGGAATTAACTCGTTGTTTGCATTGGGCACAACGGTGATTCCGCCTTTCTTAGGCACACAATGGACTGGACTAACCCACGGTGAATCCGAAATAGGGTAAATCATACCCGCATCCAGAAGTTTGATAACCTCTTTTTTGATGACTTCATGTATTTTAGGATTCACCCTTCGTTGACTTTGAATTGTGGGCTTAAAGTCGTCCTCCATGAGAATTTTATGTGTGCAGAAATGAGGATCAATTCCACGGATGTCGGAGATTTTCCAAGCGATAGCTCTTTTATGCTTCTTCAACACAGCGACAAGACGGGCTTTTTCGTCTTCTTTCAGATCCTTTGCGATGATGACCGGTAGCTTCTCGTCGTCTTCTAGGAAAACGTACTCAAGATGAGGTGGTAAGTCCTTAAGCTCGAGAGTCGGAGGATCTTCAATAGATGGTGAATCTAACGATGGATCATCATTAGTCACCTCTTTAGGAGCAGGAGGAGAGAATGGGTCCTCATTGAGAAGTCTCTCAATAGTACTAATGTCTTCATCCCAATTTGTGGACAAATTATCATACTTAATATCGAGAGGACCCAAACTAGCTTCGAAGTCATCCAAATCACTTTCTCCAAAAGGAGTCAATGCTGGGGCAATTGAGGCAACGGTCTCAACATTGGGTAGAGAAGAAAGAGTACTTTTGCAAGCATCATGAAAATGTTCTTCACAAGCCTCATTGAGAACATCAATAGCATTAACACTCTCATACGAATAAAGTTGCTTAGAAATCTTACCCATGTTGAAGACAATTTTATCGTCACCGACTCTCATGATTATTTCGCCTGCGGCTACATCAATAAGAGTGCGACCGGTCCTCAGAAATGGACGTCCAACGATTAATGGAACACGGGGATCCATTTCGTAATCAACGACAACAAAATCCGCCGGGAAGGTGAATTTGTCGACGCCAACAAAGACATCTTCGGCTATCCCCACTGGATAAGCAACCGTGCGGTTGGCTAATTCCAAAGTCATTTTGGTGGGGACTAGCTCGGGGAGAGATAATTGCTTCCAAACACTTAAAGGCATTAAGTTTATACTGGCACCTAGATCGGCTAGGGCCATGCAATTCTCTACTCCCGGGAAGTTGCAAGGAATCAAGAAGCGACCCGGATCACCAAGTTTGGTGGGCAATTGCCTTAATAGCACTGCGGAGCAGTTCTCATTAAGTTGGGTCTGAGCGATATCAAGAAGCTTTTCTTTATCACTTAGAAGATCTTTAAACATCTTAGCGTATTTGGGCATGTGAGCGAGAGCCTCGGCAAAGGAGATGTTAAAATTCAATTGTTTGAACATTTTTAGGAAGTTTGAAACCTGAATATCATCCTTGCTCTTTTGCTTCTCTTTCCTCAACCTTGAAGGATAAGGTATATTGGATGAAGAAGAAGACTTTAATGGAATAGGATCACTCACAACCACGGGTGGTGGGGAAATGGGGATAGAAGGTGAAGGAGGTGGGGAAAGTTGCTCTTTTTCCTTGTTCACAATCACGGGTGGAGGTGTAGGAAGCTCGGGTTCCATGTAACCTTTTCCACTACGAGTGGTGATTGCTTTCATCTCCCCTCTTGGAGTAGCAACGGTATTACTCGGAAGAGTACCCGAAGCAGAGGGTTGATTACTTTGGATGAGCGAACCAATCATATCACGAAGGTGAAGAGCTTGATTGTTGAAAGAGTTTTGCATGTTGGCATTAATATCATTGTTGTGTTTGGCCATATCATTCCGTAGCTCGGCTCGAATATCGCTCCCTTGTTTCACCATGTCATTCTTCAAATTGACAAATTGACTCTGAAGATTCGTCACCATCTCACGATTGGTCTTCATGAACGTCTCAACGTCTTGACTTACTGCCATTGGTTGATTGAGAGGTGGAGCTTGGTAAGCTTGAGAATTTCCTTGAGTTGGGTATGGGTTTCTTTGGGATTGATATTGATTTTGAGCACGAGGTTGGGATTGGTTGTTTCGGTTGTAGCTTTGTTGTTGGTTTTGGTTTGCAGGAGGGAAACCGGGAGGAGCAAGATAATTGTTGGATCGATAACTTAGCAAGCCACGGTCTCCTTGAGGGCGAGCTTGATAGCCTCCCGTGGGATAAGTACCGTATGCTGCGTTAACGTCTTCAGAATAATTGCTTTGGGTAGAAGGACACTCATTGTAGGAATGAGGACCACCACATGTGTCACAAGAGATAACAACGGCTTTAGCTTGTTGAGTTTGGTTAGAAGTCAAAATTTGGAGACTTTTGTTAATATCAAGAATAGCACGTTCCAAAATAGACGGGTTGGTGGTGGAAGAAGTAGATGAAACATTGACTCTTGAGTTAGATCTTGAGGATGCGGAAGAATCCCAATTCTTGTGGTGAGTAGTCATGTTTTCAATCAACTCTCGACACTCCTCCGGTCTCCTTTTCATAAAAGTACCACCGGCGGCGGCATTGATCGTGTCACGATCACGAAAGGTGAGACCATTGTAGAAGGTGTCAATGAGAGTGACGGGGAGCATATTGTGATTAGGACAGCGGTCGATCAAATCATTGTAACGTTCCCAAGCATCGAAAAGCGATTCATCATTCTCTTGCATAAATCCACTGATTTGGTTACGAAGGCTAGTGACCATGGATGGGGGAAAGTAGCGCGATAAAAAGCGTTGAGTCATGTCGTTCCACGTATGAATAGAATTCTTAGGAAGACGGTCAAACCATTTTTCGGCATGGTGAGAAAGTGAGTGTGGAAAAAGTTGGAGGCGAAGGTCATCCATAGAAACACCGGGGCACTTCATGCTTTGGGTAATGGTAATGAATTTGTCGAGGTGTTTGTTGGCATCATCATCCGGAATTCCACGAAACGGGTTCGTTTGCACTTGTTGTATCATATGATGCTTCAACGAAAACTCCTGAGCCGTGACGTGCATTGGCGCAATCGGGCCTCCGCGTCCGTTCATGGTGGGTTGGCACAATTCCTCCATGGTTCGTAAATCAGGTAGAAGGACATTGTTGTTGTTGTTGTTGTTGTTGTTGTTGTTGTTGTTATTCAAATTATTTTCAGGTGGGTGATTATTGTTGTTGTTAACACCAGCCATATCTAAATCTTCAAGATTCTCGGGCTCAGAATAGTTTGTAGATCTAGTACGCATGCACCTGCAGAAGAAAAATATACACAAGGAATATCTATATAATCTTTTTGGTTTTTATAGGTTTTTTAATGTTTTTGTATTTTTGAAGAGTTTTATATTTTTTATGGATTTTTGGAAATTCTTATAGCAATGAAAATAACGTTCAAAGAACGGATCCCAAAATTCAATGCGTCTCTCACTAGAAACCGTTTATCTTAACGAAAAGAGCCGGCAGAGGCGCCATTTAATACTTCGCTTTTGGCTAGGTATAAAATATTATCGTCCGAATTCTTTTCGAATTGAAAACCGGTCTAAAGTGCGACTCAATCGTCTTTTGGTGAATCAAAGGTTTGGTTGATTTGTTTTAATCTAATAGCAAGTAATTAAAGTGTCGTTGAGTAAATGGAAGTTAAAAGATTAATATTGAAATGACAAGTAAAATGAATGCATGGAAACTTAAAGGTGACAATGGAAAAGTACTAACTCACTAAATAAAACTAACACTTGAAAGATTTTCAGAAAAATAAAAGGTACTATAAGAAAGTTATATCGAAAGAAACCAAAACAAGCCAAAAGTACCCCCGATCGGAATGTTTTCCGATCAGTTGATCGGAATATAGGACTAGAGCACAATCGGAATATCACAAAGGGAGTAGGATCGGAATGTGGGAAAATGGTAACAATCGGAATACGCAAATTGATCCAATCGGAATACAATGAAACAACACCAATCGGAAAGTAACTCGAAGTCTCGATCGGAATAGAGCAAAGGATACAATCGGAATACTTGGAGAACAATCCAATCGGAAAAACGGGGCTAATGCCAATCGGAAAGTGGAGGATGGGGTCCGGTCGGAATGCTCAAGGGTGCAGATCGGAAAAGGATAAACCCTTTTCCGATTGGTCAATCGGAAAGGGAATCCTGCTCGGAAAGGGGCAATCGGAAAGTGGGTTTGAACCACTTCCTAAAATTATGGAATTCGGTTAGCAAGAGAATAAGCTATATTTTAGAGCTTATCACAACACTAACCCGAATCTATGCTTAAACCGGATCAAATAAGCACTAGAATCAACTTATCAAACCGAAATTAAGCAACTTTTTGGATCAAACAATAAAAATATCAACTTTTTAATAAAACTTTTTAATAAGAAAAATAAGCTAATCATAAAAATAAGCCAATAAGCACAAAAGTCTTATAGCTTAATCAAATGAAAACTTATAAAATGATCAAAAGATTAACTTTTTAGCATGAGATCAATTAGAACAACACGGATCACATGATAATCACACCAAAATCAATCTTAAATCAAAGAAAAGTAGAATGAGATTAAGAAACAAAAGCTTAAAATAGAACTTTGATTAATAAAAATAAGCAATACAAAAGTGTTTAATCTTGAAAGATTAAAAGAAAAAGATGAACTAGTGAGAGAAAGTTTAAGACTTTCTCTCTCTAAAAACTAAAAAGTGAAAAATTAACTAAAAAACTAACCACCCTCCTAATGACTATTAGGAGGGTATTTATAGGGAAGGTGGAAGGAGTGCATGTGTTGCATCTTCTTTCTTGCTTTCTTCACGTTTTCTCGACTCGACTTTAATTCTTCGTCTTTGTCGTCTCGGGATTTGAACTTGTCTTTTAATTTTCTTCTTCTATTAGACTTAAGTTCTTCGACTTCGTTAAGCTTCCGTCTTTTGACTTTTTCTTCGATAAATCTTCAGAATAGGTCTTGGACTTCCGTTCTTTTTGCACTCTTGATCTTTTGACTTCGTCTTTTTCCCGTTTTCTTCAGTAAAAGCCCATGAAAGCCCGTGTTTTCTTCCTTTTTCATATTTAGGTCCTAAAACACAATAAAAACACAAACCACGCATAATTCCGACTTTTACGACATAAATCACACGTTTTGGTCTTGTTATTATTGGGAATAAGTGGTAAAAGGATAAGTGTTTTCACACTTATTAGGATGGAACAAAAAAAATGTCATCATCCTCATCTGAGTCCGAAAAGCTAGAATGAGCACATGTACTAGAAGTTGAAAACACTTGTGGACCTGCATCTTGGTTAGTTTTGAAACGAAAATATCCCAATGACTTACTAAGATAATCAAGATCAAAATACCGTTTAGGACCTTTGCCTTAGATGTTTGTCTTCTCCTCAAAGTACCTGAGATTTATAGTTTTCATGACACGCTGGGCATGGAGATTATAGACACGATAAACTCAAGAGTGAGCTGAATATCCCACAATGTAACCTTCATCTGCCTTGCCATCAAATTTCCCCAAATAGTCACTGGTATTCAGAATGGTGACAGGACACCCTAATGGCTTAAAATGAGCAATGTTGGGGACTTTGGCTGTGAGTAGCTCATAGGGAGTCTTCTTATGTAGATTGGTAATTGAAACCCTATTCAACACATAACTTGCAGTGTTGACAGCTTCTGTCCAAAACATAGTTGGAAGCTTGGAATCTACAAGCATGGTTCTTACAACTTCTATAAGAGTCATGTTCTTCCTTAATGCAACACCATTCTATTGAGGATTCCTGGAAGCATTATAATATCGTTTGATACCTTTGGAATTGCTAAGTGCTATGAGGTCTACATTTTTTAATTCTGTTCCATTGTCACATCGGATACCTTTCACCTTCTTGGACAACTGATTCTCAATGAGTGTAATGAAGTCCTTGAGAATTGAGTAGGTCTCACTTTTGGCAGCCAGAAAGAAAACCCACGTGAACCTGCTATACCCATCAGTTACCACAAGAGAGTATTGTTTATGGTCAATGCTCCTAATGGAGGTAGGACCAAATAAATCCATGTGTAGTAGCTGCAATGGTTCAGTTATAAGGCTGAGAGCAGTAATGAGCTTGAAGGATGCTTTGTCTTGTTTGCCTTGGCTTCATGCAAGGCAATTGATGTCATTTCTGAAAGTTTTGGGAGCTAAACCAGAGACCAATTTCATATTCGCCCGTTTGTGAATGGTCTTGAAGTTTACATGTCCCATCCTTCTATGCCATTTTGTGGCTTCATCTTCTGATGCTTTGGCAACCAAACAAGCTAGTTGACCAGTAGGATTAACTTTATTAGCTTGATACTATAGAGATTGTGTCTTCTAGGGATTTTGAGTAGAAATTGGGAGTCATCCGGTAGCTTAAAGTCTTTGGATAACACCAGTGCTTCAGTATCCGTAAAGAGGACAAACGGCTTCTTGTCACAAATCAGAGAGATACAAATCAAGTTGAAGAGTTGAAGTGCTTCCACATAGTATACCTGCTCAAAATTAAGGTTAGGAGTCTGAATTGTTCCTTTGCCAGAGATCCTTCCTTCACCACCTCTGAAGTAGACCTTTCCGCCTTGAAATGGTACAAAGTTAGATAAAAGTCCTTTATTTCCTGTCATGCTCCTAGAGCATCCACTATCAACTATTCCTAGATAAGGATCTTGGTATGGAGTAATCTACAACAACAGAAAAGTTATATGCAAAAGTTAGTGTCTTAAGGGGACCCAGACCTTTTCAGGCTTGAGTCTGCCTTGTGGATCTTTAGTAGATAGCTAAGAAGATTGATGAGATCCTTTGTTGTTCTTAGGTTTCCTGTTCATCATATGGGTGTTATTTTGTGACCAAGCACAACCTGCTGAGGGCTTAACAACAATACCCAAATTTCCCGACCCAAAATACATTTGGTCTGAATTAAAAGCATAATTCTGATTAAAGTTCTGAAAATAGTTGATGGTTGGTCAATTGTAGGTAAAACCATTGCTTATCCAAATATTAGAAGCTGAAGGAGAGGTCCTTCTAGAAGAAGAATAAGATTGGCCACATGGGTTTAGTCTTCTAGAAGAAGAGTAACTCCAGGTGGACCAGGAGCAGGATAAGCTTGATAAACTAAAGGATTTTGATCATAAAAATCACAATCCTTAATCAAATGAAATTTACTACCACAAACAAAGCATGTTTTAAAAGACCTTTTATTCAAATGACATTGTTTCACACTACTAAATATTTTACAAACTATTCAAGGAGAATCAACATTCCTAGGACTCAATAAATAAGAACTAGAAACAGTGGAAGTAGAATCAACTCTCTTATCACTCATCCTAGCACTAGTAGCAGCAGGGTCATTTGTCTTAGAACTTGAAGGTCTTGACTCTTCACTTGAACCACAGGATGCATAGACACTGGCCTTGTCACTGAAAGTACAAGAGACAAAGTCATTAGTATTACTAGAGATTTTTGGAGACTCATGCATCTGTGATCCATCCAAGTCAGTATGCATAGATATGGGCATAAAAGTTCTTGTAAGAGGTGTAGGAACAGCATGCATTGCTGCAGCTGGTTTAAACCTATTATAACTAGGTTTTCCCTCCTCCTCCTTGTCAGGATCAAAGGTACTTGAAAAAGATAAATCAAATACATCTTCTAAATCAATACATTTATCAAATCCTAAACCTCTCTTAGTCCTACCAGACATGCTACTATCAATTAACTTTGAAAGATTTTTGGGTGCTTTTTGCCATTTTTCAAATCGTAAAAGTGTAGCATCCAGTTTTTCTTGCATGTCTTGCTTAGCCTTAATGATGTCATTGTTTAGTTTTTCAGTATATGTAAGAATATTAATGGTGTTTTCTAAGTCAATGCTTAGAATTCTAATTTTATCCTCACATTCACGTTGAGTATCTTGAAGCCACCACTTTTGTTGTTCCAATATTTTTAAAGAATTATTATATGCTTGAACTTCTAGAAAATATTTGTCATTTTGCTCATTTAGTTCATTGTATTTAGTCAATAGTTCTGGAGTATTTATCATGACAACCAGGAGGGTAATTTTGTACCTGAGGCGAGATTCCCATAAGAGCAAATTCTTCGGCTTCCTCAAAATCAGATAGATTCCCAGCAATCATAGAAAATACATCACTAGAAGCTTCAGCAGATTCCAAGGTAGCAGTCTGATGATCATTCCAGTTAACCATAGAGTCAACAGACACCAAAGCATTCTTTTCTTCCTTGAGCTCTTGAACCTTGAAGGCTAATATCTGTTCTTCTCCTATTCATTTTTGTTTGGGCATTCCCTAGCAAAATGTCCTTGCTGTTGGCAGTTATAGCATCTGACCTTGCTTCTATCAAACCTGGCTGGCTCTCTCAGGTTGTAGTTGAATTTTTGACCGGCTTTCTTTTCAAACTTATGAACCCGGAAAGTGAGCATAGCCATCTGTAATTTTAGATCCATTTCATTCAAGTAAAGTTTATCAACCTGTTTGAAATCATCAAAAGCAAGCTGCTGTTATGGATCAACAACAATAACAAAAGAGTGAAGAACAACTTCTACCATGCTACCAGTCTTGGCTTTTGGTTCAGGAGTAGAAGTATGTTGGGATGACAACGTATAGCTTGGTCTACTAGCCTAAGACATTGGACTAGATCCCATGGAACTCACAAAAGCAGAGTTAGAAGGAGTTGGAAATGAATCACTTGAGTATCCTCTCACATGAGTCTCAAAGGTTTTGAGTTTATAAAACAAGTCATCAAAATTAAGATAGTCAAGGCCTCCTTTTGCTTTTAGAGAGATGACTACCTGATTCCATGACTGAGGTAGGGCTCTAAGAAGCCTAGCATTGATGTCTCCATTGTCAGGTTTGGACCAGAGTTGATTCAACTGGCTAAGAATCTTTTGGAACCTGTCATACCCTTGATGAATGCCTTCAGTTTCTGAAATATTGAATTCTGTGAATTCATCTCTCAGCATTGATCTGGGCATCTTCTTTGATTCCTCATTCTCTCTAAACCTTGCCTTTACTCCATTCCAAATCTCCCTAGCATCATCCAAGTGATAAAAGTCACTATGTGATCATCAGGAAGGGACTGAAGGAAAATAGTTTTTGCTTTGATTTCCTTCTAAACAGCAGTGATTTCATCATGAGTTTTAGGATCGAGAATGGTGATATTACCATTCTTGTCTTTACTAGTAGTTTTCTTGTTGTTGCCATTCTAGACAATCTTCCAAAGGTCTAGATCAGTATTTGTGATCCAGCATTCCATCTTCATGGCCCAGCTATCATACTCATCCTTCTTCAAGAGTGGGAATTTTCCATTTGTATTGGAAACAGTAGCAATGATTTGCTGAGGTTGTTGTGTTTTAGAGGTGCTTGCTTCTCCTGTTTCAGTAGAACTAGAGGCAGATATGATTAAACAAAGATGTTAGTAAAAAGAAAAATTGTTTCTTCTTGAGCAGAGACTCTCCCAGGCTCTGATACCACTTGTTGGGTTCACTAGATATGGATCTTACAGCCTGTTAAAGATGGTGAACGACTTCTGTAATCACAAGTCTATTCACAGAGAGACTCTAGATAGAACACAAAGTATAAGTGCGGAATACAAATACTATTAACAAGAAGAAACATAATAACAAAATAACTTGATCCTTACTAAGGATTTCTACTATTAATATGAAATGAATAATGTTTGATGAAGGTGTGTATAACCCTTCTGCCAATGGTTCCTTTTATACTACAAGGAAACACTAATACTACATTAAACCAAAACGTGTAACTTCTGATATGCATATCCTTTCCTAACATATCTCATGCATATCCTAACAAACTACTCAGAATAATAATGTTTGACTTTCTACTAGACCAGGAGCACGTATTGCTCATACTACTACTAGGACCAGGAGGAACTACATACCTCCTAGCATATATATTACAAATTTCTATTATAGAGGCCCTAACAAGTCTTCCTTAGTTTCATAAGGCTCTTCACGACTTCGATTGGGAGACGAATAAAGATCCTCAGGTAATAGAAAATGAGACGTAGGTGAAGGTGTACTATTCATCACTTCAGTTTGATGTGAGAAATATTCTTGTACTTTAGGAGTATCGTAAAAAGACAAAGTTGGAACACACACATCTGTGGGAGATGAGGTAACATCAGAACTTCTCTTTTTTCATCATCGGAAATGATAATATAGGTGTAAGTAGACATCCTTGTAATTTATATAATATAATACCATAAGATATTCTACTAAAGGAATTAAATCTTACACTGTCGCTGACGATGGCTGAGGTCTTGAAATTTAAAAATATCTTAGTTATAGTTTAATAGAAACCTTATTCTCTATAACTGTGGGCTCTTGATACCAATCTCTAACACCCCCATTTTGCCATATAGCAGCATAAGCTAATTTGCGGTATTACTATCAAAGTACCATAGTCACAATAATAGAAAATGCTCAAAAGACATTTTATAAATATTTATGTTATCATTCATTTATTATTCAGAGTTTAATAAAAACAACTGTACATAACTGTACATCACATGTTTTCCCAAAAGATCTAGTTTTATTCTCTAGAATGATAACTTTTCAAGACACCACCATCCGCAGCCTAAAATATATGCCTTAAAGTCAACACAATGGTTAAGTGAATTCATAAGTTAAAAAAAATATTTGAATACAAGTACGACTCTAGGGCTACAATGTTATACACCCAAATTTTAAATTCATCATTTCTTATTGCACTAGCTCATGAACCCGCGACTAGACATTATCAGAAAAACCAACAAATTACCCTTAAGCAGGTAGTTTGTCGGACTAACCTGAGTTAGCAAAATAAAGCATATCTGTTTAGCATAGGTGGGAACCATTAGATGCTAACAAGTGCGACTTTCCCAGATAGGAGATGTCAGTCTCCAATAGTACTATTCACAATATTAGCGTTCATTATATGATTAACTGTCCATAATTAAAAAGGGACTTAACGACAATAAGTAAACGTAGTGTCAATAATCATATAGGAAACATACATAAACACTTGTATTTCAGTTTTAGCATATATCCCCCTCACGGGTTTTTAAATCATTTATAAAGCATTTAAAAGTGAGGCTATGAATTTACCTTAGCCTAAAGAGTCTTGAATTATTCAGCTATAACCAATCACAACCTCCTCACAATATCTAAGTTGGCACACAATATGTATATATATCAAGTCATAATATATGAGTTCAATCTTTTCTTATTTTATATATGTATTCCTTGGTTCATATATTTTGTTATTATAGTATCATTGTTTGGGCCATTATACTCACAAGCCATTCTATAAACGTTTGAGGAGCAAGGGCACTTTTAATCGTAAACCCAACCACTCAGTCAGAACGTAATATCGAGATGGAAGATTTTTGTACAAAGTTTCCTACTAACATGAAACATAGTATATTATTAGATATATGTCTTTAGTTTCAATATTGGTAAAAATAGTCCTTTTAGTTATATTTTGGCATAATTACACTTTTAACTCTTTAAGTATATAGTTTCATTATTTGCAATTTAATCCTTCAATATTTAACCTTAGGGTCTCAAACTTTTCAACATTTATTATTATAGCTTTAACTTTCATAAAATGACACTTTTGGCCCAAAATGTTAAATAGTTTAAAAAATAACAATTTTGGTCCCTATACTTGTAAACATCACATAACTTCTTCAAAAATGTACCAAATGATCTAGGAATTTAAAACAAAGTTTCAAAGCACATTTATAATCATAATAAAATTTTTTTACCAGAATTATAGCTTTTGAAATAGATTTTATGTCATTATTTCATGTAAAATACAAAACATGGTTTTTAAGACATCTTTAGCTTATAACTTTCATTTAAATTGATCATATGACTTAATTATTTTTGGATTATCTTTCTAACATAACTTTGGTATTATAAAAAGTCTTATTATTCATTATAAAAAGATCAAAGTTTGGTTAGCATAAGAATTACCTAGGTAGCTCCAAAATGGCTCGTTGTGACTTCTTATGAGCACTACTTTCTATCAAAGCTTCAAAAGCTTTAATGACTTCCTTCTAGACCTTGTTTTTGGTCTTGTGGGATGTAATAGGATGTTTATATAAGTGAATATGAAGAATGGGTAAGAGATTATAAGAAAACGGAGTGCAAGTCTTCATGTTGTGCTATTCAGACCTATTTATAGTATTTGCAACACTTAGGCTCCAAGCTAAGGTCCTAAACGTGTAACATAGATATATAAATGACTAAGGATGGCTTGTGAAGCTATAAGAAAGTTTCTAGGGTCTAGCTTCATTCCAATCTTCACTTGTGGCTCAAATTAGGTCACAACATACTTAAGATGAGAATGGTGAGCACACAAGTTGGTGATGCACCTACTTGTCACCACATGGAAAATTTCATATAACATGTAAAATATCTGATTTTCAAACTGAGAATAGGAGGGAAAAGGTTTCAAACATTTTTTGGAGGGAAAACATAAAACTGGGTCATAAATCTAGGGCTTGTAACTTATACTTTGTAATTTTAGTGATTAGGGACTTAGAGAAGTGATTAGTGAATTATTAAGGCTTAATTAGGGTTTATACATTCTATTCATAAAATTTGGGTCATTGGTATGAAGTTTAATAATGGTTTGATGTGAAAATGGGAAGTAATCGTATGTAGATTAGGGGTTTCTAATGATCTAGGTTTAAATCTTAGAAAAAGTCATTATCCTCCTCTTAAATACTAATGTAAACTTAATTTAGGTCCTAGACATTATGTTTTAAGTGTCCAATGAGTTCCCACACTTGTTTTGATAGCTTAGTTTAAGTAATCATGTCTAAAGAGTGAAAATACCTATTTTGATCTAATTTATAAGTTATGCATTGAAATATTGTACTTTGTGCATTAGGATACTTGTACATTGTCTTAACATAATCTTATAACCTTAATCAAGTGCTATCAGTGATTGTAGACTTGTCCTAAAATACTAGGTAGTGATTCTATGTAGATTTCTTAATATAAGGGTTTCTATGTCATTAAGCCTAATGACTTTCTATCTTGGGTAATTAGGGTTTATATCTTAATGTAAGCTTATTCTAAGTCTTATATAGTATGTTAATGACTTCTAGAGTTTATAGATTCTTAGTTTAAGGGTTTATATAGGTTGATCATATCTTAGGGTTAATTAAGTACGCTTAAGGTTCTATGCTTTGAAAACTTGTGCTTTATGCTTTAATAATTTGTAACATAGTTTAAGATAAAGTTACTAACTTATTATGATACTTCGTCGAGTTTTATAATTAGTTGCAAAAGATTAGAATTTATTTAATTATAGAATAGATTTTATATGCTAATCTTGATTTTAGGTCATTTTCTTGTAATTAGCTTGAGATTAGTGAATATTAGTGTTTTGTGATTATTTACCTTTCCTTTATATGACAGATTATAATTAGTATAATGTATTTTAGAATAGTATATAGATATTATGTAGTTATATTGCTTGAAATATTAGTTTATAAGGGAATTTCTAAGGTTTACAAGGGTTTCTTAGGAATTTAAGGTATCCTTGTTATATTTGAGTTGTTCTTATTCATTGTATATACATATAGTTACATTTAGAACTCATACTTGATATATACATAGTATTTACAACATATAGTCATTTGTGAAAGTAGTAATTGAGATAGTTAGAATACATATATTCAACAATTAAGTCACATACCATAGTAAAATGCAAAAATTTCTTAGTAAAATCATCTCTTTATCTATAAACATAGATATTACATTAGTCAAAATTACTAGATGTTATAGTACTCATAAAGACTAATTATTAATTTTATTAAGAATTGGTGATCATGAGTCACTTACACTTGTTTATGACTCATCTCCTATTTGATCTCCAACATCATGGGATGATGATATCAAGATTGGTGAAAGTGCTACTATTTCTTATAAGACTTAGTGCACCTTATGGTCAATCTTGGTAGATGTGTTAGTCCATAGAAGACTAAAGATGCCTTTAAAGCCAAGGTATGCTTACGTCCTTCCACATACCCTTTGATTATTCTTTTGAATATTACTTGACTATGTGTTTGCTCTTGGCATCCTTGCCTTGACATTTTCTTGCATTATATGCTTCTCTTCCTTTACCCTCTCAAACCTTCGTAGTCTCGGATACTTGACTCATAATGGTGAGTTAGTTGAAGCTTAAAGTATCGAGCATGATATTCATGGTTTGCAACCTTATACGACAAGTAGGCTCTATATCATTGATATGAGTGAAATCTCATATCAATAATGATCTATTAAACCACTAAAACACAAAGGAAATACCAAGTTTTAATGTAATAAAACGGAATTATGTGGTATTGTTTGTTGTTTGTAAATGTGTAGGTAAAATGATACATTTTTGTGCAAACACAGATTCCAAGGCTTATTAATAAAGAACAAAGACAAAAGAAGGACCTAAAGTGACAAAGCTTCAAAGTTCGGGGGCCTTATATGTTGATTTTAGAAGTTGGAGGACTGAAGATGAAAAGCTACAAGAGTTATTATCAAGTTACAAGAAACTGCCAAGTCAAGGGGCTAGTTTTGCCAATTTTGGAAGTTGTTTGATCCAAGTGAACAAAAGCCAACCAATCAGAATGCTTTAAATCAGTCACACAGATCATGGACCATGGTCAATCCATTTATTGAGCTGGTAGAGCAATTATGAGCGAATCCTAGCAGTGATCACACTAACTCCCAATCAACCAATCAGGGAGCTTAGAAGGTGTTCACACGGATCACACTATTCCAATGGATAGTGATCCGTGTGACAATTTACTAGCCAATCCACATATGCCATGTTGCAACTTCTACTTCTCTAGATTTTTGAAGATGCTAGAGGCCGTTTCAAGAGAAGCTATCAACTACAAAAATGCTAAATGGGATGAGACGAGTCCATATATACAACTTAATTAAACCCAAAGTCATCCATCTCAAAACCCCCAATTTTGGGCCGTTATGAACCCTATTATTATAATCACTCAATTGAGCCACGTGGAGTGAATTCATTGGTTCACACACGTCATCTACCTCACCTACAACTCACGCCTCACTTCTGATTCTCCTATAAATATCCCATCACCTCACTCATTCTCACTTGGGCAACTTAGGAGTAGAATAACACATAGTTAGCTAGCCAGTTATCATTTTAGTTATAACTGAATCATTTTCAATTACAATTCAGTTGTTTGTAGCACAAACATTGTATTTCTCTCCAAGATTTGTACTAATTCACTTTGATAAATAATAAAGCAAAGTTCCTTCTTCATACTACTAC
Organism: Glebionis coronaria; assembly: GCA_025667525.1. Taxonomy (NCBI): domain Eukaryota; kingdom Viridiplantae; phylum Streptophyta; class Magnoliopsida; order Asterales; family Asteraceae; genus Glebionis; species Glebionis coronaria. Next base: position 317,022,563 of record CM046875.1, on the reverse strand, counting down.
TCTGCCATTGATTTTGTTATTCTGTTATGAATAACAGAATGTTGTTGTTTGATTTAAAGATTTAGTTAGATCAGATAGATTGAAGTTGTTCTAGTCACCCATTGATCCAGTTCTATCATACAGTTACCAACATACCTTAAAGATCAGACAAAAGAATGGTGTTCTATGGTGTTTTGATGGTGTAGACGATAGAAGAATGGTGTTGATTTGAGTATAAGCTAGCTCAGCGCTAAGCTTCTTCTCGAAAGTAGCCTACATGTTAGTCTTTGAGTACTGCTTGTTAAATGATGGTTCATGTTTGAATGTGTTGTTAATTGATCTTAGTTTGTTATTTGATATGAATTTGTTGTTATCCTATTAGTAGATTGCCATTTCCTTTGTTAAATTTCTCTGATATTAGCTTAATTACTGTTTAAATTATCATAATTCTTGTTACTCTGTTAGAGTTGTGGTTAGACCTTGTTAGCATTCAGTTTAGTATCTGTTAGAAAGTTAGTTTTCACAATTTCAAAGTCAAACTCACAGTCAAAAAGGCAAATGGCTAATAAAAACTTTGGGTCAGGAAACACCTTTCTAAACATGCAATTTTTCTAGTCATTTAACTTCTTTTGGAGTTGGACCAAAAGAAAAGTTGTTCTGGATAGCTGAATATATGTACTTTAAGATTGTAGTTGATTAATTTTAGTATAGCTTTATCACACAATAAGATTCAGACCTCCAAAAGTCTCTGTGAAGAATTAGCTTATCTGTTAACAAGCTTTTTCATTTTTGTCTTATTTTCTTTACAAACTTGGTCATTTTATTGCTTAGATAGCTTATACAAGTGATAAAAATAGCTTTTAGCTTTGGTCAAATTTTGGTCAACAAAAGTCAACGCTTGGTCAACATAAGCTCATTTTAGCTTAAATCTATTTTCTAGCTTATTGAGTAGATATTTTTAGAAATTTCTTTCACAAGACTTCATCATTTGAGCTTATTAGTATTTCTTATAGTTTACAGCTTATGTGCTTATGTGTTTTAGTTTAACTCTTAAAAGTAGCTTATTCAAAAAGTCCATTTTGAGTTATAGCTTATTTCAGCCAAATAGCTCACAGTTGGCTAGCTTAAATTCACTTTTAAGCACATTGCAAAAAACTAGAACTCCTTTAGTGGTTTATAGCTCAAGTTATAGCTTATTTAATCCAACTAGCCCGTTTTTCTTTCAAACATATTTTGACACTTATAGCCCTTCTAGTTTGTAGGCTGTTACAAGTTTCTGGTAATTAGTTTTAAGTTTCTGTTTTGGCAGTTTTAGTACCTGAAGTTTGTTAGTTGTTAAAATTCAGTTTGGTAGTTATTAAATTTGTAACATTTTGTACTTTTACAATACACTCATTTACATTTTCAGTTTTATTAGTTTGAGTTCATTACATACTTGTACCTTGTGCTTTGTTTGTGGTACATACAATTTGTTTTAGCATAGTAAGTATACGTAGTATAGATAATATTTTTCCTTTTTACATGCTATTTGCCAAGTAATTTAAATACCAAATTACAAACTATAACAAAAAACGATAACATACTTGCTTGTGATTGTTGATCAATTCGATAAGACCGACATATAAATGATACTAAAACGATTTATTAAACGGCGCCGCTGCCGGTTCTTTTCGTGGAGATTGACGGTTACTAGTGAGATACATATTGGATTTTGGGACCAATTCACTTGTGAACGTTCCTTTTTGTTAAATAAAAAATTAAAAAATCTCAAAGATAAAAATATAAAAAAAATCACAAAAATCAATTCTTTTCTAAGAATTGAACAAAAAATACAAAAGTAATTTTTTTCCTAAAACATTACACCAAAAATATATTGTATATATTGTTTTTAATCGTTTTAACTTACATATTATATTTTCTTAAAAAAATCAAATAAGTACAAAAATATTTTATCTACTATTAGTATAAGTAATTAAGTATACGTAGATACGAATCTTAACACACCTACTTCCATAAGTATTGTTGTAGTAACTCGAAATTGTATTTCAACATTTAGACCGAGCTCTAATTTTATTTCAAATATTTGGACTAATATTTATTACCCGACGTTTAATTTTCAGGTTCATTCTATGAATAATTTGGAATTCTTGACTGACCGACAAGGTTGGTGCTTTAACATATCGAATACATGTCAATTAATATTTAGTGTCTAGTCTATGTCCGTCATCGACCGGGATAATTTTCATTATGGCATAGAAATTATTTTCTATTGTTGTCGTTTTAATTTCTCGTTTAACGAGCATTAATAATAATTTACTTTATGTCCTCTTTTATTTATTGAAATATCAACATGATCTGAATGTTAATGTTTTTATTTCATATTGAGCGTTTACTTTTTGTGTTTTATGCATATCTTTCAAATCGGGTAACTTTTTAAAATATAAAGCTTCGAGAATACCCGTCTTTGATAATTTTGGCACAAATTTTATTGATAATCCATACCCCACACATGTGGCACATCACATATGATCCACCAGACAATGGTCTGGTAAGTGTTAATTTATGGACACATCCTTAAGCCTTGTAATGCATCGATATCCTATTCTCAATGCACTTTCATTTCTTGTTAAAATTAACACACACAAACTCTTTGGTGACTTCTTTTCTCTCCGTCCCACTCTCACACATCAAACACTCTCAACATTAACAAAATTAATCCTATTTAAATATATTGTTGAAAGTTCATAAATTACTAGTTAATATCATTGAATATTTTCACCATCTTAAACAATCATCAATAACAAATTGAAAACTAATTGAGCTGAGATTGAATGATTATTTAAAGGTTTATAATGGCTAAAAAATGCATTCACTGCTGAGATGGGTGTTGAGTAATAAGAAAGGATTTAGTGGGTTGATTCTTATAGTTGAATAGAAGAAACTAGTGATCATTTGATCATCATCCTTGTAAGGAATTTTGTTCATCACTTTGCTTGTAATTTTTATTTGTAAATCTATTTTTGTATTCATGGATTTATGATGTATCTACTGATTTTTTAATTATGTAATAGTTAATTAGGAAGTTTGGACATTTTATATATGATTTGTAAAATGAAAAGCAATCTTAAACAAACCATTAGAATTAACTAGAAAAATAGTAGTTCTTGATAAGTTGAAAAACGGGTGTTTTTAGTAACATCAGATGATTTGGGTTATTGGGACTTCGATGATTAGCATAAAGCGTTGTTTTGTGAGTATATTCCCGAGTGGCACGTCCCGTGACGATTCTCGAGGAGTGAGATATGACTAAAAGACGAAACTAGGTCAATTCTGAACATGCTGAATAAACGGAACTAAAACTCTTATAACAACTAAGAACCATTGAAAAAGGTAAAACTATGGGTTTTAGATAAAATTATAAAGAACTAGAATCATTTGGATAGTCCACCAGTTCTAAACGGTTTGGAAATGACGACCAAAACCATGAAACTGAACCTGGTTGTCCAAAAACAGCCTTGACCCGGGTTGATGTTTTGATCATTTTGACCTATTGTAAATATAACTAGAGGTCATTGAAACTCAATATCAGTAGATTACATTATTTCCCGGCATGCCGATATAAAAAAAAAATCATTTAGATTATGTATGATTTAGGAGTAATGCCTTAAATACATAGACATGTTGTAAAATTTGTGTAATTGATCCGTAACAATAAAATGTGTAGATTGACCATTTTTATGAAACCCGAGGCATTAGTACCCATTTATCAGGAATTAGAAACCTATATACATACTGATAAGTATGAAATCCGAGACCTGACCAACGTGAGATATTAAGTTGATAACGTTTGGAGGCTTTTTAGAACCCGAAAAGCTTATAAAGTGGAATTGGGCCATAAAATCCCAACATACACTTATAATGGCTATTGGGACATTATTTGACTTGAGATTTGTAATAAGTTTAGAGTTCAAAACTGATATTGTAATGAACTAAATTCACAAGAACTAGTAATGGGCTTTGTTTATCAAGAAATGAATAACATTTTATAAATGTTGGATTTTTATTAAAAGTCTTATAAAGAGTAATATGAAACTTATACAATGTCCAAACTTACTAAAGTGAACTATTTACAAATATGTATGAATTATGTATAGTCTCAAGCCTAACACGCGTCTCGTCATTATAAGTCTCGTTCGGTCATATGTCGACCGTTGGGCATCTCGTTCTCGATCAACGAGTGATTGTTATTTTGTGGAGTCGTGTTTCGACTATCGGATGTTTGTTCCTCGATAACGTGTAATAGCTATATCAGGTGAGTTTATAGCCTCGTTTTTACTGCTTTATATGTGTTTATAAACCCGCCCGGGGGAATACATGCTCTTGGGTATAAAAATACATGATTGTGAATAAACATTCGATGTTTGAATATATGCTTTGAACGAATACAAGTTGTTGTAAATAAATGTAAGAAGTCTGATTGAATGCTTTTGAAAAATGAACACAAGCATTGATTGTATAGGTAATGAGCCACTATTAGTAAGGCTAAGTTGTGAATTACCACTGAAAAGTCCCTATTAATTATGAACTGTTAACTACTTGTGATGGGTAGGTGCTCGTACATACGAATGCATCCATTGGGAATAATGATCCCCACCCGGGCATGTCGCACATGTGAGTTGGAGGCTCAGCCAGGTGTATTGCACGTGAGGTATGGGGTATTCGGCAAGATACCTGACTAGGGCAAATATATTGATTAACGCATCTGTGACAATCCATCAATTTATGATCGATATTTAACTCTCAAGTATTATTTAAAAACATTATTTTAATTTTATAATATGAACTCACTCATTTTTGGGAAGAAATTTGGGTTTACGTCTTGAAGTAGCATCGACTACGTCTAAACCGGAGGATTCTACGTTACGTACTTACATTTACATACACCGTTTTTGGTGACAGTCCGAAATTTCAGGAAATAAATTATCCGTGAATATTATTTTGGAATTTTAATTTGTGTTGGTTTATAAACTCAAAAATTTACGAGAATAAATTAGGACTTACGTGAATAATTTAGCGTCCTTTACGATTAAACCGGAAACCCAAGGATTACGTATTTACGTTTTTGAACTCCGTTTTTGATGAGACAATTTTTATTAGATTCGTTTTGTGCCGTTGATTCATAATTTATAAAAACTTTTTTCGTAAAACGACCCGAGGGCATGCAAATCGAGGAAACTAGAATCTAGGAGTACCCGTAATTAAATGGGGATGAGACAAGAATAAACTTTCCCCACCCCCACATGGGACGGCCAAGCTTAGCTAACACCCCTTATGAGGTGTAAACTTTACAACAACAAGCTTAACACTCGTCTTGTTTTCTCTCCAAACCACTTGCAACTTACAAAACCACCAACTTGTAACTAGATACTTCATTTCTCACATGCAAATCTCAAAAACTCTCTCAATCTTTCTCTCCCTTCTCCTTTGGCCGTCCATATCACCACCCTAAAACACCACCACCATCATCAAAAATCTATCCATAAACCAAGGCTATAATCAACATATGTTTATGGGCTGATTTTCAAGAAGGCATTCATGCATATGAAGATCTCAAGAAGTTCATTTGCCAAGTTAAAGATTTGATAACAAGAACCAAGCCTTGTTCATCAAAATCTCATCGTTTCATCACTTTGGTGGTATAGAGATCATTTCTTCCTATCATCTTGTTATATTGAATATGTAATCTTGTATTTTCTTCATTTATGTATATGTATATGATGATGAATGATGATAATAATATTATGTGGGGATCATGTGTTGGTAAATTTGGTTAAAATGATTAAAAGCTACATGAAAGGATGTTAAAATCATGGATAAAAATGTGGCTTGTATAATTTAATATACAGTAAGGTAAGTGACTTGTACATATGTGAGAGTTGGCCGCTCAATGGAATCCATAAAATGAGTGAGATATGATCAAAACAATATTGAAGTCCAAATCTGTATAGTCTGTTTTGGACGAACTGTTAGAGACATTTAGAGGATGATTGAGAAGTAGCTAAGGTTGAGTTAATTATAGCACATTCATTTAGTTTGTGCTACCCAAAAATGAGCTTCTATCTCCTTGTAAAACTCAAGATATGGTAAAAATGGTGAAAGTAAAAATCATAATCAGATTTCTAAAATAAATGTATATATTATAAAATTAGCACTGAAGTTAATATAATATAAAATGTATACCTAAAACCCACTAACTTATATATTACATATAAATAAGTATGTACTTTAATAAATAAAAGGGACATTTTATAAAAATGGCAATTTGATAAGTTTTACAAGTTATAAAACTATAAACATAAGTTTTACGTCTTTTCGGCTAAAACCGAAAAATTAATGTTTTCGTCAATTAAAACTTAGACAGTCGGACCCGTCTAATGTAAACTTTTTATAACTCATGTACTAATGTATAAGTACATATTTCAAGTATAAACCGATAAAACCCAAGCTTTATAACTTATGGACATTAACGGGCCAAAGAAGCCTTGGACTATTAGCCCAACTAGATTGGCTAAACACTAATGAACTTACTGATTGGGCTTAACCCACTTGGTCCCAATATATGAGTAAAGGCCTGATATTAAAAAGTATAAATAGGCTAATATAAAGTATTGGACTTTAATGGGCTTATTGGGCCCCAATATGGAATTGGATTGAAACTAGTGTAACTAGTCAAAAATTTGACTAACACATAACACTATAATGTTGAATGATGAGATAAAAATCCCACTTGATCATAATCATACTTATAATATCATCATATATATACATATCCATTATTTTTATAAAGTCATTGAACAAGAGTCTAAGACAAGTATTATTTGTCTAGGTTTTCGTGATTGAAGCACGTACCATACATTCAAAACATCGATAACCGGCCTTTCCCAATCAATGTGAGTTCATAGCCTCACACTCTTTTAAATGTTTTATGAAATGTTTTATAAACCCGCGAGGGAGATAACGTGTTATTTTTAATTAAATAGGACACTAGTTGTCCCGACTATTTGCTTACTGATTTGTACCCGAATGATTGTATGACCCGATGAATGATTATATGACCCGATGAATTAAATTAGATGGATTATTAGTTAGGTTATGTCATTAAAAGTCCCATTATCATGAATTGTGAACTACCGGGATTTGGTAGACGCTTATGCATATAATAGTACTATTTGGGGAAGATCACCCCAGTTCGCGCCTTGACGGTTGATCCCCGTCGTGCCACATTGATTGGTAAGTGAATTTATGTATGAGAAGACTTATATAAACGTGATTATTGTGACGACACGCTATTTTAGATGGGCAAGAAGGATATTGCGAATTCATGCGGCTTATAATAATCCAATAACAAAAAGACTGACGCATTGAGTTACAATATATTGCCTGACTAGCAATACAGGGTCTTATTATTGATATTATGTTCGTGTTTTGGTTTTACATAACCATATTCATATAACGGTTTTTATTTAACTCTATACAACGTTATAAAACGTATTATATGATGTTTTTACGACATTGGTTCGTATAACGGTTTTGAAGGCAAAAGCCTATAGTATGATTTACAACAAAGATTTGAATAAAATGTTTTTGGCTTATTTTATGGCCTACGACAAAGAATTGTACAAAATGATTTTCGGTAATAATTTTATACCGATGACATATTAATGGATTTCATTAAACTCTATGAATTTACTCGGCGTTTTCGCTTCTTGAAGGTAATTCTCTGGAAGACGACAAGAATTTATGGCCCGCACTTAAATAACAATTTTATTTTAAATGTTTTGTAAAATTTGTATGAAATACTATGACTTGGGACCTATGTAACTTGATATTTATGAATGGAAAGTGCTTTATTATTAAACGACGAGATTTTCAAGCGTTGTCTATGATATGAGTAATGTGTTATCCCGTAACACCAACGACTCTTCCGTTGAACTAATGTATGAATATTTGGGGGTGTTACAGTTTGGTACCAGAGCTCTCGTTATAGAGAACGAAAGATTTTTAAAACCAAGGTTTTGAATAAAACATTTCAAAATCTTTTAACTATAAACATTTTTGTAAAAATGTATAAAATCTTTTGAGTATGACGGTGCCGAAGAATTCCCGAGTTACCGACAAGGCCAGACTGAGAAGTGTTATTTTAATATATATATATATATATAACTTGGCTTATATATATATGATGTGATTTGATTACATAATTGTTTGATGATTATTTCAATACTTATATGAGGTATTTATACGACGTAGATTGTCACAAGAAACCCTAACTCCCCTAGCAAATTAATCGAAGCTATTCCCGTAGGAATTCTAGCTATTCCAGATCTAAACCAAGTTGTGGATATTAATGATCCTAACAAAATGGTTGATATTCGTAGGAATGTTGATATTAGTTGATTGTGATATTAAAGAAGAATTGGCGAGATTAAATCTGATATCGATGTCATGACGATCTTTCCTTATAGACTGGAGTTTGACAAAACCTTACCACCTGGAAAGGTGTCATCTGATTCGGTGTCACCCAATTCTTAAATTTAAAATCGAAAGGGTGAATGTTGCACTTGAGGCTGTCATTGGAGCCTTTACCCAAAAGCCTCATGCCACTAGTACCTTTCTGAGAAGTCTAATTGAATGTGTGAGTCATTTCATACTAGTGGCTCATTTGATAACTATTGTTGTAAGATCTATAGGATTGGAAATTAAGTATTGTTTATATCGAGCTTTTATTGCCCTTCCAAGGTCTAAGAATAAGGTTGAAAGTATTGGAGAATGAGGTAGGATATCGCATTGAGTATGATTTGATTGAAACTTGAATGAAGTAAAAATTTAACTTGTATGGAATAAGAAATTTTTAAGAGGAAGTTGTTGAGTCCTGTGATTGAATTATAAGGTTTTAATTGATTGTTGATTCGTGTTAAGGGTGGTTCCTAGGCCATTATCCAATGACGAGGATTCCCAGTGTCCAAGAAATAAATTGAAGAAATCTTCTTCTTAATTGGGACCGATGGATCCTCTGGGACAGGTGGAACACCTAATGACTCTTGTAGATTAGTATTCATTGTAGCATCTTTTAAAAATCCCTAACTTAACTGAGACATCAGTTGGTAGGATGAGTTTTTGGAATTGTATGACATGGCAACACGTAATGTGTTACGGTACAATTTTGACTTGTTTGTGATTAATGAAAAGACTACATTTGATTGCTGAATTGTACATGTATCGATGTTATCTATCTTTTATTGCTTCATCCTAATGATCGCATTAGTGATGCAACCATTGAACAAGTACTCATCTCGAATTGAGATACGTTGTGGATTATTATTTTTTAGTGCCATCGAGGTCATGAATCTCATGATTAATTGGCTAAGCTCATTTCCTGATATATTGTAGCTAGTTCCTGGTGAACAACTTTTCATCACTCTTTTGCAGATCACTCATTGTTTTTATAAGATACAATAGTATCCCTTGAGAAAAATTGAATTTTCATCACCGTATGGACTATTTAAATTGAGATTTATAAGTAATCGTTATCAAAATAAAGTTGTTTATGAAACACCTTGGAAAACTTAATTGTTTCCATAACAAAGAACATCTCTGTAAATTCATTTTGAATAAAGCATGAGTATATATATTTTAAACATGATGACAAAGTTTTGACGAACTGAGTATTGCATCGTTAATCCTAAAATTGTATATATAATTGCGCGCCTACATACAATTTGGAAGGGACCATGCAAGGCTGATTAGTAGTCACCATGAAATTATTAATAAACACTAAATTTTATTTGAAGATTGTGAAAGATTAAATTTCATGAGATCTGCAAGAAGTGCAAAAATAGGGACATATTGTTAAAGACACCTACATATGTGCCCCTACCCTTTATTCTTCTAAGTCGAATTTAATCATCTGTGGAAATTGTCTTAATTGACAATTGATATCCCCTCCTTTTCCAATTCTCCCGTGGTGAGATTCTTTGGAAAAGTATCTTATTACCGAGTGTTGATACCCGACTGGATGTATTGACGTTCCTATCATTTCTTTTGATTATATTTCATTTGAATGACCTGGGTAACGATCCGAGGAGTTTTGAATGCGTACTCAAATCATGAAAACATGGGATATATCCATGTGCGTTAATGTTTTCGTATGTATCTGATTTGAAATTCTCTCGCGTAAATCATTCGTTGACCTTACTCTTGTAGTGTTAACAATGTCTCCATATATCCTTGAATTAGTGAAGGATTACGAATTATTATTAGTCTTTTGAAAAGTTCTCATCTTATCAATGGTAATGAAACTAGAAAGTTGATAGTGCCAACAATATGGATTGATTGATTATGACATGATGACATTTTCTTATATGATGGGAACTCGAGTAGAATTCCCCTAAAAGATAAGATGTTGATTATCAAAGGTGATTTAAATAATTCCCGATAGGTGACCATATCCTGCATTTAGGCTTGAAATTATACCATGAATGGTTATGAGTTAGTCATAGATCTTGTAATCTAAAAAAAACCTAATATGGATTTATTAAAAGATGTTTCTGTTATCTGAAACTTTAGGAGGTATTTGCTGGTGAATTACCTAGACTTTCGCCATTAAGGCAAGTTGAATTTGGTATTGATTATATTCCCGGTGTTGCACCTGTGGCGTGTGCACTATACTTCAGCACCATCTGAATCCAAAGAATTACCGTACAACTGAGAGATTTGTCGGAGAAAGCTTTTTTTCTACCGAGCTCGTCATCATGAAGAGCTATGGTGTTATCATTCTTTATGTTTATTGATTACCGTGAACTAAGTAAATCGACGATCGAAATCGATATCCATTACCCAAGATGAAAGATTTGTTCGATCATTTACAAGGTTCTAGCGTATATTCAAAAATTTGATCCACGGCATGGTTATCATCAACTTTGCATCCGCGAAAAAGATTATCTATTCCAATCACTACATCCAGAACTTATAATGAACATTATGAGTTTCATCATTATGTCGTTTGGATTGACCAATGCACATGTAGCATCCATAAATTTAGTGAATCACGTGTGTAGGCTGTAATTTAATAAATTCATGCTTGTGATCATTAAGGATCATCTATTTGTTTATAAGAATAGGAAGGAGTTAATAATCATTTATAGACTGCCTTGAATTGGCCGAGCAATGAAAACCTGTACCTTGAGAATTTAACATGGGATTTAAGGCTTAATCCTTTACATTATTTGACCGTGTGATTAATAGATAATGGAATCTATATTGACTCTTCAAAGATTAGAGCCATTAAGGCTTTAGGTTATACCAAAAAGAAAGTGCAAATATGTTTTGACAAATATTTTATCAAAGGAATTTTTAAGGAATTATTCCCTTATACCCAGATCATGTAACTAAACTCCTTTAGGGGTAAATGTTTGTCTATACCTCAAGACAACCTAAGAGAGATTGAGGAAACCGTTTAAACCAATACTTGGAATTTGAAACGACAATTTTTGCTTTTCAACTAAGAAAATTTTGACCAAAGTATAACCAAAGATTTTTCGAACATTTATGAATCTTATTAATTATTTTCGATAAATCAACCAAAATCGTGTTAATTAAATTCAAATTTATTTTGAACATTTTAATATAATTGGTCGAACTAAGAAATTTAAAATTTTTACGTTTACGTTTCATAAAAATTAAATATTTATTATTTAATTACTTGTAATAATTATCGACGCTTTATACGTCGGATTGAGCAAAACTGATAAAAATGATAGTTGAGATGAAACTAAAACTTAGAAAATATAAAGAAAGAAATTTTGAATGAATACGGTCATGATATTTAATTCATCAGGAAAGGTGAATGTAAATACTGACGCGTTATGTAAAAAGGATAATATAGATAATAAGAGAGGTTCGCGGCTAATGTGAACCATTAAAACTTAGAATCCGAAGGCGTTAAATGTATAAAAGGTCGCTTGTGGTTGCCTAAATATGGAGGATTTCGAGATTTAGTCATGTTGGAATCTCATAACATTAAGTATTATATTCATGGCATTTCTGATTTAATGTATCTTTATCTGAAAGAGTTGTACTGATGGCAAATTATGAAGGCAGACATCGCCTCATACATTAGTAAACGTCTAACTATTGCAAAGGTCATCATCTGAATTTGATTCGATTTGGGTCATCATCGACAGACTGACCAAATCTGCTAATATCATTCCTATTAAGGATAGATTCTCGATGAAGAAATTGACTCTTTTGTATTTAAAGGAGTTGTGTAAACATAGTGTGCATGTATCGATCATCTCTATCAAGATCCTCGCTACGCATCGAATTTCTAGAGATTTGCTCAGAAGTCATTGGGAACGAACCTTGATGAGAGTATTCTTTACCACCCCAATCGAAGGGACGTGGTAAAGTAACGATACAAGACACTAGAAGTGTTGTTTTATGCTTGAATAATTGAACTTTCGTAATAAACCGAAAAATCGTTTTCCTTTGGAGAGATTATCATTGATAAATTAGGATCAAGATCGAATCTTGTTAGGATCTATATATATAAAAGCATCTGTAGGTGGGAGTTGGGATAAAGATACCCGACATACACCCATTGTGAGTTGGACATGTCTTTTAGGTTTATGGTTGCCTATGACGACAAGCCTAACCTTACAAAATACCCGTCCCGCGAGACCTGGAATGATTGTTGAAATTAGGATCTGATTATTGACTGCCAGTAGTGGGCAGGAGGTTATGTGAATATGAAGTGTAGATCTTGAAGTGCCGGATGGGTAGCAAAGTTATGCCAAAAAAATTTCACCATGGAGAAGTGAATTGATGATCTGAAAGATCATGGGAAATAAGTCCCCGTTGTATGGGACCATTGAGATAATGTAAAAGTTTGTTTGAAAGGCATATAAGCTGGATCTACCCTATGACTTCAAGGACTGCGTGAATTATGTTTCGTATATCGAACTTGATAAAATGTCTATCAAGTGAAAATCTGATTACTTCTTGATAAAGTTTGGATCGGCGAAAAGTTGCATTCATCAAAAACCCGTGAGCATCATGGATAGAGAAGGTAAGTCAACATTAAGCCTGATCGTATTCCCGTAGTTATGTTTGATGAAACTCGTGTATTGTAATGAATTACACCTGTGAGGAAAGACCGAATGTGGAGGAAAGACCCACATGGCTCTAAATCTATAAGAAGCGGTAGTAAGATAAATTGATCTTTGAGGACAAAGATCCTGTTTAGGGGTAAATGCCGTGACAATCCGTCAATTTATGATCGATATTTTATTCTTAAGTATTATTTAAAAACATTATTTTAATGTTATAATATTAACTCACTCATTTTCGGGAAGAAAGTTGGGTTTACGTCTTGAAGTAGCATCGACTACGTCTAAACTGGAGGATTCTACATTACGTGCTTACGTTTACATACATCATTTTTGGGACAGTCCGACATTTCAGGAAATAAATTATCCGTGAATATTATTTTGGAATTTTAATTTGTGTTGGTTTATAAACTCACAAATTTACGAGAAGAAAATAGGACTTACGTGAATAATTTAGCGTCCTTTACGATTAAACCGGAAACCCTAGGATTACGTATTTACGTTTTTGAACTCCGTTTTTGATGAGACAATTTTTATTAGATTCGTTTTGTACCATTGATTCATAATTTATAAAAACGTTTTCCGTAAAACGACCCGAGGGCACGCAAATCGAGGAAACTAGAATCGAGGATTACCCGTGATTAAATGGGGATGAGACAAGAATAAACTTGCCCCATCCCCACATGGGACGGCCAAGCTTAGCTAACACCCCTTATGAGGTGTCAACTTTACAACAACAAGCTTAACACTTGTCTTGTTTTCTCTCCAAACCACTTGCAACTTACAAAACCACCAACTTGAAACTAGATACTTCATTTCTCACATGAAAATCTCAAAAACTCTATCAATCTTTCTCTCCCTTCTCCTTTGGCCGTCCATATCACCACCCTAAAACACCACCACCATAAAAAATCTAGCCATAAACCAAGGCTATAATCAACATATGTTGAAGCCTAGTTGAAAAGATGAAGATTGGAGGTGGTTATAACATGTGAAAAGGAGTTTCCATGGAGTTTATGGGCTGATTTTCAAGAAGGCATTCATGCATACGAAGATCTCAAGAAGTTCATTTGCCAAGTTGAAGATTTGATAACAAGAACCAAGCCTTGTTCATCAAAATCTCATCATTTCATCACTTTGGTGGTATAGAGATTATTTCTTCCTATCATCTTGTTATTTTGAATATGTAATCTTGTATTTTCTTCATTTATGTATATGTATATGATGATGAATGATGATAAAAGTATTATGTGGGGATCATGTGTTGATAATGTTAACATATAAGATTCAAGCTAACAAGGTATAGATCCGAAGGTCGGGGAGGATAAAAGAAGTGTTTAGACATTTCTAGAGAGAGAAAGATAAACTTGAAAGGAGTGTGTGTATTTAGAGAGAGAAAGTGAAATACACAAAATGGAAAAACCCTCACCCCTCCATAGAAGTATAGAGGGGTATATATAGGCTAGACATGGAGTGACTTTGACAACTTAGCAAAAGTAATCCCTCCATGTTTTGCCCATATGAAACTAATTCCGTAAATGGCGCTCACATTTTTAGGGCTAACAATCTTCCCCTAATTTGGAGATATACGAAATTACTTACAATGTTCCTAACAAGTAAAAATACAACAAAATAAAGTCTTCCAAGGCGCTTCCAATGCTGAGGATATCTTTTAGTTCTTCTTGTCTTCATAACTTGTACCTCAGCTTGAATCCTCTTTGTCTTTGCTTGTTGTGGAACAATTGTAATATGCATGATTTGGATTAACTTCCCCCAATTCATGCATGTATTAAAAAAACTTTCTTCATAGACTTCTTTTTGACAAAGTTTCTGAATCAGCTTCCCCCAAACCAATATCTGTATCATAAGCAGATTCTGACACTTTGATGTAGTTTGAACAATCTTATAGCTCATCGGTTTAAGTGCACAACGGAAATTTGTAGAAGAACTACACCAAATAATACTGCTTCTATACTGTTTCATGTCGTTTAGGTTTTGGTGATAATCCGTTTGGGGTAACATGCAGGAAATCAGCAACAATTCTTCTCACGCCTGCAGAATACTTCATAAAAATCATATAAAGTAAGTAGATACCATTCCATGTACACTACTTCCCCTTGGAAGTTGATCTGATTACTTCAAAGTACACGATCTTCCCCCATAATGATTTTGAACTCTCGGAAGCATCATTATCGTGGACGTCCATATACTCGAGAAGTTCTTAGTCTTAAGCAAATGTCTTGAAAAGTTTTGAAAGTCATTGAGAAACTTTGAAAAATTTTGCTTAGACTATGAAGTACAATTGTCGTTGTGAAGCTCATAAATATCCCGTGAGAATTGATTGCTGATTCCATCTCTCTCTGTCTAACTAACCAACCTCGAATTCATTCAGCTATTTGTTGTGACCACCTGTGAAGTAAACCTGATATTCGAAACTAGAAACTGAAGTACAATTCCCCAAATTTGTTACTTAAGCTTGCACTTATGTCGATTGAAGAACGGTGCAGAAACAAATCTCTTATACCTCTTGAAGTTATCCACACGAGCAACTGCGTGTGACACCCAAAAATGATAGTTATCCATGTCGTCGACCATCCACCCATTGACAGTGGAAACTAGATAATTCAAGTCTCAATCATAAATTTTATCGCCCAAGCAAGTCATCAATCGATAGACTGGGTTTGAAGAAAAAGGGTAGAAAAATAGAAGGAAGGCTCAATGATGAAATAAGTAGACGCCTTCATGAAATCCCACTTCAACTTCAAATAAAGAATACCAAATCCACTTTGTGATCACTTGTCTTTGTAGAATCAAAATTAGCCTTGTCGTTAAAGTGAATCTTATATCGGATCGTTTTAGCGTTAAGTGTTTTGTTTGCTTTGGTGTTGTGTATTGAGAATGTCGTTAACTAGAACAAATTATGTAATGAATTGTCATTAAAGAACAAAATTTGTCTAGATAACTTGTCGATTAAGCCCAACGTCAGTCACATGCCCCACTGATGCGCGGATCGACCTCACCTATTTTTCGAAAATATTAGGTTTAAAACCTATAATTTTCTTTTTCGTTTAAGCACTTTCGATCGAAATGTAACGGATATCCGCAATGACACAGAACCCATGATTTCTCAATCACATGATTCTGCAATAAAGAACATATGATTTCGCAATCACATACTTCCGCAATACAGAACATATGATTTCACAATCACATAATTCCGCAATCCGTAGGCGAGTATGATTCGGTAATATCACGAATCACATAATTCCGCAATAGCGAGAATCATATGATTCCGCAATATCGTGAATGACATGATTCCGCAATCACTAGAGTCACATGATTCCGCAATAGCATAAATGACATGATTCCACAATCAATGGAATCACATAATTCCGCAATTAACAGAATCCCAAGATTCCGCAATCCTAAGAATCACAAGATTCCGCAATCCGTAGAAACACAAGATTCCGCAATCGCACTCCACGCATGATTCCGCAATATGGTCAGCACATGATTCCGCAATATGACGGATTTTCCAAGAAAACCACAAAAAATCAATATTGATGAAATGGAGAAAACCATAAGAAATCAATACTGATGAAACTAATAAAATTGGATCATGAATCAATAGATTACGGATAAACATGGAACCAAGAATCGATATACGAATCCGCCATGAACATGAATCAACCATCACAAACACGAACAAAAACACGAAACACCCCCGGTTAGCTCTGATACCAATTGTTAACATACAAGATTCAAGCTAACAAGGTATAGATCCGGAGGTCGGGGAGGATAAAATAAGTGTTTAGACATTTCTAGAGAGAGAAAGATAAACTTGAAAGGAGTGTGTGTATTTAGAGAGAGAAAGTGAAATACACAAAATGGAAAAAACCTCACCCATCCATGGAAGTATGGAGGGGTATATATAGGCTAAACATGGAGTGACTTTGACAACTTAGCAAAGGTAGTCCCTCCATGTTTTACCCATATGAAACTAATGTAATTCCGTAAATGGCACTCACATTTTTAGGGCTAACAGATAAATTTGGTTAAAATGATTAAAAGCTACATGAAAGGATGTTAAAATCATGGCTAAAAATATAGGCTGTATAAAACAGTAAAGAACTAGATGATAACTTGTTAAATTGGCTTAGATAATTTAATATACAGTAATTTAAGTGACTTTTACATATGTGAGAGTTGGCCACTCAATGGAATCTATAAAATGAGTGAGATATGATCAAAACAATATTGAAGTCCAAATCTGTATAGTCTATTTTGGACGAACTGTTAGAGACATTTAGAGGATGATTGAGAAGTAGCTAAAGTTGAGTTAATTATAGCACATATCATGTAGTTTATGCTAGCCAAAAATGTGCTTCTATCTCCTGGTAGAACAAAAGATATGGTAAAAATGGTGAAAGTAAAAATAATAATCAGATTTGTAAAATAAATATATATATTATAAAAGTAGCACTCAAGTTAATATAATATAAAATGTATACCTAAAACCCAATAACTTATATATTACATATAAATAAGTATGTACTTTAATAAATAAAAGGGACATTTTATAAAAATGGCAATTTGATAAGTTTTATAAGTTATAAAACTATAAACATAAGTTTTACGTCTTTTCGGCTAAAACCAAAAAATTAACGTTTTCGTCAATTAAAACTTAGACGGTCGGACCCGTATAATGTAAACTTTTTATAACTCATATACTGATGTATAAGTACATATTACAAGTAAAAACCGATAAAACCCGAGCTTTATAACTTATGGACATTAAAGGGCCAAAGAAGCCTTATTGGACTATTAGCCCAACAAGATTGGCTAAACACTAATGTACTTACTCATTGGGCTTAACCTACTTGGGCCCAACATATGAGTAAAGGCCTGATATTAAAAAGTATAAATGGGCTAATATAAAATATTGGACTTTAATGGGCTTATTGGGTCTCAATATGGAATTGGATTGAAACTAGTGTAACTAGTAAAAAATTTGACCAACACATAACACTATAATGTTGAATGAAGAGATAAAAATCCCACTTGATCGTCATCATAATTATAATATCATCATATATATACATAGCCATTGTTTTTATAAAGTCATTGGACAAGAGTCTAAGACAAATATTATTTGTCTAGGTTTCCGTGATTGAAGCACGTATCGTACATTCAAAACGTCGATAACCCGCCTTTCCCAATCAATGTGAGTTAATAGCCTCGCACTCTTTTAAATGTTTTATGAAATTTTTTGTAAACCCGCGAGGGAGATAACGTGTTAGTTTTAATTAAATAGGACACCAGTTTTCCTGACTGTTTGCTTATTGATTTGGACCCGAATGATTGTATGATCCGATGAATGATTATATGACCCAATGAATGAAATGAGATGGATTATTATTGTAACACCCCATTTTGGTAATGGAAATGTCACATGTCATTATGGCGTGTCATCAAAGCATACAAGGAAAAATGTCTAAACATTACATGACCATAAAAGGAAAATACCGGAATCAAACATCGGTAGTCCAAAAGTAAAGCTCATCACACACAAACATAATTATAGTAAAGGAAAGGACTCAACAATATCCATAGCAATGTATCAAAAGAAAGGAAATGCATAAAGTAAAGAAAGGCTAGAAAGCTTCCAGTCCATATGCACGTACTCTTAAAGTCTACGAGCGTCCCTGAGTACCTGCCGTTTTGGGAACATAGAAAAGGAAAACGGCTGAGCAATACGCTCAGTGCATGGATGTATAATAAAGCATGAATAGGATAAGCATATAACATATAACAACAGAAGAAACTAAGTCCCGAGTAATCTGATTAAGTCTTGATAAAACTGGTTTTATAGTTTGAAAATCCTTATGTTTATCTTGTAAAAACTGTTTATCATATTTTACCATTAGCCAATATAGGTCATGAAAATACACCTTGCATGAATACTTGGAGGGGTGACCTCATCATGCAAATTAGAGGGGCTGCCTCTAATTTAATATACTGGTTTTTGGGTAGGAGGGATCAGCTCCTTGTGAAGGATGCAAGGCACACACACATTCACCATGAAATCCTGACTGAAAACATGTAACTAGGATGCACCTATACGCCCCACATGATAAATATAATATAAATGGCCAAAAGCTGAAGGGACGCCACGAGCAATCACTCCGCCGTGGTGAAGTCATAACATCAGTGCCTCGAATGTTATGGTTATGGTACCTCCATAACTAGGTGAAACTGGTCATGCATGTATATGGCTATAGGTATTCTAAATTAAACATAAGCAATTCAAGCACATACTTATAATACAGGAAAACATTTGGCTGCATACGGGGAAATCCTAATAAGGAAAGAATGTCCATACTGAAAGGACGGGAATCCGTACCTTATGTCCAGTGAATGAAGAAGATGAACTGAGAGGAATCCTACTTCCGTATCACTAATGCTACATAAATTCATACATGAATAAGTATCTGCTTACTAATACGTAACTGATTTAATGTCATGTCTTAGCTTATTTTATATGTTCTTATCCTGTTTTACTGTTTTAAGCCTTAAACTGTGTTTATCTTATATTCTGTTTACTATGATTAAGTATTTCTGTTCATTCATGTATTATTATACTTACTGTGTAATAATAAGTAACTTTCCAAAAATAGCAAGTTTCCAGAAATAGAAAGTTTCCAAAAATAGAAAGTTTCCAAAAATAGAAAGTTTCCAAAAATAGAAAGTTTACAAAAATAGAAAGTTTCCAAAAATAGAATTACTGCTTAAAATAGATAAGTTTCTAAAAATAGAAAGTTTCTATAAATAGATTTGTTGCCTTATTTAAATAATATTCCATAAATAGATTAGCTGCCTGAAATAAATAAGTTTCTAAAAATAGAACGTTTCCATAAATAGATTAGTTGCCTTATTTAAATAAGTTTCTAAAAAGAGAAGTTTCCATAATTAGAAATAAGCTGGTTAAATAAGCTAAGTATATAAGCCTAAGTGTTTTCATGATTATTTTCTAAGTCATATGATATAATGTATAGTTTATTAATTATTTCATGTAATTAAAATAAACTATAGGTTAAAATATTTAATTAAAGTATATCATGTTTTTAATTAAATAAAGTTAAATACTTAGGTTAAAACATGTATTATTATCTATTAATAATATAACCTAAGTCATGTTAATTAATTAATTATAACCATGGTTTTTAAATAATTAATTAATTATAAGCCTTAAAAATATAAAATACTTAGGTTAATAATTTCATGATTTTAATAATTAATATAACCTAAGTCATGTTATTAAATTAATAATGTCATGTTTATTAATTTAATTTTAACATAAGATTATAGAAAATAATCTTAACATACACCGTGAACCGGATCTTGACTAAGAACCATGAACCGGACATGAAATCGATACCATACCCCGACCAAACTGGGGTTACCCTTGTCTTGTTGCTGCCGTGGGACCCACACCAACCAACCGGGACCATATGGTCTCGGTGATGGTCAAATAGCCAAACCGAGACCCTCTCGGGTTCGGTTTAGGCGGCGGCCAAGAACAAACACCCCTTAAACATCCCTTTTGATTTATACCAAAACCAATTTCATGTTAGATATATGATTTAATTAGGTTTTTAAGAAAAACATATCATGTTCTTAATTATTTAAAAGATTAAATCAAAATAAAAGGGTTAAAAGAATTACCAAATGCGTGGATCTAAAGAACGATGAACAAACACGAACACTAGCAATAAATTCAAGGTCCAAGATCAATCAAACACCCCTTTGGTGTGTTTGAGGGTGGCGGCCAAAAGAAAAAAACAAGGAGGAGGAGAACTTTTAGGTTTCTGTAAAATTCTCTGTAAAGAAAAATATGAGTAGTGTTTTTCCCTTAACCCCCTTTAGTGAAAATTGAAATGGGCTTGGCCCATTTCTCCCTTGTTTCCGCGGGTAGGGGCCCCACATGGGGTACTCGTACCGTTTTCGATGTCTCGATGTTTAGTTACTCGTTCGTGATTATTTGTGTTCGCGTTTAATGTGTTCTCGTTAAATAATTGTCGTGACCTAATATATTTATTTACGCTCGTAATAAATATATATACGTAATTAATAGTAGTTCGTGATTTAATTACGTTCATGATTTCATGATCGCATGTTCGTGATTAATTATTGTCAAATAATTATTACGTGCTCGTGCGTAGTAAATACTTATCGTGTTCTAACACGTACGTAATACGTAAAATCCTAACACGTAATCGTAATCATGCCATAATAGGAAAGTTTTAATCTAGTACGTACGATCTTAAGGGTACTATTCATGGTAAAAGCATGCGGGTTTTACAACTATTCCCCCCTAAAAAGAATAATTCGTCCCCGAATTATAGATAAAGTAAACTGGAAAAGAAGAACATACCCGAATTCAAAATATGAAATGAGGGTAAGAAGACCGGATAGACTCCTCTGTTTCCCAAGTGGATTCCCGCTCGGTATGATCCCTCCATAGGATTTTGACGAATGGAATCGTCTCCCTTCTCATGACTCGTTCTTGTCTGTCAAGAACTCGTTCGGGTTCTTCTATAATAGTGAGATCTTCACTTATCTGTTCCAGTGGATACTGAACCATGTGAAGGGGATGATACTGGTACCCTCTGAGTAAGGACACATGAAACACATTGTGCACATGCGAAAGTTGCGGAGGTAACGCCAATCGGTAAGATACTTCACCGACTCGTTCAATGATACCAAACGGTCCGATGAAACGAGGACTGAGCTTCCCTTTAATCCCGAAGCGTCTAACACCACGTGCCGGTGAAACCTTAAGGAAGATGTGATCTCCTACATTAAAATGTATGTCCCTACGATTCTTATAGGCGTAACTCTTCTGACGTGACCGTGCTTCCTGAATTTTCTACTTAGCTACTGCGATCTTTTCATTGGTCATCTCTATGATTTCTGGTTCTTCAAGTGTTCGCTCGCCAACCTGATCCCAGCAGATTGGAGCGCGACACTTCCTACCATACAACATCTCGAAAGGAGCACACTTGATACTCGCGTGCCAACTGTTGTTGTATGCAAACTACACCAAACAGATGTAATCATCCCAATCACCTGTCTATTGCAACGCACATGACCCAACATATCTTCCAATGTCTGAATGGTTCGTTCCGACTGTCCGTTCGTTTGAGGATGAAAAGCCGTGCTAAGCTTAAGTTGTGTACCCCAAGCTTTCTGCAGACTCTTCCAAAAGTGCGAAGTGAATCGAGGATCTCTGTCTGAGACGATGCTGGATGGTGCACCGTGGAGTCTCATGATCTCTCTTATGTATGTATCGGCGAGTTTACTTACCGGATCTTCCTTTCGGATCGGTAAGAAATGAGCTGATTTGGTAAGTCGATCTACGATAACCCAAATTTCATCGTGCTTCCTCTTGGTAGGCGGAAGACCAGTAACAAAATCTATGGTGATTTTGTCCCACATCCATTCTGGAATATCTAACGGTTGAAGGAGACCGCCAGATCGCTGATGCTCGATATTAACCTGCTGGCAGGTAAGACATTTGGAGACGTAAGTGGCCACATCCTGTTTCATACCACTCCACCAAAAGTACTGCTTGATGTCATGGTACATCTTAGTCGAACCAGGATGTATAGGGAATGGGGAGCTATGAGCTTCAGCTAAGAAGGCTTCCCAGAGTTCTTGGTCATCAGGAACACAAAGTCTCGTGCCCTGCCATACGATACCATCTGCATCTTCTCTGAATTTTGTCTGTTTCTCTAAATTCTGTACTATCGCCCAGATTTCTCCGTCATCCTTCTGAGCTTCCTTGATCTTAGAGAGTAACTCAGTTTCTACTCTAAGATTAGCCCAGTAACCGTGTTGTCCACGTACCATGATCTCGATGTCAAGTCGCTCCAAGTGTCTTATGATTTCCTCTTCGATTTTAATGTCGTTGATCATTTCGGACTTCCTGCTAAGAGCATCTGCTACTACATTTGCCTTCCCGGGATGATACTGTAGATTAATGTCATAATCCTTCAACAGCTCTAACCATCTCCTCTGCCTCATGTTCAATTCACGTTGAGTGAAGATATACTTGAAGCTCTTGTGATCCGTGAAAATGTCACATGATTCTCCATATAAGTAGTGCCTTCATATCTTCAATGCAAACACGACTGCAGCAAGTTCCAAGTCATGCGTGGGGTAATTTTCTTCATATGGCTTAAGCTGATGTGAAGCGTACGCGATCACTTTCCCATGTTGCATGAGAACACAGCCAAGTCCCTTCCCCGATGCATCGCCGTAGATTTGAAATCCACCCATACCAGATGGGAGAGTAAGAATAGGTGCAGATACTAGCTTCTGCTTCAGGTCTTCAAAGCTCTTCTCTCGATCTTCAGTCCAGACGAATTTCTCCCCTTTCCGCATCAGTTTGGTCAATGGTAGTGCTAAGCGGGAAAAGTTCTCCACGAACCTACGGTAATAGCCAGCTAAGCCTAAGAAACTGCGGACTTCCGTTGCTGATGTCGGCCTTGGCCACTTAGTAATGGCCTCAACCTTCGGTAGATCCATAGTGATTCCTTCTGCTGATACGATGTGACCTAAGAATGCCACCTTGTCTAACCAGAACTCACACTTGGAGAATTTAGCATACAGCTACTTCTAGCGAAGAATCTGTAGTACTGTACGAATATGGTCTTCATGTTCCTCCTTGGAATTTGAGAAAATCAGGATATCATCGATGAAGACAATGACGAACTTGTCCAGAAATTCATGAAAGATTCTGTTCATCAAGTCCATGAACACTGCCGGAGCATTTGTCAGGCCAAATGGCATAACTACAAACTCGTAGTGGCCATAGCGGGTACGAAAAGCAGTCTTGGCGATGTCCTGCTCCTTGACCCGTAGCTGATGATAGCCTGACCTAAGATCAATCTTGGAGAAGTGTTTGGCCCCTTTGGAGTTGGTCAAACAGATCGTCAATACATGGCAGTGGATATCTATTCCTGATAGTAATCTTGTTGAGCTCGCGATAGTCTATGCAAAGACGCATACTGCCGTCCTTCTTCTTAACAAACAAGACCGGTGCGCCCCATGGAGATGCGCTCGGTCGAATGAAACCTCGTTTAAGAAGTTCTTGCAGTTGTTCCTTCAGCTCCTTCAGCTCTATGGGAGTCATGCGATAAGGAGCCTTGGAGATCTCAACTCTTGGAATAAGCTCGATACTGAATTCCACTTCTCGTGCAGGTGGTATGCCCGGAAGTTCTGCTAGAAAAACATCTTGGAATTCCGACACTATAGGTTGATCCTGAATTGATGGGGATTCAGCATCCATGTCGTGAACCGTAGCGAGATAACCCTCGCAGCCATGTGACAGTAGTGCACGCGCTTGCAGGGTAGATATGACTTGTACAGACCGTCCGGGTATGAACCCGTTATGAATGTACTCTGTTGCATTATCATCACCGAAGATAACTCGATATGAATGGCAGTCTATGGTAGCATGATGCTTGGATAGCCAATCCATGCCCAAAATCATGTCGAAGTCATTCATGTTCAGCGGAAGTGCATCAACAGGTCGAACCTTATCGTCAAATTCTAGGGGAAGACTCTTGTATACATGGGTGATTAATACAGAGTCCCTCAAAGGCGTGGAAATAGTAAGCCTATTTTCTAGTGGCATGGGGAGCATCCTAATGTTCTTAGCATAAGCAGTAGAAATAACCGAGTGAGTATCACCCTTATCGAAAAGAACACATGCAGCTTGACCATACATATACAAGATTCCAGTGATGGTACCTGTATACTTGTTGGCCTGGTCTCGAGATGTCGTGTAGACACGCCCGATAGTAGGAGGCGGCTTGAAATCAGCATGTCCTGATGTACCCTCCATCTCGCCCTTACGGCAATCCTTCATGATATGGCCAGGAAGATCACACTTGAAGCACGCATCAATATTACGGCGACATGGCCCTGGGTGCCTACGATGGCAAGTAGAGCAAAGAGGATGAGTAAATCCTCCAGCAGGTGCTCTGGCTGGCTGGGAACCTGATATAACATTTTACATAAGACATGATAATTGGGTACAAAGGACAATGCGGATAATCGTGAGATTGAATACCAGTGATAGCTCGACGGCTAGGCTGTGAACCTCTCTGGTTTTGGTCCCTACCGTTTCCATGGTTCCTGGTAGAAGTTTTGCTAAAGTGTCAGAATATGAGTTATAACATGAAATCATAATGAAATGCCTAAGTATTAGGACCTGCTACTGTTGGAGTGTCCAGCGTTGTTACGGTAATTATCATTAACGCCACGACTATCCGTAGCAGAACGGTCGTTAGTCTGACCGTTTCCCTTGGGCTGATGAGGCTGCTGCTGAGTAGCCGGCTGAGACCGGTCCCCGGTTTTCTTCCTGGAAGATACATTTAAAGAGATGAATACTTGACATATATGGAAATTATACGGATTGATCACCGCTTGAATGCGAATGTTTACCTATTGTCGGGTCTCTCAGCTTCCCCGAATTCATCTCTCTCCTACAACATCTCCAGCTTACGTGCTGCATCGGCCACTTGTGCTACAGTGTTGAACGTAGCACACACCAGATTATTTGCGACCGATGTGCGAAGAGCCCACCTAAAGTGGTGTGCCTGCTCTTCAGGAGTACCTGCTGCCGCACCAAGGAAACTAGCTAAGCAAAGAAAGCTCTGCATAAACTCGTTGCTATTCTCCCCAGCTCTCTGTCGGATCCCATGGTACTCTCTCTTGAGCTTGTCCTGTTCAGCCTTGGGAAAGAACTGCTCCATCACCCTGTCCTTGAACTGAGCCCAAGTCAAACCAGCAACCTATCACCACCTTCAGACTGCGTCAATGTTAACCACCAATTTAGCACATCGCCTTCGAACCGATAGCATGCCAACCTCGCCTTGTATGCGGGGTCACAGCCCATAGCATTGAAAATCTTCTCGATGTGAGCCAACCAGCTTTCAACATCACTGGGGCTATCTATCTTCTCAAAAGCTCGAGGGCGGAGCTTGTTGAATCTCTCCAGCCATACTGTTAATGTCACTGGAGTAGGAGGAGGAGGTGCCTGATTATGCTGCTGATTGTTGGCAGCTTGAACTTCAGCCCTGATGTCATTCCTCAGTTGAGGAAGCAAAGCTTCCATAGCAGCTTGAATTGCAGCATTGAGCTGTTCTTGTTCGCGTGTGAGAACCATATGACAGTATAACATAAAACGTATGATTAAACAGATCAAAACATAAAATATATATACATGAAAAAAAATTATACCAAAATTTCAAGAGAAAAATTTATGCAAGAAAATCTTTGTGTACGAATGCATGATGCAGTTTTATGAAAACTTTTGTATGCTCGAGAGTGAACGCCTATGGTCAGTTCACCCAAAACAAAATACATGGCGAGGGGAAGCCTATGGGTCGGTCCCAAATTAAAAAGTTTCGATAAAACACATGCGACTAAATAGGGCCAGTCCTGTACCAACCATTACTTAGTAATAAATCTGCGACAATGACATATATGTATGCTTAAAAATGATGAATGCATGAAAACAACTGTCAGTTCCAGGAAGACCGTAGTGACTACCCACTAATCACAGGTCATATTTGAGAGCCTACAGGTCGAAGCCTTGGCTCTGATACCATAATTGTGACACCCCATTTTGGTAATGGAAATGTCACATGTCATTATGGCTGTCATCAAAGCATACAAGGAAAAATGTCTAAACATTACATGACCATAAAAGGAAAATACCGGAATCAAACATCGGTAGTCCAAAATTAAAGCTCATCACACACAAACATAAGTATAGTAAAGGAAAGGACTAAACAATGTCCATAGCAATGTATCAAAAGAAAGGAAATGCATAAAGTAAAGAAAGGCTAGAAAGCTTCCAGTCCATATGCACGTACTCTTAAAGTCTACGAGCGTCCCTGAGTACTTGCCGTTTTGGGAACATAGAAAAGGAAAACGGCTGAGCAATACGCTCAGTGAACGGATGTACAATAAAGCATGAATAGGATAAGCATATAACATATAACAGCGAAAGAAACTAAGTCCCGAGTAATCTGATTAAGTCTTGATAAAACTGGTTTTCTAGTTTGAAAAGCCTTATGTTTATATTGTAAAACCTGTTTATCATATTTTACCATTAGCCAATATAGGTCCTGAAAATTCACCGTGCATGAATACTTGGAGGGGTGACCTCATCATGCAAATTAGAGGGGCTGCCTCTAATTTAATATACTGGTTTTTGGGTAGGAGGGATCAGCTCCTTGTGAAGGATGCAAGGCACACACCACATTCACCATGAAATCCTGACTGAAAACATGTAACTAGGATGCACCCATACGCCCCACATGATAAATATAATATAAATGGCCAAAAGCTGAAGGGACGCCACGAGAAATCATACCGTCGTGGTGAAGTCATAACATCAGTGCCTCTAATGTTATGGTTATGGTACCTCCATAACTAGGTGAAACTGGTCATGCATGTATATGGCTATAGGTATTCTAAATTAAACATAAGCAATTCAAACACATACTTATACTACGGGAAAACATTTGGCTGCATACGGGGAAATCCTAATAAGGAAAGAATGTCCATACTGAAAGGACGGGAATCCGTACCTTATGTCCAGTGAACGAAGAAGATGAACTGAGAGGAATCCTACTTCTGTATCACTAATGCTACATAAATACATACATGAATAAGTATCTGCTTACTAATACGTAACTGATTTAATGTCATGTCTTAGCTTATTTTATATGTTCTTATCATGTTTTACTGTTTTAAGCCTTAAACTGTGTTTATCTTATATTCTGTTTACTCTGATTAAGTATTTCTAGTATTTCATGTATTATTATACTTACTGTGTAATAATAAGTAACTTTCCAAAAATAGCAGGTTTCCAAAAATAGAAAGTTTTTCAAAAATAGAAAGTTTCCAAAAATAGAAAGTTTCCAAAATTAGAAAGTTTCCAAAAATAGAAAGTTTCCAAAAATAGAATTACTGCTTAAAATAGATAAGTTTCTAAAAATAGAAAGTTTCCATAAATAGATTTGCTGCCTTATTTAAATAAGTTTCCATAAATAGATTAGCTGCCTGAAATAAATAAGTTTCTAAAAATAGAACGCTTCCATAAATAGATTAGCTGCCTTATTTAAATAAGTTTCTAAAAATAGAAGTTTCTATAATTAGAAATAAGCTGGTTAAAATATATAAGCCTAATTGTTTTCATGATTATTTTCTAAGTCATATGATATAATGTATAGTTTATTAATTATTTCATGTAATTAAAATAAACTATAGATTAAAATATTTAATTATATATCATGTTTTTAATTAAATAAAGTTAAATACTTAGGTTAAAACATGTATTATTATCTATTAATAATATAACCTAAGTCATGTTAATTAATTAATATAAAATGTATACCTAAAACCCAATAACTTAATGTATATATTATAAAAGTAGCACTCAAGTTAATATAATATAAAATGTATACCTAAAACCCAATAACTTATATATTACATATAAATAAGTATGTACTTTAATAAATAAAAGGGAAATTTTATAAAAATGGCAATTTGATAAGTTTTATAAGTTATAAAACTATAAACATAAGTTTTACGTCTTTTCGGCTAAAACCAATAAATTAACGTTTTCGTCAATTAAAACTTAGACGGTCGGACCCGTATAATATAAACTTTTTATAACTCATATACTAATGTATAAGTACATATTACAAGTAAAAACCGATAAAACCCGAGCTTTATAACTTATGGACATTAAAGGGCCAAAGAAGCCTTATTGGACTATTAGCCCAACAAGATTGGCTAAACACTAATGTACTTACTCATTGGGCTTAACCTACTTGGGCCCAACATATGAGTAAAGGCCTGATATTAAAAAGTATAAGTGGGCTAATATAAAGTATTGGACTTTAATGGGCTTATTGGGTCTCAATATGGAATTGGATTGAAACTAGTGTAACTATTCAAAAATTTGACTAACACATAACACTATAATGTTGAATGAAGAGATAAAAATCCCACTTGATCGTCATCATAATTATAATATCATCATATATATACATAGCCATTGTTTTTATAAAGTCATTGGACAAGAGTCTAAGACAAATATTATTTGTCTAGGTTTCCGTGATTGAAGCACGTATCGTACATTCAAAACGTCAATAACCCGCCTTTCCCAATCAATGTGAGTTCATAGCCTCGCACTCTTTTAAATGTTTTATGAAATTTTTTGTAAACCCGCGAGGGAGATAACGTGTTAGTTTTAATTAAATAGGACACCAGTTTTCCCGACTGTTTGCTTATTGATTTGGACCCGAATGATTGTATGATCCGATGAATGATTATATGACCCAATGAATGAAATGAGATGGATTATTATTGTAACACCCCATTTTGGTAATGGAAATGTCACATGTCATTATGGCGTGTCATCAAAGCATACAAGGAAAAATGTCTAAACATTACATGACCATAAAAGGAAAATACCGGAATCAAACATCGGTAGTCCAAAAGTAAAGCTCATCACACACAAACATAATTATAGTAAAGGAAAGGACTCAACAATATCCATAGGAATGTATCAAAAGAAAGGAAATGCATAAAGTAAAGAAAGGCTAGAAAGCTTCCAGTCCATATGCACGTACTCTTAAAGTCTACGAGTGTCCCTGAGTACCTGCCGTTTTGGGAACATAGAAAAGGAAAACGGCTGAGCAATACGCTCAATGCCCGGATGTACAATAAAGCATGAATAGGATAAGCATATAACATATAACAACAGAAGAAACTAAGTCCCGAGTAATCTGATTAAGTCTTGATAAAACTGGTTTTATAGTTTGAAAATCCTTATGTTTATCTTGTAAAAAACTGTTTATCATATTTTACCATTAGCCAATATAGGTCATGAAAATACACCGTGCATGAATACTTGGAGGGGTGACCTCATCATGCAAATTAGAGGGGCTGCCTCTAATTTAATATACTGGTTTTTGGGTAGGAGGGATCAGCTCCTTGTGAAGGATGCAAGGCACACACCACATTCACCATGAAATCCTGACTTAAAACATGTAACTAGGATGCACCCATACGCCCCACATGATAAATATAATATAAATGGCCAAAAGCTGAAGGGACGCCACGAGCAATCACTCCGCCGTGGTGAAGTCATAACATCAGTGCCTCGAATGTTATGGTTATGGTACCTCCATAACTAGGTGAAACTGGTCATGCATGTATATGGCTATAGGTATTCTAAATTAAACATAAGCAATTCAAACACATACTTATACTACAGGAAAACATTTGGCTGCATACGGGGAAATCCTAATAAGGAAAGAATGTCCATACTGAAAGGACGGGAATCCGTACCTTATGTCCAGTGAACGAAGAAGATGAACTGAGAGGAATCCTACTTCCGTATCACTAATGCTACATAAATACATACATGAATAAGTATCTGCTTACTAATACGTAACTGATTTAATGTCATGTCTTAGCTTATTTTATATGTTCTTATCATGTTTTACTGTTTTAAGCCTTAAACTGTGTTTATCTTATATTCTGTTTACTATGATTAAGTATTTCTGTTCATTCATGTATTATTATACTTACTGTGTAATAATAAGTAACTTTCCAAAAATAGCAAGTTTCCAAAAATAGAAAGTTTCCAAAAATAGAAAGTTTCCAAAAATAGAAAGTTTCCAAAAATAAAAAGTTTCCAAAAATAGAAATAGTGCTTAAAATAGATAAGTTTCTAAAAATAGAAAGTTTCTATAAATAGATTTGTTTCCTTATTTAAATAATTTTCCATAAATAGATTAGTTGCCTGAAATAAATAAGTTTCTAAAAATAGAACGTTTCCATAAATAGATTAGCTGCCTTATTTAAATAAGTTTCTAAAAAGAGAAGTTTCCATAATTAGAAATAAGCTGGTTAAATAAGCTAAGTATATAAGCCTAAGTGTTTTCATGATTATTTTCTAAGTCATATGATATAATGTATAGTTTATTAATTATTTCATGTAATTAAAATAAACTATAGGTTAAAATATTTAATTAAAGTATATCATGTTTTTAATTAAATAAAGTTAAATACTTAGGTTAAAACATGTATTATTATCTATTAATAATATAACCTAAGTCATGTTAATTAATTAATTATAACCATGGTTTTTAAATAATTCATTAATTATAAGCGTTAAAAATATAAAATACTTAGGTTAATAATTTCATGATTTTGATAATTAATATAACCTAAGTCATGTTATTAAATTAATCATGTCATGTTTATTTATTTAATTTTAACATAAGATTATAAAAAATAATCTTAACATACACCGTGAACCGAATCTTGACTAAGAACCATGAACCAGACATGAAATCGACACCATACTCCAAACCAAATCGGGGTTACCCTTGTCTTGTTGCTGCCATGGGACCCACACCAACCAACCGGGACCATATGGTCTCGGTGATGGTCAAATAGCCAAACTGAGACCCTCTCGGGTTCGGTTTAGGCGGCGGCCAAGAACAAACATCCCTTTTGATTTATACTAAAACCAATTTAATGTTAGATATATGATTTAATTAGGTTTTTAAGAAAAACATATCATGTTCTTAATTATTTAAAAGATTAAATCAAAAGAAAATGGTTAAAAGAATTACCAAATGCGTGGATCTAAAGAACGATGAACAAACACGAACACTAGCAATAAATCCAAGATCCAAGATCAATCAAACACCCCTTTGGTGTGTTTGAGGGTGGCGGCCAAAAGAAAAAAAGAAGGAGGAGGAGAACTTTTAGGTTTCTATAAAATTCTCTGTAAAGAAAAATATGAGTAGTGTTTTTCTCTTAACCCCCTTTAGTGAAAATTGAAATGGGCTTGGCCCATTTCTCCCTTGTTTCCGCGGGTAGGGTCCCCACATGGGGTACTCGTACCGTTTTCCATGTCTCGATGTTTAGTTACTCGTTCGTGATTATTTGTGTTCGGGTTTAATGTGTTCTCGTTAAATAATTGCCGTGACCTAATATATTTATTTACGCTCGTAATAAATATATATAGGTAATTAATAGTAGTTCGTGATTTAATTACGTTCATGATTTCATGATCGCATGTTCGTGATTAATTATTGTCAAATAATTATTACGTGCTCGTGCGTAGTAAATACTTATCGTGTTCTAACACGTACGTAATACGTAAAATCCTAACACGTAATCGTAATCATGCTATAATAGGAAAGTTTTAATCTAGTACGTACGATCTTAAGGGTACTATTCATGGTAAAAGCATGCGGGTTTTACAACTCTTACCCCTAAAAAGAATAATTCGTCCCCGAATTATAGATAAAGTAAACTGGAAAAGAAGAACATACCCGAATTCAAAATATGAAATGAGGGTAAGAAGACCGGATAGACTCCTCTGTTTCCCAAGTGGCTTCCCGCTCGGTATGATCCCTCCATAGGATTTTGACGAATGGAATCGTCTCCCATCTCATGACTCGTTCTTGTCTGTCAAGAACTCGTTCGAGTTCTTCTATAAAAGTGAGATCTTCACGTATCTGTTCCAGTGGATACTGAACCATGTGAAGGGGATGATACTGGTACCCTCTCAGTAAGGACACATGAAACACATTGTGCACATTCGAAAGTTGCGGAGTTAACGCCAATCGGTAAGATACTTCACCGACTCGTTCAATGATACCAAACAGTCCGATGAAACGAGGACTGAGCTTCCCTTTAATCGCGAAGCGTCTAACACCACGTGCCGGTGAAACCTTAAGGAAGACGTGATCTCCTACATTAAAATGTATGTCCCTACGATGTTTATCGGTGTAACTCTTCTGACGTGACCGTGCTTCCTGAATTTTCTGCTTAGCTACTGCGATCTTTTCATTGGTCATCTCTATGATTTCTGGTCCTTCAAGTGTTCACTCGCCAACCTGATCCCAGCAGATTGGAGCGCGACACTTCCTACCATATAACATCTCGAAAGGAGCACACTTGATACTCGCGTGCCAACTGTTGTTGTATGCAAACGCCACCAAACAGATGTAATCATCCCAATCACCTGTCTATTGCAACGCACATGACCCAACATATCTTCCAATGTCTGAATGGTTCGTTCCGACTGTCCGTCCGTTTGAGGATGAAAAGCCGTGCTAAGCTTAAGTTGTGTACCCCAAGGTTTCTACAGACTCTTCCAAAAGTGCGAAGTGAATCGAGGATCTCTGTCTGAGACGATGCTGGATGGTGCACCGTGGAGTCTCATGATCTCTCTTATGTACGTATCGGCGAGTTTACTTACAGGATCTTCCTTGCGGATCGGTAAGAAATGAGCTGATTTGGTAAGTCGATCTACGATAACCCAAATTTCATCGTGCTTCCTCTTGGTATGCAGAAGACCAATAACAAAATCTATGGTAATTTTGTCCCACTTCCATTCTGGAATATCTAACGGTTGAAGGAGACCGCCATATCGCTGATGCTCGATATTAACCTGCTGGTAGGTAAGACATTTGGAGACGTAAGTGGCCACATCCTGTTTCATACCACTCCACCAAAAGTACTGCTTGATGTCATGGTACATCTTAGTCGAACCAGGATGTATAGGGAATGGGGAGCTATAAGCTTCAGCTAAGAAAGCTTCCCGGAGTTCTTGGTCATCAGGAACACAAAGTCTCATGTCCTGCCATACGATACCATCTGCATCTACTCTGAATTATGTCTGTTTCTCTAAATTCTGTACTATCACCCAGATTTCTCCGTCATCCTTCTGAGCTTCCTTGATCTTAGAGAGTAACTCGGGTTCTACTCTAAGATTAGCCCAGTAACCGTGTTGTCCACGTACCATGATCTCGATGTCAAGTCGCTCCAAGTCTCTTATGATTTCCTCTTCGATTTTAATGTCGTTGATCATTTCGGACTTCCTGCTAAGAGCATCTGCTACTACATTTGCCTTCCCGGGATGATACTGTAGATTAATGTCATAATCCTTCAACAGCTCTAACCATCTCCTCTGCCTCATGTTCAATTCACGTTGAGTGAAGATATACTTGAAGCTCTTGTGATCCGTGAAAATGTCACATGATTCTCCATATAAGTAGTGCCTCCATATCTTCAATGCAAACACGACTGCAGCAAGTTCCAAGTCATGCGTGGGGTAATTTTCTTCATATGGCTTAAGGTGCTGTGAAGCGTACGCGATCACTTTCCCATGTTGGGCCTAACATATGAGTAAAGGCCTGATATTAAAAAGTATAAATGGGCTAATATAAAGTATTGGACTTTAATGGGCTTATTGGGTCTCAATATGGAATTGGATTGAAACTAGTGTAACTAGTCAAAAATTTGACTAACACATAACACTATAATGTTGAATGAAGAGATAAAAATTCCACTTGATCGTCATCATAATTATAATATCATCATATATATACATAGCCATTGTTTTTATAAAGTCATTGGACAAGAGTCTAAGACAAATATTATTTGTCTAGGTTTCCGTGATTGAAGCACGTATCGTACATTCAAAACGTCGATAGCCCGCGTTTCCCAATCAATGTGAGTTCATAGCCTCGCACTCTTTTAAATGTTTTATGAAATTTTTTGTAAACCCGCGAGGGAGATAACGTGTTAGTTTTAATTAAATAGACACCAGTTTTGCCGACTGTTTGCTTATTGATTTGGACCCGAATGATTGTATGATCCGATGAATGATTATATGACCCAATGAATGAAATGAGATGGATTATTATTGTAACACCCCATTTTGGTAATGGAAATGTCACATGTCATTATGGCGTGTCATCAAAGCATACAAGGAAAAGTGTCTAAACATTACATGACCATAAAAGGAAAATATCGGAATCAAACATCGGTAGTCCAAAAGTAAAGCTCATCACACACAAACATAATTATAGTAAAGGAAAGGACTCAAAAATATCCATAGCAATGTATCAAAAGAAATGAAATGCATAAAGTAAAGAAAGGCTAGAAAGCTTCCAGTCCATATGCACGTACTCTTAAAGTCTACGAGCGTCCCCAAGTACCTGCCGTTTTGGGAACATAGAAAAGGAAAACGGCTGAGCAATACGCTCAGTGCACGGATGTAAAATAAAGCATGAATAGGACAAGCATATAACATATAACAATAGAAGAAACTAAGTCCTGAGTAATCTGATTAAGTCTTGATAAAACTGGTTTTATAGTTTGAAAATCCTTATGTTTATCTTGTAAAAACTGTTTATCATATTTTACCATTAGCCAATATAGGTCATGAAAATACACCGTGCATGAATACTTGGAGGGGTGACCTCATCATGCAAATTCGAGGGGCTGCCTCTAAGTTAATATACTAGTTTTTGGGTAGGAGGGATCAACTCCTTGTGAAGGATGCAAGGCACACACCACATTCACCATGAAATCCTGACTGAAAACATGTAACTAGGATGCACCCATACGCCCCACATGATAAATATAATATAAATGGCCAAAAGCTGAAGGGACGCCACGAGCAATCACTCCGCCGTGGTGAAGTCATAACATCAGTGCCTCGAATGTTATGGTTATGGTACCTCCATAACTAGGTGAAACTGGTCATGCATGTATATGGCTATAGGTATTCTAAATTAAACATAAGCAATTCAAACACATACTTATACTACAGGAAAACATTTGGCTGCATACGGGGAAATTCTAATAAGGAAAGAATGTCCATACTGAAAGGACGGGAATCCGTACCTTATGTCAAGTGAACGAAGAAGATGAACTGAGAGGAATCCTACTTCCGTATCACTAATTCTACATAAATACATACATGAATAAGTATCTGCTTACTAATACGTAACTGATTTAATGTCATGTCTTAGCTTATTTTATATGTTCTTATCATGTTTTACTGTTTTAAGCCTTAAACTGTGTTTATCTTATATTCTGTTTACTATGATTAAGTATTTCTGTTCATTCATGTATTATTATACTTACTGTGTAATAATAAGTAAATTTCCAAAAATAGCAAGTTTCCAAAAATAGAAAGTTTCCAAAAATAGAAAGTTTCCAAAAATCGAAAGTTTCCAAAAGTAGAATTACTGCTTAAAATAGATAAGTTTCTAAAAATAGAAAGTTTCTAAAAATAGATTTGTTAGCTTATTTAAATAATTTTCCATAAATAGATTAGCTGCCTGAAATAAATAAGCTTCTAAAAATAGAACGTTTCCATAAATAGATTAGCTGCCTTATTTAAATAAGTTTCTAAAAAGAGAAGTTTCCATAATTAGAAATAAGCTGGTTAAATAAGCTAAGTATACAAGCCTAAGTGTTTTCATGATTATTTTCTAAGTCATATGATATAATGTATGGTTTATTAATTATTTCATGTAATTAAAATAAACTATAGGTTAAAATATTTAATTAAAGTATATCATGTTTTTAATTAAATAAAGTTAAATACTTAGGTTAAAACATGTATTATTATCTATTAATAATATAACCTAAGTCATGTTAATTAATTAATTATAACCATGGTTTTTAAATAATTAATTAATTATAAGCCTTAAAAATATAAAATACTTAGGTTAATAATTTCATGATTTTAATAATTAATATAACCTAATTCATGTTATTAAATTAATTATGTCATGTTTATTAATTTAATTTTAACATAAGATTATAAAAAAAATCTTAACATACACCGTGAACCGGATCTTGACTAAGAACCATGAACCAGACATGACATCGACACCATACTCCGAACCAAATCGGGGTTACCCTTGTCTTGTTGCTGCCGTGGGACCCACACCAACCAACCGAGACCATATGGTCTCGGTGATGGTCAAATAGCCAAACCGAGACCCTCTCGGGTTCGGTTTAGGCGGCGGCCAAGAACAAACACCCCTTAAACATCCCTTTTGATTTATACCAAAACCAATTTCATGTTAGATATATGATTTAATTAGGTTTTTAAGAAAAACATATCATGTTCTTAATTATTTAAAAGATTAAATCAAAAGAAAAGGGTTAAAAGAATTACCAAATGCGTGGATCTAAAGAACGATGAACAAACACGAACACTAGCAATAAATCCAAGATCCAAGATCAATCAAACACCCCTTTGGTGTGTTTGAGGGTGGCGGCCAAAAGAAAAAAAAAGAAGGAGGATGAGAACTTTTAGGTTTCTGTAAAATTCTCTGTAAAGAAAAATATGAGTAGTGTTTTTCCCTTAACCCCCTTTAGTGAAAATTGAAATGGGCTTGGCCCATTTCTCCCTTGTTTCCGCGGGTAGGGGCCCCACATGGGGTACTCGTACCGTTTTCCATGTCTCGATGTTTAGTTACTCGTTCGTGATTATTTGTGTTCGCGTTTAATGTGTTCTCGTTAAATAATTGCCGTGACCTAATATATTTATTTACGCCCGTAATAAATATATATACGTAATTAATAGTAGTTCGTGATTTAATTACGTTCATGATTTCATGATCGCATGTTCGTGATTAATTATTGTCAAATAATTATTACGTGCTCGTGCGTAGTAAATACTTATCGTGTTCTAACACGTACGTAATACGTAAAATCCTAACACGTAATCGTAATCATGCTATAATAGGAAAGTTTTAATCTAGTACGTACGATCTTAAGGGTACTATTCATGGTAAAAGCATGCGGGTTTTACAACTCTTCCCCCCTAAAAAGAATAATTCGTCCCCGAATTATAGATAAAGTAAACTGGAAAAGAAGAACATACCCGAATTCAAAATATGAAATGAGGGTAAGAAGACCGGATAGACTCCTCTGTTTCCCAAGTGGCTTCCCGCTCGGTATGATCCCTCCATAGGATTTTGACGAATGGAATCGTCTCCCTTCTCATGACTCGTTCTTGTCTGTCAAGAACTCGTTCGGGTTCTTCTATAAAAGTGAGATCTTCACGTATCTGTTCCAGTGGATACTGAACCATGTGAAGGGGATGATACTGGTACCCTCTGAGTAAGGACACATGAAACACATTGTGCACATGCGAAAGTTGCGGAGTTAACGCCAATCGGTAAGATACTTCACCGACTCGTTCAATGATACCAAACGGTCCGATGAAACGAGGACTGAGCTTCCTTTTAATCCCGAAGCGTCTAACACCACGTGCCAGTGAAACCTTAAGGAAGACGTGATCTCCTACATTAAAATGTATGTCCCTACGATGCTTATCAGCGTAACTCTTCTGACGTGACCGTGCTTCCTGAATTTTCTGCTTAGCTACTGCGATCTTTCATTGGTCATCTCTATGATTTCTGGTCCTTCAAGTGTTCGCTCGCCAACCTGATCCCAGCAGATTGGAGCGCGACACTTCCTACCATACAACATCTCGAAAGGAGCACACTTGATACTCGCGTGCCAACTGTTGTTGTATGCAAACTCCACCAAACAGATGTAATCATCCCAATCACCTGTCTATTGCAACGCACATGACCCAACATATCTTCCAATGTCTGAATGGTTCGTTCCGACTGTCCGTCCGTTTGAGGATGAAAAGCCGTGCTAAGCTTAAGTTGTGTACCCCAAGCTTTCTACAGACTCTTCCAAAAGTGCGAAGTGAATCGAGGATATCTGTCTGAGACGATGCTGGATGGTGCACCGTGGAGTCTCATGATCTCTCTTATGTACGTATCGGCGAGTTTACTTACCGGATCTTCCTTGCGGATCGGTAAGAAATGAGCTGATTTGGTAAGTCGATCTACGATAACCCAAATTTCATCGTGCTTCCTCTTGGTAGGCAGAAGACCAGTAACAAAATCTATGGTGATTTTGTCCCACTTCCATTCTGGAATATCTAACGGTTGAAGGAGACCGCCAGATCGCTGATGCTCGATATTAACCTGCTGGTAGGTAATACATTTGGAGACGTAAGTGGCCACATCCTGTTTCATACCACTCCACCAAAAGTACTGCTTGATGTCATGGTACATCTTAGTCGAACCAGGATGTATAGGGAATGGGGAGCTATGAGCTTCAGCTAAGAAGGCTTCCCGGAGTTCTTGGTCATCAGGAACACAAAGTCTCGTGCCCTGCCATACGATACCATCTGCATCTACTCTGAATTATGTCTGTTTCTCTAAATTCTGTACTATCGCCCAGATTTCTCCGTCATCCTTCTGAGCTTCCTTGATCTTAGAAAGTAACTCGGGTTCTACTATAAGATTAGCCCAGTAACCGTTTTGTCCATGTACCATGATCTCGATGTCAAGTCGCTCCAAGTCTCTTATGATTTCCTCTTCGATTATAATGTCGTTGATCATTTCGGACTTCCTGCTAAGAGCATCTGCTACTACATTTGCCTTCCCGGGATGATACTGTAGATTAATGTCATAATCCTTCAACAGCTCTAACCATCTCCTCTGCCTCATGTTCAATTCACGTTGAGTGAAGATATACTTGAAGCTCTTCGGATCCGTGAAAATGTCACATGATTCTCCATATAAGTAGTGCCTCCATATCTTCAATGCAAACACGACTGCAGCAAGTTCCAAGTCATGCGTGGGGTAATTTTCTTCATATGGCTTAAGCTGCTGTGAAGCGTACGCGATCACTTTCCCATGTTGTATGAGAACACAGCCAAGTCCCTTCCCCGATGCATCGCCGTAGATTTGAAATCCACCCGTACCAGATGGGAGAGTAAGAATAGGTGCAGATACTAGCTTCTGCTTCAGGTCTTCAAAGCTCTTCTCTCGATCTTCAGTCCAGACGAATTTCTCCCCTTTCCGCATCAGTTTGGTCAATGGTAGTGCTAAGCGGGAAAAGTTCTCCACGAACCTACGGTAATAGCCAGCTAAGCCTAAGAAACTGCGGACTTCCGTTGCTGATGTCGGCCTTGGCCACTTAGTAATGTCCTCAACCTTCGCTAGATCCATAGTGATTCCTTCTGCTGATACAATGTGACCTAAGAATGCCACCTTGTCTAACCAGAACTCACACATGGAGAATTTAGCATACAACTACTTCTAGCGAAGAATCTGTAGTACTGTACGAAGATGGTCTTCATGTTCCTCCTTGGAATTTGAGAAAATCAGGATGTCATCGATGAATACAATGACGAACTTGTCAAGAAATTCATGAAAGATTCTGTTCATCAAGTCCATGAAAACTGTCGGAGCATTTGTCAGGCCAAATGGCAAAACTACAAATTCGTAGTGGCCATAGCGGGTACGAAAAGCAGTCTTGGTGATGTCCTGCTCCTTGACCCGTAGCTGATGATAGCCTGACCTATGATCAATCTTGGAGAAGTGTTTGGCCCCTTTGGAGTTGGTCAAACAGATCGTCAATACGTGGCAGTGGATATCTATTCCGGATAGTAATCTTGTTGAGCTCGCGATAGTCTATGCAAAGACGCATACTGCCGTCCTTCTTCTTAACAAACAAGACCGGTGCGCCCCATGGAGATGCGCTCAGTCGAATGAAACCTCGTTCAAGAAGTTCTTGCAGTTGATCCTTCAGCTCCTTCAGCTCTATGGGAGTCATGCGATAAGGAGCCTTGGAGATCTCAGCTCTTGGAATAAGCTCGATACTGAATTCCACTTCTCGTGCAGGTGGTATGCCCGGAAGTTCTGCTAGAAAAACATCTTGGAATTCCGACACTATAGGTTGATCCTGAATTGATGGGGATTCAGCATCCATGTCGTGAACCGTAGCGAGATAACCCTCGTAGCCATGTGACAGTAGTGCACGCGCTTGCAGGGTAGATATGACTTGTACAGACCGTCCGGGTATGAACCCGTTATGAATGTACTCTGGTGCATTAACATCACCGAAGATAACTCGATATGAATGGCAGTCTATGGTAGCATGATGCTTGGATAGCCAATCCATGCCCAAAATCATGTCGAAGTCATTCATGTTCAGCGGAAGTGCATCAACAGGTCGAACCTTATCATCAAATTCTAGGGGAAGACTCTTGTATACATGGGTGATTAATACAGAGTCCCTCAAAGGTGTGGAAATAGTAAGCCTATTTTCTAGTGGCATGGGAAGCATCCTAATGTTCTTAGCATAAGCAGTAGAAATAACCGAGTGAGTAGCACCCGTATCGAAAAGAACACATGCAGCTTGACCATACATATACAAGATTCCAGTGATGGTACATGTATACTTGTTGGCCTGG
Source organism: Glebionis coronaria (assembly GCA_025667525.1). Taxonomy (NCBI): domain Eukaryota; kingdom Viridiplantae; phylum Streptophyta; class Magnoliopsida; order Asterales; family Asteraceae; genus Glebionis; species Glebionis coronaria. Next base: position 316,981,205 of record CM046875.1, on the reverse strand, counting down.
TCTCGAGATGTCGTGTAGACACGCCCGGTAGTAGGAGGCGGCTTGAAATCAGCATGTCCTGATGTACCCTCCATCTCGCCCTTACGACAATCCTTCATGATATGGCCAGGAAGATCACACTTGAAGCACGCGTCAGTATTATGGCGACACGGCCCTGGGTGCCTACGATGGCAAGTAGAGCAAAGAGGATGAGTAAATCCTCCAGCAGGTGCTCTGGCTGGCTGGGAACCTGATAAAACATTTTACATAAGACATGATAATTGGGTACAAAGGACAATGCGGATAATCGTGAGATTGAATACCAGTGATAGCTCGACGGCTAGGCTGTGAACCTCTCTAGTTCTGGTCCCTACCGTTTCCATGGTTCCTGGTAGAAGTTTTGCTAAAGTGTCAGAATATGAGTTATAACATGAAATCATAATGAAATGCCTAAGTTTTAGGACCTGCTGCTGTTGGAGTGTCCAGCGTTGTTACGGTAATTATCATTAACGCCACGACTATCCGTAGCAGAACGGTCGTTAGTCTGACCGTTTCCCTTGGGCTGATGAGGCTGCTGCTGAGTAGCCGGCTGAGACCGGTCCCCAGTTTTCTTCCTGGAAGATACATTTAAAGAGATGAATGCGGATGTTTACCTATTGTCGGGTCTCTCAGCTTCCCCGAATTCATCTCTCTCCTGCAGCATCTCCAGCTTACGTGCTGCATCGGCCACTTGTGCTACAGTGTTGAACGTAGCACATACCAGATTATTTGCGACCGATGTGCGAATAGCCCACCTAAAGTGGTGTGCCTGCTCTTCAAGAGTACCTGCTGCCGCACCAAGGAAACTAGCTAAGCGAAGAAAGCTCTGCATAAACTCGTTGCTATTCTCCCCAGCTCTCTGTCGGATCCCATGGTACTCTCTCTTGAGCTTGTCTTGTTCAGCCTTGGGAAAGAACTGCTCCATCACCCTGTCCTTGAACTGAGCCCAAGTCAAACCAGCAACCCACTCGTCACCACCTTCAGACTGCATCAATGCTAACCACCAATTTAGCACATCGCCTTCGAACCGATAGCATGCCAACCTCGCCTTGTATGCGGGGTCACATCCCATAGCATTGAAAATCTTCTTGATGTGAGCCAACCAGCTTTCAACATCACTGGGGCTATCTATCTTCTCAAAAGCTCGAGGGCGGAGCTTGTTGAATCTCTCCAGCCATACTGCTAATGTCACTAGAGGAGGAGGAGGAGGTGCCTGATTATGCTGCTGATTGTTGGCAGTTTGAACTTCAGCCCTGATGTCATTCCTCAATTGAGGAAGCAAAGCTTCCATAACAGCTTAAATTGCAGCATTGAGCTGTTCTTGTTCGCGTGTGAGAACCATCTAACAGTATAACATAAAACGTATGATTAAACAGATCAAAACATAAAATATATATACATGAAAAAAAATTTATACCAAAATTTCAAGAGAAAAATTTATGCAAGAAAATCTTTCTGTACGAATGCATGATGCAGTTTTATGAAAACTTTTGTATGCTCGAGAGTGAACGCCTATGGTCAGTTCACCCAAAACAAAATACATGGCGAGGGGAAGCCTATGGGTCGGTCCCAAATTTAAAAGTTTCGATAAAACACATGCGACTAAATAGGGTCAGTCCTGTACCAACATTACTTAGTCATAAATTTGCGACAATGCCATATATGTATGCTTAAAAATGATGAATGCATGAAAACAACTGTCAGTTCCAGGAAGACCGTAGTGACTACCCACTAATCACAGGTCATATTTGAGAGCCTACAGGTCGAAGCCTTGGCTCTGATACCATAATTGTGACACCCCATTTTGGTAATGGAAATGTCACATGTCATTATGGCGTGTCATCAAAGCATACAAGGAAAAATGTCTAAACATTACATGACCATAAAAGGAAAATACCGGAATCAAACATCTGTAGTCCAAAAGTAAAGCTCATCACACACAAACATAAGTATAGTAAAGGAAAGGACTAAACAATGTCCATAGCAATGTATTAAAAGAAAGGAAATGCATAAAGTAAAGAAAGGCTAGAAAGCTTCCAGTCCATATGCACGTACTCTTAAAGTCTACGAGCGTCCCTGAGTACCTGCCGTTTTGGGAACATAGAAAAGGAAAACGGCTGAGCAATACGCTCAGTGAACGGATGTACAACAAAACATGAATAGGATAAGCATATAACATATAACAGCGGAAGAAACTAAGTCCCGAGTAATCTGATTAAGTCTTGATAAAACTGGTTTTCTAGTTTGAAAAGCCTTATGTTTATCTTGTAAAAACTGTTTATCAGATTTTACCATTAGCCAATATAGGTCCTGAAAATCCACCGTGCATGAATACTTGGAGGGGTGACCTCATCATGCAAATTAGAGGAGCTGCCTCTAATTTAATATATTGGTTTTTGGGTAGGAGGGATCAGCTCCTTGTGAAGGATGCAAGGCACACACCACATTCACCATGAAATCCTGACTGAAAACATGTAACTAGGATGCACCCATACGCCCCACATGATAAATATAATATAAATGGCCAAAAGCTGAAGGGACGCCACGAGAAATCACACCGTCGTGGTGAAGTCATAACATCAGTGCCTCTAATGTTATGGTTATGGTACCTCCATAACTAGGTGAAACTGGTCATGCATGTATATGGCTATAGGTATTCTAAATTAAACATAAGCAATTCAAACACATACTTATACTACGGGAAAACATTTGGCTGCATACGGGGAAATCCTAATAAGGAAAGAATGTCCATACTGAAAGGACGGGAATCCGTACCTTATGTCCAGTGAACAAAGAAGATGAACTGAGAGGAATCCTACTTCTGTATCACTAATGCTACATAAATACATACATGAATAAGTATCTGCTTACTAATACGTAACTGATTTAATGTCATGTCTTAGCTTATTTTATATGTTCTTATCATGTTTTACTGTTTTAAGCCTTAAATTGTGTTTATCTTATATTCTGTTTACTCTGATTAAGTATTTCTAGTATTTCATGTATTATTATACTTACTGTGTAATAATAAGTAACTTTCCAAAAATAGCAGGTTTCCAAAAATAGAGAGTTTCCAAAAAAAGAAAGTTACCAAAAATAGAAAGTTTCCAAAAATAGAAAGTTTCCAAAAATAGAAAGTTTCCAAAAATAGAAAGTTTCCAAAAATAGAATTACTGCTTAAAATAGATAAGTTTCTAGAAAGGTTCCATAAATAGATTTGCTGCCTTATTTAAATAAGTTTCCATAAATAGATTTGCTGCCTGAAATAAATAAGTTTCTAAAAATAGAACGTTTCCATAAATAGATTAGCTGCCTTATTTAAATAAGTTTCTAAAAACAGAAGTTTCCATAATTAAAAAAAATAAGATGGTTAAATAAACTAAGTATATAAGCCTAAGTGTTTTCATGATTATTTTCTAAGTCATATGATATAATGTATAGTTTATTAATTATTTCATGTATTTAAAATAAACTATAGGTTAAAATATTTAATTAAAGTATATCATGTTTTTAATTAAATAAAGTTAAATACTTAGGTTAAAACATGTATTATTATCTATTAATAATATAACATAAGTCATGTTAATTAATTAATTATAACCATGGTTTTTAAATAATTAATTAATTATAAGCCTTAAAAATATAAAATACTTAGGTTAATAATTTCATGATTTAATAATTAATATAACCTAAGTCATGTTATTAAATTAATCATGTCATGTTTATTAATTTAATTTTAACATAAGATTATAAAAAATAATCTTAACATACACCGTGAACCGGATCTTGACTAAGAACCATGAACCGGACATGAAATCGACACCATACCTCGAACCAAATCGGGGTTACCCTTGTCTTGTTGCTACCGTGGGACGCACACCAACCAACCGGGACCATATGGTCTCGGTGGTGGTCAAATAGCCAAACCGAGACCCTCTCAGGTTCGGTTTAGGCGGCGGCCAAGAACAAACACCCCTTAAACATCCCTTTTGATTTATAACAAAACCAAATTCATGTTAGATCTATGATTTAATTAGGTTTTTAAGAAAAAACATATCATGTTCTTAATTATTTAAAAGATTAAATCAAAAGAAAAGTGTTAAAAGAATTACCAAATGCGTGGATCTAAAGAACGATGAACAAACACGAACACTAGCAATAAATCCAAGATCCAAGATCAATCAAACACCCATTTGGTGTGTTTGAGGGTGGCGGCCAAAAGAAAAAAAAGAAGGAGGAGGAGAACTTTTAGGTTTCTGTAAAATTCTCTATAAAGAAAAATATGAGTAGTGTTTTTCCCTTAACACCCTTTACTGAAAATTGAAATGGGCTTGGCCCATTTCTCCATTGTTGCCGCGGGTAGGGGCCACACATGGGGTACCCGTACCGTTTTCCGTGTCTCGATGTTTAGTTACTCGTTCGTGATTATTTGTGTTCGTGTTTAATGTGTTCTCGTTAAATAATTACCGTGACCTAATATATTTATTTACGCTCGTAATAAATATATATACGTAATTAATAGTAGTTCGTGATTTATTACGTTCATGATTTCATGATCGCATGTTCGTGATTAATTATTGTCAAATAATTATTACGTGCTCGTGCGTAGTAAATACTTATCGTGTTCTAACACGTACGTAATACGTAAAATCCTAACACGTAATCGTAATCATGCTATAATAGGAAATTTTTAATCTAGTACGTACGATCTTAAGGGTACTATTCATGGTAATAGCATGCGGGTTTTACAATTATTAGTTAGGTTATGTCACTAAAAGTCCTATTATCATGATTTGTAACCTACCAGGATTTGGTAGACGCTTATGCATATAATTGTACTATTTGGGGAAGATCACCCCAGTTCGCGCCTTGACGGTTGATCCCCATCGTGCCACATTGATTGGTAAGAGAATTTATGTATGAGAAGACTTATATAAGCGTGATTATTGTGATGACACGCTGTTTTAGATGGGAAAGAAGGATATTGCGGGTTAGCTACCCGTTGTTTCTTATAGTAAGGTAGCAATGTCATGCGGCCTATAATAGTCCAATAACGAAAATACCGCTATACGCAAATTACAATATATTGCCTGACTAGCAATATGGGGTCTTATTATTGATATTATGTTCGTGTTTTGGTTTTACATAACCATATTCATATAACGGTTTTTATATAACTCATTACAACGTTATAAAACGTATTGTATGATGTTTTTACGACATTGGTTCGTATAACGGTTTTGAAGGCAAAAGCCTATAGTATGATTTACAACAAAGATTTGAATAAAATGTTTTTGGCTTATTTTATGGCCTACGACAAATAATTGTAAAAAATTATTTTCGGTAATAATTTTATACCGATGATATATTAATGGATTTTATTAAACTCTATGAATTCACTCGGCGTTTTCGCTGATCTTTTTATTTTAACATGTTTTATGCCAGGTACTTGAAGGAAAATTCTCGGGAAGACGACAAGAATTTATGGCCCACACTTAAATAACAATTTCCATTCAAATGTTATATAAAATTTGTATGAAATACTATGACTTGGGACCTATGTAACTTGATATTTATGAATGGAAAATGATTTATTATTAAACTACGTGATTTTCAAGCGTTGTTTATGATCTGAGTAATGTGTTATCCCGTAACACCAACGACACTTCTGCTGAACTAAAGTACAAATATTTTGGGGTGTTACAGCATCAGTGTCATGGGCTTAGCATAATAGTGTGGAATATAGGTATAGTATGTGTTGCAATTTCGCCAATGGATGAGATTCTTGTGTTCAAAAGCTTTATGGTTTATTTAAAAATCCATTATTGTTTATTTAAAACCTATGAATTCACTCAACCGTTGTGTTCACAGTTTATCATGTATTCTCAGGTATGTAGGTTTAAGAGCAAATGGATCATGGTGTCGCGTGGGATAAAGTAAAGGCAAAACAAACAATTATCATTCAACGACATCTTATAAACATTTTCATTAAAAATAGTAATAGTTGTTGGCACCTCTTTTTATTGAACTCTGATTTATAATAATTGTCGAATGGTTTATTTTATAAAACGTCTCTTTTGAGGTCGTTTTATTTGACGGTGTGTGATGTGCTATGAAGTAACACCCAATGTTGGTATTCAAATGCATTGTAAAATTGATGGTGTTACTGATTGGTATTAGAGCACTAGTTATAGAGAACTAGGTCGTTTTTAAAACCTAGACTATAACTTCTCTGTCGTAAAATTGTTTTATTGCCTTACAAAGTATCCGCGCGCTCATGGCTCTTAGAAACAAATGCTTGGTTGTGATAATGTGATCCTATGTGTATGTTGGAATAATCGTATATATATATATATATATATATATATATATATATATATATATATATATATATATATATATATATATATATATATATATATATATTTATATATATATATATATATATATATACATATATATATATATATATATATATATATATATATATATATATATATATATATATATATATATATATATATATATATATATATATATATATATATATATATATATATATATATATATATATATATATATATATATATATATATATATATAAATATATATATATGTATATACATAGTATGGTATTTAAAGGCATTGCGCGTGAGGCAATGGTCCTTGTGTGATTAGAGTTCGTTTTATAATATGATTTTCTATAGAATTAAGCCTCACCGCCAATCATCAATCTCGATAATTAATTTAGTATCTGAATACGAGTATGAAACTCGTTTGATACTTTAGTTACGCATATATATGGTTTCATAATCTATCGCATATCTACTCATTCGAGCTCGATTGTTGTCATCACATCGTGATGTGCCATTTTAGGAATCTCCTTTCGAAACGTAATTGAGTAATGTGATATTCGTGTTTCCGTAAATTCTTATGAATTTGAAGAATCATTTCTCCGAGGAAACATATTCTACATAATATAACGTTAAATTTGATTGTGTGTGATTACGTTTTATTGGTAAAAAGGAGGATGCCAATGTAGGACCAAAATATATATATATATATATATATATATATATATATATATATATATATATATATATATATATATATATATATATATATATATATATATATATATATATATATATATATATATATATATATATATATATATATATATATATATATATATATATATATATATATATATATATATATATATATATATATATATATATATATATACATATATATATATATACATATATATATACATATATATATATATATATATATATATATATATATATATATATATATATATATATATATATATATATATATATATATATATATATATATATATATATATATATATATATATATATATATATATATATATATATATATATATATATATATATATATATATCTAAATCATTTATATATAATTTGGGTACAACAAGATATACTCATAGTAGTCATTAGTTGAGCAACTTAATACCTTGTATTTAAATAGATTGGGACATTTAAATATAAAGATTTTAAATCGCCAAATTATGTGTCGTTTAAGGTTCTCTTATTGACATGGATTGGGACATTTGAATAAAAAAGTTTTAAACCACTGGACCTTAGATTATTTACGGTTTCTTTATTCGGATGGAATGGGACATTTGAATACATAAATCATGATGTAAGTTTATTGACACCTTGTACTTGTCGTGGCATGTAATTTGGTTATGATATCGTTTTTTGTGACGATATTACCTGAGTAGGAGGATTTATAATCTTCTTGTTAAAATAAATTGGGACGCCTTTTTATTTTAGCAAGAAAGTTACAAGTTCCCTATCCATAATTTTATAATTCATGTTTACATGGATTGGGACGCCTTTGGAAGTAAACAAGAATTATTAACGAGTGGGCTAAAGTGTGCCTAACTTGTTTTGTGATTACTTTGTATACAGACGTATTTCCTTTAACGTGTGTCTCATTGACGAAGCGTTTATTACCATCGCCATTATGGTTATTATTGATTATCGTCTATGTACAAGTAACCCATTAGTATTTTCCCGAGTTATGATTTGTCTTTATGGACCATCTATAATGTGTCCCGACTATCGCGGGCGTTATAAGCTAACCTTTAAGAAGCTTTATCCATCCTGAGAATAGACGGCTCGTTTAATAGACTTCAAGATTCAAGTATATAATTGTAGTTCGATCAACAATCGAATTATCATAAACAACTTATTTTAAGGGAAAATATTTTAAATTTTGCTTAATATTATCGATGGTTCATCGAATAATTCTTCAAACGTAACGAGAATGTCATTTGGGTATGGATCCGTTTGTGAGGACCCTGTAATATCTTTTGGGTATGGATCCGTTTGTGAGCACCCTGTAGTATCTTTTGGGTATGTATCGGTTTTTGAGCCGAATGTCATTTGGGTATGGATCCATGTGTGTGCACCCTCCGATGAAACAAATATTTTTGGACATGCATCCATGGCTATCAGGCCAGTGAACATCCTTTAACTTGCAAACATTCCTTTGACGGGAATTATATGAAAATATTGTCAAATATTTTTATTGATTTGGCATGGCTTGGCTATTTGCAAGCATGTCATAATGTGACTATATGTGCTTAGTCATGGATTTTATATTTTATTTGGATCGTAGTTCTTTCGATCGAGTAATGTATACTCCAAACGATTTCTGTGTCTATAAATTCGCTTTTGACGAAATAGGTTTGCATGTTCGAGATCATGCAATTCGGTGATTTTGTACGACTAGCAATAATTATCTCGTTCTGAATATTTCTGAAACGTTTTCGATGGAGTTATGTGTGATCCATATGATTTTCTTTTATGAGGTAATTGTTTTTTTTATTATGAAACCTGTGGATGATATGGGTTTCGATTTGATCGATGTGATCATTGATAATTTTGAATTGATTCTCGCATTGAAGATTTTCAAATGCGCTTACTCCTTTCGACTCGTCACTTGTCATGTGTACTTTTTTGTACTTATGTCGACCGCCGCATGCTTGATAAGCTAGTAGTAATGTACCTTGAAGCACTTCCAAAAATTGACGACTTGTTAATTTTTATGCTTCCAATGGCTTCTCCTTCGAGTTATGTATTATTCTTTCCTTATAAGGATTGATGATACATTCAAGTCGCTCACTTGTGCCGTTACATATACTCGTCGCTTTGTGTTTTGTTCATCCAACCTTCGTTAGGAACCTCGGCAATAACTTTTCTATTCCTCACATATTCGTCAGTAAACCGAAGGCTATTGAGAAAAATTAAACATCGGAACTCCGCTTCCTAAAGGGTTAGATAATGTAGTAAATCGAAATTGTATTTCAACATTTAGACTGAGCTTTAAGTTTATTCCAAATATTTGGACCAATATTTATTACCCAACGTTTAATTTTCATGTTCGTTCTATGAATAATATGGAATTATTGACTAACCGACAAGGTTGGAGCTTTAACATATTGAATACGTGTCAATTAATATTTATTGTCAAGTCAATGTCCTTCATCCACCGAGAACATTTTCATTATGGTATAGAAATTATTTTCTATTGTTGTCATTTTAATTTCCCATTTAACGAGCATTCTTAATAATTTATGTTAAGTCCTCTTTTACTTATTGAAATATCAACATGATCTGAATGTCAATGTTTTTATTTCATATTGAGCGTTTATTTTCGTGTTTTACGCATATCTTTCAAGTCAGGTAACTTTTTAAAATATCGAGCTTCGCTAATACCCGTCTGTTGGAAATACGTTTTTTACGTATTTAGAAAAGATCGGTCACTCCAACGATATATACGTAGATTGGGCTCGTGATCCAATATGTAAACAATATAGCCCATCAATCCCACATGTAGTGTAGGCTATATATACCCCCTCCTAGTATGTTAGGAGGGGTTGGTCATTAGTTGTTTAATTCACATTCTTCATTTTCTCTTATTTTCTTCTTTCTCTCTCTATCTTTCCCTCTCAAGTTCTTCATCTCCCTCCCTTCTTTAGATAATCATAACACTTGCACAATCCTAAGAAACTAAGGACCTACAATTGGTATCAAGAGCTATGGTTGGATCTTTGAATTTGCGTGTTTTTATCTATTGATTTGGTGGTCAATTTTTTTGTTCTCATCAAGAAATCGTATAACTTTGGCATCTGTTATAAACAAACTTTTGTCTTTATCAGTTTTATAACTTTTGTCTCGAATCTAAACAAACTTTTGGTTTTGCATGTTTTTTTCAATTTTTTCTATCAATTTTATAAACTTTGGTCGTATCAAGATAAACTTTTGTCTTATTTGAGTATCAGTTTCATCAACTTTATCAATTTTTGTCTCGATGAACATTTGAGTCTTTAATCAACTTTTGTTCACTTAAAGGGGTTACATTGTTGTACTCAGTGTCACGCGCTTAGTCGACGTAGATAATTTCAAGATGTGTTGTGCTTATATACTTCTTCAGTGATGTATTGGGTACTTAGAGATTTCTCCACCGTTCCTCATTCAATAATTGTGCAAGCTTAAGTCACAAGATCGAGGGATTCTTATTCAGTTTCATGTTTGGTATATCCAGTTCATTCTATCAGTGGTCACTTCAAATTGCCTACAAGGGGGTTGGTAAAGATGGCCATGGAGAGTTTATGAGTAGAGAATTTCGATCAGCAGCTGATTCTCACAAAATATATAATTCTGCTTATTTATTATTCTCACGAGATTTCAGGTACGTGTGTGTACGATTTATTGTTGGTTCCGAGTTTTGAAACCATCAAGGGGTAAGAAGAAGACATATTAAACGGACAACGAGTACACGTGATGAACTTCATACCTTCTTTTGATTTGAAGACATTCAGGGAAGACAATTGTCATAACCGCATAGAAAATCAGTATTTTAACTCGTGGCGTTATCAATCTCTAAACGGTACACTATTGTTCGATGTTTAATTGTTTTGATGTTGCAATTATTCATTATCATTATCCTATATGGAGAGATATGCATTTCCGGGACTTAGTTGACTCTAGTGCATCTCCGGAAGAAGATATGTGCATTTCCGGGACTTAATTGACTCTGGTGTTACGATGTCAACTTCATATATGGGATAAAGTGTCTACTTCAGTATTTGAGATTCATACTTGGGATTGGTTTACTTTCTTAAACTATGTGGGGGAAGAAATGTCTTGATTCTTTCTAGTATGCATAACTTGAACTCTCAGGGGGAAGAAAAATTCAGAAGGATATTATAATATTATATGATGGGGTTTGCTTTTTAAATTCCGTTGTGCGCTTAATTATTCTAAGCTTTATTGAAAGCTTTGAAGTTGCTTATGAGGATTGTCAGTTTAGGGGGAAGCTATTTAAAATCTTCTACATCAAGTTTATGTGGCGTGAATTAGGGGAAGTTAATTCAGAAGCTTCTCCTTAACCAGAAGTATATGGATTACTTAGCTCGTGCCGTTACAGTATTTCTACTACAATTTACTTTAATGATGATTCGTTTTGAAGTGAAGACTTAAAGTCAAAGGCCTCAGAAGACATCATCAGCATTGGACGCTTCATGAAAGCTTTTGTTCTTAATCATTATGTACTTGTTAGGTAAAATATTGTAAGAAATTCTACACGTCGTCCCATGGGGGAAGATTGTTGGAAATTCACTTTATGTGATGAAATTTAAGAATTCCCATTAGTTATCATAGTCACACACGCATAGACTAGACTAGGAAACGTTGTATAGTTTAGGTGTGGTGTGTGACTATATATACCCCTCCAAGGCTTCCAAGGAGGGGTGTTGCTTGTGTTTTCATTTGAGTTAAATACATTTTTTTCTTTTCACACAACCCTCTATATCTCTTTCAACCATGGCTGCCACCACCTTCCACCACCCACCTAGACCACCGGATCGTATATAGCAAACCCACCTAGAAGAAGGCGTAATCCTTACCTGATTTGTCAATGAACTAGAAATGGAATCGTTGAATTTGACAGTTTGTTGGGAATAAAATGTAGCCAGTACACTTGGACGCTGACAAGAAGAAAACAAGCATTGATAAGAAGAAAACAAGCGTTGACAGATCAAGCGTTGACAGGAAGAAGTCAAGCGTTGATAGGTTGAAGTCAAGCACTGATAGAAAGATTTAGTCTACGCGTATTATATTTATAGTTTGTTTCTAGTAAAGATAGGATCAACAATGTATTTTCTATATTTATCTTTACCTAGAATAGCTGATACGTAGACTCTTGTACAAGGCTTCTTATGTCTATAAAAGAAGACCTTTAGGTTTTGTTTCATATAAGTTTTCATACGTTTAACACTTTCATTATAAGCAAGTTTATTCTAATCAAATCAAGTGAAAGTTTGTTTTACATTCTTTGTTTGTTCTTGTTTGAGTATTAATTCCGCATAATACTTAAATTATTTTATACACAAACAAAGTTTCTCTACGTGTTTAACTTGATTTAATCTCGTTTACAAAAGCTAAATCGATCTAAGTTTGGGATCAACAAGTGGTATCAGAGCTTGTTGAGAAACTTTGATCTAAAGAACACAAGAACCATAAATTACCAAAAACCCTAATTTTCACAAAACCCTAAAAACATCATGTCTACCCTAGAAGTAAACTCCTCGTCCTCCTCAAACCACAACATCAAGATCCCCATGCTAGACCCAGACAATTTTGAGCTGTGGAAGTTTAACTTTGAGCAATATCTACAAATCCATGACTACACTCTATGGGAAATTATTTAATATGGAAACACATTCAATAAGGCTCAAAATATTGCAACTGCCATTGCTGTAAGAACAACTATTCAAGGTTCTACTAAAGAGGAACAAAGAGAAAAACCTGAAGATGGTAGAGCTGTCTCAACTGAGGATATAGCAAAGAGAAGGGTTGATATGAAAACCCTAAGCATTCTGAAACTCTCTTTAGGACAAGAAAATCAGCACAGATACAGAAGATATGAGTCTGCAAAAGATCTTTGGGCAGCCCTTGAACTTGCTTATGGTGGTAATGCTGATACTGTGCAAGAGAAAAAGAAACAACTCTTGCATGAGTATGCTGTTTTTAAAGCTCAACCTAATGAGAAGCTAAGTAGTGTGAGAAGCAGACTTCTGGACATCACAAGCAAGCTATCCTTCATGGGAACAGTGCTTGGTGATGTTGATATTATCTCCACTTTCCTTAAAAGCCTTGGTGATGTATGGAAGATTGAAGCAAGGTCTATAATTGCTAATAACACTCACAAAAGTTCTACTTTTGATGATGTTTAGAATAAACTGAGGCTGATAGAGAATGAAACTCTTTTGGATCATGGAAGAAAGTCTACCAATGGTAACATGGCCTTCTTCTCACATAGTGAATGTCAATTTGATCAAAAGGAGTCATATATGCACCCAGTTACTAGATCAACTTGTGTCAACGCTGGATCATATCCTATCAACGCCTCACATTCAGACGCTGACACATACAAAATTGACTCACCAAGAGTTAAGCCTGCTGGTATTGATCTGGATACTGTGTGTGCATACATTGCTTCATTGCCTAATGGTTCAGTCATTACATATGAGGACCTTGAGAAAATTAGTGATGAGCATTTGGATGAGATGGACATAAAGTGGAATATGGCTCTTTCAAGTATAAGAGCAAACAGATGGAATAGAAGATTCAAGAAGAAGATAACTTTTAATGCTAAGGACACTGCTAGATTTGATAAATCTAAGGTTGAGTGTTATAATTGTCATCGTATGGGACACTTTATGAGAGAATGCAGATCTCCAAGAAGATCTGATGCTGGAAAACCCTCAAGCCAAATTGTTAAGGCTCAGGATCTCAAGGCCATGGTTGCAATGCAAGAAATTGATGGCGTTGGATGGGATTGGAGCTATTTGGCTAAGGATGAGGAAGAGAATAAAGCTTTGGTTGCTTAGATGGAAGAAGAAGAGCATGTTCACTATGCTCTCATGGCACACTCCTCATCTTCATCAGACAATGAGGTATATGATGATGCTTTTTGTAGTAAGGGTTGTCATCTAAATACTGTAAGACTTAACAAAGAAGTCTTAAGATTGTCAAAAGATGTGGGTAATGAAAGATGCAAGTTGTCTAACTATCAACTTTCTCTTACTCAAACTGAAAAGACTGTAGATGAGTATAAGAAAATGTAGCTTGACCTAAAAGATAAAATCAATATCTTAAAACATGATTAAATGCTAGTACTGATATTAGAAATGTGGAAACCTTGGTTTCCTCGATCTTTTAGCTACTAGGAATGCATCATGTTCATACTATTAGATAATCAAAGCGGAATTAGAACACGACACATTAACAAGGTGTTTAGGCACAAAACACATTAATTACTCAACGATTGTTCATTATATTAATAACAAACAACTACTAGACGTGTATGCATTGAATCCCACGTCTAGTGCAACACACACTTTTAGGTTTACATTGTGAATGAAAGTTATGAAAAACCTAACACCCTTGGTTCCTTTTATAGTGTAAGGAATAGGGTTTACAAGAGATAAGAATGAATAAACATGTAAATCTTCTATTCAAATAAACTAATACATAATATATTCCGCATACTTATCTAAATAGAAGCTTCCAACAACACTTGTCTATGTTTCTGTCAATGCTTGGATTGCATGTGACAATGCTTGGATTGCACATGACAATGCTATTAATGTTGACTTCTGTCAACGCCCGATTTGCTCTTAACAACGTCTGATTTGCTCTTGACAAAGCTTAGACAAATGCCTTCATATTTTCTTCGTTTTTTGAGTTTCTGCCACATCAACTTTTTGACCCAACAATCTTCCCCTAGTTGATGTTGGCAAAACTCTATGTGTATCTCTTGTAAGTTGTACATCATCTTTAAATTGCTTCCCCTCAATTATAGCATGTATGTCTTCCCCTTTTTGTCACATCAACAGGGAAGTAAACAATGTATGCAATCTTGAAGATTCTCCAAATGTAGGCTCTGTGTAATGATCTTGAAGAAAAATAACTATAATATTCTTGATGTAGAAGTAGAATAACCCAACCTTGTGTTCCATGTCTTGCACTATCCCTGTGATAAAGAACTTATACTGATGATTTAAATATAAGTAGACCTCGATCCCTTGTCAATATTCTCATCCTATGTAAGACACTGAGCACGATAATGTAACTCCTTCAAGTGTTACGACAAGTCTTCGTCACCAACCATGTAAGCACGAACAAGTTATTGTTAAGTCAATGGCTGTCGTCCACAACTTAACAATATGATAAAACACAAACTCGCGAAAATCTTCTTCAAGCATCAAACATACCATAGGAAATCTTCCCCTTAAGCTAACACCGCTTTATGACGAGTCTTAATCTTCATATCATATGTAAAAGCTCTTAGATGGATAACTCTTTTACAAGGCTACCCCGATTACATAATCAAATCCAATAAATTACTTCACGAATTGTTGCTAACTCGCATTAAAACCATTAATCCCTTTTAAAAATATCCGAGCCATAAATATCAACTTGATATTTTGTATAAAAATGGAGATTCCATGTACCTTTGTGTGTAAATACCTCCTTTTTGTGTGCTAAAAACGTATCAATTTTCAAACAACAACTATTCTTTTGTTATCCGAAAACCTTCATTGTCCAATATCTCTGTCATGTGTATTGCCCAATATCGGACAATACCTATCAACGTTTGATCAATTATTTCTCGGACAACTCATGTCAACGCTTGTTCTGTCAGCGTCACTTTATTCTTTGTCAGCGTCTAAACCAACCTTGTCAGCGTCTATTCTTCTGCTGACGTCATCAACTGGCTACAACCTTTTTGACAGCAACTAAAAGTAACACAACAACCTTCACTCTTTGTACCATACTTCCAGCTGTCAAAACATATTTTAGGATAATCATAATCCCTAAAAATCAGCCATCAAAACGTGTCTTCCAAATTTATATCCCATAATCTTTGCGTATGACTTAATCACAAAAATAGGAACAAATCTTGTCCAGATAAACATTAGACACCATACGTCTTTGAAACATGAGCCACGTTTTTCTTTTGTTGATATCTTCAAACCAGCAGTACGCATACTAAAGATCAGCAAAGAGATTATGTCTTCACGTGATGTCATTTTCTCATTCCTTTTGAACGATTGAAAAGGAACAAGTGATAACACAGTAAACATGTAACTACTTCAACACCTGCTGCATCCTTACTTTCTGACCATGATCTACTAAAACACTCATAATCTATGTACCTTAAGTTGCTTGTTGATTAACTATGGTTTGTATCCTGACATCACCTGCTGGTCTATCTCATAAGTATTCTAGGGTTTATATAAACCCTAATAATTTGCTACAGCAGCCAAAAAAACACATCCATGGTTGACTGCTACGTCGTAAGATCTACCACCATTAATCATTAATTACCATTGTTCACTAACCTGCTGTTGTTCTGATGGCAGCTTTGAACCCGAAACATCAAAACAACCTTCTGCTTGTTTATACTATGAACGAATGAACATCAAACCATAGTGCAAACAATAATCGAATTTCAAGATAACCCCTTCTGGAACATCTTTTCAGTTTTCTATTTTTGCTATCCAAGTTAAATCTAGGGTTTCTTCCAAGCAGAAGGTTGTTTTGACCTTCTGAATACTGTTGCGCACACAAAAACGTCCAGAAAAACCCTTGACGTATTTTTCTTCTCTTCACAATATACGAACACCTTGTTGGTCCTAACATCACGAGCCACGAGGCTCTGATACCAACTGTGGAAACCTTGGTTTCCTCGATCTTTTAGCTACTAGGAATGCATCATGTTCATATGATTAGATAATCAAAGCGGAATTAGAACACGACACATTAACAAGGTGTTTAGGCACAAAACACATGAATTACTCAACGATTGTTCATTATATTAATAACAAACAACCACTAGAAGTGTATGCATTGAATCCCACGTCTAGTGTAACATACGCTTTTAGGTTTACGTTGTGAATGAAAGTTATGAAAAACCTAATTCCCTTGGTTCCTTTTATAGTGTAAGGAATAGGGTTTACAAGAGATAAGAATGAATAAACATGTAAATCTTCTATTCAAATAAACTAATACAGAATATATTCCGCATACTTATCTAAATAGAAGCTTCGAACAACACTTGTCTATGTTTCTGTCAATGCTTGGATTGCATGTGACAATGCTTGGATTGCACATGACAATGCTTGTCAATGTTGAATTCTGTCAACGCCCGATTTGCTCTTGACAACGTCTGATTTGCTCTTGACAACGCTTAGACAAATGCCTTTATATTTTCTTCGTTTTTGAGTTTCTACCACATCAACTTTTTGACCAACAAGAAACATCATGGAGAGGGTCAATGCTGAATTACAGGCTAAGTTAGATGAGGCTATAAAAAATAAGGATAATATAGATCTTAAAATTCAGAGATTTGATAAAGCCTCAAAAACCCTAGGAGAATGTGTTAGTAAACAAAGGGATTCTAGGGATATGACTGGGATTGGGATGAAAGAGTATGCTGGTGTTCCACCACCAGCTGGGGACTTTTATGGTGTCCAAAGAAAGGACTTATCTTGGACTGGTTTACCAGAACTCCAAGAAGAGGAATTTACTCCTCCACCAAGAGTCCTTACCCCAGTAGAAGAATATAGGCAGAAGTTGACTGATTTGGACCAATGGAAGAAAGCCAACCCTACCTTGTTTGTCAAGGGTGGCATGCTTAGTGATAGTCCAAATGAGCCTACCCCTATCAAAGTAACAAACCCAATCACTGGCAAGACTGTTGACCTTGGCTCAAACGTTGTTAGAAAACCTAGCATTAAATATGCAGAAATGTATAGAAATACTAGGTCACCAAAAAGCCAAATTAGTGATAATGGAACAGGTTTCTTTTCTTCTAGACCTAGAGTTATGTCTAGAAAAGCCTGTTATACTTGTGGTAGCTTTTCACATTTAGCTTATAAGTGTGTCAACGCTTCAAAGGTCAACGCTGACAAAAGGTCAAACACTGACAAACCCAAAACTTTTGTGCATCAAAGTCCACAAGTTGTTAGACCAGCCCCATTCTTTACTAAAGGGTCTAACACATATGGACAAAGACCTTTTCAGAAGACCAATACATGGTCTAATAGACAATGGGTTCCTATAGCAAACCCTAGGTTCAACACTGACAAGGGTAATTTCAGCGTTGACAAGACCAAATCAAACGCTGACAGAAACTTTGCCAGACCAAATAATGGTAAATATTTGCAACCACAGGGAAAGGGGTCTAAAGCTTCTTCTAGCTTGACATGGAGACCTAAGCAATATCAAAACCCTAATTCAAATGGGATTTCTATGACCTGTAACATGTTTAATTATATTTCAAAGGTCATCACAAAACCAATTGGGGTTAACTCGGTGTTTAATCCAAAAAGAGATGGACAAGGGGTTGTTATGAGGACTAAGTCTGTTGTTGTTGAACAACCAAATGAATCCAAGTCTGCTCAGGCTTGGGTTCCCAAAGAAAACTAATTTGTTTTCTTTATGTGCAGGGCATTCAAAAACAGGTTAATGATTAGGCTATTGGGATAGTGGATGCTCTAGGCACATGACTGGGAAGGAAGATTATCTCACAAAATTCACTCCCATTAAGGATGGTGATAAAGTTTACTTTGGAGGCGGATATGGAACTATCACAGGCAAAGGAACTCTTCTCACCAACAATTTGCGTTTTGAAAACGTGTTTCTAGTAAAAGAACTTGACTATAATCTTTTTAGTGTATCACAAGTTTGTGATAACAAAAATAAGGTTCTTTTCACTGATACTAAATGCTTGGTGTTGAGCAAGGACTTTAAAATACCAGATGAGAAATTCATTGATTATAGAACACCTAGGCATAAGGACATTTATAATGTGACTCTTAATGGAATTAGGATGAATAATAACTTGTCATGTCTTTATGCTAAGGCTTTAGTTGATGAATGTAATCTATGGCACAAGAGACTAGGGCACATTAACTTTAAAAATATAAACAGACTTGTGAGACATGGCTTGGTTGATGGTTTGCCTGAAAAGGCTTTCCACAATGACCACTCTTGTGTTGCATGCCTTAAATTCAAACAGCACAAGGTCTCATTTAAGTCTAAACAGGTGCACTCTAGTTCTATACCACTTCACTTGCTGCATATGGACTTGTTTGGTCCAACTAATAAAGAAAGCTTGAATGGTAAATCTTACTGCTTTGTCATTACTGTTTATTTTTCTAGGTTTACTTGGACTTTCTTTTAGCTTTGAAAAGTGACACTGCTGATACTTTAATTAACTTTATTAACCAAATTGAGAAGAAGACTGGTAATGAAGTTAAGAAGCTTAGAAGTGATAATGGTGGAGAGTTTAGAAACAAACTATTGGATGATTTTTGTGCCAAGAAAGGGATTACTAGACAGTTTAGTGTAGCCAGAACCCCACAGCAAAATGGGGTTGCTGAGAGAAAGAATAGAACCCTCATAGAAGCAGCCAGGACTATGTTGGCTGATGCTTACTTTCCCATTGCGTTTTGGGCTGAGGCTGTGAATACAGCTTGTTATGTTCAGAATAGAGCATTAGTCAACAAGATACATAACAAAACACCTTATGTGTTACTTTGGGGAAGGAAACCTAATATTGGTTTTCTTAAACCTTTTGGCTGCCATGTAGTTCTGTTGGATACTAGTGATGCCTTAGGTAAATTTAGTGCTAAAGGTGATGAAGGCTACTTCATGGGTTATTCAGTGCAGAGTAAAGGATATAGGGTTTACATTAAGAAGGAAAAACGTATACTTGAAAAAGTACATGTTAGGTTTTTAGAAAGTAAACCTAGTAATCCTGAAAGTGTTCCAAATTGGCTATTTGACTTGGAACCTCTATCTAGGACTTTGAATTATATGCCTATTACTAATCCAGACATTGTGAAGGTAACTTCAAATGTTATGGAAGAACCAGTTGTTGATGTTTCAGGTACACAGATTAATAAAGAGGTTGGATCACAAGCAGACAAATCATCTCCCATACTTGAGTATGTCACTATTCCCATATGGACAGATGCATTTGCTGCTGCTGCTGCTAGAAAGGAAAATGGTGGTCCCCAAGTATCACCAGTTGACAACATGCATGATCTTTCAGGCGCTGACAAAGGAAAATCTGGCGCTGACAAGACAAATTCAGGCGTTGATGGCTCAAACGTTGACAACTCTAATTCAGGCGTTGATGGCTCAAACATTGACAACCTTGGTTCAGGCGTTGACAACTCTTTTGACCATATTTTCTCCTCCAATTTTGAACAAGGTGAACCTTCAAACAGAAATGGTGAGGTTCATACAGATGTTGAGGAAAGAGAGTCTGAAGAAGATATTGGTAACCTGGAAGATGAAATTGAAGACAACACACTTTTTGAGGGAGGAGTTCTTACTTCTACATTGAAAGATCATTCATCTTCTCTAATTATTGGTGATGTGATGTCTCCTGTTCAAACTAGAAGATCTCATCAGAATCTTGGAGGATTTATTGCCAATATCCACAAGAAGGTTGATACCCCTCTTGTTCAAGCATGTTTGTTTGCCTGTTTTCTGTCACAACAGGAACCCAAGAAGATTTTTGATGCTCTCAAAGAACCAAGTTGGGTGGAAGCAATGCAGGATGAGCTTCACCAATTTGCTATACAGGATGTTTGGGAGTTGGTTGATTGTCCCAGACATGTCAGACCTATTGGGACAAGATGGGTTCTTAGAAACAAGAAGGATGAAAGAGTCATTGTGGTCAGGAACAAGGCACGTTTAGTGGCTCAAGGATATACACAAGAGGAAGAGATAGACTATCAGGAGGTCTTTGCACCAGTTGCAAGGATTGAGGCGATAAGGATATTTCTAGCCTATGCTTCTTGTATGGGCTTTACTGTCTATCGAATGGATGTAAAGAGTGCTTTTCTTTATGGCACAATTATAGAGGAGGTTTATGTAATGCAGCCTCCTGGTTTTGAAGATTCGGAGCATCCAGACAAGGTGTATAGAGTCAAGAAAGCTATGTATGGACTTCATCAAGCCCCAAGAGCATGGTATGGCACATTGTCCACCTATCTGGTGGAAAATGGATTCAAAAGGGGCACCATAGACCAGACCTTATTTACAAAGAAGACTGGTAAGGATGTCTTACTTGTTTAGGTTTATGTGGATAATATCATCTTTAGCTCATACAACCCAAATATGAGTGAAGACTTTTCCAAGCTTATGACAGACAAGTTCAAGATGAGTGCAATGTGGGAGATGAACTTCTTTCTAGGGTTACAATTTCAGTAGAAAGAAGATGGTATCTTAAATATGTGGCAGAAATCTTGAAGAAGTTTGGCTTTTCTCCACATGAGAAAAGGGCTAGTACTCCTATGGATAGAGAACACCCTTGGGGAAAAGTTGGAGATGGAAAAGATGTGGATGTCAGTCACTATAGATCAATGATTGGTTCATTGATGTATCTCACAGCCTCAAGACCTGACATTATGTTTGCTGTGTGTGCATGTGCACGCCATCAAGTGACTCCCAAAGAGTGTCATCTTCATGCTGTCAAGAGAATCTTTAGGTACCTTAGATGCTATCCAGACTTGGGATTATGGTATCCAAAAGATTCACCATTGGAGCTTATTGCATATTCAGACAATGACTATGGTGGTGACAAATTTGATAGAAAATCCACAACTAGTGGATGTCAGTTTCTTGGGAGTAGGTTGATATCTTGGCAATGCAAGAAACAAACAGTGGTGGCCAATTCTACAACTGAAGTAGAGTATGTTGCAGCAGCTGCTTGTTGTGGACAAGTCTTATGGATACAGAACCAGCTGTTGGATTATGGGTATAATTTCATGCATACCAAGATTTTTGTAGACAATAACAGTACTTTATGCATTATTAAAAGTCGAGTACATCACTCTAAAACAAAACACATTGAAATTAGACATCATTTAATAAGAGATTGTTTTGAAAAGGGTTTAATACAACCAGATAGGGTGGATACAGCAGAAAATGTGTCTGATTTATTAACTAAACCTTTTGATACTAGAAGATTTCAATACTTGGTAACAAGTATTGGAATGATCAATCTCACTTGATATGTGTTTTGGGGTCTAATACCTCGATTTTACTCAGGTTAAAAAGATTCGTTAAGTATGTCTAATCGAATTGATCTAGGTTCACTATGCGACTCAGTCGTTCTTTGGTGGAAACAATAATGTTGTGTCGTTGTAGTATATAAAAATGTGCAAAACTTAAAAGTAAATGGGCACTTAAAGTAAAATGCGTTAAACTTAAATCTAAGTCTAATTAAACGAAAGCGTGCAATATTTAAAACTTTGAAAAGTAAAATAATTAGATGACAAAAATTAAAAGCGTGACAGAAATTAAAATTTGACAAGAATTAAAGTGAGAATGTAAAAATTAAACAAGACAAAACATGAAAATTAACCCAGATCGGAATATATTCCGATCAACCTCGTCGGAATGTGCACAACCGTCCAATCGGAATGTTAGCTTACCCCCAAATCGGAATGAGTTCGGAACACCAGATCGGAATATGTCACTTCTTCAAATCGGAATACCCAAACAAATCCTGATCGGAATAAGTACTTACCTGATCGGAATATGGCGTAGACGCTGGTCGGAATGCTGATCGGAACCCTTGATCGGAATACTGTCACTTACCCTGATCGGAATTCCAAACACGCACCTCGATCGGAATGAGGAGTGAAGCACCAATCGGAATAATTTTCACTAGACCAGATAGGAATATCCACTTACCTTGCCCTGATCGGAATACCAACTTACCCACCTATCGGAATGCACAAACCCTTTTCCGACCAAGCCAAGGAGCTATGGTCGGAATGTAAAACCCCTTTCCGATTTGTCAGATCGGAATACGGAAGAAAAGGCACAAATTAAGCTAAACAAATAAGCTACTAATCAAATAAGCACAAGTCTAAAATCCTAAGGCAAACCGTATAAAAATAAGCTACTAAACTGAAATTTAAAGACTTTTAAAACACGAAA
Source organism: Glebionis coronaria (assembly GCA_025667525.1). Taxonomy (NCBI): domain Eukaryota; kingdom Viridiplantae; phylum Streptophyta; class Magnoliopsida; order Asterales; family Asteraceae; genus Glebionis; species Glebionis coronaria. The sequence goes on along the minus strand of CM046875.1, from coordinate 316,958,087 downwards.
TGAATAAGCTTCACAAAAAACAACTTTTATATAAAAAAACTTTTATAAAAACTTTATAAACTTAAAGATGAAAACAAATAAGCTATAAAATCAATGATCTAAAACAATCAAAAGTATAAAAACACAATCTTTAATCAAATAAGCAAGATAATAAACATGTAATCATAAAGATCAAGCAAGAAAGAGAGGTAGAATGAGAGATTTAACAAGAAAAGTAAAAGTGCAATAAAGATAAAATTAACTTACTTGAAAATTAAAGTGCAAGACAAGATAATTAAAGGTGCAAGTAATTAAAGGTGCAAGGTAATTAAATGTGCATAAAGTAAAGGTGGAAGAACTAGTGTCACTCTAGCCAACAAAAACAAATGATAACACTAATGGACTATATATAGGGGAGATTAGGGAGGAGCTTAGGAAGCTTTCTCCCTCCTTCCTTTCTCCTTAATTGCATGCTTAGGTCCCTCCTCTTCTTTAATCTTTTGTTAATTGCACACTTAGTCCTTAAGCTTCTTTAATCTTCTTAAATCTTCTTAATACTTGGACTCTAATGACTTGTGGCTCGGGATTTCTTTTGAACTAGTCTTTTAATTCTTCAATAAAATAGACTTGAGTTCCTCGGCTTTTAGTCAACTTCCGTCTTTTGACTTTTTCTTCGATAAATCTTCAGAATTGGTCTTGGACTTCCGTTCTTTTTGCACTCTTGACCTCTTGACTTCGTCTTTTCATCTTTTTCTTCAATAAAAGCCCGTGAATGCCCGTGTTTGCCCGTGTTTTCTCCACTTTTCACCTTTTCGTCCTAAATCACAACAAAAACACAAACCACACATAATTCCGACATAAAAGACATAAAATACACATTTTGGCTCGGTTATTATTGTAATTAAGTGGTAAAAAGGATGGGTGTTTACACACCTATCAAATCCCCTACACTTGACCATTGCAATGTCCTCATGCAATGCATTAGTTACAAAGAAAGATTACACTTTTCATCATATTCAATCCACGTTGGCCTTTATTAACGAGATATAAAATTATAAACATACAAAGTAAAGAACTCAAAATCATACCTTGGGTTTTGGAAATGTTATGAATAATCATCATCCTCAAGTTTAACTTTCTCCAAACCAAGCTTAAAAACGAGATCATTGTTATTATAAGTTAGTAGACTAACACGAACTCATGTGGGCCAATTATTCACTTAGACTCCCTTATTCCTAGGTGTATCTCTTATATTTTATTGTTGTCTTGAATGATCAAGAAGATGCATTGTTGACTTATTTCGATAGTTATTTAGGCCGAAAATAAAGTGAACGATTTAATCAATAGTTAGCTAAAGGACAAAATCTTTTAAAACTGCTTCTCGGGACCTCATAAAGATCATATCTTGGCATAACTCGTTTTGCGATTTGAGACCTTTCTCGGACCGATATTTGGCAGCGACTTCATACTTCAAACCTCGAGAGACGTTCATGAAATTATGGTCTTCTCTTCATAATAGAAATTTCTTCACTTGAAGTTTTGAGAGATTCATACTTGGACCACGACTTCTTCATTTTTCTCCAATCTTTATTTTGGACTTTGATATACAACGATCCGCCTCCTTTTATGACTTGGATCTATTTATCCTCATACTTTGTTAGGGTCTTTTCGGATACACTTCTCCATGACTTTTGGGGAGTTTTTGCTTTACGTCGTATGTCTCGATCCTTCATATTGATTTTCGATAAATGATTCTTCACATCACTTTGGATCTTTAGCAACAAAATATAGCCCTCATGCCTTGTTAGGGCCTTTTCGGACTCGCCAATCTTCACATCCCGCTTCAATTAGTTATGCATGGGCTATGAACTCTAATCCATACCGAGCAACTTTTAAACGATCTTGGTCTAGAAGCTAAGTAACTTTTCAAATCGTACAACCTTATTTATTGCAGATAAATTTATTAGCAAGCGATGGGAGAATAGGCTTATAATTAACTCACATAAATTCACGAAAGAATTCCAAACTTATAATTGACTCTATCATCTCTCGTTCTCCACAGTTTAAAATCTCAAGTAATGAGACTCGTGGATGCTTAGCCTATTAAATTAAAGTTTTGGCTTTTCGAGTCGCCTATAGGATCTTGCAAATTCTTAGACTTTTTCAAGTTTAGAAATCGCATTTTAAAGTTCCCTTGATAAACGACTCTCTAGGATCAATTATAGGAACTTTGTGAAAAGTTCTTGTTCTTAACCCGTGAGAGTTAAGACTTTCGCGTTTTATAGCTCCCTATATAAAAGCCCAGCAAAACTTGACTTAAATACGTTAAGGATACTAGCTAGAGTAAACTAAGATAAGTAAACTCGGGTTGAGTCAAAAGATTCACAACGTTTGAAAACTAAAACCACTTTATTAAAGATTTATTCTAGCAAAGAAAGAAAATAACTATATAAAGGTAAAAACTAATAGGCCAAAATAGATCAAAAATTTTGAAAAATGTCGAAAAATTGATTTTCCGGTTAAAATGAGGACAAATACAAGGAAAAGGTCACTTAACTTCGATAGAAGTCCCCCTACACTTAAGATAAACATTGTCCTTAATGTTTAAGCATGTGGGAGTAAACTTCCCTACACTTAGGACAGTGTGCACTTTGTTTAAATCTCGCTAAGGAAGAGACAACTAAAGAGATTCCTATTTTATTATTGAGAAAATATAAAATAGTGAATCGAAAAGAGTTTAGGATAGAACCGGGAAAATGGAACACGGAATCACGCGTCGTCAAGAATCATCAAGAGTGGATCATTGAAGCTCGAATCCCTGATTAAGAGATGAGGAGAGGAAAGCAAACCAACGGGTCTCCCCTACACTTATGATAAAGAAAGCGAAAAGATAGATGCATGGGTTGCCTCCCAAGAAGCGCTTGATTTTTGTTAACCGAGTCGTGAGCCTGACTCGACCTTGATCATCAACGGAAGAATCATGAAATATATCCACCAGGATCAAAGACATAGTTTTCGTCCATCAAAGAGCACAAGCTTAAGGTGAACAAGGCAAGCCAAAGAAGAATAAGCAAGGTTCCCTTAAGCAGTGATGGAGCACGGTAGAAGCAAGGGTGAAGTGGTGCAAGCATATTTCCATAAGTTCCAATGATATTTCCTTTTATTTCATCAGGTGGATACTGAGATGGCTGTAGAATGTCAATACCGGGGTCGAACACCTTTTTCTTTAAGGGAAAACTAGCACTCAGGCTCCGCAGAATGGGAAGAAGATCCGCGAAGAAGCACAACCTCGTCCTCAGAAGGGGGACAAAGAGGTGTTAACTCATACGTGCTGCGGATTATGGTGTCGACCGGTTTCTTCTCCTTTGAAAGTATTTTCTTCAAATCCAAAGTAGGATCAAGACGATAATCTTCAAAATCATAAGGAGGAGCATCACTCTCATGAGGGAAGTAAGTGTTAAGAAACGTAGAGAAATCTTCCTCAAATGAGTAATCGTCCAAAGTAGGATCGAGTGATGGCTGAGGATCTTCATCATGTGAAGAATCGCTCGAAAGAGTATCAGCCTCATCAAAATCATCGTAAGTGGGCAGATCGGGATACTCAGAAGTAAGGTCATCATAATCATCCGAATCTGAGCTAGAATCATCATCGTCATAAGCATCGAAGACCGATGGAGAATCATAAATGGGAGAAGGTTCCAAAGTGGGGCGAGAATCATCCACATCATCATGAAAGAGTGGATTATCATTGCAAGACTCGAATAGAGGATTGTTGTAAACAACGAAATCATCATGCACATTAATCATATTCACTGATTCTTTGCCTCCAAAGGTTGTACTTGTAAGCTTCCCCATTTTGAAAACTTGTGCATCATCCCCGACTCCTAAGATTAACTCACCTTCGGCAACATCCACTAAAGCTCGTCCGGTTCTTAAGAATGGCCGACCAAGTATTAACGGAATACGAGGGTCCATTTCATAATCAACAACGACAAAATCGACCGGGAAAGTAAATGTGCCAACTTTGATGAACACGTCTTCGGCTATACCAACGGGGTAAGCGAGAGTGCGATTTGCAAGTTCAAGAGTCATCTTTGTTGGTGTGAGGTCGGGCAATGATAGTGTTTTCCAAACACTCAAAGGCATAAGATTAATATTGGCCCCGAGATCAGCAAGGGCAGTAAATTCTTCAGTTTTGTTGAAAACGCAAGGCAACACAAAACGACCGGGATCTCCAAGCTTTTCCGGAAGTTCTTTAAGAATAACTGCAGAGCAGTTTTCATTTAAGCGTGTGTTAGCGAGTTCAATCAGCTTCTCCTTCTTGTTAAGCAATTCCTTAAATGCTTTGACAAATTTGGGCATGTGGACAAGTGCTTCAAGAAAGCTAATATTGAAGTTCATCTGAGAGATCATCTTCACATAGCGTGTCACTTCGGAGTCCTCCTTGGTTAGCAGTTTGGTCTTACCTAAACGAGAGGGATAAGGGATATTGGGTTTGGGTGGTGAAGGTGCATGTGTAGCAGGTAAAGTTTGAGATGTTGAAGGTTCCTTCCTAGGTACATCGTCATGGCGAGGCGGAGACGATAATGGTGCACTAATACTAGGTGTAGGAGGAGTAGGGATAAATGGTGTTGGAGGAGGTGTAAATGATGGGGGTGGGATTGGTGGATCGAAAATGGTAATTCCACTACGAGTAGTACTAGCACTCACATTTGCTCGCGGATTGGTGACGGTGTTAGAAGGTAGAGAACTTGAAGTAGAAGGTTGAGCTGCGGGCAAGAAACTAGCAAGCATATTCTTCAAATCATTTGTTTGATTGCTGAAGGAGGATTGAATATTATTTCGAAGCTCAGATCTAATCTCATTTCCTTGCTTGGTAATATCTCCTTTAAGATTGATAATTTGGCTTTGAAGATTCTTGATTTGCTCACCTTGGGTTCTCATGATGGCCTCAACATCCGGAATAATGGGTGGGGTTTGTTGGGAGGGTTGGTGATAAGGATTAGAAGCTCTTGGTGGGATTTGGTTACTTCTATTGTAGTTGTTGGCGGAGTTTTGGTTTTGAGGAGAAAAACCGGGTGAAAGGTAGTTGTTTGATCGGTAACTCAGCAAATTCCTATCCCCTTGTTGTCGAGCTTGGTAATTTTCCAGTGAATAATTACCATAAGCTGCATACACATTTTCCAGATTTCCTTGTGTAGAAGGACAATCGGTGTATGAGTGAGGACCGCCGCATGTTTCACAAGGATTAGCAACCGCTTTAACTTGTTGTTGTTGTTGGTGTGAAGCGAGAAGCATAATACTTTTGCTCATTTCAGTCATCATGCGGGTGAGTTCGGTCATATCAGGGTTTGCTGAAGTGGAAGAAACATTGACTCTCGGGTTGTTTCTTGAAGAAGCAGAGGAATCCCAGTTTTTGTGGTGAGTAGTCATGTTCTCAATTAGCTGTCTACACTCCTCGGGTCTCCTTTTCATAAATGTGCCACCGGTGGCTGCATTAATCGTATCACGATCACGAAAAGTCAATCAGTTGTAGAAAGTATCAATCAATGTGACTGGAAGCATGTTGTGGTTTGGACAACGATCAATCAAGACATTATATCTTTCCCAAGCATCAAAAAGAGATTCATCAGGGTCTTGCATGAAACCGCTGATTTGATTGCAAAGGCTTGTGACCATGGATGGTGGAAAGTAGCGCGACAAAAAACGTTGAGTCATGTCATCCCAAGTGTGAATAGAATTCTTCGGGAGACGATCAAACCATTTCTCGGCATTATGCGATAGAGTATGTGGAAAGAGTTGTAGGCGAAGAACATCCATTGTGGCACCAGGCAACTTCATGCTTTGGGTGATTGTAATGAACTTGTCGAGGTGTTTGTTTGCATCATCATCAGGCAATCCACGGAATGGGTTAGTTTGCACTTGCTGAATCATGTGGTGCTTCAACGAAAACTCAGGAGCGTTGATTTGCATCGGCGCAATCGGTCCTCCTCGTCCAAACATGGTAGGTTGACAAAGCTCTTCCATTGTCCGAAGATCGGGCTGTGGAAGAACATTGTTGTTATTGTTGAGGTGCAGTGGATGATTATTGTTGTTAACACCTGACATACTTAAATCTTCTTGAGTCTCGGGCTCTTGATAATTAGAAGATCTAGTACGTATACACCTGAAAATGCAAAAGAAAAAGAAACCAAATAGAAAGACAACATATATACACAATAAAGAGAAAATCTTTTTGTATTTTTGAAATTTTTAATTTTTATGGATTTTTATCAAGTTTTAGTTTTTATGGATTTTTTGAATTTTTTATGCAAGAAAAGTAACGCTCAAAAGTGAACGGATCCCAAAAAGCAACGCGTCTTTCACAGAAAACCGTTAATCTTTACGAAAAGAGCCGGCAGCGGCGCCATTTAATACCTTGATTTTACTCAGGTTAAAAAGATTCGTTTAAGTATGTCTAATTGAATTGATCTAGGTTCACTATGCGACTCAGTCGTTCTTTGGTGGAAACAATAATGTTGTGTCGTTGTAGTATATAAAAATGTGCAAAACTTAAAAGTAAATGGGCACTTAAAGTAAAATGCGTTAAACTTAAATCTAAGTCTAATTAAACGAAAGGGTGCAATATTTAAAACTTTGAAAAGTAAAATAATTAGATGAAAAAAATTAAAAGCGTGACAGAAATCAAAATTTGACAAGAATTAAAATGAGAATGTAAAAATTAAACAAGACAAAACATGAAAATTAACCCAGATCAGAATATATTCCGATCAACCTCGTCGGAATGTGCACAACCGTCCAATCGGAATGTTAGCTTACCCCCAAATCGGAATGAGTTCGGAACACCAGATCAGAATATGTCACTTCTTCAAATCGGAATACCCAAACAAATCCTGATCGGAATAAGTACTTACCTGATCAGAATATGGCGTAGACGCTGGTCGGAATGCTGATCGGAACCCTTGATCGGAATACTGTCACTTACCCTGATCGGAATACCAAACACGCACCTCGATCAGAATGAGGAGTGAAGCACCAATCGGAATAACTGTCACTAGACCAGATCGGAATATCCACTTACCTTGCCTTGATCGGAATACCAACTTACCCACCTATCGGAATGCACAAACCCTTTTCCGACCAAGCCAAGAAGCTATGGTCGGAATGTAAAACCCCTTTCCGATTTGTCAGATCGGAATACGGAAGAAAAGGCACAAATTAAGCTAAACAAATAAGCTACTAATCAAATAAGCACAAGTCTAAAATCCTAAGGCAAACCGTATAAAAATAAGCTACTAAACTGAAATTTAAAGACTTTTAAAACACGAAATGAATAAGCTTTACGAAAAACAACTTTTATATAAAAAAAACTTTTATAAAAACTTTATTAACTTAAAGATGAAAACAAATAATCTATAAAATCAATGATCTAAAACAATCAAAAGTATAAAAACACAATCTTTAATCAAATAAGCAAGATAATAAACATGTAATCATAAAGGTCAAGCAAGAAAGAAAGGTAGAATGAGAGATTTAACAAGAAAAGTAAAAGTGCAATAAAGATAAAATTAACTTACTTGAAAATTAAAGTGCAAGACAAGATAATTAAAGGTGCAAGTAATTAAAGGTGCAAGGTAATTAAATGTGCATAAAGTAAAGGTGGAAGAACTAGTGTCACTCTAGCCAACAAAAACAAATGATAACACTAATAGACTATATATAGGGGAGATTAGGGAGGAGCTTAGGAAGCTTCCTCCCTCCTTCCTTTCTCCTTAATTGCATGCTTAGGTCCCTCCTCTTCTTTAATCTTTTGTTAATTGCACACTTAGTCCTTAAGATTCTTTAATCTTCTTAAATCTTCTCAATACTTGGACTCTAATGACTTGTGGCTCGGGATTTCTTTTGAACTAGTCGTTTAATTCTTCAATAAAATAGACTTGAGTTCCTCGGCTATTAGTCAACTTCCGTCTTTTGACTTTTTCTTCGATAAATCTTCAGAATTGGTCTTGGACTTCCGTTCTTTTTGCACTCTTGACCTCTTGACTTCGTCTTTTCATCTTTTTCTTCAATAAAAGCCCGTGAATGCCCGTGTTTGCCCGTGTTTTCTCCACTTTTCACCTTTTCGTCCTAAATCACAACAAAAACACAAACCACGCATAATTCCGACATAAAAGACATAAAATACACGTTTTGGCTCGGTTATTATTGTAATTAAGTGGTAAAAAGGATGGGTGTTTACACACCTATCAGGGTCTTATTGTAAAGTATGTATAGGATATGCATTGTTATTGGTCTTTTTGAGAAATTAGATTTTCCACTTTATTTGTCTAACGCTGACAAAGGTTATCTTAACGATGATAAGTGTTATCGTGACGTTGTCAGCAACATGTTAGTTTTGTGGTTTTTGATCTAAGGGTGCAAGCGTTGTTAGCATTGTACCATTGGATACAGAGTTGCTTATGGATCCATGGAGAATCATTGGAGCATGTTTCAATTTATGGATGATGGTTGGAATATTTATATTCCTATCTTGACATAAATTTTTTATTTACATGCATATTATTTGGCAACTTATGTATCACAGTTTAAGGGGAGGTTTTAGGAACCTTTAGGACTCTTTGGGTATTCTTAAAATACTCTTATCACAATTCTAGATTGTGTCCACAGGTGGGTATGAGTTAGTTTTATATCTCATGAGGCACTGTAGCATGCAAAGTTGATATAATATGCATGCTGCCAAGACCTTTTTGGCCTAGAATTGGATGTGGTCTGTTGGGAGACTTTGGAATGATTTATAATGGGTTTACCTGGGAGTTACAAGGGATTTTATGAGATAACTTAATTGTTAAGAATTTTGGTTAGCAAGGGACACTAGAGGACTGTTATTTCTATCTTGCATAAGCAAGTGTGCATAATTGGACAGTGCTTGCTGCCATATAATAATTTTTAGTTTATAGGTTATCTTCACTAGGATAAATTACTTTGTTAAGGTCCTTTTCAATTTTTATTACTTTTATTTTTGGAGGCTGACAAATATTTTTCCAAGCGTTGTTATGACAAATTTAGACGTTGACATGGCTTTTGCAAACGTTGACAAGAATATAGCCGTTGGGTGTTGATGGGTTATTTTTGACCGTTGACACTCATTGGGACCTACCTAGTTGTTATTTTGACGAATTTTGGGGCCGTAATTTTGGGAGTAGATAACTTTTAATTAATGCACAAGATAGCTTATTTTCTTTTCAATATTTTCATCATTATATTTTGAAAATATTTGCCTTATTTTTGACCAATCACATGTGCCTATCTCTCCTATATATTTGGCTCCTATTTTTAAACAGGGTTCTCTCATATAATTACCCCATTTATAAACTCTAAACGCCCTATTACCCTTCCCTAACAAGTCCTTAACTTGGTTAAGTTTAATAACTACCCCGTTCACATTTTACACAAAACAGTCCCAATTTTAAGTCTCTAAACTATAAGTCATACGCCCACTTAAACATACCCATTGTTTCTGTAAAAGAAAGATTCTTACCTTTACATATGTTAAATAACACCTCCCACTTGCCCTAACCTTAAAGCTACTGTTAAGGCTCTGATATATATATATATACTTTTGTCATTCCAGTTTTACTGATTTTAAACATACAAAGCGTTTGTTACAATTAGGGGGTCTTACCCTAAACCAAAACCTTAGCCCAAGTACAGATACTTACTACAATATATAAACCACCTCTCATGTTCGTTAGAAGATCCCAATGCAACCCTAAGTACCCCAAACAATCCAAAACTTAAAAAGAAAACAGGCTGAATTCAAAACTGTTTTGACCTCCGACTGTTGTAACCTGTTTTTGAACCACTTCCCACCTCCAATTTAGTTCTCGTTTCTTGAATTGGAAAGCCACTTCAATTACCTTTTCAGGGATACTTGGATCGTAAAATAAGAGTTTGTATAACTCCCAATATGATCAAAACAATTGACTCAAAATTCTGCCCAGTTTTTAAAAACGGGTTTAATCAAATTATCTAAATTAATTCACCATAACCCCATTAAATACAAGCCCTAGTTTATGTAATCATCATATTATGATTAATATAACATTAATTTACTGTTTTTATATAAAACCCTAACCTAATCCATCATAAGATTATTAAATAAACATAAGAACAATTTAATTAAAAAGGTTTATGAAGGTTTTACCTTTAATTCAATGGAAGATGAAAAAAAACTATAAAAACCTTAAAACTTCTCCTCTAGCCGTCGACTGTAATGTTCCAGGAATAAAATATGGCTTTTGTTTTTTTAGTTAACACATTATATAGGGTATGGGTGAACCCAAGTCCAACCCATAGCCCATTTACACTTTTCTTTTCTTTTTTTCTTTCTTTTAGGCGTCCAAACCGACCCTTTATATATTTTTTTCTTTTTATTTATTTATTATACACTACTAACATTACCTTAATTTGTCTTAATTTATTTCAGCTCCTAAAGCTTCCAAAACCTCAAAACCGTAAAACTATTCAAATTTACGCGTTTTACCGTAAAAAAACATAAAATATACACTTTTATAAAAAATATCAAATTTTGAAATAAACTTTATAACTAAGTCCTAAATGACTTAAGACCATCCCGAAAAATATTCATATGACTAATTACCTCATCCGAGACCTCTAAATGCTAAACCGTAAATCGTAAAAAATACGATTTTCTATAATACATATACGTATACGTAAAACTGCTAAATAACACCATCTCACTTCATAGTCACTACCATGTGAAGTCATGAACATGAATCATCACCCATCGTTTCACTCACAAGGTACCCCGTACCGGAAACGATATCCAAACCACAATCTATACACCCCAATAAGCACATAAACACGTAAAGACACGTAACTAGCATAAAATAAAACTAAGTGACGAACCTCAAAACCAGGGTTGTCACACTTGCCTTGTCGGTAACTCGGGAATTCTTCGGCACCGTTATAGTCAAAAGATTTTTAAACATTTTACTCAAAACATTTATGGTTAAAAGATTTTGAAATGCTTTATTCAAAACCTTGGTTTTAAAAAATCTTTTGTTCTCTATAACGAGAGCTCTGGTACCAAACTGTAACACCCCCAAATATTCATACTTTTGTTCAGCGGAAGAGTCGTTGGTGTTACGGGATAACACATTACTCAAATCATAGACAACGCTTAAAAATCACGTCGTTTAATAATAAAGCATTTTCCATTCATAAATATCAAATTACATAGGTCCTCAGGTCATAATATGTCATACAAATTTACAAAACATTTGAATGGAAATTTTATTTGAATGCGGGCCATAAATTCTTGTCGTCTTCCCGAGAATTACCTTCAAGTACCTGGGATAAAACATGTTAAAAAGTCAGCGAAAACGCCGAGTGAATTCATAGAGTTTAATAAAAACCGTTAATATATCATCGTATATATATTTATTACCAAAATCATTTTTGTACAAATCTTTGTCGTAGGCTATAAAATAGGCTAAAGACATTTTATACGAATCTTTGTCGTATATCATAATATAGGCTTTTGCCTTCAAAACCATTATACGAACCATTGCCGCAAAAACATCATACAATACGTTTTATAACGTTGTATAGAGTTAAATAAAAACAGTTATATGAAAATGGTTATGTAAAACCAAAAACACGAACATAATATCAGTAATAAGACCCCGTATTGCTAGTCAGGCAATATATTATAATTCAATGCGTATATTAGTATTTTTGTTATTGGATTATTATAAGCCGCATACCTTACTATAACAAACAACGGGTAGCTAACCCGTAATTCCCTTTCCCATATAAAACAAAGTGTTGTCACAATAATCACGCTTATATAAAATCTTCTCATACATAAATTCGCTTACCAATCAATGTGGAACGACGGGGATCAACCGTCAAGGCGCGAACTGGGGTAATCTTCCCCAAATAGTACTATTATATAAATAAGCGTCTACCAAATCTCGGTAGTTCACAATTCATGCTAATGGGACTTTTAGTAACATAACCTAACTAATAATAATCCATTTCGTTTCATTCATCGGGTCATATAATCATTTGGGTCCATATCAATAAGCATACAATTCGGGACAACTGGTTTCCTATTTTTATTAAAACTAACATGTTATCTCCCTCGTGGGTTTATAAAACATTTCATAAAACATTTAAAAGTGTGCGAGGTTATGAACTCACGTTGATTGGGATCGGCGGGTTATCGGCGATTTGGATGTACGGTACGTGCTTCAATCACGGAAACCTAGACAAATAATACTCGGTCTTAGACTCTTGTCCAATGACTTTATAAAAATAATGGTTATTTATACATGATGATATCATAAGTATGATGATTATCAAGTGGGATTTTATCTCTTCATACAACATTATAGTTGTTATGTGTTAGTCAATTTTTAGACTAGTTACACTAGTTTTAACTTGTTTACATATTAAGGCCCAATAAGCCCATTATAAGTCCAATATATTATATTAGCCCATTTATACTTTTAATACCAGGCCTATACTCATATGTTAGGCCCAAGTGGGTTAAGCCCATGAGTAAATCCATTAGTGTTTAGCCAAATTAGTTGGGCTAATGGTCCAATAAGGCTACTTTGGTCCGTTAAGGTTCATAAGTTATAAAGCTCGGGTTTTATCGGTTTTTACTTGTCAAATGTACTTACATATCAGTATATGAGTTATAAAAATGTTACATTTTACGGGTTCGACCGTCTAATTTTTATTTGGTGAAAATGTTAATCTTTCGGTTTTAGCCGAAAAGACGTAAAACTTATATACATAGTTTTATAACTTAGAAAACATATCATTTTTTACTTTTATAAAAATGTCATACTTATTTATTAAAGTATACAACTTATTTTATAAGTATTATCATAAGTTAGTGGGTTTTACATATGTATTTTATAATAGTATTACTTGAGTGCTTATTTTATATTATATACTTTTATTTCCAAATCTGATTATCAAAATCACTTTCACCATTTTTGCCATATCTTGAGTTCTACAAGGAGATAAAAGCTCAAATTTGGGCAGCACAAACTACATAATATGTGCTACAAATAACTCTCGTTTAGCTACTGCTCAATCATCCTCTAAGTGTCCTTAATAATTCGTCCAAAACAGACTATACATATTTGAAACTTAATAGTATTTTGATCATATCTTGCTCATTTTATTGATTCCATTGAGTGGCCAACTCACCATATATGTAAAAATCATATATCTAAATGTATAGTCAATAATCCAAATTATTTTATCAAGTTATCATATGGTTACTTACTGTTTTATACAGCCTATAATTTTAGTCAAGATTTTAACATCTTTACATATAGATTTTAGTCTTTTTACCAAATCTATCAACACAAAATCCCCACATAATACTTTGATCATCATTCATCATCATATACATATACATTTAGAAAGAAAACACATAATTACATTTACAAAATAACAAGATGATAGGAAGAGATTGATCCCTATACTAATCCAGATGATGAAAAGATGAGATATTGGATAAATCAAGGCTTGATCTTGCCACCAAATCTTCAACCTTTTAAGACAACTTCTTAGGTCCTTCAAATGGATGAACACATCCATGAAATTATCCTTGAACTCCATGTAAACTCCTTTGTAGATGTTAAGAATCCCTCGAATCAACAAGACTTCAAAAGGCTTTCATCTTGTGCAGATTTAACACAAGATTCATGGTTAAATTTTGATCAAATGGGTGGTTTATGGTGGAGATGGGACGGCAAAAAGAGAGAGTTGAGATAGATTTGTGGTTGTTTGCATGAGAGAAATGAGTAAATGGTTTATGTTGCTAGTAGTTTTGAGGTGTTGTGGTTTTTGTGTGTAACTAAGGACAAGTGTCCTTAGTTATCACCTTAACTTGACACATCAAAGTGTGTTGGTGAAGCTTGCCGTTTTATTTAGTGGGGGTGGGACAAGTGTCCCGCTTGTCTCATTTCCACTAATTTACGGGTACTCCTCGTTTCTAGTTTCCTTGATTTACGTGTCCTAGGGTCGTTTTACGAAAAACGTTTTTATAAATTATGAATCTACATCTAATAAAAACTGTCTCATCAAAAACGGAGTTCAAAAACGTAAATACGTAAACCTAGGGTTTCCGGTTTAATCGTAAAAGACGCTAAATTTTGCACGTAAGTCCTAATCTCTTCTCGTAAATTTGCGAGTTTATGAACCAACACAAATTAAAATTCCAAAATAATATTCAAGAATAAGTTTATTTCCTGAAATGTCGGACTGTCACCAAAAACAGTTTATGTAAACGTAAGCACGTAACGTAGAGTCCTCCGGTTTAGACGTAGTCGATGCTACTTTAAGATGTAAACCCAAATTTCTTCCCAAAAAAGAGTGAGTTCATAATATAACATTAAAATAATGATTTTTAAATAATACTTGAGAATAAAATATCGACCATAAATTGACGAATTGTCACAACAAGTGACAGATAGAATTTTCAAACCTAGTCAGATGCCTTCTAGATTATCCAACACTGATAACCGTAGCATGTCATATCCTAGGAACATCAATCAATCTTCTAGGAATTCTAGATCTTACTCGGACATTAAATATGCTACTTGTAAAGCATGTAAGAAATGTGTCTGTAAAGCCAATTTTGATTCTTGTGTCAAGAAATTACTTAATGAGGTAAACTCCCGTGCTAGACTTAAATCCTAGTGGTTAGCTAAAATCAAACCCATTGGTAAAGTTTGGCGACCCACTGGTAGAACTTTCACTCTTGTAGGAAACGAGTGCCATTTAACTAGGATAGTCTGTTGTCCCTAATATGTGATGATTATATAATACGAATTAAATAAGAAAGAAAGGAAGAAATGAGATGAATTGTAGAGAGAGAAACTAGAGAGAGAAAAAGAGAGAGAAGTGTGTGAACTTGTGAATATTAGATTAAGGAATGAGAAAATGAACCACCAACCCTCCTAACATGCTAGGAGGGTGGTATATATAGTCCACCCACATGCGGGCTTCTTTATGGACTATATGGTTTGGGCCGGGCTTTCCTTTTGGGCTTTAGTTACTTATTAATGAACTTTAGCCTAAAGTTAAGCCCGTATAACACGACTAATATACTACCTATTACAACGTTCTAAAATACGATACATAATAAACATATGACCGAGCATTCTTGTTTGGCTCAATATTTTGAGGCTAACAATCTCCCCCAATGAGAGGTCATAAACCTTGGTCATTTAGGAAATTTGTAGAGATTACTAATCTCGCCATAAATGAGTCTTGAACGTGTAATCGTAGCCCTGTTCCTTCATGCTGTGATCTTTGAGCCTTTGTCATTGTCTTTCGACTTTGTCTTTAAGCTTGAGATCTTCAAATCATCCTTGACTTGTCTTTGCCATCTCGCGATCTTGTGTCTTCATCCACATGCTCACACTATTAATTATTGAATATGTCTTTAGGCATGAGTATGTGGTTTCTGAATCATTGACTTTGCTGTGTACACCGTGACGCCACATTCTCGAGACAAAACATAGACACGGACTGAATGGCTTTGACATTCGTCCTAGATCGGTAGCGTTTTACCTCCGGTCGGTGAAGACCGTTATACGATATTAAATATCGTACCTGTGATCAGGTAGATTCAATTAAGAATCTCCTTGACAGGGTTTCACGGCTGTACTAGCCGTTCTCTTTACTCGACCGTCTCAAAGCAAGACTGCGAACATAAAGAGTGAATCAATTGGATAGATATCCGCTTGATTAAAGTCGTCAATTCAAATTCCTGGAACAAGTTTGATTCATTAAGAATCTTACCATTGTTGCTTTCCAGTTGACACAAGTTTGATTCATAAGAATCTCACAAGTCACCTACCGTATCGCTGTTTGAGGTTGACGCTAGAAGGATTTCCATTCGTCACTGTGAATATTAATGAATATCACTCTGAATGTTCTGGCAAGACCATAAAGATATTGCGTAGAAACCTGAAACGAGTTTGAATCAATTCAGAATCAAACCACTGTTGCTTTTCAGTTTTACATATGTTCAATTCATAAAGAATCTTACATATGACCTACCGCAGTGCTGTTTGATGTTAACACTGGAAGGATTTCCACTCATCATTGGGAATACTAAGTAGTATCACTATGAGTGTTCTAGCAATATCGCAAGGATATAGCGTAGGACTCTGTTGATCTTCATCCGTGTGTCCTAACGAGATTTGATTGATCTCTTGGCTCTAGACTCTATTTGTGCACTTTTAGTGGTCGGAGGCTGGAGCAGATGCCACCTATTCAATATCAACTATCTCGGAGTGAGAAAGTCAATAGAAGTCATGTTGTTCTCCGTGACAATAAAACAAACTTCTTTTGAGAGAAGCCTGAGTAGCTAGGAAAGGGTTGTGCTTCACATCACTGGGTCCATGATGAGTTTGTCTTCATGATGAGTTGACCCGGTTTCTGCCTAAGTTGTATGGAGGGCTTCTTTCTTTAGACCCTTTATCCTTACATTTCTTTTTCATTCTTCAACCCCTTCAATGCTTACCAAGACATCATTACTAGCACCTTGTTGTGATTGTTCCAGTGCTAGCATCAGTACTTAGTCGGCATTCAGCTACGTTCACATTCTACTCCATCTTTCCTAAGGACTTCTAATAATCTATTGGATTGTCCCTGGGAAGATCCCTCCGGTTCTGGTTGGATCATAGGACTTAAACCTAACCACCCTTTTGACACCAATAATGTCGTGAATTAAAGATGTTGTGGGTATTTGATCGTAACCATGAAACCACTTTAAATTCTAACAAAGTGTGTGAAAAACATTTAACACCTTGCTAGTTTTGTCGTTTCAGAAAAACTCCCCCTTCACATGTGCATCGTTAATCGAAAGTGTTTCGCACATGTAGGTAAGAGTTAAAGTGCTTTAGTCTTATATTAGATCACATTTTAATCACATTTTCTCCCCCTATCTCTAATATATAAAATCTTTTGATATTAGAGATACCAAATTTGATTAAAATATATTTTGAAAAAATAGTCTTGAAATCTCCGGGAGAAAGATGTGTTAATCTTTTGCATGAAGTATAAAATGCTCCCCCTCAAAAATTGATCCAATTGAATTGTCATTGTGAGGATATGATCCACATTTCGCTTTTTGAGGATGGGAGTTGTTGAACACACAATTTTTGAAAGATTTTGAATAGTCATTGAGAAATTCTTGAAAAAATTGTGTTCAACGCTTTTTGAAAAATCCTATTTCTTTTTGTCGAAGAGGTTTTTCTGAAGCATAAACTTGAGTTCATAGACGTTGAATGTCATGACAAATCCACTCAAGTGTAAGAAGATTTCTCTTCTTTTGCTAAGGGTAAGGGCACGAAATCGTACACTCCCCCGTGAATATAGAACCGGGTTGCAATCTGAAAGTGATTACAAGCCATTGTGTTGAGCTCAAAACGTTGAATGTTTTGTGACAAGCTCAACCCGTAATAGATTGCTCTACCCGTTGTTTGGAAATATTTGTCCAAAATAGACAATTTCCTTTATTAAAAGAAGAAATGACATGTTTTGAAAAATATTTACAACTTTCATTCGAGCTTTATGTACACACCCGTGTCGTTATTGAGCGACATTTCTAGGCACGTCCATATTATCGATACTGAAAGACATGTCGAGAAGAATATTTTTGGATTTTGAAAGATTTTTTATTTTGTGTTTTGCTTTTATGTGTTTTATATTTTTGTATTTTGCTTTTTCAAAGATATTTACAAGTTGATGTTTGATAGATAAATCAAGCAGGCACCTTTGCCAGAATCTCCAGGTCTGCTGGAGTCAAACATCTCATACCAATTTGCCTAACGAGGTACTCAAACCTATCTTTCGACAGAGCTTTCGTAAACAAGTCGGCTAATTGGTAATCCGTTCCAACAAAGTATAATTCAACGATACCTCTTTCAACTTGTTCCTTTATGAAGTGGTATCTGACATCGATGTGCTTCGTGCGGGAATGCTGTACTGGATTGCAGGAGATGGCTATGGCCGACTTTGAGTCACAGTACATAGGTACTTTATCAAAGTGGAAGCCATAATCCGTGAGTTGTGTTCTCATCCAAAGAACTTGAGCACAACACGCAGATAGAGACACATACTCCGCTTCGGCTGATGAAAGTGACGTGCAATCCTGCTTCTTGGAAGACCATCCCACAAGCTTATCTTGTCCTAGAAATTGTGCACCACCAGAAGTACTTTTACGTGTATCAAGACACCCTGCATGATCAGAATCTGAATAGGCCGTTAGAAAGAAACCGGTTTCCCTCGGATACCAGAGTCCCAAATGAATGGTATTCTTAAGGTACCGAAAGATCTGTTTAACCTCCTTGAGGTGCTTTTCAGTGGGTCGTGCTTGATATCGTGCACAATAGCATGTAGCATGATGAATATCTGGTCTGCTTGCTGTCAAGTACATGAGGGACCCGATCATGGAACGATATCTCGTTTGATCTATGGGTAATCCCTCCAAGTCAGCATCTAGGGATGTGGTTGATAATGGTGTCCCAACGGGGTCACATGAAGTCATACCATGCTTTTTGATTATCTCTTGACAATACTTAGCTTGGTTTATAAAGATACCACTTGGGGATTGGTGAACTTGAATTCCTAGAAAGAATTTTAGTTCGCCCATCATAGACATTTCAAATCTGCTGTGCATTACTTTTTCAAACCATTTTGAAAGTTTTGGGTTTGTAGACCCGAAAATAATGTCATCAACATAAATTTGCACAAGCAGAATGTCATCCCCATATTTATAAGTGAACAAAGTCAAATCAATGGAACCTTTTGAGAAACCTTTGGATACCAGAAATTTTGAGAGCTCGTCGTACCACGCCCTTGGAGCTTGCTTGAGTCCATAAAGTGCTTTGTGGAGACGATACACCTTGTCAGGATAATGAGGATTGACGAATCCTTCCGGCTGCGTGACATAGACTTCTTCCTTCAAAGGACCGTTAAGAAACGCCGTCTTTACGTCCATTTGATAGACAGTGAATCCCTTATGTGCAGCATAAGCAAGGAAAATCCTGACCGCTTCCATGCGAGCAACTGGTGCAAATGATTCATCAAAATCAATTCCCTCTTTCTGGCCATACCCCTTAGCCACTAGCCTAGCTTTGTTCTTGATGATCGTATTCTCTTCATCCATCTTGTTTTTCCAGATCCAACGAAGATTCAATGGAGTCACATCGTGTGGTCTGTCAACAAGTTCCCAGACATTAAGTCTTTCAAATTGTTGAAGTTCATCCGTCATCGATTCAATCCAAGCATGATCAGCCATGGCTTCTTTGATGTTTTTCGGTTCAGCCGTACTCACGGCGAGTGCGAACATACAAACATCGCCATCGGTTGCTAGTTGTCGTCTTGTACGAACAGGCTGTGAAGGGTTTCCAATTACGTGAACCAAAGGATGATCTCGGGTCCAATGATGTGTTGAAGGATGTCGTTGATAGAACGTATGCATATTTGACGGATCAACATGGTGAGTAGAAGACTCTCCAGTTTCGTGTACCGATGTACCGAATGGGTTGTGAAAATCGTCATCGTCAGATAATGCACCGTCTGCTTGATTTGTGTTCTCTGGAGCAATGACAGTAGTTGTGGATGTTGTAGGATCGATTGTTGAAGTGATATTCTGAGGAGGTAAATCTGCAACAACCCGTGTTGAAGTAGATGGAGTTGTATCCTTTTGTTGATGATGATTGGTATCATCATTCGTATCATGAGTGACAGCGGAAGACTTCGATGCAACTTGTTTCTCCCCCGTGAAATATTCATCATACATTGGTCCATATAACATTTCCAACTCTTCAAGTGTCGTGTCCACTGTCATATCTGCTCTAGGAACATGTTCAGGAACCAGCTTTGAACTTGACGGTTCATTGCTGTGGTCTTGAGTTCCGAGTTCCGTGCGGTTGTGAACGGAAGTCGTTTGTCTTTGTGGATCGGGACTTAAACTGCTTTGTTCAAGTGCCATTTCTTGCAATTCATCAAATCTGATATGAATAGTCTCGACTATCAATTTTGTTCTCTTGTTGTATACTCTGTATCCCTTTGACTGAGTTGCATATCCCACTAAAATGCATGCATCACCTTTCTCTTTCATCTTGTCCATATTTTCACCGTCTCGAATAATGTAACACGTACATCCAAAAACGTGAAGGTGTTTGAGTGAAGGTTTGCGATCATTAATTATGTGATATGGTGTCTTTTCGTGTCTTGGGATAACTAAGGAGCGGTTTTGTGTGTAGCATGCGGTTGACACGGCTTCGGCCCAAAAGTATAGTGGAAGTTTTGAAGCGGATAATAATGTTCGAGCAGCCTCAACTAAAGTACGGTTTCGTCTTTCAACAACGCCGTTTTGTTCGGGTGTTCGAGCAATAGATGTTTCATGTTCAATCCCTTCAGCTTTAAAATAATCTCTCAGTTTTGAATTCAAAAATTCAGTACCTCTGTCAGTACGAACCACTTTAACTTGAGCTTGAAGACCACGTTGTATCACTTTAAGGAAGCTGATGAGAACATCGGGTGTTTCATCCTTGGACCTCAAGAAGTGAGTCCATGTGTACCTTGAGTAGTCATCGACAATTACCATAACGTATTTCTTCCCATTGATACTTTGAACACGCATGGGACCACACAAATCTATATGAAGAAGATCTAACCGTCCTTTAGAGCTAGGTGTAGTCTTTGTCTTGAAACTACTCCGTTTAGCTTTACAAAGCTCACAAGAAGAACAAAGATGATCTTTGATGAATTTCAAGTTAGGAAGGCCTCGCACAATATCTTTCTTAGAAAGCAAGTTGATGGTATCGAAGTTAAGATGAGATAAACGTTGATGCCATAACCAAGCTTGAGTCGTTGAAGCTTTAGCCATGAAACAGATTGGAGTTGAAGATGTGGAGTCTTGTAGTGAAATAGTGTAGAGATCAGTACCCCGTGTTCCGGTAAGTAAGTCATTCCCATCATAATCACGAACAAAACATGTCTTCTTTCTAAAAGCAACCTCCAAATCCGCATCACAGAATTGACCAACCGAGAAAAGATTGTGATTGAGCCCTTCGACGTAGTAAACCCTTTTGATAGTGATATTCCCCTGAACCAAGTCTCCATATCCTAGGATCGGTGCAAATTGATCATTTCCGAATCGGACCGTACCCAGGAACTTCTCTACGAAGTTAATTAGAAGCTTGAGATTCCCCGTCATGTGCTTCGTGCATCCGGAGTCCATTATGAAGAGAATTACTTCGATCACCTGCAGAAGAATTAGAACACGATGGAGCATTTTCTAAATTGGATTCCATGTTAGTTGTGATTTCCGATTCATTAGTTTCCCTAGTTTCATCACTTAGAGGCACACTAACGCTCGTAGTCACATTTTCTGTCCTAACCTTAGGCATCCATTTATATCCTGGAGGACATTGATTAGCAAACCACCATTTCCAAGGCTTGCTAGCAGACTCATATAATTCCCTAATTCTGCTTCTAGGGTTCTTAGTGGTGGAGTCTGATGCAATACTTTTCTTAGGGGGGGTTGCACCAGAATGGTTCACTTTGCGTTTGGGTTTTCTATCACTAATAGGCATCACAGTTTGCTTCTTAGTTCTAGTTTCTACGCCTTTGACATTATTCGAAACACACATAGCATGATTAGCATTAGCACACTTTCCACATTTCACACAAACAAACTTAACTTTCATAGCATTCAAAGTCGAATCATTCAAATCGTCATTACACGCGATTACAGACGTTTTATTTTTAGAAACATTGAAAATCCTAGGGTGGTCTTCTACTTGCTTCATCTTCCCTTGACTTTTGTTTTGCCAGACCTTTTCATTCATGCGAGTGCTCTTAAGCTGGGGCCGGCTAACACTAGCAGTGGGGACTACTCCTGTAGTAAAAGACACACGTCTATTAGTGTTTCTAGAAGTCTGAGGTGATTGACTTTCTTTGTTTTGTGTGGGTTTAGTGGTCAATCTATACATCCCTGGTTTAACCACATTTGTGTTCTTAATGCTTTGTGATCGAATATTTGTTTTGGGAGTGGTTTGTGGTAACTTATCCTTCCCATCCGTCTTGGGGGCAAACGCAGGTTTTGCAAATGCAGAATTAGAGAAAACAGATGGTTTTCCCAAGACAGAGGGTCTAGTCACTTTTTGAGCATTGGGTTGTCTTACAGCAGGTTTCTTAACACTAGGTTCCACAATCTTCCCACCCATCTTAGCAATGAGTTTCTGCAACTCTGCTATCGCTCTGTCCCTGTCTTGTACCTGAGCTTTCAACCCTTTAATTTCCAAATCTTGTTCGTTCATTTCTCGAAACGTTTGGGAAAGTTTTTCTTGTAATTTATTATTATGTGGAAAACTACCAACGTCTTTTTGCAAAGCAAGTTCAAGAGAATGACAATGTTTTTGAAGGAAATCGGTTTTGTGTTGAAGTAACTCAAAAGCCTTTTTATCAACATTTTCTTTATGTTTCGAAAGCTCAAGTTCAAGACGCTCACACTCTTTGATTTTATCAAGATATTTGCATGCAACATCAGAATATTCATCGATATCAGCACAAGATTGAAGAGTAACACACAAAATATCTTTGGAGAGACATTCTTCTAAGAGTAGATCATATTCGTTTGAAAATTCTAATTTGTCATTTTGAAGGTCATCAATTGCTTTTTCAAGAGATTCAACATATTTCAAATCATCAAACATTTCAGACTGAATTAAACTTTCAAACTCAAGAACATGTTCTTTTATTATCTTCGTATTTGGTATTAAAAGTTCTTTCACAAGCACAGTTATGTCGTGAGGAATCTCGGTTTTCCACTTATCCTTTTGACGTTTCTCCCAATCGCTTTCAACAATTGATTGAACATTATTAACGTGGTGTTTAAGAAAACCAAGTATTTTTCTACTTTTGCTTTTAGAAGCATCTAGAGGCAAATAGTTAATATATTTAAAAACATTAGTTTTCCTCTTAGTGGCAAAAGCTTTTTTCCATTGAATTCTTTTTTGTTTGCATTCTAAAAATAATTCCTCACGAGACTTCTGTTTTTGTGGAGTGAAAAGACCATAAAGACTGTTTTCATAAGCATAGTTATATGGTTTCACAAAATCTTTATTGACCGGTGATCTACTCTCCTCATCCCAAAGGGACGTCTCTTCAGTATCGAGGTTAGCTACAGGGCAATCATGATTGGTCCATTCGGACTCGTCAAGATATAAATGGGGTTTTGCAGTTTGAGCTTGTTCGAGGTACTTGGGGGTGGCAAAGCTAGGTTGACCCTTGAAAAACGACCGAGGTGCTATCATTCTTACGGTTTGAATAGAGTCATGTGTATTATAAACAACTTTTTTCAAAAAATCGACTTGTTCTTCGAGATCCTTTACTTTTTCAGTATCTTTGCTTTGTCTATTTTTGAAATCTTGTTTTAATGTTTCAACCTCTTTTTTCTTCTCGTCAAGAATTTTAGCAGAATCGGTGGTTTTCATAGAAATTCTCTGTTCAAGTTCATTAACTTTTGTTGTGGCAAGGTACGTTTTTTGACGTTCATCACTTAATAAAACATTAAATTGACGTTTTTCTTTAGTTAACAAAGCAAGAGCTTCATTGTATTTATTTTCAAAATCGTCCTTTTTAACGTTGATGACACGACTTTTGTACCCCTCAAGCTCGTTGGTCTTTTGAAGAAGCTCAGCCCTATAACTATCAATAGTCTCACTAGATTTTATAAGAGCGGCTTTGCATTCTTCAAAGTTTTGAGTGAGCGCTGCGTTTGCCTTCTTTAATTGCTTTTGATTCTTTCTATTTTCATTGACATCTTTTTGTAAACTAGCAATTAAATTAGCAAGCGCGACACGCTCCTCATCATCATACTCATTTGCATGTTGATCATCCTCAAACTCATTATTGCACATGTCTGATGAATCGGGTGTGGTATTGCTATCAACCGTTTCCATCATACACGTGTCAGTAACTGTTGTTGGTAGATCACTATGCTCATGTGTATCACCAAACACATTATATTCAGCATCATCTTGTACCTTATCAATTAGCTCGGTATCAAAGATAGGACCATTGTCATCTTCAGTGACGTTAAGGACCTCATGAATCTTTGCCATGTATGAATAATGTGCCTCGAGTTCTTGGTCGGAGAGTTCATCATCTGTGTCGTCAAGCATTTCTCCTTCCTCAGCTGATAACTTGATTCCAGCTTCCATTTTCTTGCACAACAACATCTTTTCCTTATGATAACCATAATCTTTAACCCTCTTTGGCTGCCTGCATTCCTTGGCCGAATGCCCAAAACCTCTGCAGTTAAAACACTGAATCCCACTTTGTTGCACAACTTGAGTACCAACAGTTTCCCTATTTCCAACAACAGTAGCCACCCTCTGATTATCATACTTAGGTTGTCGATCATACTTTGGAGGACTCTCAACACGTCTTCGTGTGTCATACCTTGGAGGACTCTGTGCATGGGTGTTCCTTGAGTTTGAAGATGTTCGAAGGTTGTTGTTGGTGGGTTTGTAGATTTTCTTATATTGCTTCATAACGAAAGCCATTTGTTGCTTGAATTCCCTATCCCTTTGAGCTACTTCTTCATCACTGTCTTCTTCGGATGATTGCTCAGGTATGGGTGATGGTGCTCTTGCAACTTCTTTGCCTCGGGATCGTGTTGGAACATGTGACTTGGAGACAATGGATGATCGTGGTGATGATGATTGAGTAGAGTAGGTCTTTGAAGTACGGGAGTGATAATCTGGGTAATGTTGAGTGGTAGACACCAAAGCAAGTGGATTGGAAATCTTTGCAACTCGTTCAGCTCGAAGTTCATTTGCCTCATTTTGGAATTGTTTCAAGATGTCAAAGAGCTTGTGATATGAGACTTCGTCTAACTTTTGTTGTTGTTTCACCAAGGTGACAAACCGTGTCCACTCTGGTTGAAGTTGCTATAGAAATTGGACATTGACTTGCATGGTGGAAACTTGCAAGTTGTTTCGGGTCATATCATTCATCATCTTATAGAATCGGGAGTAATAAGAATCAATTGATTCCCCATCCTTTGATGTAAACTTGCCAAAGTTCCAAAACATCTTAGTTTTCACATCTTGTTTGTTAAGTGATTCACCTTGTTGCAATCTTTCAATGGCCGTCCACATTTCTTGAGTAGTAGGACATGCGTCAACCGTAGAGTAAATCTCATCTCCAATGCCACTGAGAATTAAGTAGATTGCTTCCTTCTCTGCATCAAACCACGCACGGTTCTCTGGGGTGAGGTCGGTCCTCGTCTCATTACGTTCATATGCGGGTTGTGCGTCACTTGTGTCTGTGGCTGGTACTGCAGGAACTTGAATCCTTGAGAGTTTATAAGGTCCTTCCAAAATACATTGCCTTAGAGCATCACCGTTAGGTTTTGTGTCAAGGTAACGTATAAACCGGGATTGCCATTGATCATATCGACCCGACACAAGCATTGGTGGTCTTTCCTTGTTACCTGCCACCATTATGTTGTTGTTCGTCACACGGTATTCGGCAGTAGAATCCATCTCAATATTCTCTGAAATGATGAATTGAATGTGGATCTTAAGTAGTTGTGTTGTGATTGTTTGATTGATGAAATTCCGAAAATTGCGATTTTTTCTCAGCCCGACAATAAATTCCTCAGCCCGACAAAACGGTAGACCTAAAAAATTTGTAATCACCAAATTTTGAAATTGAGCTAGAAATGTCCTAAAACTAGTATGGAAATTTTTTTTTTTTTTTTTTTTTTTTTTTTTAATCTTCGTGTAAACTACGTTCCGAAACTAGTCTAGATGGTGGCTAAGTCTAAAAAATACTCAAACAAAAATTTGGCTAAACATGTCATCGGAATGTCCATCGGAATGTGCCATCGGAATGCCCATCGGAATGTTGTTTAGATCGGAATGTCCTATAGATCGCAATGTGCACCTGTCGAAATCCTCCAGATCGGAATGTGTACCTATCGAAATCCCAGATCGGAATGTTCAGATCGCAATGTGTACCTATCGAAATCCCAGATCGGAATGTGTACCTATCGCAATGTGGCTGTCGCAATGTGGGCAGAGTAACGTTTCAAGATTGCCTTAAATCCGTCGCAATCCAGATCGCAATAACGATCGGAATGTTCAGATCGGAATAAGGGCTATCGCAATACTGATCGCAAAGTAAAACCCTAGGGTTATTGCGATCGAAACCGTGCTTACTTTTTCCGAAATTCAAGCTGTCGCAATAAGGGACCTTTTTTCCAACTTTTTAGGCAACGATTTAGCAACTTTTAGGCAACAAATTTAGCAACTTTTAGGCAGCAAGATCGTGTTTTTAACCAAATCAAAACAACCAAATCTCTACAACAAGATTAAGGAAGTTATACGATTAAGAAACACAATCAAAAACAAGAAAAAACTTGAAGACGAGGAAGAAAAATAGATCAAATCAAACGGATCATATGAAAACACAACAACCAATCACAAAACTACCCCATGGCGATTGATACCAATTGTTGTCCCTAATATGTGATGATTATATAATACGAATTAAATAAGAAAGAAAGGAAGAAATGAGATGAATTGTAGAGAGAGAAACTAGAGAGAGAAAAAGAGAGAGAAGTGTGTGAACTTGTGAATATTAGATTAAGGAATGAGAAAATGAACCACCAACCCTCCTAACATGCTAGGAGGGTGGTATATATAGTCCACCCACATGCGGGCTTCTTTATGGACTATATGGTTTGGGCCGGGCTTTCCTTTTGGGCTTTAGTTACTTATTAATGAACTTTAGCCTAAAGTTAAGCCCGTATAACACGACTAATATACTACCTATTACAACGTTCTAAAATACGATACATAATAAACATATGACCGAGCATTCTTGTTTGGCTCAATATTTTGAGGCTAACATAGTCACTGATTCTACTAAGACTACTAGGAAGGAAATTGAAAAGGATGATACATCACTTAAGCCTAAACTTAAGGTTTTCTATAAAAGGAAACTTTGCCAGCTAAGACAAGTGAGTCATTTCCTCAGGTCACCTCTGGCAGAAGAAAAGAAAACCGTGAATCCCCACAGGGTTCTAAGATAGATATCGCTAACCCATATAAAAGCATACAAACTTCAACTAAGATTGCAGGTACCAAATTCAAGGATCAACAAAAACAAACCAATCTGATCTTTATATACCGTTCAACTAAGGACACTCTTAGATTTCGGTTACTAAAGAATCTGATATCAGAGAAACGAGTGTCTCAGGGGATTTGTAGTTAAGCTTACAATGTAAATGTCTCCTCGTTAAATGACAGACGATGACCCGGATTTTAAATAAAGGGAAGCTTATCTACGTAACAATAACTTATCCTCACAACAAGAAATTAATTTTTCTCGGGCATGAGCGTATATTAAAAACATTCGAAGTTTTTAAGCTCATGCACAATGGCTCACAGTCAAATCACAGTTTGTGACCCGAACTTCAAAGAAAGGAAAGTTTATCTCGTCAAAGATAACTTACCCTCAAAACGAGAAATTAAATTTTCTCGGACACGAGCTATTATTAAAACTATTAAAAAGGTTTTAAGCTCGTATATATGACTTACAGTCACATAACAGTCTGTAACTCGATTTCATAATAAAAGAAAGTTTATAGCCGATGATAAACTTATCCTCATAAACGAGAAATTAAATTTTCTCAGAAACGAGCTTACATTAAAAATATACAAAGTTTTAAGCTCGTGTATATGGCTTATCGTTAAATATCAGATGATATCCCGATCTTCAAATAATGGAAAGTTTAGCGTCGATGATAAACTTTTCCTAAAAAACGAGAAATTAAATTTTATCGGACACGAGCTTACGTTAAAACTATTCCAAGGTTTTAAGCTCGTGTAAAGTGGCTCGTCGTTAAATATCAGACAATGACCCGATCTTCAAATAAAGGAAAGTTTATCGCCGGTGATAAACTTATCCTCTTTAACGAGAAATTAAATTTTCTCGGACACGAGCTAACATTAAAATTATTCAAAGATTTTAAGCTCGTGTAAATGGTGTATAATTATATCTTAGATTATGCCCCGGACTTCAAAAAAAGGAAAGTTTATCGCCGATGATAAACTTATCCTTACAACGAGAAATTAATTTTTCTTAGGCATGAGCTAATATTAAAAACATTCGAAGTTTTTAAGCTCATTCACTATGACTTACAGTTAAATATCAGACTGTAACTCAGATTTAATTTTTGGATAGCTTATCTTTAAAGATAGCTTATCCTCGTAAAGGGAAATTAAATTTTCTCGGTCATGAGCTTGTATTAAAACATTCCAAGTTTTAAGCTCAGAAAGGAAAGTGTATCTTTTAAAAAAGAGAACTTTTCCTCATAACGAGAAATTCATCTTTCTCGGTCATGAGCTTTACGTTAAAACATTCAAAAGTTTTTAAAGCTCATCAAAATGACTTTTAAGTAAATATCAACTTAGGACTCTTTCTTCAGTATAAAAGGAAAGTTTATCGTCGATGATAAACTTATCCTCATTAATGAGAAATTAAATTTTCTCGGACACGGGCTTGCATTAAAACTATTCAAAGGTTTTAAGCTCGTGTAAAATGGCGTATAATTATATTTCAGATTATGCCCTGGACTTCAAAGAAAGAAAAGTTTATCGCCGATGATAAACTTATCCTTACAACGAGAAATTAATTTTTCTCGGGCATGAGCTAATATTAAAAACATTCGAAGTTTTTAAGCTCATGCACAAAGACTTACAGTTAAATATTAGACTGTAACTCGGACCTTAATTTTAGGAAAGCTTATCTTTCATGATAACTCTTGCTCGTAACGAGAAATTATTTTTTCTCGGTCATGAGCTTGTATTAAAACATTCCATGTTTTAAGCTCATAAAGTAAAGTGTATCTTTTAAATAAGGGAACTTTTCTTCTCAACGAGAAATTCATCTTTCTTGGTCATGAGCTTTACGTTAAAACATTCAAAGTTTTTCAAGCTAATGAAAACGACTTCTAATTAAATGTCAACTTAGGACTCGTTCTTCAATTAAAAGGAAAGTTTATCGCCGATGGTAACTTAACCTTAACAACGGGAAGTTTATATCTTCTCGGACATGAGCTCGTTTAGTAAGATATTCAACATCTTAAGCTCAAGTAATTGGTTTTCAAAACACTGAACACAATTTTTCGAGAATTTCTCAAAAGGTTTTTCTAAATCTTTCAAAATTATGTGTTCAAAAATGTTTTGATAATAAGAGCATGTCTTCTGGAATCGATAATATTTACGATACTAGAAATGTCATTCAATAATGACACGGGGTTGTAAATAAAGTTCGAGCAGAAGTTCAAATGTTTTTAAAACATGCTCAATTATGGCTTGCTATTATTTTAGATAGTAACACACTTTTCATATTAAAGTCAAGCATTTCACTGGAAAGCTTTGACTCAACAACGGGAATTAATTTTCTCGGGCATGGTTTACTTTATAACCATGTAAGGGATTGTGTTTACGTAATAACATTATCTAACACGAATATATGTACGTGTCAGTGCATTTATTTGTTAAAACAAGAGAAATCTTGTTTTTATGAAGTTATCATCTCCACCAACCGTAGCAATTTACAATTGATATCTACATACTCGACGGTGCGACTACTCAAAGGCGACTACAGCTCTTTCAATAGAACACGGGTCAACAATTGAGGTGGAGCAATTGTCCAGCATTCAAAATCTTTGATGCCGAAAGTGCCAAGTTCACATATTGGAGTCAAGACAACGATATCAATCGTACACATAGTGTCAAGAGATCAATTCAGACGTGACGAGGCGACCAACATTCATGAACTAGAACCTTGTGACTCTGTCATATGATGTTCTCCATCATTCAGGTCCTACCTCGTAAATAGCTAGATCTTGTGAATACATTATCATATATGATCTTTGCACGTGACAAATACCTTACACTTGTGTTTAAGAGGTATTTAATTTACGTTTCAAGTACACCCTCATTAATTTGAGGGGGAGCTTGTGAAAATCATGAAGATAATTAGATTTTAATGTCCCATTGATTTAGATGATATAAGATAGAAATAAATAAGAAAATAATATGGATTCTAGAGAGAGAAAGTAGTGAGAGAAAGTAGAGAGAAGGAGGTGATTAACTAGGTGATATTAGATTAAGAATTATGAGAACATCCACCCTCCTAACATGCTAGGAGGGTGCTTATATAGTCCAACCACATGCAGGCTCTCTAATGGACTATATATCTTTTGGGCCGGGCTTGAATAAATGCTTAGTACCTTGAAAGAGGCCTTTTAAGCTAACCATCAAGCCCGTAATGTCACGACTATTTTAACTAACTATTACAACGTTCTACTAAATATTACAATATAAACCTATAACCGAACATTCTTGTTTGACTTAATATTTTGAGGCTAACAATCTCCCCCAATGTGAGGTCATTCCTTTTCGAAATTTGGAGTTCAATAGAGATTATGAATTTCGTCATAAATGAGTCTTGAACGTGTAATAGTAGTGTTGTTCCTTCATGTTGTGATCTTTGAGCCTTTGTCGTTGTCTTTCGACTTTGTCTTTAAATTTGAGATCTTCAAATCGTCCTTGACTTGTCTTTGCCATCTTGTGATCTTGTGTCTTTATCCACATGATCATACTTTGCATAATCTTGAAATCTTGCTAACAATCTCCCTTAAAGAGAAGTCATTCCTCTACATTAATTTATAAGGAAGATTTTGATCATCAGAGTTGCGGAAGTCTTTAGCTTTCTTGATTGTTGAATGTCTTTGGTCATGAGTACGTGATTTTGAATCTCTGAATTTTCTTAGTACACCGTAACGTCACCTTCTCGAGACAAAAACATAGAGACGAACTAAATGGGTTTGACATTCGTCCTAAGTCGGTAGTGTTTTACCTCCGGTCGTTGAAGACCGTTATACGGTATTAAATATCTTACATGTGATTAGGTAGATTTAATTAAAAATCTCATTGACAGAGTTTCGCGACTGTACTAGCCGTTCTCTTTACTCGACCGTCTCAAAGCAAGACTGCGAACATAAAGAGTGAATCAATTGGATAAATATCCACTTGATTAAGGTCGTCAATTCAAATTCTTAGAACAAGTTTTATTCATTAATAGTCTTACCATTGTTGCTTTCCAGTTAGCACAAGCTTGATTCATAAGAATCTCGCAAGTTACCTACCGTAGCGCTGTTTGATGTTGACGCTAGAAGGATTTCCATTCGTCACTGTGAATATTATTAAATATCCCTCTGAATGTTCTGGCAAGACCATAAAGATATTGCGTAGAAACCTGAAACGAGTTTGAATCAATTCAGAATCAAAACATTGTTGCTTTTCAGTTTACACATGTTCAATTCTAAAAGAATCTTACACATGACATACCGCAGTGCTGTTTTATGTTAACACTGGATGGATTTCCACTCATCATTGTGAATACTAAGTAGTATCACTCTGAGTGTTCTAGCAAAATCGGAAGGATATAGCGTAGGACTCTCTTGATCTTCATCTGTGTGTCCTAACGAGATCTGATTGATCTCTTGGCTCTAGACTCGATTTGTGCACTTTTAGTGATCGGAGGCTGGAGCAGATGTCACCTATTCAATATCAACTATCTCGGAGTGAGAAAGTCAATAGAAGTCGTGTTGATCTCGGTGACAATAAAACAAACTTCTTTTGATAGAAGCCTGAGTCAGCTGGGGAAGGGTTGTGCAATACATTACTGGGTCCATGATGCGTTATCTTCGTGATGTGTTGACCTGGTTTCTGCCTAAGTTCTATGGAGGGCTTCTTTTGTTACACCCTTTATCCTTACATTTCGTTCTCATTCTTCAACCCCTTCAATGCTTACCAAGACATCATTACTAACACCTTGTTGTGATTGTTCCATTGCTAGCATCAGTACTTAGTCGGCATTTAGCTACATTCTCATTCTACTCCATCTTTCCTAAGGACTTCTAATAATTTATTGGATTGTCCCAGGAAAGATCCCTCCGATGCTAGTTGGATCATAGGACTTAAACCTAACCACCCTTTTGACACCAATAACGTCATGAATTAAAGATGTTGTGGGTATTTGATGGTAACCATGAGTGCTTGAGTCTTTAGATCACATTTTAATCACATTTTCTCCCCTATCTCTAATATATAAAATCATTTGATATTAGAGATACCAAATTTGATTAAAATATATTGTGAAAAATAGTCTTGAAAAACTTTCGGGAGAATGATGTGTCAAACTTAGCATAAATTTGAAACGCTTCCCCTCAAAAATTGATCCACTTGAATTGTCATTGTGAGGATGTAATCCACATTTCACTTTTTGAGGATAGGAGTTGTTGAACACACAATTGTTGAAAGATTTTGAATAATCATTGAGAAACTCTTGAAAAAATTGTGTTCAACGCTTTTTGAAAGACTCTATTTCTTTTTAGCGAAAAAGTTTTCCTAAAGCATAAACTTGAGTTCATAGACTTTGAATGTCTTGACAAATCCACTCAAGTGTAAGAAGATTTCTCTTCTTTTGTTGAGGGTAAGGGCACTAAATCGTACACTCCCCCGTGAATATAGATCCCGGTTGCAATCTGAAAGTGATTACAAGCCATTGTGTTGAGCTCAAAACATTGAATTTTTTGTGACAAGCTCAACCCAAGATAGATTGCTCTACCCGTTGTTGGAAATATTGTCCAAAAGAGACAATTTCTGTTAGAAAAGATAGAAATGACATGTTTTGAAAAATATTTACAAATTTCATTCGAGCTTTATGTACACACCCGTGTCGTTATTGAGTGACATTTATAGGTACGTCCATATTATCGATACTGAAAAACATGTCGAGAAGAATCTTTTTGGTATTTTGAAAGATTTTTAATTTTGTATTTTTCTTTTTAATTAATATTTACATGTAGATGTTTGATAGATTAATCAAGCAGTCTTCTTTGCGAGAACCTCCAGTTCTGCTGGAGTCAAACATCTCATACCAATTTGCCTAACTAGATACGCGAATCTCTCTTTCGAAAGAGATTTTGTAAACAAGTCAGCTAATTGGTAATCAGTTCCAACAAAGTATAATTAAATGATACTCCTTTCAACTTGTTCCTTAATGAAGTGATATCTAACATCAATGTGCTTCGTGCGGGAATGCTGGACCGGATTGTAGGAGATGGCTATGGCAGACTTTGAGTCACAGTACATAGGTACTTTATCAAAGTGGAAGCCATAATCCGTGAGTTGTGTTCTCATCCATAGAACTTGAGCACAACACGCAGATAGAGACACATACTCCTCTTCGGTTGATGACAGTGACATGCAATCATGTTTCTTGAAGACCATCCCACAAGCTTATCTTGACCTAGAAATTGTGCACCACCAGAAGTACTTTTTCGTGTATCAAGACACCCTGCATGATCAGAATCTGAATAGGCTGTTAGAAAGAAACCGGTTTCCCTTGGATACCAGAGTCCCATGTGAATGATATTCTTAAGGTTTCCGAAAGATCCGTTTAACCTCCTTGAGGTGCTTTTCAGTGGGTCGTGCTTGATATCATACACAATAACACCTAGTATGTGATATATCTGGTTGGCTTGCTGTTAAGTACATGAGGGAGCCGATCATGGAACGATATTTTGTTTGATCTATGGCATCTCCCTCTAAATCAGCATCTAGGGATGTGGTTGATAATGGTGTCCCAGCGGGGTCACATAAGGTCATACCATGCTTTTTGATTATCTCTTGACAATACTTAGCTTGGTTGATAAAGATACCACTTGGGGATTGGTGAACTTGAATTCCTAGAAAGAATTTTTGTTCGCCCATCATTGACATTTCAAATTTGTTGTGCATTACTTTTTCAAACCATTTTGAAAGTTTTGGGTTTGTAGACCCGAAAATAATGTCATCAACATAAATCTACACAAGCAAAATGTCATCCCCATATTTATAAGTGAACAAAGTTAGATCAATGGAACCTTTTGAGAAACCTTTAGAGACCAGAAATTTTGAGATCTCGTCGTATCACGCCCTTGGAGCTTGCTTGAGTCCATAAAGTGCTTTGTGGAGACGATACACCTTGTCAGGATAATGAGGATTGATGAATCCTTCTGGCTACGTGACATAAACTTCTTCCTTCAAAGGACCGTTAAGAAAGGCCGTCTTTACGTCCATTGATAGACAATGAATCCCTTATGTGCAGCATAAGCAAGGAAAATCCTGACTGCTTCCATTCAAGCTACTGGTGCAAATGATTCTTCAAAATCAATACCCTCTTTCTGGCCATACTATTTAGCCACTAGCCTAAATTTATTCTTGATGATCGTGTTCTCTTCATCCATCTTCTTTTTCCAAATCCATCGAGGATTTAATGGTATTACATCGTATGGTCTGTCAACAAGTTCCCAGACTTTAAGTCTTTCAAATTGTTGAAGTTCATCCGTCATCGATTCAATCCAAGCATGATCAGCCATGGCTTCTTTGATATTTGTTGGTTCAGCTGTACTCACGGCGAGTGCGAACATACAAATATCGCCATCGGTTTCAAGCTGTCGTCTTGTACGAACGGGCTGTGAAGGGTTTCCAATTACATTAACCAAAGGATGATCTCGGGTCCAATGGTGTGTTGAAGGATGTCGTTGGTAGAACGTGTGCATATTTGACGGATAAACATGGCGAGTAGAAGACTCTCCAGTTTCGTGTACCGGTGTACCGAATGGGTTGATAAATTCATCTTCGTCATTTAATGCATTGTCTGCTTGATTTGTGTTCTATGGAGCAGTGACAGTAGTTGTAGATGTTGTAGGAGCGGTTGGTGATGTGATATTCTGAGGAAGTATATCTGCAGCAACCCGTGTTGAAGTAGATGAAGTTGTATTCTTTTGTTGACGATGATCGGTATCATCATTCTTATCATGAGTGACAGCGGAAGACTTCGATACAACTTGTTTCTCCCCCGTGAAATATTCAACATACATTGGTCCATATAACATTTCCAACTCTTTTAGTGTCGTGTTGATTGTCATATCTACTCTTGGAACATTCCCTTGAACCAGCGTTGAACTTGACGGTTCGTTGTCGTGGTCTTGAGTTCCGAGTTCCGTGCGGTTGTGAACGGAAGTCGTTTGTCGTTGTGGATCGGGACTTAAATTGTTTTGTTCAAGTGCCATTTCTTGTAACTCATCAAATCTGATATGAATAGTCTCGACTATCAGTTTTATTCTCTTGTTGTAAACTCTATATCCCTTAGACTGAATTGTATATCCCACTAGAATACATGCATCACCTTTCTCTTTCATCTTATCCAAATTTTCACCATCTCAAATTGAGTGAAGGTATTCGATCATGGATTATGTGATATGGTTTCTTTTCATGTCTTGGGATAATTAAGGATCGGTTTTGTGTGTAGCATGTAGTTGACACGGCTGCGGCCCAAAAGTATAATGGTAGTTTTGAAGCGGATAATAATGTTTGAGCAGCCTCAACCAAAGTTTGGTTTTGTCTTTCAACAACGCCGTTTTGTTCGGTTCTTCGGGCAATAGATATTTCATGTTCAATTCCTCCAGCTTCAAAATAGTTTCTCAGAGTTAAATTCAAAAATTATGTGCCTCTGTTAGTACGAACCACTTTTACTTGAGATTGAAGACCACGTTGCTTCCGTTTAAGGAAGCTGATGAGAACTTCGGGTGTTTCATCCTTGGACCTCAAGAAGTGAGTCCATGTGTACCTTGAGTAATCATCGACAATTACCATAACATATTTCTTCCCATTGATACTTTGAACACGCATGGGACCACACAAATCCATATGGAGAAGATCTAACCGTCCTTTAGAGCTTGGTGTGGTCTTTGTTTTGAAGCTACTTCGTTTTGCTTTACAAAGCTCACAAGAAGAACAAAGATGATCATTGATGAATTTCAAACTTGTAAGGCCTCTCATAATATCTTTCTTGGAAAGCAAGTTTATGGTATCAAAGATGAGGTGAGATAGACGTTGATGCCATAACCATGCCTGAGTCGTTGAAGCTTTAGCCATGAAGAAAATTAGAGTTGATGAAGTTGTGTCTTGTAGTGAAATTGTGTAAAGATCGGTATTCTGTGAGCCGGTGAGTAAACAATTCCCATCATAATCACGAACAAAACATGTCTTCTTTCTGAAAGCAACTTCCAAATATGCATCACAGAATTGACCAACCGAGAAAAGATTGTGATTGAGCCCTTCGACGTAGTATACCCTTTTGATCGTGATATTCCCTTGAATCAAATCTCCATATCCTAGGATCGGTGCAAATTGATCATTTCCAAATCGGACCGTACCCAGGAACTTCTCCATGAAGTTAATTAGAAGCTTGAGATTCCCCGTCATGTGCTTCGTGCATCCGTAGTCCAGTATGAAGAGAATTATTTGTATCACCTGCAGAAGGGTTAGAACACGATGGAGCATTTTCTAAATTAGATACAACAGTAGTTGTGATTGTAGAATCATTAGTGTCCTTGGCAAAAATTTAAAGGCATACTAACACTCGTTGTCACATTTTCTGTCCTAACTTTAGGCATCCATTTATATCCCGGAGGACATTGATTAGAAAACCACCATTTCCAAGACTTGCTTGCAGACTCATATAATTCTGTAATTCGGCTTCTAAGTTTCTTAGTGGTGGAATTTGATGCATTACTTTTCTTAGTGGGGGTTGCACCAGAATGGTTCACTTTGCGTTTGGGTTTACTAGCACTAATAGGCATCGCAACTTGCTTCTTAGTTCTAGTATCTACGCCTTTGACATTATTCATAGCACACATAGAATGATTAGCATTAGCACAGTTTCCACATTTGACACAAACAAATTTTACATTCATAGCATTCAAATCATTCAAATCATTCAAATCGTCTTTACACGTGATTACATACTTTTTTATTATTAAAAACATTAAATTCCTAGGGTGTTCTTCTACTTCCTTCATCTTCCATTGACTCTTGTGTTTCCAGACCTTATCATTCACTTGAGTGCGCTTAAGATGAGGTCGGCTAACACTAGCAGTGGAGACTACTCCTGTAGTAGAAGACACACGAGTATTAGTGTTTCTAGAAGTCTGAGGCGATTGACTAATTTTGTTTGTGGGTTTTGTGATCATTCTATACATTCTTGGTTTAATCACATTATTGTGCTTAACGCTTGATGCTACAGTATTCATTATTGGTTGAGTATGTGTTAACCTTTCCTTTCCATCCATCTTGGTGGCAAACACAGGTTTTTCAAACGAAAAATTTGAGAAAGCAGATGGTTTTCCCAAGATAGTGGATCTATTCACTTTAGAGGCATTGGGTTGTCTAACAACAGGTTTCTTAATGCTAGGTTCCACAACTTTCCCACCCGTCTTAGCAACGAGTTTCTAAAACTCTACTATTGCTATGTATTTTTCTTGTAACTGAGCTTTCAAATCCGAAATATCAAGACTTTTTTCGTTTAGTAATTGACATGACTAAGATAATTTTACTTCCAAAGGTTTATCATTTGAAAAACTGCCAACATTCTTTTGCAAGGCAAGTTCAAGTGAGTGACAATGTTTTTATAGATAATCATATCTAGGTTGTAGGAACGAAAACTCTTTTTGGTCAACTTTATTTGAAAGCTCAGTTTCAAGACGTTCACATTCTTTAACTTGATCAAGATATTTGCATGCAACATCAGAATATTCATCAATATCAGCACAAGATGTAACATAAACACACATAATATCTTTTGAGAGACATTCATGTAAGAGTAGATCATATGCTGTAGAAAACTCGTCTCTTTCAGGTTGATGGTCATTCACTTCTTGATCAAGAGATTCCACATATTTCAATACTTAATTAGTGTTTCAAATTCCAAAATATTTTTTTGCGTTCTTTCCGCAAGCAGAATCAAAATACTTTTCACAAGCACAGCTATATCGTGAGGAATTTCTTTGTCTCCTTTAAAAAGTTCACGTTTTTTCTAGTCATCATCAACAACCTTTTTGAAATTTTCAATGTTACTCTTAAGAATACTAAGTGCTTGCTTACTCTTGCTTACAGACACTTTAAATGGCAAGTATTTAATAAATTTTGAAACATTATTTTTCTTAGTGGCAAAAGCTTGTCTCCATTTAATTCTTATTTGTTCACATTCGAAAAATATTTACTCACGAGTTTTCTGTGTTTGCGGTTTGAAAAGGCCATAAAGACTGTTTTCATAAGCATAATTATATGGTTTAAAGAATTCTTTATTAACGTTTGGTCTACTCTCTTCTTCCAAATCGTTTGTCTCTTCACTATCGGGCCTAACAACAAGACAATCAAGATCGGTCCATTGGGACTCATCAAGATATAAGTGTTGATTCGTAGATTGAGCTTGCTCAAGGTACTTAGGAGTTGCAAAACTAGGTCTATCCTTGAAGAACGAACGAGGTGCTAACATTCTCATGGTTTGAATTGATTGATTAGTATTGTAAACAATTTTCTTGTAAAAATCAATTTGAGTTTCAAGTTCTACCATTTTGTCGATGTCATTCGCTTGTTTAGTTTTGAAATCATTTTCCATCTTTTCAACCACAGCTTTCTTTTCATTAACAAGTTTAGTTTTATCCTCTTGAAGAAAACCATTTACTTGAGTTGGCTCATTGACTTTAGTGGTAGCAAGATACGTTTTGTGACGTTTAGTACTCAAAGAGGTGTTATAATTACGTTTCTCTTGTTCTAGAAGCTTAAGAGTTTCGTTATATTTCTGTTGAAAATCGTCCTTTTTGACATTAATTAAACACCCTGTGTACCCCTCAATCTCATTGGTCTTTTGAAGAAGCTGAGCTCTATAGCTATTAATTGTCTAACTAGATTTAATTAGAGCATCTTTGCATTCTTCAAAATTTTGATTGAGCGTAGCGTTTGCCTTCTTTAATTGATTTTGACTCTTTCTAGTTTCTTTGACATCTTTTTGTAAAGAAGCAATTAAGTTAGCAAGCGCAATACGCTCCTCGTCATCATCATACTCATTTGCATGTTGATCATCCTCGGACTCATTATTGCACATGTCTGATGAATCGGGTGTGGTATTTCTATCAACCGTTTCTATCATAGATGTGTCAATAATGGCTTTAGGTAGCTCACAATGCTTATGAATATTACCAAACATATTATATTCCTCTTCAGTGTGTACCTTATCGATTGGATCAGTATCAAAGATAGGAACATTTTCATCTTCAGTGACGTTGAGAACTTCTTCAACCTTTGCCATGTACGAGTAATGTGCTTAAAGTTCTTGATCGGAGGCTTCATCATCAGTATCATCAAGCATTGCTCCTTCCTCAGCCGACAATTTAACCCCAGCTTCCATCTTCTTGCAAAGCAACATCTTTTCCTTATGATAGCTAGAGTCCCTAACCCGTTTTAGCTTCCTACATTCCTTTGCCATATGCCCATAGCCTTGACAATTAAAGCACTGAATCCCACTTTGTTGAACCACTTGAGTACCAACAGTTTCCCTATTCTCAGCAGCAGTAGCAATCCACTGAGCCTCATACTTAGCAGTTTGTCGATCATACCGAGCAGAACCCTCAACATTTCTTGGATTAAGTCGAGCATACCTTGGAGGACTTTCATCAAGTTGACGTGTGTCGTACCTTCGAGGAGTCTCAACATATTGGTTCCTTGTATTTGATGATGTTCGAAGATTGTTGTTGTTGGGTTTGAAGATTTTCTTGTAGGTCTTCATAATGAAAGCAATTTGTTGCGTCATCTCCCTATCCTTTTGAGCTAGTTCTTCATCATTGTCCGCTTCAGATGATGGCTCAGGTGATG
Organism: Glebionis coronaria; assembly: GCA_025667525.1. NCBI lineage: Eukaryota > Viridiplantae > Streptophyta > Magnoliopsida > Asterales > Asteraceae > Glebionis > Glebionis coronaria. Next base: position 316,918,179 of record CM046875.1, on the reverse strand, counting down.
GTGATGGTGCTCTTGGTTCTTTGTCTCGTGATCTTATGGGAGCTGAATACTTAGATGAAGTGGAGTATCTTGGTGAGGAGGATGTAGTGGAGTACCTTGGTTAGGAGGATGTAGTGGAGTATGACTTTGGAGCACGAGAGCGATGATCTTGAATGTGTTGAGTGGTAGACACCAAAGCAAGTGGATTAGCGGTCTTCGCTATCCTTGCAGCTCGAAGTTCATTCTCCTCATTTTGAAATTGTTTCAAAATATCAAAGAGCGTGTGATAGTTGACCTCGTCTAACTTACTTTGTTGTTTCACCAAAGTTACAAATCGTGTCCACTCTGGTTGAAGTTGCTGTAGAAATTGCACATTGACTTGCATGGTGGAGACTTGCAAATTTTTTCTTGTCATGTCATTCATCATCTTGTAGAACTTTAAGTAATATGAATCAATTTATTCCCCATCCAATGAAGTAAACTTACCAATGTTCCAGAACAAGTTAGTTTTGACATCTTGCTTGTTAAGTGATTCACCTTGTTGTAAACGTTCAATGGCAAACCACATCCCTTTAGCAGTAGAACATGCATCAACCGTTGAGTAAATATCATCCCCAATCCCACTTAGAATCAAATAGATTCCTTCTTTCTCTGCATCAATCCAAGCACGTTTCTCTTTCGAAGTATTCTCATATGTTTCCTCAATTGTTTGCTCATCGGAACCAGTCGTCGAGTCGGTTGCTAGAATTGCAGGAATGGTTATTGTAGTGGGAGTATAGGGTCCTTCTTTGATGCAATGTCGAAGAACATCACCATTGTGTTAGGTGTCAAGATATCGAAGGAATCGTGATTGCCATTGTCCATAGCGACCCGTCACAAGCATTGGTGGTCTTTCTTTGTTACCCGTCACCATGATGTTGTTGTTTGTGACACGATACTCTTGTGTAGAATCCATTTTGAAATTATTGAAGTGAAAAAGGATCTTAAGTAGATGAGTTGTGATTGTTGTTGTCGAATAAAGATGTTGAAATCCTCTAAAAATTGTCTTTACAAGAAACCAAAAATTCTAAGGCCAAAAACACACGATTGCTAAAAATTTTCACATTCGCAAAAATCAAACGTTCGTAGAAACCGAAATTTCGTTGATCACGACTTTCGTAGAAACAAGCTTTCGTAGAAAGCTTTCGGAAGAATAAGGTTTCGTAGAAGAAAAGCTTTCGTTGAAACAAGCTTTCGTTGAAACAAGCTTTCGTAGAAAGCTTTCGTAAGAATAAGGTTTTGTAGAAGAAAACCTTTCGTAGAAATAAACCTTCGTAGAAAAACCTTTCGCTGAAACCCTTTTGTAACCAAACTCCTTTCGTAGCTAAAATCCTTTCGTAACCAAAATCCTTTCGTATCTATTTCGCTGAAATCCTTTCGTAACCAAAATCCTTTAGTAACCAAAATCCTTTCGTAACTAAATTCCTTTCGTATCTCTTTCGCTGAAATCCTTTCGTAACCAAAATCCTTTCGTAGCTCTTTCACTGAAAGCCTTTCGAAGAATCCTTTCGAAGAATCTTTTCGTAGAAACCTTTCGTTGAAACCTTTCAATGAAACCTTTCGAAGAATTTTTTCGTAGAAACCTTTTGTAGAATTCCTGTTTCGAAAGAGTAGGCCTTTCGTAACTATTGAACCTTTCGTAAGAATATAATAACTTGCAGAACACCAAACATTCGTATGGAATATGAGCTTTCGTAACTATGAGCTTTCGTAACAAGAAGCTTTCATAACATAAAAGCTTTCGTAAGATATGAATCCTAAAACCCTTTTACGAAAGGCAACATTCTGACTAAATCTAAAACCCTTTTACGAAAGGTATAACAACCAACCTTAAAGCTGAAGAGAGACAACTGTTTACAAACCGTAACCCAAAATCAATCCAAAACGCCCCAAAAACTTATGATTTTAACCACAATAACTAATCTAAATATCCACCACAACTTTGTAGGTGATTTAAATCAAGATTTAGAGCTTGAAAAACACTAAAAGAATTTAATTCGTGATGATTTATGATTAAATCACACAAATTAAACCAATAACAACAACCAATCACTAATCTACCCCGTGGCGATTGATACCAAATTATGTCCCATAGAGTTTGATGATATAAGATAGAAATAAATAAGAAAATAAGATGGATTCTAGAAAGAGAAAGTAGTGAGAGAAAGTAGAGAGAAAGAGGTGATTAACTTGGTGAGATTAGATTAAGAATTATGAGAACATCCACCGTCCTAACATGCTAGGAGGGTGCTTATATAGTCCACCCACATGCGGTCTCTCTAATGGACTATATATCTTTTGGGTCAGGCTTGAATAAATGCTTAGTACCTTGAAAGAGGCCTTTTAAGCTAACCATCAAGCCTGTAATGTCACGACTATTTTAACTAACTATTACAACGTTCTAATAAATATTACAATATAAACCTATGACCGAACATTCTTGTTTGACTCAATATTTTGAGGCTAACAGATTTGCATTTTTCTTCCCAAAATTTCTTAATATGCTATTAAATCAATTGATATTAAAAACATCGATTGGGTTAATATTTTTAATATGGGGGAGAAAATGTGATTTAATATGGGAGATGATTAATCACAAATGGTTTGACTTAACGTGATAGCTCATCCCAACATGTGCGAAATGTTTTTTAATATCGTGGAATATGTTCAGGGGGAGCAAAACGGATTTGCTTATGAAAATGGATTTTCATGGTGACATATACTTACCCTCAACCCATTTATTTCACGACGATGATTATTGTGGTGACATAAGGATGGTAGGATAGGTTAAGTCCAATGATTCTTCCAAAACCGGAGAAATCTTCCCAATGACATTCCATAGCTAGAAATAGTAGCTCTTAGGATAGATGGAGAAAGATTGTGAACGTAGCTGAATGCCGACCAAGTACTTAAGTTAGCACTGGAACAATCACAACAAGTTGCTAGTTATAACGTATTGGTAAGCATTGAAGGGGTTTAAGAATGAAAAGAATTGTAAAGATAAAGGGTGTAAAGAAAGAAGCCCCCCTTACAACCTTAGGCAGAAACCGGGTCAATACATATGCTATTGAGATCATTTTTTAATGATTCTAGATATTGAAGATAGACATCATGGAACCAGTGATGCAATGCACAAACCATCCTAGCTAACTCAGATATCTCTTAAAAGACATTTGTTTTCATCACACGGAGAAAACGCATTATCTATTGATTTATTCACTCCGAATAAATTGTTTTGAAATGGTGGCACACCTCTCCAGCCTCCGTTCACTAAAATCCAAAATGCACAATCGAGTCTAGAGCCATTTGAGATCATCAAATATCTCATTAGGACACACTTTCATAGTTCCTTGCTTCTTCACACACTGTGAAAAGTAAGAAAGATCTTAAGAGTCCTACACAAAACCTTCATGATCTTGCATGAACATCCGAGTAATACGAAAGTATCTACAATAAAGATGGAAATCCTTCTTGAGCGAACATCAAAAATCTCATGGTGGGTGACTTGTGCGATTCTCCATGAATCAAACTTGTGATAACTGGAAAGCAACAGTGGTTTAATTCTTAACTGAATTTAAACACGTTCCAAGCCTCTACGCAATATCTTAGTGATCTTGCCAGAACACTCAAAGTGATACCTTAGTGTTCACAGTGATGAGTGGAAATCCTTCTAGTGTTAACTTCAAACAGCACTTGGTAGGTAACTTGCAAGATTCTATACGAATCAAGATCGTGACAACTGGAAAGAAACGATGGTGCGGTTCTTAATTATATTTCACTTGTTCCAGGGACATGAATTGACGGCTTCAAATCATGCGGATAATATTATCTAAATGATTCACTCTTTATGTTCGCAGTCAGCTTTGGACGGTCGAATAAAGAGAACGGGTTTACCCGCGAAATCTTGTCAAGGAGGTTCTTAATTGAAACTACCTGCCACAAGTACGATATTTTATACCATCCAGCGGTCCTCACTGACCGGAGGTAAAATGCTACAGAATTAGAATGAAATGTTCAAAGCCATTTCATCCGTGTATATGTTTTGTTGCTAACTGTCTTATGCGGCGTAACAAGAAGGGGGCATTGTGATGTACTATCCGAAAAGAAGTCGTCCTTGCATGATTATACTTTATGAACTTAAGACTCCAACAAATTCAAGAAAGCCTAAAAGTGAAGTCTTCCACTGTATCAAACTCTAAAGCTTTCAAGAATTTATAAAGGTATAGGTATTTGGAACATGAAGTCACGAGGAGGCAAATTTCACAAGTGAGGAATGCACAAGGTCAAGGCAAAGAAACATGCTCAAGACTAAAGTCAAAGATATCACCTACATATTCACAAGAACAAGATCGAACATTCAAGCATAGTATTCTAGGTTTAAGATTTTGTGAAATGGTGTGACCTTCCTTAGGGGGATATTGTTAGAAATACGTTTTTCTAAAGAAAGTCTCGATCACATCATTATTAGCATAGATCAGGAGCTATAGACTATTTAGGACATTGTAACTTAGAGTGACCGCCCTTAGGGGGAGATTGTTGGAAATATGTTTTTTACGTATTTAGAAAGGATTGGTCACTCCAACGATATATACATAGATTAGGCTCGTGATCTAATATTTAAACAATATTGCCCATCAAGCCCACATGTAGGATGGGCTATATATACCCCCTCCTAGAATGTTAGGAGGGGTTGGTCATTAGTTGTTTAATTCACATTCTTCCTTTTCTCTCATTCTCTTCTTTCTCTCTCTATCTTTCCCTCTATAGTTCTTCATCTCCCTCCTTTCTTTAGATAATCATAACACTAGCACAATCCTAAGAAACTAAGGACCTACAATATTGTGGGTTTGCTATAATATTAGATTCGATGGTCTAGTTGGGTGGTATATGCTGGTGGCAGCCATTGTTGGAGGTTAGAGAGAGAAAGTGGTGGAAGTAGGTGTTTCAAGAGAGAGAAAGGAAAATTATAAAATGAAGATAGAAAAACACAAACAACAAACCCTCCTTGGAAGCCTTGGAGGGGTATATATAGTCCCTCACGCGCCTACACCATACATAGTTTCCTAGTCTAGTGTTTGTGTGAGTGGCTATGATAACTAATGGGAATTCTTAAATGTCGTCACATAAAGTGAATTTCCAACAATCTTCCCCCATGGGACGATGTGTAGAATTCCTTACAATATTTTTCCTAACAAGTACATAATGATTAAGAACAATAGCTTTCATGAAGCGTCCAATGTTGATGATGTCTTATGAGGCCTTTGACTTCAAGTCTTCACTTCAAAACGACTCATCTTTATAGTAACTTGTAGTAGAAATACTGTAACGGCACGAGTTAAGTAATCCATATACTTCTAGTTAAGGAGAAGCTTCTGAATTAACTTCCCCCTAATTTATGCCACATAATCTTGATGTAGAAGCTTTTAATAGCTTCCCCCCTAAACTGACAATCCTTATAAGCATTTTCAAAGCTTTCAATAAATCTGAGAATGATTAAGTGCACAGCGGAATTTAACAAGAAAACCCCATCATATGAAATGATAATGTTGCTGTGAGAGATTTAATGTTTGGGGTACACCAAGTAGAGCAACAACATCTCTTCTCACGCTTGAATAATTCTTCTGATTTTTCTTCCCCCCGAGAGTTCATGTTATACATACTATAAAGAATCAAGACATTTCTTCCCCTACGTAGTTGAAGAAAGGAAACCAATCCCATGTATGAAGCTCAAATACTGAAGTAGACACTTTATCCCATTCATAAGTTGACATCATAACACCAAAGTCAATTAAGTCCCGAAAATGCACATATCTTCTTCCAGAGATGAACCAGAGTTAATTAAGTCCCGGAAGTGCATATCTCTCCATATAGGATAATGATGATGAATAATTGCAACATCAAAACAATTAAACATCAAATAATAGTGTACCGTTTAGAGATTGATAACGCCACGAGTTAAAACACTGATTTTCTCTGCGGTTATAACAAATTATCTTCCCGGAATGTCTTCAAATCAAACGAAGGTATGAAGTTCATCACGTGTACTCGTTGTGCGTTCAATATGTATTCTTCTTCCCTCTTGATGGTTTTGAAACCCCGGAACCAGCAATTAATCGTATGCACATGTACCTGAAATCTCGTGAGAATAATAAATAAGCTGAATTATATATTTTGTGAGAATCAGCTACTGATCGAAATTCTCTACTCATAAACTCTCCATGGCTATATTTACCAACCCCCTTGTAGGAAATTTGAAGTGACTACTGATGAGATGAACCAGATACATCAAACATGAAACTGAAATAAAATCCTTCGATCTTGTGACTTAAGCTTGCACTATTGTTGAATGAAGAACGGTGGAGAAATCTCTAAGTACCCAATACATTACTGAAGAAGTATATAAGCACGATACCTCTTGAAATTATCAACATCGACTATGCGCGTGACACTGAGTTCAACAATGTTACTCATTTAAGTGATAGTTATCCAAGTCATCAACCAACCACCCCGAACCCGGAAACTAGATAAACAAGTCTCCATTCTAAGATGAAGCACGAACAAGTTACCTTCAAAAATTAAATAAGTACACGCCTTCGAAAATCCGTCTCTAACTTCAAATAATAATACTACCCGATCAACGATCCGTAGTCACTAAAATATAGCCATATTTTTTGGTCTCGTCAAATAATTTTGTCACGTTGTCTCGTCATATTTTCTTGTCACTTTGTCACGTTTATATCCCAAACATTTAGCCAATAATCGAAAATAATTTTGCAAAAACTAGGTGATAACCATAATTATGCAAAAATAACAACGGTCATTCACACATGTCTCTTTTACAAAAGAAAATCGTGGCACATATTGTTCAACTAATTATGGATAAACATATACTCCATAATTATCTAGATCGAGTTTTTTTTCTGGAAACATAATTCTCAACCCGAGAAATTCTTGGCACATATATCCGTCCAACCCACTCCAACAACAAACATAGTCGGCCCATCTCAAACGTCTTACCCGGTCCAAACACAATATAACCCTAATATTTAGGTATTTAACAATACCCTAATCATATTTCATCTAAAATTCTCCGCCTCTAGAATCACTTCTATCAACCTATCTTCCTCCGCCCCCAACTAAAAAACAGATCTCCTCTTACCATCTTCAGTTTACACGAATCAAGCATCCAACATCCAGAAACAACTCTCATCTCAACTTATCAAATCGTATCTTAAATCTATTTCATCATTTAACAAAGAACCTATGGTATAATATATATAAATACCCCATAAATAAACACCATGGACGAAACCTTCTTGATCTTTAGATTAGATTCGAGATAAACGTCGAATTAGATATAATCTTCAGGATCATTTAAATTGGTCTCTGGTAAGGTGTGTTTAATTGCATGTTGGTTTTTTTTAACGAATCAAGGAAGGACAACACAATATTGTTTATGTTCTAATCCTTATAAGATTCGAATATTAATGATGGTTGATTCTTAGATCAATGATGCATGTCTTTTTCATGAGTAGATCGAAAAAGATCTACGATATAGAAGTATCACATGAAAAAAAGTAAACTGAGATCAAATTAATTTTCAGTTTCAAATGTTTTGAGTCATGTCCAGATTTATAGAGGGTTTAGGTGATGATGGGAGTAGGTTAGATCGAGTGATGTTGAGGAGATAAAAGGTGGAGTTGATATGGTAAAGTCGTGGTTATCGGGTTTTGTTTAATAGTCGCAATGCTTTTAATAAACTGCATCACAATATTTTTTAACAGTCATCGCAATGTTTTTCCATAAACCCGTCATAATATGAATAAATCCATCCTAATGTATCCATCGGAATGTATGCATCGGAATGTATGCATCGGAATGTATCCATCCGAATGTATCCATCCGAATGTATCCATCAGAATGTATGCATCCGAATGTATCCATCGTAATGTTTGCATCTGAAGGTATCGATCGGAATGTATCCATCCGAATGTATCCATCGGAATGTATCCATCCGAATGTATCCATCGGAATGTATCCATCTGAAAACTTATCCATATGTCGTACTTTTTTCTGGATTTTCAGGATCTGTCATTTTTGGATCTGGTTTGCAGATCTGAGATTTATCTTTATCTTAGAAAAACAAAGAAACCCAAAATGATACTTTTAACGATACAATAACCGTTATATACTGATTTTGAGGCCAATATTAAGCAAGTGATATTGATATAAACAGATTTGAAAAATAAAAGTGAAAACTTTTGACCAGAGAAATAGATGGATATGATAACCATAAGACAACAATAATAACCATATGACCAGATGTGGTAAGACAGGATTGACTGTATCAGTTATGAAACCAGTGATAAAACACATTTGATGATACCAATGAAACAAAAAGACCATAGTTACAAAAAAATTATGACCAAAAGACTCTTTGCACAAAGAAAACTGTGACACCCCGGGTTGGGTCAATTGCAGCGGAAATAATGTTTGGAATGTCGCATGGGTAGATCGATAGCAAATAGTGCATAGAGCACATGATAAGAGATTATCCAACATATATATTACATGAACGGTGTACAAATTAATAAAAAAAATTTAAACATGATAAAAGTAAATTGTTCATTTTTCCCCAGTAGAAACCCCTGATGAGTCCTACAATGCAGACTACTATGATGCTTGAGTCCATGCACACACCACGTATTAGCTTCATTTTCCTAAGAAAAACATGCTTAGAGGGTCAACATAAATTGGTGAATTTAAAAGTTTAATAAAATAAGTTTGGACATTAAATGATCATGGTAGTAGAAATGCACAAAGCATTCATACTAAAAAGGTAATTACATTCCCTATTGCTCAAAACTGAAGCTTAACTTTCCATAGTTCTCAACAAATGAGAACCTGGTGCCTTATAAAAAGGCTCCCAAACCCAGTTCCAACATGGTATACATCTGTTGTCCCGGCCAAGGCACAGTTAGCGCTACTCAACCAGATGGGGATCATCAATCCCAAATAGATCTATTTATAACATTCGGGCAATTACAATAATTTAACAGTTTCTAGAATAGGCAATCATAATCAAAGTTTATACAATAAGTTTATGTCCAATAAAATAAGTTGCATGTTTTCTCTCCCATAGGGAAAAAGTTTATCAATGATTTATATGGGGCTGTAAACTCACCTTGGAGTTTGTAATGGCAGTGCAAATAAAAGGAAATCCAAATAATGCTCACGTCATAGTCTACTGCCTAATTAAATAGTACAGTCTTAATAAATAATATAAGAAAATTTATGTGCATGCTTGTACAATTTTTAATTAGTTTCTGAATGCTACAATGTTTATTTAAATGACTATAGTGCAAGTATTAATAACGTTTATTCAAACTTGTAAATAAATTACTTGTTTAAGTAAAAATGTTTTACTCATAATTTTGTATAAGTGTAGTTGTATGTAATTTATATATATATATATATATATATATATATATATATATATATATATATATATATATATATATATAGTCTATATAAATTATTTTAAGAAAAAAAATATAATTATTTTATTTAACCTAAAGTCCCCAAAAGTTTCCAACATTTACAATTAATTTAAAAATCACAAGTTTAAGAAATTACAGTTTTTGTCCTTATGGTTTAGGTTTTATTTAAGTATTACTAAATAAAAATGGAATAAGGGTTTAGGGTTTGTTTAAGTTTCGGATAAGTGTAAAACTAGTCCCTCCATATTTCTATTAAAGTAAAACTTTTGGATTTTACATTTTTGGTACCTAGGGCTTGAAATACTTTCGGGTTATGGCAGAAATAGTCCCTCTAGATATAATTAGATTTTATAACTTTCATTAAATGGCAAAAACAATCCCTAGGGCTTCTATAAGTTTTGGCTTATTACAAAAATAGTCCTTAGGTTTATAAAATGACAAAACAACTTTAGGAAACTTACAAAAATGGTCCTTATGGTTTAATATGTCACGGATGACATTTATTAAGCCCTAGAGTTTTGGTTATTTACAATATTAATCCTTGTGCTTAATAGTTTATAAAAACAAGTTTCAAATGTCACGGTTTTAGTCCCTAAGTTTCATAAATTGTCATTTTTAGTCCAAAAGTTTTTATAAGTTATATTTTTGTTATAAAAACTTTATTTAAAATATTAAATAGGCTCATTAAATGGACCAAAAGGACTAATGGGCTATCTAATGGGCCTAAACATATTCTTAAGTCCACTAATAGAATAACATTATTTAAATGGGCTTTCAAAACATTAATTGGGCTTAAACACATTTTTAAGTCCACTAATATACTAAGACTAGTGAAATGGGCTTAATGGGCCATTGAAAGTATACGGCTATAATGTATTGGGCTTATTGGGGACATTTAGGTTTTGGGCTAATGTTGCATGGGTAGTCCATTAACATTACTTTACCATTTATCTTGGTAAAAATCTAGGGTTTTCTTATTAGATTATTATTTGCTTAGTAAAATTAAGTTGTGAACTCCAAATGAAAGGGTAAAACTCACGACTTGTTTTATTTGATGTAACAAATGAGATTTAAATTTGTTTCAAGTTTGAATGTAAGTTATAAGCCCTAATATGAGCTTATGACTCATGGCTATATTAATTTATAGCTTATTAAAATAAGTCTAAACTTGTTATATGGTTGCATGTAATTATAAAAAGTCCCAATATGAGATCTAGGCTATGTACAAGTCTAGAAGTCAATTATAAGTCCACAAACATATACGTATATAGCCCACGGCTATATTTTTTAATCTTGGTATTTCCAGGATGAGATTTAGGCTTGTTATGTATTTATAATTATTTATAAAGTCCAAACATAAATATCTAGATTTATTACATGTTTCCAATCTTCATTATAAGTCCCAAAAAGTAACATATAGACCACGGCTATATTATTTTTTCCATGTATTCTTATCATAAGATTTATACTTTTTACATGATTAGTAAGTTAGGTTAAGGTCTTAACACAAGATCTAGGTCTAACATAAACATGCATGTTCATTAGAAGTCCATCCAATGATGATTATAGCTCACGGCTACATTTTTATACAAGATGTTTATGTGATTTTTAGTAGTTCATTATATATAGATAAACACATATTCCAATTATTAAAACTTGTTACATAAATCATTTATGTACATATAAATAAGCCGTGACCTTTAAGGTCATGGTTTTCTAGTTTTGTGAGTCACAAAAGATTACCCATATGACTTATATTTATAAGTTTAACCAAAAATCCCAAAAATGGGACTTATAGCCCACGGCTAAATATAAATCCATAGAAGGGTTTATATGATTTTCACCAAGTTTAAAATAGATAAATAGTCATAGGTTTTTTATCAAACAGTTTTTAAGCAGGTCTCATGGTATTCCAAAAATATGTCGTGATCTATGTGGTCATGGTTATATCAAATCATGATTTTTAAACAAGTTCATTATATGTGTTTATTAGGTGGATGATTATGCATGCAAATAAAAATGAAGAAAGCATAATAAGTGATACCTTCTTGTTATTGTTACCAAGGAAAGATCTAAGGAACAATGGAGATTAGTGTTCTTAATCTAGATGAAGATGAAAAACCATAAACAATCAATCCGTGACCTATGTAGATTCGGATAGGGTTTATATGGGTTGATATGAGAATCAAGTTGGTAAAGATACTACCAAATGATTAGTAGTAAAGATGAAGACAAGGATCTTGTGGATTAAATGTGTTTCCTTGGATGTTTATGGCTCCATGCAGTATGATTTGAGAGAGAAAGGGATGAGAGAAAGTGAGATTTGGTTTGCATGTGGAGATGGGAATGTTGGTGTGTGTGTTTCGGCTTAAAGAAGAGAGAGGAGGAAAATGGCATGATTTTCCTTGGTAAGAGATATCATGCCAAGTGTTGGCTTTGCCAAAATCAAGACATCCTTTCCCCTTCCACCTTGTGGTATCTGTGTAAGGCTAACCAAGGCGAGGAGTGGGTTTTGGCTTGGGCTTGTGTTGTGGGTATGACACAAGGGTAATGTGTGAACTTGGGCTAATTCAAGAAATATGTATGCATGTATATGGTATACATACACGTCTACATATACATATTGTAACATTGTTTTCAATTTTGTTAAGTGTTATGTTCAAATATGAAGGTTATGCATTTTATTATTTGTTCTTCTATATTTAAGTACAGGGTTTAAGTTATGTAACTATTTACAACAAAAATGAAATGTAAAAGTATAAGTACATAATGGACATGTTTACATGTCTTATAGGATTATAACACATGAGAGGATGTTCTAGTATCATTGGGTAAAATTTTATTACATTTTATCATGGTAAAATCATGGTTTTTACAGCACCACCCCGTTATTTTAGCTTTGTCCTCAAGGCTATTAAAAACGTTGTCATCTATTTAGTGTATAGATGTCATAGGTCTAAAGGTTCGTCTTGGACATGCTTAGAAACGAATGGTGACAATAATGTAAAGAGATCTTTATCCCGATCGCACTATACATCCGATTGAGCAGTATTTGGGATGCTGCTATCGTTACGGATGGACAGAAAGCAATGCAAAGAGATCCTTATCAGGATCGCACTATACATCCGATTGAGCAGTACTTGGATGTTGCTACCACTACGGATGGACAAAAAGCAATGCAAAGAGATCTTTATCCGGATCGTACTATACATACGATTGAGCAGTATTTGGATGCTGCTACCACTACGGATGGACAGAAAGCAATGCAAAGAGATCTTTATCCGGATCGCACTATACATCCGATTGAGCAGTATTTGGATGCTGATACCACTACGGATGGGTTTACGAGGGCTTTTTCAACGGGGTCACGGTCACACCCTTCCAAAAGCTGGGAGAAGACCAATGGTGTTGTGGCTTTGGTTAGGAGGACAAATCCACTACAAATGGTTTCTTGTATGAGGAGGACATGCCAACATGTTTTATATGCTGGGAAAGCTGGGAAAACTGGGGATGCACTATTCCTTCATCCTTCTCACTGGTGAAAGATATGTTATATCTCCACACCCGATGGTGAAAATTGGGTGTTAAAAGTAAAAAGAAATTTTAACTAGTACTGCTCCTGTGTCAACAACTATACGCGAAAGACTTGCTGATATACTTCAAGCCTGTGGGATGCAAACGTTAGTCGATGGCACTAAAACTTCTACTCAGGAGAATGGTTAAGATTATTGTTAATGGTGATTAAGTAGGAAGTTGCAAAGAATCTGCTTTATTTGTGGCTGGGCTGGGCGAAAGAGAGGCAGAAAAAAAGAAGTACATCAAATGGTGGAAATAAAAGAAGATAACAAGAATAAAGAAGTGCGCATCTTGTGGGATGCTGCAAAGGGCCGTGCGTCCACTATTAATGGTTCAAAGTTTACAATAAATTTTGATTCATAAAGAAAGAAAGTCATTCATTTCAAGGCTTGTTGGATGCGGGTATTATCGAACTAATTGGACCCGAAGAAGGAAAAGGTTTGTCCAAAAGCATGGGGCATCCAACATCTCTCTTTGAGGGATGTCGAACACAGCCCTACAAAATACACCCATTGTGAGTTGGACATGTCTTTTAGGTTTAAGGTTGCCTAAGTGGCAAACATAACCCTACAAAATATACCCATTGTGAGTTGGACATGTCTTTTAGGTTTAGGGTTTCCTAAGATGGCAAACATAACCCTACAAAATACACCCATTATGAGTTGGACATGTCTTTTAGGTTTAAGGTTGCCTGAGATGGCAAACATAACCCTACAAAATACACCCATTGTGAGTTGGGCATGTCTTTTAGGTTTAGGGTTGCCTAAGATGGCAAACATAACCCTACAAAATACACCAATTGTGAGTTGGACATGTCCTTTAGGTTTAGGGTTGCCCACCTCATCACTTTGGGAAAAACGGGTTAGGAAAATAGGAAATCCTTTTACCTAATATTTCTGGACTTTGGTGCAGGAGATGACGCTAAGCCTAGTGTTGATTATGTCTGGGTTACCATCCTTTCGTACAATCAAGGTTTCATTTCCCCAAGGTATACGAACCAATTTTTCATCTCACACGATAACTGCACGATATTTTGCTAACCAATCCATGCAAATAATGACATCGAAGCTACCAAGGCTTATCGGGATCAGGTCAATGTTGAAAGGGTGATTGGAAAGATTTCTAAGGTATAACCTCGATTGATGATATCAACCTTTACAGTTTTTCTATTGGCTAATTCTATAGTATAGTGGGGGTCTAAAACTGATCGGGTAACATCCAATATTTTACTAAATTCAGTAGATATGAAGTTCGGTCTGCTCCAGTGTCAAATAAAGCAGATGCATATCGTTGGTTAGGTTGAAACGTACCGGTAACGATGTTCGAATCCGGGTTGGCTTTGGTATTCCCCACCATGTACACTCGTAATGAGGTTTCCTTGTCGTCCTTTTTCTGGTTGGCCAACTTGGGACACTCTGGTCTCACATGTCCAGGGACTCCACCTTCATAACACACTACGTTTCTCCTCGGACCACTATTGCTTCCTCCTGTGGGGTTTCGATTTCCCTGTTGTCCGCTCCCGCTCCCACGGGCAATGGATCCGCCTTTGTTGCTGTTCCAAGGGTTGATGTTGGGTCGAACAAGAGTAACAGCATTGGCTTGACATTCACGAACAAAATGGCCTTGTTGACCACATTTGTAGCATCCTTGACACTGGCCTCCAACAACATGGTAATAGTTGCACTTTGGACATTTAGGCTTGGATCCTGAGTAGTACCATAAACTTGCCCAACGTCCTGTCTCTTCAGAGGCTGCTGATGCTGGCTACGGGAGCCTTCATCTAACTTTCTCTTGTTCTCCGTTTGCCTTTCCGACAGGTTACGGGCTCGTTTATTGATCAGTTCGGTTGCAAATTACATAGCACTTTCAACAGTAGTGGGTCGTGATGCAAGCACGATGTCATGAATAGCGTCAGGGAGTCCACTGACATACTTCTCAATCTTTTCTTCCTTTTGAGGGAACATTCTGGTAAACATCAGGATAAACTCTTGAAATCTTTGGTTGTACCAAATGATGTCGTTGTTCTTGCACTTAAGATCCCACAGTTCAATCTCCAATTTCTTCATTTCGCCCCTTGGGCAGTACTTTTTAGTCATCCGTTCCTTAAGGTTGGCCCAGGTGAGAGTATAAGCAGCATTGTGTCGAAGGGTAGCAACAACAGAGTTCCACCAGGTAAGGGCACTCTCAGGTAGCATGCATGTGGGGAATTTGACCTTGTTCTCATCAGCACAGTCATTGATACGGAGTACAGTCTCTAACCTTTTGAACAATTGCATTTTTTCCACAACTCCTTCCTTTCCTCGATAGTATGAGGGTTTGCATTTTAGGAAGTTAGGGTAAGAGCAACCCCTGTTGGCGTTGTTTCTGCGTACATTGAGGTTCTGACCATCATTCATATTCCGGTCAGCTTCTCTGGATGCCATGGCGGCTGTAATGCCCTCATTTATCATTTCCCTGAGTTGGGTAGCAGTGACATTTTGAGTAGCCTCAGCATGGTCGGTGTTAGTGGCATTTGAGGTTGTTGCATCGTTGGGATTTGATCGAGTAATCGCCATTTGTCAATAGTCATACATAAAATGAGATCATTAGTTTAAGTGTTCGTACAGTTTTTATAGTAATTGCACGGGGAGATTTCATGCATAGATTTCATAAAAAATTGGATAACCTGTCAAGATTTTATAATATAATACATTGCATAACAGATATATCAAAAGAAAAATGAATACATGCCATTTCCATAAGTAATTAAACATTCATCTAGCATAACAAATCCTAGACAGAGGCTTGAATAGCCTTGTCATGGGTAGTGGTACACATAGTCTTAAGTACATCATATCCAAATACAATTGTTCGAAAGAAAAATACAGTACACGGATGGATCACAACAGCTGGAAAAATAAAAGTTCAAAAAGTCCTATACCATGATAGCTGTGGTACAACCCATAAGCTTATCATGATGTACAAGAAGTCTAGTACATCTAATCTAATCCTGTCTAGCAGGTCTGCTGGATGAGGCTGGTGCTGGTGGGGCTAGTGAAGCTGCAGGTGCTCTCCTGGTACTCCGCAATGCCTGAACTGCTAAACGGGTCTCCTTGAGCAGGCGGAGTGCAGTCAGCAGCTGGGATCAGAGTCTGTCAACGGCTCCTCGGAGATAGGCAGTCTCAGCAGTCACTCCATCATGTCGTATGGCTGCAAGGTTGAAGAATGTAGGCAAACACTGCTCCTATGCAATGACAGCACCATGGGTCTAGTACTATAAACTCTCCAAGGTATGAATGCGCTGATGGAGACGGTTGTTCTCCTCCAACAACCACTGTAATGCCTCGTCAGTCATGACCCGAACACCCTTAAATGCCTGGGCTCCTACCCACATAGTCTGAGAGAGAGAGTCTATACGCTCATGCACGAAGGTGTAGCCCAACTGGCCTGCTGTCAATAGGCTGCAAATCTCCGTCATGTCCTGCTCTTGGCGTGCGGCTAGAGCGGCTATCTGGTCTTTGACCGTATCAGCATGTCCCGTCCCGGAACCCTCGTCGACCTCGAAAGTGGAGTCGAGAGCAGCCTCATACCTTCTCTTACGAGAAAGTAGAGACCCGGGAGAATAGCCCTGTGGTGATCACGGCGGTGCTAGAGACGGTAGATCAGGAGTCACCTGGTCCTCCTCCATAGTGGTGGGGACCAATGTAGCTGAGGGTGGAGCAGTGGGAGAATCAGCAAGGAGTGCAGCTCCAATAGTCTGGTTGTCCTTTGAATCCGAAGCCGACAACCATCCACAGTGTACGGTTCGCGGTGACGGAGAGATAGCTGGAACGGGGGCTACCTCTAGTAAAGTAGTCAGTGATACAACTGGTGGAGTCATGATACTCTGAAAATAGTAATATTTTAAATTTGAAGTAAGAATAAGCTTACAAACATAAAGAAAGTTTGTTACAAGTTTATAGTGTATACCCTTCTTTTAAACAACATCGCAATGTTTTTAAGGTTACGTTAATACTTATAAGATTAATTAACCAGATTGTTAATAATCAATTTACACTTAGTTCACACAGAATACATATATATATATGTTGTACGTTCTATATGCTTAACTAATATAGTCCCCATAAACAAATCCCCAAAAGATTTTTGTTAAGTTATAGTCCAGTTTAAATAAATAAATAAAAGATTTTACTTTGTAATTTTATTTAAAAATTTATCTGGTTCTCTATAACTATAGATCTGATACCATTCTCAGTGACATCCCGGGTTGGGTCAATTGCAGCGGAAATAATGTTTGGAATGTCACAGGGGAGGATCGATAGCAAATAGTACATAGAGCACAGGATAAGAGATTATCCAACATATATATTACATGAACAATGTACAAATTAATAAAAATTGTTTAAACATGATAAAAGAAAATTGTTTATTTTTCCCCAGTAGAAACCCCTGATGAGTCCTACAATGCAGACTACTATGATGCTTGAGTCCATGCACACACCACGTAGTAGCTTCATTTTCATGAGAAAAACATGCTTAGAGGGTCAACATAAAGTTTGTGAATTTACAGGATTAATAAAATAAGTTTTGACATTAAATGATCATTATAGTAGCAATGCACAAAGCATTCATACTAAAAAGGTAACTACATTCCCTATTGCTCAAAACTGAAGCTTAACTTCCATAGTTCTAAGTACATGAGAACCCAGTGCCTTACAAAAAGGCTCCCAACCCTAGTTCTAACATGGTATACATCTGTTGTCCCGGCCAAGGCACAGTGAGCGCTACTCGCCCAGATGGGGATCGTCAATCCTAAATAGATCTAATTATAACATTTGGGCAATTACAATAATTTAACAGTTTCTACAATAGGCAATCGTAATCAAAGTTTATACAATATAGTTTATGTCCAATAAAATAAGTTGCATGTTTTCTCCCCCGTAGAGGAAAAGTTTATCAATGATTTATATGGGGCTTTAAACTCACCTTGGAGTTTGTAATGGATTTGCAAATGAAAGGAAATGCTCACGTCACAGTCTACTGCCTAATTAAATAGTATAGTCTGAATAAATAATATAAGAAAATGTATGTGCCTGCTTGTACAATTTTTATTTAGTTTTTGAATGCTATAGTGTTTATTTAAATGACTGTAGTGCAAGTATTGATAACGTTTATTTGAACTTGTAAATAAATTACTATTTTAAGTAAAAATGTTTTACTCACAATTTTGTATAAGTGTAGTTGTATGTAGTTTATATATATATATTTATATATATATATATATATATATATATATATATATATATATATATATATATATATATATATATATATATATATATATATATATATATATATATATATATATATATATATATATATATATATATATATATATATATATATATATATATATATATATATATATATATATATATATATATATATATATATATATATATATATATATATATATATATATATATATATATATATATATATATATATATATATATATATATATATATATATATATATATATATATATATATATATATATATATATATATATATATATATATATATATATATATATATATATATATATATATATATATATATATATATATATATATATATATATATATATATATATATATATATATATATATATATATATATATATATATATATATATATATATATATATATATATATATATATATATATATATATATATATATATATATATATATATATATATATATATATATATATATATATATATATATATATATATATATATATATATATATATATATATATATATATATAGTTTATATAAATTATTTCATGAAATAATATATAATTATTTTATTTAACCTAAAGTCTCCAAAAGTTTCCAACATTTACAATTAATTTATAAATCACAAGTTTAAGAAATTACAATTTTTTTCCTTATGGTTTAGGTTTTATTTGAGTTTTACTAAATAAAAATGGAATAAGGGTTTAGGGCTTGTTTAAGTTTCGGATAAGTGCAAAACTAATCCCTCCATATTTCTATTAAAGTAAAACTTTCGGATTTTACATTTTTGGTACCAAGGGATTGTAATACTTTCGGGTAATGGCAGATATAGTCCCTCTAGTTATAATTAGATTTTATAACCTTCATTAAATGGCAAAAATAGTCCCTAGGGCTTCTATAAGTTTCGGCTTATTAAAAAATGGTCCTTAGGTTTATAAAATGACAAACAACTTTAGGAAACTTACAAAAATGGTCCTTAGGGTTTAATATGTCACGGATGACATTTATTAAGCCCTAGAATTTTGGTTATTTACAATATTAGTCCTTGTGCTTAATAGTTTATCAAAAAAAGTTTCAAATGTCATGGTTTTAGTCCCTAAGTTTCATAAATTGTCATTTTTAGTCTAAAAGTTTTTATAAGTTATATTTTTGTTATAAAAAATTTATTTAAATATTTAAAATATTAAATGGCTCATTAAATGGACCAAAAGGACTAATGGGCTATCTAATGGGCCTAAACATATTTTTAAGTCTATTAATATAATAACATTATTTAAATGGGCTTTCAAAACATTAATTGGGCTTAAACATATTTTCAAGTCCACTAATATAATAAGACTAGTTAAATGGGCTTAATGGGCCATTGAAAGTTTACGGCTATAATGTATTGGGCTTATTTGGCCCATTTAGGTTTTGGCTAATGTTGTATGGGCTTGATTAGTCCATTAACATTACTTTACCATTTATCTTGGTAAAAATCTAGGGTTTTCTTATAAGCTTATTATTTGCTTAGTAAAATTAAGTTGTGTAATACAAGGTTTTTAGCCAAGTATAAAATAGTTTCGTTGTTCCAGATCTTTTCGAATTGATTAATGGTAGAAAGTGCGACTCAGTCGTTCTTGGTGGAAATGAAAATGGTTTGGTTATCTATTTTAATCTAAAAGCAAGTATGAAAATGTGAAAATGTCGTTGAGTAAAATAAAACTTTAAAAATTAAACTAACATTACTAGAAAAACACTTGGTAAAAATAGATATTTCGATAAGCGTGCAATTTTAGGGAATTAAAACTAAACAAATAAAAACTTGGTAAAAACAAAACTCAAACCCATCGGAATAATCCCAATCGGAATCAGATCGGAATACTGGTCGAAAAGTCTAATCGGAATATGGAAAATGAATGCTACAATTGGAATGTTGGAAAACAGAACTAATCAGAATACCCTCGTCGGAATGATGGTGCAATCGGAATCCCAGATCGGAATCCAGTAAAAGAAAGCAGTCGGAATAAGGTAAAACTGTCCCAATCGGAATGTGTCTAAAACCCTTTTCCGATTAGAGATCGGAATAAAAGGGAGCAAATCGGAACACTATAAACCCTTTTCCGATCTTGTGGATCGGAATGATGGTTATGCAGTCGGAATATCAACCTTCAATCGGAATGTTGAATCGGAAAGGGGTTTTACCCTTTCCGATGGTATGTATTCGCAAATAAGCCAAGTATTAAGTTATTTTCAATAAGCTCAATCCAAAGCTTGATCGAATATACAACGAAGCAAACCAATTAAGCTCAAATAACAACTTTTCAAAACTTTAAATAAGCAAACTTTTAAATCAAATCATAAATAGATGAATACTTTAATATAACTTTGAATCAAATAAGCTAAACACAAAATAAGCCAATAAGCATGTCAAGCTCAAAGCTTAATCCGTATAAAGACTTATAGAGGAATAAAAAGATGAACTTTTTAATCACATAAGCATCAAGATGAAAACAAACTTAAAGATTATAACGAATCAAGATCAAAATAAAGAAAGGTAGAAGAAGATTAAAAATAAAAAGTTTCACTTGAACTTATAGATGAATGATTCCCAAAATACAAGATCAAATCAAAGCTTAAACATGAAAAGAAAAGATGAAGTTCTAGTGAGATAAAGTTAGGAACTTTCTCTCTCTAAAAAGAAAACTAAAGAAAAAAAATAAAAATTAGCTAGCTCCCCTCCTAATGTGTTTAGGAGGGTATTTATAGGCAAAATGGGGAGGTGCATGTGTTGCCTCCTCTTTCTTTCTTCTCAGCTCTTCGTCTTTTAAGTTCTTTGACTTTTCTCGACGTCGTCTCGGGATTAATTAAACTCGTCTTATGAAATATTCACTTATTTAGACTTGAGTTCTTTGACTTCATTAAACTTCCGTCTTTAGACTTTTTCTTCGATAAATCTTAAGAATAGGCCTTGGACTTCCGTTCTTTTTGCACTCTTGATCTTTTGACTTCGTCTTTACTTGTTTTCTTCGATAAAAGCCCGTGAAAGCCCGTGTTTTCTTCCTTTTTCATCTTTTGGTTCTAAAACACAATTTAAACACAAACCACGCATAATTCTTACTTTTACGACATAAATTACACGTTTTGGTCTAGTTTTTATTGGAAATAAGTGGTAAAAGGATAAGTGTTTTCACACTTATTAAATCCCCTACACTTGACCGTTGCAATGCCCTCATGCAATGCATTAATTTTAAAGCATGGTTTACATTTTCCATCATAAATAACCAACCTTGGCCTTTATTAAATACTAAACATT
Organism: Glebionis coronaria; assembly: GCA_025667525.1. NCBI lineage: Eukaryota > Viridiplantae > Streptophyta > Magnoliopsida > Asterales > Asteraceae > Glebionis > Glebionis coronaria. The sequence goes on along the minus strand of CM046875.1, from coordinate 316,896,506 downwards.
AAGGAAAACAAGTAAAGAAATCAAATACTTACATTGGGGTTTTGGCTGCCATGAACGTTTATCATCCTCAAGTTTCACGTTCCCCATACCAAGCTTAAAAACGAGATCATTATTATTATAAGTTAGCAAACTAACACGAATTCATGTGGGCCAATTATTTACTTAGACTCCCTTATTCCTAGGTGTATCTCTTATATTTTATTGTTGTCTTGAATGATCACGAGGATGCATTGTTGACTTATTTCGATAGTTATTTAGGCTGAAAATAAAGTGGGACGATTTAATCAATAGTTAGCTAAAGGATAAAATCTTTTAAAACTGCTTCTCGGGACCTCTTAAAGTTCATATCTTGGCATAACTCGCTTCACGATTTGAGACCTTTCTCGGACCGATATTTGGCAGCGACTTCATACTTCGAATCTTGAGAGACGTGCATGAAATAATGGTCTTCTCTTCATTATAGGAATTTCTTCTCTTGAACTTTTTGAGAGATTCTTCATATTTGGACAACGACTTCTTTATTTTTCTCCAATCTTTATTTTGGACTTTGATATACAACGATCCGCCTCCTTTTAGGACTTGGATCTATTTATCCTCATACCTTGTTAGGGCCTTTTTGGATAGACTTCTCCATGATCTTTAGGGGAGTATTTGCTTTTCGTCGTGTGTCTCGATCCTTCATATTGATTTTTGATAAATGATTCTTCACATCACTTTTGGATCTTTAGCAACAAAATGTAGCCCTCATGCCTTGTTAGGGCCTTTTTGGACTCGCCAATCTTCGCATCCCGCTTCAATAAGTTATTCCTTGGCTATGAACTCAAATTAATACCGAGCAACTTTTAAACGATCTTGGGCTAGAAGCTAAGTAACTTTTCAAATCGTACAACCTTATTTATTGAAGTAAATTTATTAACAAGCGATGGGAGAATAGGCTTATAATCAACTCACATAAATTCAAGAAAGAATACCAAACTTATAATTGACTCTATCATCTCTCATTCTCCACCGTTTAAAATATCAAGGAATGAGACTCGTGGATGTTTAGCCAATTAAATCAAAGTTTTGGGTTTTCGAGTCATCTATAGGATCTTGCAAATTCTTAGACTTTTTCAAGTTTAGAAATCGCATTTTAAAGTTCCCTTGATAAATGACTCTCTAGGATCAATTATAGGAACTTGCGAAAAGTTCTTGTTCTTAACCCGTGAGAGTTAAGACTTTCGCGTTTTAAAGCTCCCAATATAAAAGCCTAGCAAAACTAGACTTAAACACGTTAAGGATACTAGCTAGAGTAAACTTAGATAAGTAAACTCGGGTTGAGTCAAAATATTCACGACTTTGAAAAATTTAAAACCACTTTATAAAACTTTATTTTAGCAAAGAAAGTAAATAACGATATCAAAGGAAAAACTACAAGGCCAAAATAGATTAAGAATTTTGAAAAATGTCGAAAAATCAAATTTTCCAGTTAAAATGAGGACAAATTCATGGAAAAGACCACTTACTTCGATAGAAGTCCCCCCTACACTTGATATAAACATTGTCCTCAATGTTTAAGCATGTGGGAGTAAACTCCCCTACACTTAGGACATTGTGCACTTTGGTTAAATCTTGCTAAGGAAAGGACAACTATAGTGATTTCAATGTGAACATATAAGATATGAAATATTAAATCACGAAAGTTTAGGATAGAACAGGGAAGACGGGTACACGGGATCACGGTTCGTCAAAAGTCATCGAGAATGGATCTTTGAAGCATTAATCCCTGCACAAAAGAAGAAAGAAGACAACAAACACATACGGGGCACCCCCTACACTTATTATGAAAACGGTAAAGGATAGAACAACGGGTTGCCTCCCGAGAAGCTCTTGTTTTTGTTAACCGAGTCACGAGCCTGACTCGACCCATAACTTAATTTAAGGGAAACGTGGTAAGGGATGGAATCATCTCATGAGAGATGTCCTCACCAAAGTACAACTTCACGCGGTGGCCATTCACCTTAAAATTGGGCCCATTTGGCTGAGAAAGCTCAATGGTGCCATATGGGAAGACTTTGGCGACGGTGAATGGACCAGACCAGCGGCTCTTCAACTTTCCCGAGAAGATCTTCAACCGAGAGTTAACGAGTAAAACTTGATCACCAACGTGGAACTCTCGGTTCTTAATCCTTGCATCATGGATGATCTTGGTCTTCTCCTTGTATATTAATGAGTTGTCATAAGCTTCATTCCTTAGTTCATTTAGCTCATTGAGTTGAATCTTCCGAAGATCGCCGGCTTTGTTGATGTCGAAGTTAGCCCACTTCAAGGCCCAGTATTGTTGGGAATAAAATGTAGTCAGTCCACTTGAGCGCTGACAAGAGTAAAACAAGCGTTGATAAGAAGAAAACAAACGCTGACAGATCAAGCGTTGACAAGAAGAAGTCAAGCGTTGATAGGTTGAAGACAAGCACTGATAGAAAGATATTGTCTACGCGTATTTTGTTTCTAGTTTGTTTCTAGTAAAGATAAGTTCAACATTGTATTTTCTATATTATCTTTACCTAGAATAGTTGATACGTAGACTCGTGTATAAGGCTTCTTATGTCTATAAAAGAAGACCTTTAGGTTATGTTTCAATATAAGTTTTCATACGTTAAACACTTTCATTGTAAGCAAGTTTGTTATTATCAATCAAGTGAAAGTTTGTTTACATCCTTTGTGTGTTCTTGTTTAAGTGTTAATTCCGCATAACACTTAGATTACTTTATACATAAACAAAGTTTCTCTACGTGTATAACTTGATCTAATCTCGTATACACAAGCTTAATCGATCTAAGTTTGGGATCAACAAGTGGTATCAGAGCTTGTTGAGAAACTTTGATCTAAAAGAACACAAGAACCCTAAAAATCACCAAAACCCTAATTTTCACAAAACCCTAAAAACATCATGTCCACTCCAGAAGCAACCTCCTCCTCCTCCTCAAACCACAACATCAAGATTCCCATGTTTGATGCAAACAGCTTTGAGCTGTGGAAGTTCAACTTTGAGCAATATCTGGGGATCTATGACTACACTCTCTGGGAGATTATTGAATATGGAAACACATTCAATAAAGCTCAAAAGATTGCTAATGCCATTGCTACAAGATCAGTTGTTCAAGGATGTTCAGAAAAAGATAAGAAAGAAAAACCTGATGATGGTAGAGCTGTGTCTGCTGAAGACATAGCAAAGAAAAGGGTTGATATGAAAACCCTAAACATTCTGAAACTCTCTTTGGGACAAGAAAATCAGTACAAATACAGAGGTTATGAGTCTGCAAAAGACCTTTGGGCAGCCCTTGAAGTTGCATATGGTGGTAATGTTGATACTAAGGAAGAGAAGAAGAAGCAACTCTTGCATGAGTATGCTGTTTTTAAGGCTTAACCTAATGAGAAGCTTAGAAGTGTGAGAAGCAGACTACTTGACATTACAAGCAAGCTGTCCTTCATGGGGACACAAGTTGGTGATATTGACATTATTGCCACTTTTCTTAAAAGCCTTGGTGATGCGTGGAAGATTGAGGCAAGATCTATAATTTCCAATAACACTCACAAAAGTTCTACTTTTGATGATATCTACAACAAACTGAGGCTGTTGGAGAATGAAACACTTTGGGAGCATGGAAGTAAGTCTACCAATAGTAACATGGCCTTCTTCTCACATAGTGAAGGTCAATTTGATCAGAAGGACTCATACCTGCACCCAGTTACTAGATCAAGATGTGTCAACGCTGGATCATATCATGTCAACGCCTCACATTCAGACGCTGACACATACAAAAATGAATCACCAAGAGTTAAGCATGCTGGTTTGGATCTGGATACTATGTGTGCATACATTGCTTCATTGCCCAATGGTTCAGTGATTACATATGAGTACCTTGAGAAAATAAGTGATGAGCACTTGGAGGAGATGGATATAAAGTGGAACATGGCTCTTGCAAGTATAAGAGCAAACAGATGGAATAGAAGGTTTTAGAAGAAGATGACCTTTAATGCAAAGGACACTGCTGGATTTGATAAATCCAAGGCTGAGTGCTACAATTGTCATCGTATGGGGCACTTTATGAGGGAATGCAGATCCTCAAGAAGATCTGATGTTGGATCCTAAGGCCACGGTTGCAGTGCAAGAAATTGATGGTATTGGATGGGACTAGAGCTATTTGGCTAAGGATGAGGAAGAGGATAAAGATTTGGTTGCTGAGATAGAAGAAGAAGATCATGTTCAATATGCTCTCATGGCACACTCCTCCTCTTCATCAGACAATGAGGTATACGATGATGCTTTTTGTAGTAAGGGTTGTCGTTTAAATTCTGAAAAACTTAACAAAGAGGTTTTAAGACTGTTAAGTGATGTGAGTACTGAGAGATGCAAGTTATCTAACTATCAAATTGCTCTCACTCAAACTGAAAAGACAGTTTCTGAGTATAAAAAATGGAGCTTGACCTAAAAGATAAAATAAATATCTTAAAACATGAGTTAAATGCTAGTAATGATGTTAGAAACATCATGGAAAGGGTCAATGCTGAATTACAGGCTAAGTTAGATGAGGCTATCAAGAATAAGGATAATGTTGACCTTAAAATTCAGAGATTTGATAAGGCCTCACAAACCCTAGGAGAATGTGTTAATAAACAGAGGGATCCTAAGGACATGACTGGGATTGGGATGAAAGACTATACTGGTGTTCCACCACCAGCTGGGGACTTCTATGGTGTCCAAAGAAAGGACTTATCTTGGATTGGTTTACCAGAACTCCAAGAAGAGGAATTTATTCCTCCACCAAGAGTCCTTACCCCAGTTGAGGAATATAGGCAAAAGTTGACTGACTTGAATGAATGGAAGAAAGCCAACCCTACCTTATTTGTCAAGGGTGGCATGCTTTGTGATAGTCCAAATGAGTCGACCCCTATCAAAGTAACAAACCCAATCACTGGCAAGACTGTTGACCTTGGCTCAAACACTGTTAAGAAACCTAGCATTAAGTATGCAGAAATGTATAGGAATACTAGGTCACCAAAAAGCCATGTTAGTGATAATGGAACATGTTTCTTTTCTTCTAGACCTATAGTTGTGTCTAGAAAAGCCTGTTACACTTGTGGTAGCTTTTCACATTTAGCATATAAGTGTGTCAACGCTTCCAAGGTCAACGCTGTTAAAAGGTCAAACACTGTCAGACACAAAACTTTTGTGGAGCAAAGTCCACAAGTTGTTAGACCAGCCCCATTCTTTACCAAAGGGTCTAACACTCATGGACAAAGACCTTTTCAAAAGACCAATACATGGTCTAATAGGCAATGGGTTTCTGTAGCAAACCTTAGGTTCAACGCTGATAAGGGTAAATTCAGCATTGACAAGACCAAATCCAACGCTGGCAGAAACATTGCCATACCTAAATATTTGCAACCACAGGGAAAGGGGTCTAAAGCTTCTTCTAGCTTGACATGGAGACCTAAGCAAGATAAAAACCCTAATTCTAATGGGATTTCTATGACCTGCAACAGATTTAATTATATTTCAAAGGTCATCACAAAACCAATTGGGGTTAACTGGGTATTTCATCCAAAAAGGGATGAACAAGGGGTTGTTATGAGAACTAAGTTTGTTTTTGTTGAACAACCAGATGAAGCTAAGTCTGCTCAGGCTTGGGTTCCCAAAGAAAACTAATTTATTTTCTTTATGTGCAGGGCATTCAAAAATAGGTAAATGATTATGGCTATTGGGATAGTGGATGCTCTAGGCACATGACTGGGAAGAAAGATTATCTGACTAACTTCACTCCCATTAAGGATGGTGATAAAGTTTACTTTGGAGGCGGATATGGAACTATCACAGGCAAAGGAACTCTTCTCACAAAGAACTTGCGTTTTGAAAACGTGTTTCTGGTAAAAGAACTTGATTACAATCTTTTTAGTGTATCACAAGTCTGTGATAACAAAAATAAGGTTCTTTTTACTGATACTGAATGCTTGGTGTTAAGCAAGGATTTTAAAATACCAGATGACAAGTTTATTGACTATAGAACACCTAGGCATAAGGACATTTATAATGTGAATCTTAATGGGATTAGAATGAATAATAATATGTCATGTTTTTATGTTAAAGCTTCAGTTGATGAGAGTAATCTATGGCACAGGAGACTAGGGCACATAAACTTTAAAAATATAAACAGACTTGTGAGACTTGGTTTGGTTGATGGTTTGCCTGAAAAGTCTTTCCACAATGACCACTCTTGTGTTGCATGCCTTAAAGGCAAGAAGCACAAGGTCTCATTTAAGTCTAAACAGGCGCATTCTAGTTCTAGACCACTTCACTTGCTGCATATGGACCTGTTTGGTCCAACTAATATAGAGAGTTTGAATGGTAAATCATACTGCTTTGTCATCACAGATGACTTTTCTAGGTTTACTTGGACTTTATTTTTAGCTATGAAAGTGACACTGCTGATACTTTAATTAGCTTTATTACCCAAATAGAAAAGAAAACTGGTAATGAAGTTAAAATGCTTAGAAGTGATAATGTTGGTGAGTTTAGAAATAAACTGTTGGATGATTTTTGTGCCAAGAAAGGGATTACTAGGCAGTTTAGTGTTGCCAGAACCCCACAGCAAAATGGGGTTGCTGAGAGAAAGAATAGAACCCTAATTGAAGCAGCCAGGACTATGTTGGCTGACGCTCACTATTAGGTGTGAAAACACCCATCCTTTTACCACTTATTTCTTGCTAAAACAAGACCAAAACGCGTATTTAATATCATTTGTTTGGAATTATGCGTAGTTTTTGTGTTTATTGTGTTTTCAGAGTCAACCGGATGAATATTGAAGAAAACATGGGATTGCACGGGTTTTATCGAGGAAAAAGACTCAAGACGAAGTCTATTGTCCAAGAGATGCAAAAGATTTGAAGTCAATGGGCCTGTTTGAAGATTTATCGAAGAAAAGGACCAAAGATGGAAGATTTACATATGTCGAAGAAACTCAAGTCTATTAAACGAAGAAATTAAAAGACGAGTTAAATTTAATCGTCGACAAATCCCGAATCAGAATCGAAAACGTCAACTTTTCTGAAAAGTCGAGAAGACAAGAAGAAAGGGAGAAAGCCCACTCACCAACCAAATGGAAGACCTATATAAAGAGGGATCCTTCACACATTTTAGCAGTTTTTAGTTTTTCCTCTTTTCTTTTCTTTTGTTCGTAGGTATCACCTAACATCATTAGGGTGTTTGGTGATTTTGATTCTTGTTTTCACAAATCTTGTAGTTTTAATCTTTTCCTTTGATTGTTTAAACCTTAATCATCAATATAATCTTTCCATTTCATCTTGTTCATCTAGTTCTTGATTCAAAGTTTTAAAGTTCTTATTTAGTTGATTTTGATCTTTAAAAGTAAGTGGGTTTTGTGTTTTTCATGTTTTGATTTGCTGTTTATGGTTAGTAAAGGATAAGTTTTTCGTTTGGTTAAAATCTTTTGATTAAAATTGGCTTGTTTTGAAATAAAAAGTATCCCCTGTTTTTTCTGCTTTACTGTTCTTCGTCCCAACATTCCGGATCAGACATTGTCTATTTTTATTTCGCATAGAGTTCATCCATCCGGAATATCTGTTATTCCGGATAGGAATTTTATTCCGCATCAAGCCCCATATTCCGAATAAACTTTTTCCATCCGGAATATCTATTATTCCGGATAGACTATTATTCCGGATAGGATTATTTTTCCGAATAGACTATTATTCCGGGTAGAACTTTTTTTCCGCATCAAAGAATATTCCGCATGGAGCTTTTATTCCGGATAAACCTTGTATTCCGAATGAACCATCCTTGTTGATTATTCCGGATAGAGCATTTCTTCAGTTATTCCGCATCAACAACATTATTCCAAATCAAGCTTTTATCTTGGATATTCCGAATCAAACATACATTCTGAATCAAGCAACTTTTTCAGTAAGGTTATTCTACTGTTTATTTGTTAAATAGTTTAATTTTAATTTAAGTTTTATTTTTATTGATTAACTGCTTCTAGTTTATTTTTAATTACTTCACTCTTTAACCTTTTAGTATAATAGAAAACCAAACCCTTTATTTGTCACCAAGAACAATCATTCCACTCTGAGTTGTGATCAATTCGAGAAGATTCCGAGATTAAATCTGAACCCCAGTGAAAACCATTGTATCAAATGGCGCCGCTGCCGGCTCTTCTCGTTAAGATTAACAGTTTTTTGTGAGAACTTGGATTTTGGGATCCGTTCGCCGTGAACGTTACTTTTTCATAAACATTTTCAAAAACCCTAAAAAATATAAAAATTTCAAAAATACAAAAAAATTAAAAAAGCCAAAAAAACCAAAAATATTTCTTGTTTGCTTTGTTAGTTCTTTTGCAGGTGCATGCGTACACGATCAACGTCTTATCAAGAGCTCGAGCCTCTAGAAGACTTTGACATGGCCGGTGTACACAACAACAATAACAATCCACCTCAAAACAACAACAATAACAATCCACCTATCAACAACAATAATAACAACAACAATGAACCTTTACCGGACAATCGCCCTATGATTGAACTGTTACAAGCACATGTAGAGGGCAACAATGATCCAATTGTCATACCCGCGATTGCAACCAACAACTTTGAGCTCAAATCCGGCTTTATTCAGATGGTCTCTGCTCAACCATTCTTGGGGCGTACCATTGATGATCCTCATGACCACATCAAGAGATTCCTGTAACTCACGAATACGGTCAAATTCAATGGTGTTCCACAAGAGGTAATCCGTTTACAACTTTTTCCCTTTTCTTTAGAGGGACAAGCCCGGCATTGGCTTGCAAAGGAACTGCCACAAAATATTCTGACGTGGACGGATTTGGAGACCAAGTTTATAAACTACTTTTTCCCACCCTCTCTTACTACCGCTTTGCGGAATGAAATTATCAATTTTGAACAAAAGTACGATGAATCTTTTAGTGAATCTTGGGACCGTTTTAAAGATCTTTTAAGAAAGTGCCCACAACATGGTTTTACCAAAGTGCACCAAATTAATACTTTTTACAATGGTTTAAGCATGAATGACCAAGATTCACTAAACAGTGCCTCGGGGGGTAATATTTTGGTTAAGACTTCTAATGCCGCTTGGGATATTATCGAGAATAAGTCTAGAGTGCAAACCAAGAGTGTTTGGACCAATGCCGCTAGTGCTAGTACTAGTGACAACGACAAGCGACTTGACAAAATCACTACGCTTCTTGAATCGCTTGCTACCCAAACCGCTAGCAACACCAACAACATCAACGCTAAAGATGCTCAAGTCAATGCTGTTAGCCAACCATGTGAAATATGCGGGGGTCCTCACTCTTACACCACTTGTACCGCCACCCAAGACTATCCTTCTGAGAATGTTAATGCAGCATACGGTACCTATCCTCCGGCCGCTTTTCAAGCTCGTCCTCAAGGTGACCGCAACTTGCTTAGCTACCGCTCAAACAAATTTCTTTCCCCGCCCGGTTTTCCTCCTAACAATCCAAACCAACAACAAAACCTCAATCGCCCTCCTCAACAACAACAACAACCTCGTGCACCATACCAACCACCTGAAAGACAACCATATCCACCTCAAAGAAACAACCAAGTTTACCAACAACCTGCTTATCAACCACCCGCCTACAATGCTCCTCCCAACCAACCCACCGCATTACACCAAGATATTGGAACCTACATGAGGACTAATGATGTGATCGTGGACAATCTCCAACGGGAAGCGCTCAACTTGAAAGCAGACATGGTGAAAAAAGGGAACGAAATGCGAACTGATATGAGAAACACTTTGGCAAGTCAAACGAATGACTTAAGGAACATGATGGCTAGTTTCTTCCAAGGTAATCAACCCTCTTCTTCGGGTACTCTTCCGAGTAACACCGTTGCGAATCCAAGAGGGGAGATGAAAGAAATCACTACTTGCAGTGGCAAAGGTACCAAGGAACCCGAGCTTCCTATACCTCCACCGGTGATTGTGACTAAGGAAAACGAGTCACCTGCTCCTATTCCTCATCCTTTTACTTCTCCAATTTCTCCACCTCTTACTTCTACCCCTCCTCCACCCAAGGATGTGAGTGATCCTATTCTCCCAAAGACTTCCTCTTCTTCCGAGATACCTTATCCATCAAGGTTGAGGAAAGAGAAGCTCAAAAGCAAGGACGATATTTAGGTTTCGAACTTTCTCAAAATGTTTAAACAATTGAACTTTAACATCTCCTTCGCTGAGGCTCTCGCTCACATGCCTAAATACGCAAAAATGTTCAAAGATCGTCTTATCGACAAGGAGAAGCTTCTTGATATTGCTAACACCCAACTTAATGAGAATTGCTCTGTAGTGCTCTTAAGGAAATTGCCAACCAAGCTTGGTGATCCGGGTCGTTTCTTAATCCCTTGCAACTTCACGGGAGTAGAGAATTGCATGGCCCTAGCCGATCTAGGTGTCAGTATTAACTTAATGCCTTTAAGTGTTTTGAAGCAATTATCTATCCCTGAGCTAGTCCCCACTAAAATAACTTTGGATTTGGCTAACCGTACGGTTTCTTATCCAGTGGGGATAGCCGAAGACGTCTTTGTAGGAGTCGACAAATTCACTTTTCCTGCCGATTTCGTCGTGGTCGACTATGATATGGACCCTCGTGTGCCATTAATCATTGGACGTCCATTCCTGAGGACCGGTCGCACTCTCATCGATGTTGAAGCCGATGAGCTTATCATGAGAGTGGGTGACGATAAAATCGTTTTCAACATGGGAAAGCTTTCTAAACAGCCTTATTCATACGAGAGTGTTAACTGTATCGACGTTCTTGATGAGGCCTATGAAGAACACTTCAAAGATGCTTGTAAAAGTATTCCTACCTCTCCTCCCAATGTTAAGACCGTTTCCTCTATTGATTCATCACTATCTCTATTTGGAGAAAGTGATTTCCTTTGGAAAGATCTTGAAGCCACCATGGGAGATGTGAACTTAAAACATGACGATTCTCCCACCGATTGGGATGAAGACATTCGTCTCATTGAGAACCTTCTCAAAAAGTACCATATTTCACCACCATCTCCCAAGGCTATTGCTATCGATGCACCGAATTTGAATACGCCTCCCATCGAAAATCTTCCGGATTTAAAACTTAAGGAGTTGCTGTCCCATCATGAGTACGTGTTCCTTGGAGAAAAGAAGAAGTCTCCCGTCATCATTGCTAAGGACTTGAAAGAAGAAGAGAAATCTCGCCTCGTCGCCGTGCTTAAAGATCATAAGAAGGCAATTGCTTGGAAAATTTCCGATATCCGCGGAATTGATCCAAACTTTTGTACTCACAAGATTCTCATGGAAGATGACTTTAAACCCGCAATCCAGAGCCAAAGAAGGGTTAATCCTCGCATTCACAACGTCATCAAACAAGAGGTTATCAAACTTCTTGATGCCGACTTGATTTACCCTATCTCGGATTCGCCATGGGTAAGTCTCGTCCATTGTGTGCCCAAGAAGGGCGGAATAACCGTTGTTCCCAATGAACACAACGAGTTGATTCCTACTCGTCTCGTTACTGGGTGGAGAGTTTGTATCGACTATCGCAAACTCAATGATGCCACGAGAAAAGATCACTTTCCTCTTCCTTTCATGGATCAAATGCTCGAGCGTCTAGCTGGTAATGACTATTACTGCTTTTTAGACGGTTTCTCCGGGTATTTTCAAATTCCCATCGATCCCAAAGACCAAGAAAAGACCACATTCACTTGTCCTTACGGAACATTTGCTTACAAACGCATGCATTTTGGTTTATGCAATGCTCCTAGGACGTTCCAAAGGTGTATGATGGCGATATTCCATGACATGGTTGAAGAAACTATGGAAGTTTTCATGGATGATTTCTCGGTTTATGGCGATTCTTTCTCTGCTTGCCTTGCCAATTTAGAACGTATGCTTAAGCGGTGTGAAGACACTCACCTTGTTCTTAATTGGGAAAAATGCCATTTCATGGTAAAAGAGGGCATCGTGCTAGGACACAAGATCTCCAAAGCCGGTCTTGAAGTAGACCGTGCTAAAGTCGATGTTATTGCTAAATTGCCTCCACCTTCAACCGTGAAGGGTGTGAGAAGTTTCCTCGGTCATGTGGGCTTCTACCGTCGCTTTATCAAAGATTTTTCTAAAATCGCTCGCCCGATGACCCACCTCTTGGAAAAAGATACTCCTTTTATCTTTTCCACAGAGTGTCTTGAAGCCTTCAAATTGCTTAAGGATAAGCTAACTAAGGCACCGGTCTTGGTTACCCCTAATTGGGAGCTTCCCTTTGATTTGATGTGCGATGCTAGCGACTTTTCTATTGGAGCGGTTTTGGGCCAGAGAGTGAATAAACACTTCCAACTGATCCATTACGCTAGCAAGACAAAGACAGGGGCTCAATTGCATTACACGATAACCGAAAAAGAGCTTTTAGCTGTTGTCTATGCTTTTGAAAAGTTCCGCCCCTATCTTGTCCTTTCTACCACAATCGTTTACACCGATCATTCTGCGTTGAAGTACTTGTTAACTAAACAAGATTCCAAACCAAGACTTCTTCGCTGGGTTTTGCTACTCCAAGAATTTAAAATCGAAATTCATGATAAGAAGGGAGCCGAAAACCTAGTCGCGGATCATCTCAGTATACTTGAGGATCCTTACCAAGGGGATCATCCGAACAAAGAGATTAATGACTCTTTTACCCTGGAGACCTTAATGTCTATCAACACGAATTCTGACGAAACCCCGTGGTTTGCGGACATTACAAACTACTTGGCGGGTGGAATTCTCGTTGACGGGTTAACATCCTAACAAAAAAAGAAGTTCTTCAAATACATTAAGACTTACTTTTGGGATGACCCGTATCTATTCAAACAATGTGCTGATTTGATTATTCGCCGATGTGTTGATGGACCGGCAGCTTTAGACATCCTTGAAGCTTGCCACAAAGGACCCACCGGTGGTCACTTTGGTCCCAACTACACCGCCAAAAAAGTGTTTGACTCGGGATTTTATTTGCCCACCATTTACCGTGATGCTCACGAGATGGTTAAACATTGTGATGCTTGCCAAAAACAAGGCAAGATCACACATAAAGATGAGATGCCTCAAAATTTCATACAAGAATGTGAAATCTTTGATGTTTGGGGTATCGACTTTATGGGGCCATTCCCTTCATCTAAAGGAAACAAATACATCCTTGTAGCCGTTGACTACATTTATAAGTGGGTTGAAGCCAAAGCTTTACCTACTAATGACGCAAGGGTGGTTTGTAACTTTTTGAAATCGTTGTTCGCTAGATTCGGTGTGCCTCGTGCCATTATTAGTGATCGCGGGACTCATTTTTGCAATGACCAATTCGCAAGAGTCATGGCTAAGTATGGTGTAAATCATCATCTTTCCACCGCCTACCACCCATAAACTAATGGCCAGGATGAAATCTCTAACCGAGGATTAAAGCGAATTCTTGAAAGAACCGTGGGAGAGCATCGTGCCTCATGGGCTGATAAACTTGATGATGCTTTGTGGGCTTTTCATACCGCTTACAAGACTACGATTGGTTGTACACCATATCGTCTCGTGTACGGAAAGGCATGCCACCTCCCCATTGAGTTGGAGCACAAGGCTTACTGGGCCTTGATGTGGGCTAATTTTGATATCAACAAAGCCGGTGACCTACGCAAGATCCAACTCAATGAGCTGAATGAACTCCGGAATGAGGCTTATGAAAATTCTTTGATCTATAAGGAAAGGACTAAGCTCATTCACGACTCTAAGATTAAGAACCGAGAGTTCCAAGTTGGAGACAAAGTTTTACTCTTCAACTCTCGATTGAAAATCTTTTCGGGCAAGCTGAAATCTCGTTGGTCCGGCCCATTCACCATTGCCCAAATTTTTCCATATGGTACTCTCGAGCTCGCTCAACCTAATGGACCTAATTTTAAGGTGAATGGCCAACGAGTGAAGTTGTACTTTGGTGAGGACATCTCTCATGAGATGATTCCATCCCTCACCACGTTCCCCATGAACTAATTATGGGTCGAGTCAGGCTCGTGACTCGGTTATCAAAAACAAGCGCTCCTCGGGAGGCAGCTCGAGTATCTATCCTTTTCCGTTTTAACCTCCTAAGTGTAGGGGGCCTCTATAGGTTCTTTGTGTTTGTGTGGTGATGTGATTACAGGGATAAGTGCACTCTTGGAATCTCTGAAGAACCGTGATCCCGTGTTATCCAAAATCCGGTTCTATCTCTCAACTATCGTGATTCAATTTTCTTCATACTCACATTTGAAAATGATCACTTTAGTCGTCTCTTCCTTAGCTTGATTTAACCAACGTGCACAATGTCATAAGTGTAGGGGAGACTTTTCCCACATGCTTAAACATTGAGGACAATGTTTATCTTAAGTGTAGGGGGACTTCTATCGAAGTTTTAAGTGGACTTTTCCATGAAAATGCCTTCATTTAACCGGAAAATCATCTTTTTCAACATTTTTCAAATTTTTAATTAACTTTGGCCATTTAGTGGTAATTCTTAAATTTTTATCGTTGCTTTCATATGTATATATCCCGCAATAAAGTCAAAAATATTAATAAAGTGGTGTAGCTAGTTTTGAAATCTTTGACATATTAGGCCTGTTGCGATTATTTTGACTCAACCCGAATAGACTTATCCAAGTTTATTCTAGCTAGTATCCTTAACCATGTAGACCTTAATTGGTTTATTAGGCTAAGCATCCACGAGTCTCATTACTTGAGATTTTAAATTGTGGAGGACGAGAAATGATAGAGTCAATTATAAGTCGGTATTCTTGCACAAGCTCACTTGGTGTAATTATTTGCCTATTCTCCCATCACTTGCTAATAATTTATCTGCAATAAGTAAGGTCGTACGATTTGAAAAGTTACTTAGCTTCTAGCCCAAGATCGTTTAAAAGTTGCTCGGTAATGATAAGATTTCATAGCCAAGGCATAACTTATGAAGCGGGGCGCGAAGATTGGCGAGTCCGAAAAGGCCCTAACAAGGCATGAGGATTCAATCTTATTGCTAAAGATCCAAGGTGATGTGAAAAGCATTATTCCTAAAATCAATATGAAGGATCAAGACTCACGACGAAAAGCAATCAACTCCCATAAAGATCATGGAGAAGTCTATCCGAAAAGACCCTAAGAAGGTATGAGGATAAATAGATCCAAGTCCGAAAAGGAGGCGGATCGTTGTATCTCAAAATCCCAATTAGCGATTGAAGAAATAATCATGAAGTCGTGGTCAACAAAGTTGGAGTACCCCTCAAAAGTCTCCAAGTGAAGAAACTCTATTAACGAAGAGAAGACCATTATCTCAAGAACGTCTCTCGAAGATATGAAGTATGAAGTACATGCCAAATATCAGCCCGAGAAAGGTCTCAAATCGTGAACCGAGTTATGCCATGATATGAACTTTTTGATATCCCAAGAAGCAGTTTTAAGAGATTTTGTCCTTTAGCTAACTATTGATCAAATCGTCCTACTTTGCTTTCAGCATAAATAAACTATTGCAATAAGTCCAAAAATGCATCTTCATGATCATTCTAAGACAAAAATAAAATATAAAAGATACACCTAGGAATAAGGGAGTTTAAGCATATAATTAAGCCATGTGTGTAAGTGTTTGATTTACTAACTTATAATAACAATGATCTCGTTTTTAAGCTTAGTTTGGGGAACGTGAAACTTGAGGCTGATAAATCTTCGCAGCACCAAAGCCCTAATGTAAGTCCTTGATCTCTTTGCAAGTTATTTCCATGTAGCTATTTTCAAGTGAAAATGGTTTTCTATCCTTTTGTTTACTTTAAAGTTTTAATTTCTCTTAGTTCTTTAAGTCTTGTTTTAGTAGTATGCTAATAAGGCCAAGGTTGATTGATTATGAGAAAAGTGTAAATTTGCTTTCTCACTAAGCATTGCATGAGGGCATGGCAATGGTTAAGTGTAGGGGATTTGATAGGTGTGAAAACACCCATCCTTTTAACACTTATTTCTTGCTAAAACAAGACCAAAACGCGTATTTAATATCATTTGTTTGGAATTATGCGTAGTTTTTGTGTTTATTGTGTTTTCAGAGTCAACCGGATGAATATTGAAGAAAATATGGGATTGTACGGGTTTTATCGAGGAAAAAGACTCAAGACGAAGTCTATTGTCCAAGAGATGTAAAAGATTTGAAGTCAATGGGCCTGTTTGAAGATTTATTGAAGAAAAGGACCAAAGATGGAAGATTTACATATGTCGAAGAAACTCAAGTCTATTAAACGAAGAAATTAAAAGACGAGTTGAATTTAATCGTCGACAAATCACGAATCAGAATCGAAAATGTCAAATTTTCTGAAAAGCCAAGAAGACAAGAAGAAAGGGAGAAAGCCCACTCACCAACCAAATGGAAGACCTATATAAAGAGGGATCCTTCACACATTTTAGCAGTTTTTAGTTTTTCCTCTTTTCTTTTCTTTTGTTCGTAGGTATCACCTAACACCATTAGGGTGTTTGGTGATTTTTATTCTTGTTTTCACAAATCTTGTAGTTTTAATCTTTTCCTTTGATTTTTTGAACCCTAATCATCAATATAATCTTTCCATTTCATCTTGTTCATCTAGTTCTTGATTCAAAGTTTTAAAGTTCTTATTTAGTTGATTTTGATCTTCAAAAGTAAGTGGGTTTTGTCTTTTTCATGTTTTGATTTGATGTTTATCGTTAGTAAAGGATAAGTGTTTAGTTTGGTTAAAATCTTTTGATTAAAATTGGTTTGTTTTGAAATAAAACGTATCCCCTGTTTTTTCTGCTTTACTGTTCTTCGTCCCAGCATTCCCGATCAGACATTGTCTATTTTTATTCCGCATAGAGTTCATCCATCCGGAATATCTTTTATTCCGGATAGGATTTTTATTCCGCATCAAGCCCCATATTCCGAATAAACTTTTTCCATCCGGAATATCTATTATTACAGATTGACTATTATTCCGGATAGGATTATTTTTCCGAATAGACTATTATTCCGGGTAGAACTTTTTTTCCGCATCAAAGAATATTCCACATGGAGCTTTTATTCCAGATAAACCTTGTATTCCGAATCAACCATCCTTGTTGATTATTCCGGATAGAGCATTTCTTCAGTTATTCCGCATCAACAACATTATTCCGAATCAAGCTTTTATCTTGGATATTCCGAATCAAACATACATTCCGAATCAAGCAACTTTTTCAGCAAGGTTATTCTACTATTTATTTGTTTAATAGTTTAATTTTAATTTAAGTTTTATTATTATTGATTAACTGCTTCTCGTTTATTTTTAATAACTTCACTCTTTAACCTTTTAGTAGAATAGAAAACCAAACCCTTTATTTGTCACCAAGAACAATCATTCCACTCTGAGCTGTGATCAATTCGAGAAGATTCCGAGATTAAATCTAAACCCCAATGAAAACCATTGTATCACTCACTTTCCCATAGCTTTTTGGGCTGAGGCTGTGAATACAGCTTGTTATGTTCAGAATAGAGCATTGGTCAACAAGATACATAACAAAACACCTTATGAGTTACTTTGGGGAAGGAAACCTAATATTGGTTTTCTTAAACCTTTTGGTTGTCATGTAGTTGTACTAGATACTAGTGATGCCTTAGGTAAATTTAGTGCTAAAGATGATGCAGGCTATTTCATGGGTTATTCAGTGCAGAGTAAGGGATATAGGGTTTACCTTAAGAAGGAAAAACGTATACTTGAAAAAGTACATGTTAGGTTTTTAGAGAGTAAACCTAGTGATCCTGAAAGTGGTCCAAATTGGTTGTTTGACTTGGAACCTCTATCTAGGACTTTGAATTATATGCCTGTTACTAATCCAAACATTGTGAAGGTAACTTCAAATGTTGTGGAAGAACCAGTTGTTGATGTTTCAGGTACACAGGTCAATGAAGAGGTTGGATCACAAGCAGACAAGTCATCTCCCATACAAGAGTATGTCACTATTCCCATATGGACAGATGTTTTTGCTGCTGCTGCTGCTGGAAAGGAAAATAGTGGTCCCCAAGTATCACCAACTAACAATATGCATGGTCCTTCAGGTGCTGACAAAGGAAAATCTGGCGCTGACAGGACAAATTCAGGCGTTGATGGCTCAAACGTTGACAACACAATTTCAGGCGTTGATGATCCAAACGCTGACAACCTTGGTTCAGGCATTGACAACACTTTTGAGCATATTTTCTCTTCAAATTTTGAACAAGGTGAACCTTCAAGCAGGAATGAAGAGGTTCATACAAATATTGATGGAAGAGAGTCTGAAGAAGATATTGGCAACATGGATGATGAGATTGAAGACCATAGACTTTTTGAGGGAGGAGTTCTCACTTCTACTATGAAGAATCACCCCACTTCTCAAATTGTTTGGGATGTCATGTCTCCTGTTCAGACTAGAAGATTTCATTAGAGTCTTGGTGGATTTATTGCCAATATACACAAGAAGGTTGATACCCCTCTTGTTTAAGCATGTTTGTTTGCCTGTTTTCTGTCACAACAGGAACCCAAGAAGATTTTTTATGCTCTCAAAGAACCAAGTTGGGTGGAAGCAATGCAGGATGAGCTTCACCAATTTGCTATTCAGGATGTTTGGGAGCTGGTTGATTGTCCCAGGTATGTCAGACCTATTGGGACAAGATGGGTTCTAAGAAACAAGAAAGATGAAAGAGGAATTGTGGTCAGAAACAAGGCACGCTTAGTGGCTCAGTCATATACACAAGAGGAAGGGATAGACTATGAGGAGGACTTTGCACCAGTTGCAAGGATTGAGGCTATAAGAATATTTCTAGCCTATGCTTCCTGCATGGGCTTCACTGTCTATCAAATGGATGTGAAGAGTGCTTTTCTGTATGGAACAATTGTTTTTGAGGTATATGTTATGCAGCCTCCTGGTTTTGAAGATCCAAAGAATCTAGACAAGGTGTATAGAGTCAAGAAAGCTATGTATGGACTTCATCAAGCCCCAAGAGCATGGTATGGCACATTGTCCACTTATTTGGTGGAAAATGGATTCAAAAGGGGCACCATAGACCAAACATTATTTACAAAGAAGGCTGGTAAGGATGTCTTACTTGTTCAGGTTTGTGTGGATGATATCATCTTTGGATCCACTAATCCAAAGATGAGTGAAAACTTTTCTAAGCTTATGACAGACAAATTCAAGATGAGTGCAATGGGAGAGATGAACTTCTTTCTAGGGTTACAAGTTCAGCAGAAAGAAGATGGTATCTTCATCTCTCAGGATAAGTATGTAGCAGAGATCTTGAAGAAGTTTGGCTTTTCACCACATGAAAGAGGGCTACTACTCCTATGGATAGAGAACACCCTTGGGGAAAAGTTGGAGATGGAAAAGATGTGGATGTCAGGCACTATAGATCAATGATTGGTTCATTGATGTATCTCACAACCTCAAGACCTGACATCATGTTTGCTGTGTGTGCATGTGCACGCCATCAAGTGACTCCTAAAGAATGTCACCTTTATGTTGTCAATAGAATCTTTAGGTACCTTAGATGTTATCCAGATCTTGGCTTGTGGTATCCAAAAGATTCACCATTTGAGCTTATTGCATATTCAGACAGTGACTATGGTGGTGATAAGTTTGATAGAAAATCCACAACTGGTGGATGTCAGTTTCTTGGGAGTAGGTTGATATCTTGGCAATGCAAGAAACAAACAGTGGTGGCCAATTCTACAACTGAAGCAGAGTATGTAGCTGCAGCTGCTTGTTGTGGACAAGTCTTATGGATTCAGAACTAGCTGTTGGATTATGGGTATAATTTCATGCATACCAAGATTTTTGTTGACAATAACAGCACTTTATGCATTATTAAAAATCTTGTACATCATTATAAAACAAAACACATAGAAATTAGACATCATTTATAAGGGATTGTTTTGAAAAGGGTTTAATACAACCAGATAGGGTTGACACAGAAGAAAATGTGTCTGATTTATTAACTAAACCTTTTGATGCTGGAAGGTTTCAATACTTGGTAATAAGTATCGGAATGATCAATCTCACTTAATATGTGTTTTGGGGTCTTATTGTAAAAGTATGTACAGGATAATGCATTGTTATTGGTCTTTTTGAAGTTAGATTTTCCACTATATTTTTCTAGCGCTGACAAAGGTTATCTTAACGCTGACAAGTGTTATCGTGGCGTTGTCAGCAACAATGTTAGTTTTGTGGTTTTTAATCTAAGTGTGCAGGTGGTGTTAGCATTGTACCATTGGATACAGAGTTGCTTATAGATCCTTGGAGAATTGTTTGAGCATGTTTTTAATTATGGATGATGGTTAGAATATTTCTATTCCTATCTTGACAATTTTTATGTTCATGCATATTTTTGGGCAACGTATGTATCACAGTTTAAGGGGAGGTTTTAGGAGCCTTTAGGACTTTTAGGTATTATTATAATACTCTTATCACAATTCAAGATTGTGTCCACAGGTGAGTATGAGTTAGTTTTACTAAATCATGAGGCACTATAGAATGCAAAGTTGATATACTATGCATGCTGCCAAGACATTTTTGGCCTAGAATTGGTTGTGGTCTGTTGGGAGACTTGGGAATATTTTATCATGGGTTTACCTGGGAGTTACAAGGAATTTTATGAGATAACTTAATTGTTAAGAATTTTGGTTAGCAAGGGACACTAGAGGACTGTTATGTCTATCTTGCATAAGCAAGTGTACATAACTGGACAGTGCTTGCCGCCCTATAATAATTATCAATTTATAGGTTATCTTCACTAGGATAAATTACTTTGTTAAGGTCCTTTTTCATTTTTATTACTTTTATTTTTGGACGCTGACAAGTATTTTTCCAAGCGTTGTTATGACCAATTTAGACTGACATGGCTTTGGCAAACGTTGACAAGAAGATAGCCGTTGGGCGTTGATGGGTTATTTTTGACCGTTGACACTCATTGGGACCTACCCAGTTGTTATTTTTTAAAAATTTTGGGGCCGTAATTTTGGGAGCAGATAACTTTTAATTAATGCATGAGATAACTTATTTACTTTTCAATATTTTCTTCATTATATTTTGAAATAGTTGCCTCATTTTTTACCAATCACATGCACCTATCTCTCCTATATATTTGGCTCCTATTTTTAAACAGGGTACCTCATATTCTTGTCTAACAATTTTCTCCTATAATTCATCTTTCTAACTCATTCACAAACAGCTTTCTTCAACAATGGCACCAAAATTTAAACCAAGTGATTTGGTATTGGGATTCAGGAGGCAACACAACATGATTGCATATTTGGACGCTGATGCTACTATGTTTCCCCAATACACCCAGATGGTGGCGTATTTGAATGCATCTCCTATTAGGTATGCTGTTTTTCATGCTCCTCTCATCTTTGTCACACATATTAAGCAGTTTTGGAACACTGTTAGTTCCTCAACAGTTAATAATGTGACTACATTATCATCTATTGTTCATGGGCGTACTTGGGTGGTTACTGAAGCCTTGGTTCGCCAGGCTTTGCATCTTGATGATGCTGATGGTATAACCACCCTTCCCATTACTGAAATAGAACAAGGAGTAAGGGCTTTGGGGTATCCTTTCCCTAATGAGGGCACTTTAAAAAAATATCATAAACAAGAGTTTCCCCCAACCTGGAAGTACCTCATACATGTCATCTTACAATGTTTGAGTCCCAAGTGTATTGCACACAATGAGGTTAATAGATCCATTGCTAGTGCTATTGTGTGCATTGCAACTGGGCAAAAGTTTAATTATTCAAAAATGATTTTTGATGGCATGTGTAAAAACAAAGAGAATAAGATGACTTTGGCTTATCCCAGATTTTTACAAATGGTTTTTGATGTGCAAAATTACTGCACAAGGGATCATGATGACTTTTATGAGATCCCTGTGCAAAAGAAAGCTATTTTTACCAAGATGAATCCCCCCCCACCGTGAATTACCCCTCACCCCAGTTATGCTTGTTGTTATTGTAGCAGCACAACCCCAACCAGACCCACAACCACAACTTGACCCAATACCAGAACCTTTACCTTCACCTCAAGGCATGGAAATTGACCAAGAACCCTTCAACGCTGACACATTAAATGTTGGCGTTGACACAAGTAATCCAGACGTTGACACCATTCCTTCATAGACCCAAACACCCCTTAACCTTCCCACATCCACCCAATCCACATCATCTTCTACCCCACCACAATATAGGTTTCAAAAACGCCAAAGGACTACTGGAGTGTTCTCCTCTAGTGGTCCTAGCCATGTGGCAGAGAGAACAACCACCACAAGTGTGGTTGGTGCTATGGATGAGGCTGGGACTATTGGTTCTGGCTTAGATGCAGGCCAAGACAGTCCTAACATCTTTAAGACCTCATCCATGCCCCATGAATCTAACTTGGGATGTCAAATACCCATTTTAGAGGAGGGCAGATTGGAACCATACACATTAATGGAATTGACGGCTGTCTGCATTAGCTTGCAAAAGCAAAATGCAGACTTGGTACAAATTGTCAGTACACAAGGCCTTGAACTCAAGCAATTGAGGGAGAGGATTGTCATTTTGGAGAATGCTAGCACAAGGCGTGGGATGGAGGAATCTTCCAAAGGGGAGGATGAGCAGATTAATGTGAGTGATAAAGGCTCACATGATGAAGAATCTTTGGGTGTTGCTGAAGCCCTAACTGAATTGAAGAAGCAACCAGGTTTTGACAGATCTCTGGTAACTCCTACTAATTTAAAATTTTCTTTTATAGCTATGTTGGAGCAATTTACAAGAGGCGCCGAGACAAGTAATTTGGGCGTTGACAAGCAAAATTTGAACGCTGACACACCAAGCGCTGACATGAGCAAATTGGGCGCTGACACAAGAAATTTGAGCGTTGACAGACCTGCATATGAGGTTGATGTATTCCAGTCATCAGCTATCATCAAAGAAGTATCTTCACAGGTATTACCATCATCCTTACCAATCATTGATCCATTAGATAAGGGTAAAGGAATCATGGTAGAAGTAGAAGTTCCAAAGGATGCAACACAGGTAGAGTTTGATAGAAGGTTGGATGCACAACTTGTGGAACAAGAAAGAAAGAAGGTTGGTGAATCACCATTTGTTGTCACTTCAGAGGAACAAGAAGGAAGTGATGAAGCCAGTTCAGATTCAAGTGTGATGATAATTGAGCAACCTGAGAGACTTGAATATGGTGATGATTTGGCAAGAGAGAAGATTAGAGAGTTGAAATTGCAAGTAGATTTTGATATGCCAGAAGTTGTTCAAATGTACCATGCTTGGGAGAATAGGTGTATGGAGAATCCAGATTTGACTATTTCAGACCAAATTTGGGGTTTGGAGATTCTTCTAAGAGTTCAAAAAGACTGCAAGGTAATTATGAAACACAAAGCTAACGATGTTCTCTCACTGCTGAAAAAGGATAGAAGGGAGCTTTACTACATGCTACTCAGATGTCATGGAACAGGATGCACCTATAAGAAATTGTTGGGATTATCCTTTGAAGAGTTGGAGTACAAGGCTTATCCCATTTGGGTAAAAGTGTAGGAAATGAACATTCTAAGACTTCTTTCAGATGAAAGGAAAGAAGAACTTGCAGAAGAGATGGAGCTTAAGAAGGCAATGATTGTTCCAAGACCTTTGAAGAAGGGAGTTCCTCTTGAGTTTCCTAAAGACATGGATAGATTGAAGCCTAGTGAAGCTGTTATAAGAAGGAGCATCAAGCTCTCACCTTTGGAAGCTTCAGATATGGTTCAAGTGTTACCACTTGATGCCAGAAACCCTATCATAAGCTATGAAGAAGATGAAAGTGGGTTTTGGAAGATTGGAAGGTATGGGAAAGAGGTACACACATTTACTACTCTTGTGTCTCTCTTTGTAAGTGTGGATAGAGAAGACGTGGTAGACCTTTGGAGGTTGTTGGAAGCCAAGTATGAGACTGAAGCTCCTACTTCAGTCAATGGAACAAAACTTTTGTCAACTGTAAAACCCGCATGCTTTTACCATGATTAGTACCCTTAAGATCGTACGTACTAGATTTAAACTTTCCTAATATAGCATAATTACGATTACGTGTTAGGATTTTACGTATTACGTACGTGTTAAAACACGATAAGTATTTACTACGCACGAGCACGTAATAATTATTTGACAATAATTAATCACGAACATGTGATCATGAAATCATGAACGTATTTAAAACACGAACTATTATTAATTACGTATATATATTTATTACGAGCGCAAATAAATATATTGGATCACGATAATTACGTAACGAGAACACATAAAACGCGAACACAAATAATCATGAACGAATAACTAAACGTCGAGACACGGAAAAAGGTAAGGGTACCCCATGTGGGGCCCCCTACCCGCGGCTACAAGGAGAAAATGGGCCAAGCCCATTTGTATTTTTACTAAAGGAGGGTTATGGTAAAAACACTACTCATTTTTACATTATAGAAGATTTTAACAAAAACCTAAAAACCCTCCTCTCTTCTTCTTTTTGGCCGCCACCTTCAAAACACCACAAGGGGGTGTTTGTTGATCTTGGATCTTGGAATTCTAGTTGGTGTTCGTGTTTGTTCTTCGTTCTTTTGATCCACGTATTCGGTAAATCCTTTTTAAACCTTTTTCTTTTGATTTGATCTTTTATTAATTAAGAACATGTTATGTTTTTATAAAAACCTAATTAAAATCATAGATCTAACATGAATTAGGATTTAATAAAATCAAAAGTAATGTTTTAAGGGGTGTTTGTTTTGGCCGCAACCTACACCGAACCCGAAGGGGGTTTCGGTTTGGCCATCCGACCACCACCGAGACCATATGGTCCCGGTTGGTTGGTGTGGGTCCCACGGCAGCATCAAGACACGGGGTACCTCGATTCGGTTCGGGGTACGGTGTCGATTTCATGTTCGGTTCATGGTTTTGAGTCTAGATCCGGTTCATGGTGTATGTTTAGTTTTTATTTTTTTATGATCTTATGTTAAAATTAAATTAATAAAATGACATGATTAATTTAATAACATGACTTAGTTTATTTTAATTATTAATAATCATGAAATTAATTAACCTAAGTACTTTTTATATTTTTGACTTATAATTAATTAATTATTTAAAAAGCCATGATTATAATTAATTAATTAACATGACTTAGGTTATATTATTAATAAATAATAATACATGTTTTAGCCTAAGTATTTAACTTTATTTAATTAAAAACATGTTATACTTAAATTAAATATTTTAACCTATAGTTTAATTTAATTACATGAAATAATTATTAAACTATACATTATATCATATGACTTAGAAAATAATCATGAAAACACTTAGGCTTATATACTTAGCTTATTTAACCAGCTTATTTCTAATTATGGAAACTTTCTATATTTAGAAACTTAATTAAATAAGGCAACTAATCTATTTGTGGAAACCTTCTATTTTAGAAACTTATTTATTTCAGGCAGCTAATATATTTATGGAAACTTATTTAATTAAGGCAGCTGATCTATTTATGGAAACTTTCTATTTTTAGAAACTTATCTATTTTAAGCAGTAATTCTATTTTTGGAAACTTTCTATTTTTGGTAATTTTATATTTTTGGTAACTTTCTATTTTTGGAAACTTTCTATTTTGGAAACTTTCTATTTTTGGAAATTTTCAATTTTTGGAAACTTTCTATTTTAGGAAACCTGCTATTTTTGGAAAGTTACTTATTATTACATAGTAGGAATAATAATACATGAAATATCAGAAATACTTAATCAGATTAAGCAGGATATAAGATAAACACAGTTTAAGGCTTTAAAACAGTAAAACATGGTAAGAACACATAAAATAAGCTAAGACATGACATAAAACCAACTACCTATTTAGTAAGCAGATACTTATTCATGTATGTATTTATGTAGCACTAGTGATACGGAAGTAGGATTCCTCTCAGTTCATCTTCTTCGTTCACTGGACATAAGGTACGGATTCCCGTCCTTTCAGTATGGACATTCTTTCCTTATTAGGATTCCCCGTATGCAGTCAAATGTTTTCCCGTAGTATAAGTTACGTGTTTGATTGCTTATGTTTAATTAAGAATACTTATAGCCATATACATGCATGACCAGTTTCACCTAGTTATGGAGGTACCATAACCATAACATTAGAGGCGCTGATGTTATGACTTCACCACGGCGGAGTGATTGCTCGTAGCGTCCCTTCAGCTTTTGGCCATTTATATTATATTTATCATGTGGGGCGTATGGGTGCATCCTAGTTACATGTTTTCAGTCAGGATTTCATGGTGAATGTGGTGTGTGCCTTGCATCCTTCACAAGGAGCTGATCCCTCCTACCAAAAAACCAGTATATTAAATTAGAGGCAGCCCCTCTAATTTGCATGATGAGGTCACAACTCCAAGTATTCATGCACGGTGGATTTTCATGACCTATATTGGCTAATGGTAAAATAAGATAATAGTTTTTACAAGATAAACATAAGACTTTTCAAACTATAAAACCAGTTTTATCAAGACTTAACCAGGTTACTCGGGACTTAGTTTTCTTTCGCTGTTATATGTTATATGCTTATCCTATTCATGCTTTATTGTGCATTCGTGCACTGAGCGTATTTGCTCAGCCGTTTTCCTTTTCTATGTTCCCAAAACGGCAGGTACTCAGGGATGCTCGTAGACACTAAGAGTACGTGCATATGGACTGGAAGCTGTCTAGCCTTCTTTACTTTATGCATTTCCTTTCTTATGATACAGTTGCTATGGACATTGTTTAGTCATTTCCTTTATTATACTATGTTTGTGTGTGATGAGCTTTACTTTTGGACTACCGATGTTTGATTCCGGTATTTTCCTTTTATGGTCAAGTAATGTTTAGACATTTTTCCTTGTATGCTTTGATGACACGCCATAATTGCATGTGACATTTCCATTATCAAAATAGGGTGTTACAATTATGGTATCAGAGCCAAGGCTTCGACCTGTAGGCTCTCAAATATGACCTGTGATTAGTGGGTAGTCACTACGGTCTTCCTAGAACTGATAGTTGTTTTCATGCATTCATCATTTTTAAGCATACATATATATGTCATTGTCGCAGATTTTTGACTAAGTAATGGTTGGTACAGGACTGGCCCTATTTAGTCGCATGTGTTTTATCGAAACTTTTAAATTTGGGACCGACCCATCGGCGTCCCCTCGCCATTTCTTTTGTTTTGGGTGAACTGACCATAGGCGTTCACTCTCGAGCATACAAAAGTTTTCATAAAACTGCATCATGCATTCATACACAAAATTTTCTTGCATAAAATTTTTCTCGTGAAATTTTGGTATAAATTTTTTTTTCATGTACATATAGATTTTATGTTTTGATCTGTTTAATCATATGTTTTATGCTATACTGTCAGATGGTTCTCACACGCGAACAGGAGCAGCTCAATGCTGCAATTCAAGCTGTTATGCAAGCTTTGCTTCCTCAACTGAGGAATGACATCAGGGCTGAAGTTCAAGTGCCAACAATCAGCAGCATAATCAGGCACCTCCTCCTCCTCCTCCAGGGACATTAGCAGTATGGCTGGAGACATTCAACAAGCTCCGCCCTCGAGCTTTTGAGAAGACGGATAGCCCCAGCGATGCTAAAAGCTGGTTGGCTCACATCAAGAAGATTTTCAGTGCTATGGGCTGTGACCCCACATACAAGGCGAGGTTGGCATGCTATCGGTTCGAATGCGATGTGCTTAACTGGTGGTTAGCATTGATGCAGTCTGAAGGTGGTGACGAGTGGGTTGCTGGTTTGACTTGGGCTCAGTTCAAGGACAGGGTGATGGAGCAGTTCTTTCCCAAGGCTGAGCAGGACAAGCTCAAGAGAGAGTACCATGGGATCTGACAAAGAGCTGGGGAGAATAGCAACGAGTTTATGCAACGCTTTCTTCGCTTAGATGGGTTCCTTGGTGCGGCAGCAGGTACTCCTGAAGAGCAGGCACATCACTTTAGATGGGCTCTTCGCACATCGGTCGCAAACAATCTGGTGTGTGCTTCGTTCAACACTGTAGCACAAGTGGCCGATGCAGCACGTAAGCTGGAGATGCTGCAGGAGAGAGATGAGTTCGGGGAAGCTGAAAGACTTGACAAGAGGTAAACATTTGTATTCAAGCGGTGATTAATCCGTATACTTCCCATTTATGTCAATTATTCATCTCTTTAAATGTATCTTCCAGGCAGAAAACTGGGGACCGGTCTCAGCAGGCTACTCAGCAGCAGCCTCATCAGCCCAAGGGAAACGGTCACACTAACGACCGTTCTGCTACGGATAGGCGTGGCGGTAATGATAATTACCGTAACAACATTGGGCACTCCAACAGCAGCAGGTCCTAATACTTACGCAATTCCTTATGATTTCATGTTATAACTCATATTCTGACACTTTAGCAAAAACTTCTACCAGGAACCATGGAAACGGTAGGGACCAGAACCAAAGAGGTTCGCAGCCTAGCCGTCCAGCTATCACTGGTATTCAATCTTACTGTTATCCGCTTTTTCCTTTGTACCCAATTATCATGTCTTATGTAATATGTTTTATCAGGTTCTCAGCCAGCCAGAGCACCTGCTGGAGGATTCACTCCTCCTCTTTGCTCTACTTGCCACCGTAGGGACCCAGGACCATGTCGCCGTAATACTGACGCGTGCTTCAAGTGTGGTCTTCCTGGCCATATTATGAAGGATTGCTGTAAGGGCGAGATGGAGGGTACATCAGGACATGTTGATACCAAGCCGCCTCCTACTACCGGGCGTGTCTACACGACATCTCGAGACCAGGCCAACAAGTCTACAGGTACCATCACTGGAATCTTGTATATGTATGGTCAAGCTGCATGTGTTCTTTTTGATACGGGTGCTACTCACTCGGTTATTTCTACTGCTTATGCTAAGAACATTAGGATGCTCCCTATGCCACTAGAAAATAGGCTTACTATTTCCACGCCTTTGAGGGACTCTGTATTAATCACCCATGTATACAAGAGTCTTTCCCTAGAATTTGACGATAAGGTTCGACCTGTTGACGCACTTCCGTTGGACATGAATGACTTCGACATGATTTTTGGCATGGATTGGCTATCCAAGCATCATGCTACCATAGACTGCCATTCCTATCGAGTTATCTTCGGTGATGTTAATGCACCAGAGTACATTCATAATGGGTTCATACCCGGACGGTCTGTACAAATCATATCTACCCTGCAAGCGCGTGCACTACTGTCACATGGATGCAAGGGTTATCTAGCTACGGTTCACGACATGGATGCTGAATCCCCATCAATTCAGGATCAACCTATAGTGTCGGAATTCCAAGATGTTTTTC
Organism: Glebionis coronaria; assembly: GCA_025667525.1. Taxonomy (NCBI): domain Eukaryota; kingdom Viridiplantae; phylum Streptophyta; class Magnoliopsida; order Asterales; family Asteraceae; genus Glebionis; species Glebionis coronaria. The sequence goes on along the minus strand of CM046875.1, from coordinate 316,867,046 downwards.
CAGCAGAACTTTCGGGCATACCACCTACACGAGAAGTGGAATTTAGTATCGAGCTTATTCCAGGAGCTGAACCAATCTCCAAGGCTCCTTATCGCATGGCTTCCATAGAGCTGAAGGAGCTGAAGGATCAACTGCAAGAAATTCTTGAACGAGGTTTTATTCGACCGAGCGCATCTCCATGGGGCGCATCGGTCTTGTTCGTTAAGAAGAAGGACGACAGTATGCGTCTTTGTATAGACTATCGCGAGCTCAACAAGATTATCATTCGGAATAGATATCCACTGCCACGCATTGACGATCTGTTTGACCAACTCCAAGGGGCCAAACACTTCTGCAAGATTTATCTTAGGTCAGGCTATCATCAGTTACGGGTCAAGGAACAGGACATTGCTAAGACTGCCTTTCGTACCCGCTATGGCCACTACGAGTTTGTAGTTATGCCATTTGGCCTGACAAATGCTCCAGTAGTGTTCATGGATTTGATGAACAGAATCTTCCATGAATTTCTGGACAAGTTCGTCATTGTCTTCATCGATGACATCCTGATTTTCTCAAAGTCCAAGGAGGAACACGAAGACCATCTTCGTACAGTACTACAGATTCTTCGCCAGAAGCAGCTGTATGCTAAATTCTCTAAGTGTGAGTTCTGGTTAGACAAGGTGGCATTCTTAGGTCTCATTGTATCAACAGAAGGAATCACTATGGATCCAGCGAAGGTTGAGGCCATTACTAAGTGGCTAAGACCGACATCAGCAACGGAAGTCCGCAGTTTCTTAGGCTTAGCTGGCTATTACCGTAGGTTCGTGGAGAACTTTTCCCGCCTAGCACTACCATTCACCAAACTGATGCGGAAAGGGGAGAAATTCATCTCGACTGAAGATCGAGAGAAGAGCTTTGAAGACCTGAAGCAGAAGCTAGTATCTGCACCTATTCTTACTCTACCATCTGGTACAGGTGGATTTCAAATCTACAGCGATGCATCAGGGAAGGGACTTGGCTGTGTTCTCATGCAACATGGGAAAGTGATCGCGTACGCTTCACGGCAGCTTAAGCCTTATGAAGAAAATTACCCCACGCATGACCTGGAACTTGCAGTTGTGGTGCTTGCATTGAAGATATGGAGGCACTACTTATATGGAGAATCATGTGACATTTTCACGGACCACAAGAGCTTGAAGTATATCTTCACTCAACGTGAATTGAACATGAGGCAGAGGAGATGGTTAGAGTTGTTGAAGGATTATGACATTAATATACAGTATCATCCCGGAAAGGAAAATGTAGTAGCAGATGCTCTTAGCAGGAAGTCCGGAATGATCAACGGCATTAAAATCAAAGAGGAAATCATAAGAGACTTGGAGCGACTAGACTTCGAGATCATGGTACTTGGACAGCACGGTTACTGGGCTAATCTTAGAGTAGAACCCGAGTTACTCTCTAAGATCAAGGAAGCTCAGAAGGATGACGGAGAAATCTGGGCGATAGTACAGAATCTAGAAAAGCAGACGGAATTCAGAGTAGATGCAGATGGTATCGTATGGCAGGGCACGAGACTTTGTGTTCCTGATGACCAAGAACTCCGGGAAGCTTTGTTAGCTGAAGCTCATAGCTCCCCATTCTCTATACATCCTGGTTCGACTAAGATGTACCATGACATCAAGCAGTACTTTTGGTGGAGTGGTATGAAACAAGATGTGGCCACTTACGTCTCCAAATGTCTTACTTGCCACCAGGTTAAGATCGAGCATCAGCGATCTGGCGGTATCCTTCAACCGTTAGATATTCCAGAGTGGAAGTGGGACAAAATCACCATGGATTTTGTTACTGGTCTTCCGCCTACTAAGAGGAAGCACGATGCAATTTGGGTTATCATAGATCGACTTACCAAATCAGCTCATTTCTTACCGATCCGCAAGGAAGATCCGGTAAGTAAACTCGCAGATACGTACAAAAGAGAGATCATGAGACTCCATGGTGCACCATCCAGCATCGTCTCAGACAGAGATCCTCGATTCACTTCGTGCTTTTGGAAAAGTCTGTAGAAAGCTTGGGGTACACAACTTAAGCTTAGCACGGCTTTTCATCCTCAAACGGACGGACAGTCGGAGTGAACCATTCAGACATTGGAAGATATGTTGAGGTCATGTGCGTTGGAATGGACGGGTGATTGGGACGATTACATCTGTTTGGTGGAGTTTGCATACAACAACAGTTGGCACGCAAGTATCAAGTGTGCTTCTTTTGAGATGTTGTATGGCAAAAAGTGTCGCGCCCCAATCTGCTGGGATCAGGTTGGTGAGCGAACACTTGAAGGACCGGAAATCATAGAGATGACCAATGAGAAGATCGCAGTAGCTAAGCAGAAAATTCAGGAGGCACAGTCACATCAGAAGAGTTACGCCGATAAGCATCGTAGGGACATACACTTTAACGTAGGAGATCACGTCTTCCTTAAGGTTTTGCCGGCACGTGGTGTTAGACGCTTCGGGATTAAAGGGAAGCTCAGTCCTCGTTTCATCGGACCATTTGATATCATTGAACGAGTCGGTGAAGTATCTTACCGATTGGCGTTACCTCCGCAGCTTTCGCATGTGCACAATGTGTCTCATGTGTCCTTACTCAGAGGGTACCAGTATCATCCCCTTCACATGGTTCAGTATCCATTGGAACAGATACGTGAAGATCTCACTTTTATAGAAGAACCCGAACGAGTTCTTGACAGACAAGAACGAGTCATGAGAAAGAAGACGATTCCATTCGTCAAAATTCTATGGAGGGATCATACCGAGCGGGAAGCCACATGGGAAACATAGGAGTCTATCCGGGCTTCTTACCCTCATTTCATATTTTGAATTCGGGTATGTTCTTCTTTTCCAGTTTACTTTATCTATAATTCAGGGACGAATTATTCTTTTTAGGGGGGAAGAGTTGTAAAACCTGCATGCTTTTACCATGAATAGTACCCTTAAGATCGTACGTACTAGATTTAAACTTTCCTAATATAGCATGATTACGATTACGTGTTAGGATTTTACGTATTACGTACGTGTTAAAACACGATAAGTATTTACTACGCACGAGCACGTAATAATTATTTGACAATAATTAATCACGAACATGCGATCATGAAATCATGAACGTAATTAAAACACGAACTATTATTAGTTACGTATATATATTTATTACGAGCGCAAATAAATATATTGGATCACGATAATTACGTAACGAGAACACATAAAACGCGAACAGAAATAATCATGAACGAATAACTAAACGTCGAGACACGGAAAAAGGTAAGGGTACCCCATGTGGGGCCCCCTACCCGCGGCTACAAGGAGCAAATGGGCCAAGCCGATTTGTATTTTTACTAAAGGAGGGTTATGGTAAAAACACTACTCATTTTTACATTAAAGAAGATTTTAACAAAAACCTAAAAACCCTCCTATCTTCTTCTTTTTGGCCGCCACATTCAAAACACCACAAGGGGGTGTTTGTTGATCTTGGATCTTGGAATTCTAGTTGGTGTTCGTGTTTGTTCTTCGTTCTTTTGATCCACGTATTCGGTAAATCATTTTTAAACCTTTTTCTTTTGATTTGATCTTTTATTAATTAAGAACATGTAATGTTTTTATAAAAACCTAATTAAAATCATAGATCTAACATGAATTGGGATTTAATAAAATCAAAAGTAATGTTTTAAGGGGTGTTTGTTTTAGCCGCAGCCTACACCGAACCCGAAGGGGGTTTCGGTTTGGCCATCCGACCACCACCGAGACCATATGGTCTCGGTTGGTTGGTGTGGGTCCCACGGCAGCATCAAGACAAGGGGTACCCCGATTCGGTTCGGGGTACGGTGTCGATTTCATGTCTGGTTCATGGTTTTGAGTCTAGATCCGGCTCATGGTGTATGTTTAGTTTTTATTTTTTTTATGATCTTATGTTAAAATTAAATTAATAAAGTGACATGATTAATTTTATAACATGACTTAGGTTATTTTAATTATTAATAATCATGAAATTAATTAACCTAAGTATTTTTATATTTTAGACTTATAATTAATTAATTATTTAAAAAACCATGATTATAATTAATTAATTAACATGACTTAGGTTATATTACTAATAAATAATAATACATGTTTTAACCTAAGTATTTAACTTTATTTAATTAAAAACATGTTATACTTTAATTAAATATTTTAACCTATAGTTTAATTTAATTACATGAAATATTTATTAAACTATACATTATATCATATGACTTAGAAAATAATCATGAAAACACTTAGGCTTATATACTTAGCTTATTTAACCAGCTTATTTCTAATTATGGAAACTTTCTATTTTTAGAAACTTAATTAAATAAGGCAACTAATCTATTTATGGAAACCTTCTATTTTTAGAAACTTATTTATTTCAGGCAGCTAATCTATTTATGGAAACTTATAATTAAGGCAGCTGATCTATTTATGGAAACTTTCTATTTTTAGAAACCTATCTATTTTAAGCAGTAATTCTATTTTTGTAAACTTTCTATTTTTTGATCTATTTTTGGTAACTTTCTATTTTTGGAAACTTTCTATTTTTGGAAACTTTCTATTTTTGGAAACTTTCTATTTTGGAAAGTTTCTATTTTAGGAAACCTGCTATTTTTGGAAAGTTACTTATTATTACACAGTAGGTATAATAATACATGAAATATCAGAAATACTGAATCAGATTAAACAGGATTTAAGATAAACACAGTTTAAGGCTTTAAAACAGTAAAACATGGTAAGAACACATAAAATAAGCTAAGACATGACATAAAACCAGCTACGTATTTAGTAAGCAGATACTTATTCATGTATGTATTTATGTAGCACTAGTGATACGGAAGTAGGATTCCTCTCAGTTCATCTTCTTCGTTCACTGGACATAAGGTACGGATTCCCGTCCTTTCAGTATGGACATTCTTTCCTTATTAGGATTCCCCGTATGCAGTCAAATGTTTTCCCGTAGTATAAGTTACGTGTTTGATTGCTTATGTTTAATTAAGAATACCTATAGCCATATACATGCATGACCAGTTTCACCTAGTTATGGAGGTACCATAACCATAACATTAGAGGCACTAATGTTATGACTTCACCACGGCGGAGTGATTGCTCGTGGCGTCCCTTCAGCTTTTGGCCATTTATATTATATTTATCATGTGGGCGTATGGGTGCATCCTAGTTACATGTTTTCAGTCAGGATTTCATGGTGAATGTGGTGTGTGCCTTGCATCCTTCACAAGGAGCTGATCCCTCCTACCCAAAAACCATTATATTAAATTAGAGGCAGCCCCTCTAATTTGCATGATGAGGTCACCCCCCAAGTATTCATGCACGGTGGATTTTCATGACCTATATTGGCTAATGGTAAAATAAGATAACAGTTTTTACAAGATAAACATAAGACTTTTCAAACTATAAAACCAGTTTTATCAAGACTTAACCAGGTTACTCGGGACTTAGTTTTCTTCCGCTGTTATATGTTATATGCTTATCCTATTCATGCTTTATTGTACATCCGTGCACTGAGCGTATTTGCTCAGCCGTTTTCCTTTTCTATGTTCCCAAAACGGCAGGTACTCAGGGACGCTCGTAGACACTAATAGTACGTGCATATGGACTGGAAGCTGTCTAGCCTTCTTTACTTTATGCCTTTCCTTTCTTATGATACAGTTTCTATGGACATTGTTTAGTCCTTTCCTTGATTTTACTCTGTTTGTGTGCGATGAGCTTTACTTTTGGACTACCGATGTTTGATTCCGGTATTTTCCTTTTATTGTCAAGTAATGTTTAGACATTTTTCCTTGTATGCTTTGATGACACGCCATAATTGCATGTGACATTTCCATTATCAAAATGGGGTGTTACATCAACATTCAAGAGAATGTGTGGACCAAAAGAAGAAGTCCTCCTGTTTGGAAGGATCTTGAGGATGATCTCAGTGGTCTTCAATGGCGTTTGTATTAAGCTGCTGGTGTGTACTACTTGAGCTCTACAAAGTTTGCTGAGTATCTTCTTGTAGATGGTCAGTATTCCATGTCCAAAGAAGTTTTGGAGAAGATGAAGACAACACAGCTCGAGATTGACTATTTAAGTGACATGGCTAAAGATCTGATCAGACATGTTTATTACCAATATGATAAGATTTGTAAGATTCCTCCTAGTTCTTAAATTTTATTCAGAAACTTGATCACTAGAGTAGATATCAAGTTTAGGGGAGGATTGTTGGGAATAAAATGTAGCCAGTCCATTTGAGCGATGACAAGAGTAAAACAAGCGTTGATAAGAAGAAAACAAACGCTGACAGATCAAGCGTTGACAAGAACAAGTCAAGCGTTGATAGGTTGAAGACAAGCACTGATAGAAAGATATGGTCTACGCGTATTTTGTTTCTAGTTTGTTTTAGTAAAGATAAGTTCAACATTGTATTTTCTATATTATCTTTACCTACAATAGTTGATACGTAGACTCTTGTACAAGGCTTCTTATGTCTATAAAAGAAGACCTTTAGGTTATGTTTCAATATAAGTTTTCATACGTTAAACACTTTCATTGTAAGCAAGCTTGTTATTATCAATCAAGTGAAAGTTTGTTTACATCCTTTGTGTGTTCTTGTTTAAGTGTTAATTCCGCATAACACTTAGATTACTTTATACATAAACAAAGTTTCTCTACGTGTATAACTTGATCTAATCTCGTATACACAAGCTTAATCGATCTAAGTTTGGGATCAACAAGTATGCCTTATGTTCCAGCTCAATAGGAAGGTGGCATGCTTTCCCGTACAGAAGACGATAAGGTGTACAACCAATCGGGGTATTATAAGCGGTACGGAAATCCCACAAAGCATCATCTAACTTATCGGCCCACGAGGCACGATGCTCTCCCACCGTACGCTCTAAAATTCTCTTCAGTCCACGGCTAGATATCTCGGCTTGACCATTTGTTTGAGGATGATAAGCGGTGGAAAGACGGTGATTGACACCGTACTTAGCCATGACTCTTGCAAATTGATCATTGCAAAAATGAGTCCCGCGGTTACTGATTATAGCACGAGGAACCGAATCGAGCAAAAAGCTGCTTCAAAAAGTTCACAACCACCCTCGCATCGTTCGTAGGGAGAGCCTTAGCTTCAACCCATTTAGAAACGTAGTCAACGGCTACGAGGATGTACTAGTTCCCTTTAGATGATGGAAATGGCCCCATAAAGTCGATACCCCATACATCAAATATTTCACATTCTTGTATGAAATTTTGAGGCATCTCATCTTTATGTGAGATCTTGCCTTGTCTTTGGCAAGAATCACAACGTTTAACCATTTCATGAGCGTCATGATAAATGGTGGGCCAATAAAATCCAGAGTCGAAAACTTTCTTCGCGGTGTAATTGGGACCAAAGTGACCATCGGTGGGTCCTTTATGGCAAGCATCAAGGATTTGTAAAGCTGCCGGCCCATCAACACATCGACGAATGACAAGATCCGCACATTGTTTGAAAAGGTAAGGGTCGTCCCAAAATAGTGTTCAATGTCTTTAAAGAACTTTTTCTTTTGTTTGGACGTTAACCCTTCCTTGAGAATTCCACCCGCCAAGTAGTTTGCAATGTCCGCAAACCACGGGGTGTCATCAAGATTGGAATTGATAGACATTAAGGTCTCAAGGGGAAAAGATTCATTGATCTCTTGATTCAGATGATCCCCTTGATAAGGATCCTCAAGTCTACTTAGATGATCCGCGGCTAGGTTCTCGGCTCCCTTCTTGTCACGAATTTCAATTTTAAATTCTTGAAGGAGCAAAACCCAACAAAGAATTCTTGGCTTGGGATCTTGTTTAGTCAACAAGTACTTCAAGGCGGAATGATCGGTATACACGATGGTGGTAGAAAGGACAAGATAGGGGCGGAACTTTTCAAAAGCATACACTACAGGTAAAAGCTCTTTTTCGGTAGTGGTATAATGCAATTGAGCCCCCGTCATTGTCTTGCTAGCGTAATGGATTGGTTGGAAGTGTTTGTTCACTCTTTGGCCCAAAACCGCTCCAATAACATCCACTTTAGCACGGTCCACTTCAAGACCGGCTTTTGAGATTTTATGTCCAAGCACAATGCCTTCTTTTACCATGAAATGGCATTTTTCCTAATTTAGAACAAGGCGAGTGTATTCACACCGCTTAAGCATGCATTCAATTGGCAAGGAAGTTAGAGAAAGAATCACCATAGACCGAGAAATCATCCATGAAGACTTCCATAGTTTCTTCAACCATGTCATGGAAGATAGCCATCATACACCTTCGAAATGTCCCAGGAGCATTGCATAAGCCGAAAGGCATTCGTTTGTAAGCAAATGTTCCATAAGGACAAGTGAATGTGGTTTTCTCTTGGTCTTTGGGATCGATGGGAATTTGAAAATACCCGGAGAAACCGTCTAAGAAGCAGTAATAGTCATTACCCGCTAGACGTTCAAGCATTTGGTCCATAAAAGGAAGGGGGAAATGATCCTTTCTTGTAGCATCATTGAGTTTGCGATAGTCTATATAAACTCTCCACCCTGTAACGAGACGAGTAGGAATCAACTCGTTGTTTTCATTGGGCACAACGGTGATTCCGCCTTTCTTAGGCACACAATGGACGGGACTAACCCATGGTGAATCCGAGATAGGATAGATCATGCCCGCATCAAGAAGTTTGATAACCTCTTTTTTGATAACGTCATGGATCTTGGGATTCACCGTTCTTTGTCTTTGAATGGTAGGTTTAAATTCGTCCTCCATGAGAATTTTATGTGTGCAAAAGTGAGGATCGATTCCAAGAATATCGGAGATCTTCCAAGCAATCGCTTTCTTGTGATTCTTCACCACGACGATAAGTCGGGATTTTTCTTCTTCTTTCAAATCCTTAGCGATGATGACGGGTGACTTCTTGTTGTCTTCAAGGAAAACGTACTCGAGATGAGACGATAGGTCCTTAAGCTCTAAATCCGGAGGATTTTCGATGGAAGGCGTAGTCAAATTCGGTTCATCGATAGAGATATCCTTAGGAGATGGTGGAGAAATATGGTCCTCATTGAGAAGTTTCTTAATGGTACGAATGTCCTCATCCCAATTGGAGGGAGAATCGTCATATTGTAAGTCCACATCTCCCAAAGTTGCTTCCAAGTCTTTGAAAATGCAATCACTTTCTCCAAATAGAGTTAGTGATGGAGCAATAGAGGCAACGGTCTCAACAATGGGTAGAGAAGAAGAACCACTTTTACAAGCGTCTTTGAAATGTTCTTCACAAGCCTCATCAAGAACGTCAATGAAATAAACACTCTCGTTTTCCGAAGGCTGCTTAGAAAGTTTACCCATGTTGAAGACGATTTTATCGTCACCAACTCTCATAATTAATTCGCCCGCGGCTACATCAATGAGAGTGCGACCGGTCCTCTAGAATGTACGTCCAACGATTAATGGAACACGGGGGTCCATCTCGTAGTAAACGACAACAAAATCCGCCGGAAAGGTGAATTTTTCGACACCGACGAAGACATCTTCGGCTATCCCTACTGGATAAGCAACCGTACGGTTAGCTAATTCCAAAGTCATTCGTGTGGGGACTAGCTCGGGTAGAGATAATTGTTTCCAAACACTTAATGGCATTAAGTTTATACTAGCACCTAGATCGGCTAGGGCCATACAATTCTCTACCCCAGGGAAGTTGCAATGAATCAAGAAACGACCCGGATCACCAAGTTTGGTTGGTAATTTCCTTAAAAGGACTGCAAAGCAATTCTCATTAAGTTGGGTTGAGCGATATCAAGGAGTTTATCCTTATCACTGTGAAGATCTTTAAACATTTTGGCATACTTCGGTATGTGAGCGAGAGCCTCAACAAAGGAGATATTGAAATTCAGTTGTTTAAACATTTTGAGAAAGTTAGAAACCTGAATATCATCCTTGTTCTTCAATTTCTCTTTCCTCAACCTTGAGGGATAAGGTATATTGGGTTGAGATGAAGGCTTTGGTATGGAATTTTCGCTCACATCCTTGGGTAGTGGAGGGGTGGAAGTAGAAGGTGGTGGAATTAGAGAAGTTGGAGGAATTGGAGAAATAGAAGGTGGAGGAATTGGAGAAGGAGACTCGTTTTCATTTGTCACAATCACCGGTGTAGGTGTAGGAAGCTCGGGTTCCTTTAAACCTTTTCCACTGCGAGCGGTGATTGCTTTCATCTCCCCTCTTGGATTAGCAACGGTGTTACTCGGAAGAGAACACGATCCAGAGGCTTGATTACTTGGGAAGAAACTAGCCATCATGTTTCTTAAGTCATTTGTTTGACTTTCCAAAGAGGTTCGCATACCGGCTCGAAGATCATTCCCTTGTTTCACCATATCTGCTTTCATGTTGGCCATTTCCCGCTGAAGATTTTGCACTATCACATCATTAGTCCTCATGTAAGTTTCAACGTCTTGGTGTAATACGGTGGGTTAGTTGGGAGGAAAAGCATGGTAGGCAGGTGGTTGATAAGCGGGTTATTGGTAAACTTGGTTGTTTCTTTGAAGTCGATATGGGGTTCTTTGGTTTTGATATTGATTTGGAGCACGAGGTTGATTTTGATTGTTGCGATTGAGGTTGTTTGGGTTTTGTGGTGGGAAACCGGGTGGTGAAAGAAAGTTTTTTGTGCGATAGCTAAACAAATTGTGGTCACCTTGAGGACGTGCTTGATAGCCTCCCGTAGAATAGGTACCGTTGGCGGCATACACATTTTCCGGATTGTCATGAGTCGAAAGACAATCGGTGTATGAGTGAGATCCCCCGCATATTTCGCATGATTGACTCAAAGCATTAGCTTGGGCGGTGATTTGTTTGGCATTGTTGGCTGTTTGGAGAGCAAGTGATTCAACAAGCGAAGTAAGCTTATCAATTCTCTTGTCGCTCTCATTAGTGCTAGCACTAGCCACATTAGTCCGAACACTCTTGGTTTGCACTCTAGACTTATTCTCAATAATATCCTAAGCGGCATTAGAAGACTTAACCAAAATGTTTCCCCCCGAGGCACTATTTAGTGAATCTTGGTCATTCATGCTTAAACCATTGTAAAAAGTATTTATTTGATGTACTTTTGTGAAACCATGTTGTGGACACTTTCTTAAAAGTTCCTTAAAACGGTCCCAAGATTCACTAAATGTCTCACCGTACTTTTGTTCAAATGTAATGATTTCATTCCGCAAAGCGGTAGTACGTGAGGGTGGGAAAAAGTAATTGATGAATTTGGTCTCTAAATCCGTCCACGTAAGAATACTTTGTGGCGGTTCCTTATCAAGCCAATTCCGGGTTTGTCCCTCTAAGGAGAAAGGAAAACGTTGCAAGCGAATCACCTCTTGTGAAACCCCATTATATTTGACCGTATTAGTGAGTTGAAAGAACCTTTTTATATGGTCATGAGGATCATCAAGCGAACGCCCCAAGAAAGGTTGAGCAGAGACCATTTGAATGAAGCCGGATTTGAGTTCAAAATTGTTGGCTCCAATCTCAGGTATGACAATAGCATCGGTGTTGCCATCTACGTGCGATTGCAAAAGCTCGATCATTGGTTGATTGTACATGGTGACAATAGGTGGAGTAATGACTTCGGCTTGAGCTACTTTCTTCTTACGAGCACGAGTACGCATGCACACCTACAAAAGGAAAAGAAAAATAGACAAGAAATATTTTTGTTTTTTATGGTTTTTATGGTTTTTTTCTATTTTTTGGATTTTTGAAATTTTTTAATTTTTATGGATTTTTGAAAATTTTAAAGCAAGAAAAATAACGTTCAAAAGTGAACGGATCCCAAAATCCAACGCGTGTCTCACTAAAAACTGTTAATTTTAACGAAAAGAGCCGGCAGCGGCGCCATTTAATCCAAGGTTTTTAGCCAAGTATAAAATAATTTCATTGTTCCCGATATTTTCCAATTGATTAATGGTAGAAAGTGCGACTCAGTCGTTCTTGGTGGAAATGAAAATGGTTTGGTTATCTATTTTAATCTAAAAGCAAGTATGAAAATGTGAAAATGTTGTTGAGTAAAATAAAACTTTAAAAATTAAACTAACATTACTAGAAAAACACTTGGTAAAAATAGAAATTTCGGTAAGCGTGCAATTTTAGGGAATTAAAATTAAACAAATAAAAACATGGTAAAAACAAAACTCAAACCCATCGGAATAATCCCAATCGGAATCAGATCGGAATACTGGTCGGAAAGTCTAATTGGAATATGGAAAATGAATGCTACAATCGGAATGTTGGAAAACAGAACTTATCGGAATACCCTCGTCGGAATAATGGTGCAATCGGAATCCCAGATCGGAATCCAGTAAAAGAAAGCAGTCGGAATAAGGTAAAACTGTCCCAATCGGAATGTGTCTAAACCCTTTTCCGATTAGAGATCGGAATAAAAGGGAGCAAATCGGAACACTATAAACCCTTTTCCGATCTTGTGGATCGGAATGATGGTTATGCATCGGAATGTTGAATTGGAAAGGGGTTTTACCTTTTCCGATGGTATGTATCCGCAAATAAGCCAAGTATTAAGCTATTTTCAATAAGCTCAATCCAAAGCTTGATCGAATCTACAACGAAGCAAACCAATTAAGCTCAAATAACAACTTTTCAAAACTTTAAATAAGCAAACTTTTAAATCAAATCATAAAAAGACGAATACTTTAATATAACTTTGAAACAAATAAGCTAAACACAAAATAAGCCAGTAAGCATGTCAAGCTCAAAGCTTAATCCGTATAAAGACTTATAGAGGAATAGAAAGATGAACTTTTTAATCACATAAGCATCAAGATGAAAACAAACTTAAAGATTATAACGAATCTAGATCAAAATAAAGAAAGGTAGAAGAAGATTAAAAATAAAAAGTTTAACTTGAACTTATAGATGAATGATTCCCAAAATACAAGATCAAATCAAAGGTTAAACATGAAAAGAAAACATGAAGTTCTAGTGAGAGAAAGTTAGGAACTTTCTCTCTCTAAAAATAAAACTAAAGAAAAAAATAAAAATTAGCTAGCTCCCCTCCTAATGTGTTTAGGAGGGTATTTATAGGCAAAATGGGGAGGTGCATGTGTTGCCTCCTCTTTCTTTCTTCTCGGCTCTTCGTCTTTTAAGTTCTTCGACTTTTCTCGACGTCGTCTCGGGATTAATTAAACTCGTCTTATGAATTCTTCACTTATTTAGACGTGAGTTCTTCGACTTCATTAAACTTCCGTCTTTAGACTTTTTCTTCGATAAATCTTCAGAATAGGCCTTGGACTTCCGTTCTTTTTGCACTCTTGATCTTTTGACTACGTCTTTTCTTGTTTTCTTCGATAAAATCCCGCGAAAGCCCGTGTTTTCTTCATTTTTCATCTTTTGGTTCTAAAACACAATAAAAACACAAACCACGCATAATTATGACTTTTACGACATAAATAACACGTTTTGGTCTAGTTTTTATTGGAAATAAGTGGTAAAAGGATAAATGTTTTCACACTTATTATTGTGAACACTAAATGAAAGGGTAAAACTAACGGCTTGTTTTATTTGATGTAACAAATGTGATCTAAATTTTTTTAAAGTTTGCATGTAAGTTATAAGCCCTAATATGAGCTTATGACTCACGGCTATATTAATTTATAGCTTATTAAAATAAGTCTAAACTTGTTATAGGGTTGCATGTAATTATAAAAAGTCCCAATATGAGATCTAGGCTATGTACAAGTCTAGAAGTCAATTATAAGTCCACAAACATATACGTATATAGCCCACGGCTATATTTTTAAATCTTGGTATTTCCAAGGTGATATTTAGGCTTGTTATGTATTTATAATTATTTATAAAGTCTAAACATAAATATCTAGATTTTTTACATGTTTTCAATGTTCATTATAAGTCCCAAAAAGTAACATATAGCCCACGGCTATATTATTTTTCCCATGTATTCTTATCATACGATTTATACTTTTTACATGATTATTAAGTTAGGTTAAGGTCTTAACACAAGATCTAGGTCTAACATAAACATGCATGTTCATTAGAAATCCATCCAATGATGATTATAGCTCATGGCTACATTTTTATACACAAGATTTTTATGTGATTTTTAGTAGTTCATTATATATAGATAAACACATATTCCAATTACTAAAACTTGTTACATAAATCATTTATGTACATATAAATAAGCCGTGACCTTTAAGGTCATGGTTTTCTAGTTTTGTGAGTTACAAAAGATTACCCATATGACTTATGTTTATAAGTTTAACCAAAAATGGGACTTATAGCCCACGGCTAAATATAAATCCATAGAAGGGTTTATATGATTTTCACCAAGTTTAAAATAGATAAAAAGTCATAGGTTTCTTATCAAAAAGTTTTTAAGCATGTTTCATGGTATTCCAAAAATATGTCGTGACCTATGTGGTCATGGTTATATCAAATCTTGATTTTTAAACAAGTTCATTATATGTGTTTATTAGGTGGATGATTATGCATGCAAGTAAAAATGAAGAAAGCATAATAAGTTATACCTTCTTGTTATAGTTACCAAGGAAATATCTAAGGAACAATGGAGATCAGTGTTCTTAATGTTGATGAAGATAAAAAACCCTAAACAATCCAAGCCGTGACCTATGTAGATTCGGCTAGGATTTATATGGGTTGATATGAGAATCAAGTTGGTAAAGATACTACCAAATCATTAGTAGTAAAGATGAAGACACGGATCTTGTGGATTAAATGTGTTTCGTTGGATGTTTATGGCTTCAAGCCGTATGATTTGAGAGAGAATGGGATGAGAGAAAGTGAGATTTGGTTTGCATGTGGAGATAGGAATGTTGGTGTGTGTGTTTCGGCTTAAAGAAGAGAGAGGAGGCAAATGTCATGATTTGCCTTGGTAAGAGATATCATGCCAAGTGTTGGCTTTCCCAAAATCAAGACATCCTTTCCCCTTCCACCTTGTGGTTGCCGTGTAAGACTAACCAAGGAGATGAGTGGGTTTTGGCTTGGGCTTGTGTTGTGGGTATGACACAAGGGTAATGTGTGAACTTGGGCTAATTCAAGAAATATGTATGGATGTATATGGTTTACATAAGCGTCTACATATACATAGTGTAACATTGTTTTCAATTTTGTTAAGTGTTATGTTCACATATGAAGGTTATGCATTTTATTACTTGTTCTTCTATATTTGAGTACAAGGTTTAAGTTATGTAACTATTTACAACAAAAATGAAATGTAAAAGTATAAGTACACAATGGACATGTTTACATGTCTTATAGGATTATAAGACATGAGAGGATGTTCTAGTATCATTGGGTAAAACTTATTACATTTTATCATGGTAAAATCATGGATTTTACAAAAACCACCAACATGATATAGTTTTTGTGACAATCCGTCAATTTATGATCGATATTTTATTCTCAAGTATTATTTAAAATCATTATTTTAATGTTATATTATGAACTCACTCATTTTTGGGAAGAAATTTGGATTTACATCTTGAAGTAGCATCGACTACGTCTAAACCGGAGAACTCTACATTACGTGCTTACGTTTACATACACCGTTTTTGATGACAGACCGACATTTCAGGAAATACATTTTATTCTCGAATATTATTTTGGAATTTTAAATTTGTGTTGGTTCATAAACTCACAAATTTACGAGAAGAAATTAGGACTTACGTGCATAATTTAGCGCCTTTTACGATTAAACCGGAAACCCTAGGTTTACATATTTACGTTTTTGAATTCCGTTTTTGATGAGACAATTTTTATTAGATTCGTTTTATGCCGGTTGATTCAGAATTTATATAAACGTTTTTCGTAAAACGACCCGAGGGCACGCAAATCGAGGAAACTAGAATCGAGGAGTACCCGTAAATTAGTGTGGATGAGACAAGTTAACACTTGCCCCACCCCCACTAAGGGGAGGCAAAGCTTCACCAACACACCCTTAATGTGTCTATTTTATAACTAAACAAAGGACACTTGTCCTTAGTTACACACCAAAACTATTTACACCTCAAAACTACTAACACATACCATCTAACTCATTTCTTACATGAAAAACAACACAAACTCTCTCTAGCTCGTCCCTATTGTCGTCCCATATCACCACCAACACCGCCATTTGATCAAAAATTATACCATGAATCTTGTGATTAACTTACACAAGATGAAAACCCTTTAAAGACTTGTTGATTTGAGGTGATCCTAACAACTAAAAAGGAGTTTACATAGAGTTCAAGGGCTGATTTCATGGAGGTGTTCATCCATTTAAAGGACCCAAGAAGTTGTCTTGAAAGGTTGAAGATTTGGTGGCAAGATCAAGCCTTGTTCATCCAATATCTCATCCTTTCCATCATATAGATTGGTATAGAGATCAATTTCTTTCTATCACCCTATTGTTTTGAATATGTAATCTTGTATTTTCTTTTTAGATATACTAGACGATTACCCGCGCATAGCAGCGGAATTACCTAAAAACATATAATTAATGATATGCTAATTGATTCGATGGTCGAAATCATGACCCAATAATTGGCTAGCGATAGATAGTTACTGATTTATTAATTGACCCGATGGTCGAATCGGTAACCCGGTGACTCGTCTGGGTTGAACCGGTAGGCGAGCCCGTTCCCATAGACTCGATCGGGTTGACTCGATGGTCGAACCCGTGTCCTAGTGGTTGAACATGTGACCCGGAGACTCGATAGGATTGACCCGGTGGTCGAAGCCAGTGACTCGGTGGCGCGACAGGATTGACCCGGTTGTCGAACCCGTTACCTGGTGACTCGATCGGGTTAACCCGATAGTCGAACCCGTGACTCGAAAAGATTGGCCCGATGGCCGAACCAGTTACCCAGTGACACAATCGGGTTGGTCCGATGGTAGATCCGTGACCCGATGACTCGACCGTGTTGACCCGTTCGTGGACATCCGTGACCAAGTTACTCGACCGAATTAATCCGGTTGTGGAACCCTTGACCCGGTAACTTATGCAATTGTTTATGGTTTAATTTTTCAACATTTTCTATTTTATCCAACTTATGTGCATTTGATTTTTCAACAATTTCATAATTAATATACAATTTCTATGCATTTAATTTTTCAAAAATTCCATAATTAAATTATTTTTCAACATTCAAGGTTTTGAGGTTTTTCCTTTATAAGTAGTAGAGATATGTATATGATGATGAATGATGATCAAAGTATTATGTGGGGATCTTGTGTTGATAGATTTGGTTAAAAAGACTAAAATCTACATGTAAAGATGTTAAAATCATGGTTAAATTTATAGGCTGTATAAAACAGTTAGTAACCATATGATCACTTGATAAAAAGGCTTGGATTATTTAATATAAAGGGTTATATATGATTTTTACATCTGTGGAGAGTTGGCCACTCCACGGAATCAATAAAATGAGCAAGATATGATCAAAATACTATTAAGGTTCAAATCTGTATAGTCTGTTTTGGACGAATTATTAGGGAAACTTAGAGGATGAATGAGCAGTAGCTAAAATGGAGTTATTTTTAGCACATATTATTTAGTTTGTTCTGCCCAAATTTGAGCTTCTATCTCCTTGTAGAACTCAAGATATGGCAAAAATAGTGAAAGTGATTTTGATAATCAGATTTTGAAATAAAAGTATATAATATAAATAAGCACTCAAGTAATATTATTATAAAATACATATATAAAACCCACTAACTTATGATAATATTTATAAAATAAGTTATATACTATGATAAATAAACTTGGCATTTTATAAAAGTACAAACTCAAATGTTTTCTAAAGTTATAAAACTATATATAAGTTTTACGTCTCTTCAGCTAAAACCGAAAGATTAACGTTTTCGCAAAATAAAACTTAGACGGTCGGACCCATCTAATGTAAACTTTTTATAGCTCATCTACTGATATGTAAGTACATTTGACAATTAAAAACGGATAAAACCCGAAACTTATGGACATTAACGGGCCAAAGTAGCCTTATTGGACTATTGACCCAACTAGTTTGGCTAAACACTAATGGACTTACTCATGGGCTTAACCCAAATGGGCCCAACATATGAGTATAGGTCTGGTATTAAAAGTATAAATGAACAAATAAAATGTATTGGGCTTTTCATGGGCTTATTGGGCCTTAATATGTAAACAAGTTAAAACTAGTGTAACTAGTCTAAAAATTTACTAACACATAACACTATAATGATTGAATAAAGAGATAAAATCCCACTTGATCATCATCATACTTATAATATAATCATCTATAAATAACCATTATAATTATAAAGTAATTGGACAAGAGTCTAAGACCGAGTATTGTTTGTCTAGGTTTCGGTGATTGAAGCACGTACCGTACATCCAAATCGTCGATAACCCGCCTTTCCCAATCAACGTGAGTTCATAGCCTCGCACTCTTTTAAATGTTTTATGAAATTCTTTATAAACCCGCGAGGGAGATAACATGTTAGTTTTAATAAAAATAGGACACCAGTTGTCCCGATTGTATGCTTATTGATATGGACCCGAATGATTATATGACCCGATGAATGAAATGAAATGGATTATTATTAGTTAGCTTATGTCACTAAAAGTCCCATTAGCATGAATTTTGAACTACCGGGATTTGGTAGACGCTTATGCATATAATAGTACTATTTGGGGAAGATCACCCCAGTTCGCGCCTTGACGGTTGATCCCCGTCGTGCCACATTGATTGGTAAGCGAATTTATGTATGAGAAAATTTATATAAGCGTGATTATTGTGACGACACGCTGTTTTAGATGGGCAATAGAATTACGGGTTAGCTACCCGTTGTTTGTTATAGTAAGGTAGCAATGTCATGCGGCTTATAATAATCCAATAACGAAAAATACTGATATACGTATTGAATTATAATATATTGCCTGACTAGCAATACGAGGTCTTATTACTGATGTTATGCTCGTGTTTTTGTTTTACATAACCATTTACATATAACGGTTTTTATTAAATTCTATACAACGTTATAAAACGTATTGTATGATGTTTTTACGACATTGGTTCGTATAATGGTTTTGAAGGCAAAATCCTATATTATAATTTACGACAAAGATTCTTATAAAATGTCTTTGGCCTATTTTATAGCCTACGATAAAGATTGATACAAAAATGATTTTCGGTAATAATTATATACCGGTGATATATTAATGGTTTTTATTAAACTCTATGAATTCACTCGGCGTTTTCGCTGACTTTTTAACATGTTTTATCTCAGGTACATGAAGGTAATTCTCGGGAAGACGAAAAGAATTTATGGCCCGCATTCAAATAAAATTTCCTTTCAAATGTTTTGTAAAATTCTATGATATACTATGACCTGTGGACCTATGTAAATTGATGTTTATGAACAGAAAATGCTTTATTATTAAACGACGCGATTTTTAAGCATTGTCTATGATTTGAGTAATGTGCTATTCGGTAACACCAACGACATTTCCGCTGAACTAAAGTATGAATATTTGGGGTGTTACAGTTTGGTACCAGAGCTCTCGTTATAGAGAACGAAATATTTTTAAAACCATGGTTTTAAATAAAACATTTCAAAAATCTTTTTACCATAAATATTTTTAAATAAATATTTTGAATAAAATGTTTAAAAATCTTTTGACTATAACGGTGCCGAAGAATTCCCGAGTTATCGAAAAGGCCAGACTGAGAAGTGTTATTTTAATATATATATATATATATATATATATATATATATATATATATATATATATATATATATATATATATATATATATATATATATATATATATATATATATATATATATATATATATATATATATATATATATATATATATATATATATATATATATATATATATATATATATATATATATATATATATATATATATATATATATATATATATATATATATATATATATATATATATATATATATATATATATATATATATATATATATGTATATATATGTATATATATATATATATATATATATATATATATATATATATATATATATATATATATATATATATATATATAACTTGGATTATATATATATATATGTTGTAATTTGATTACACGATTGTTTGATGATTATTTTAATACTTATACGAGGTATTTATACGACGTAAATTGTCACAAGAAACCCTAACTCCCCTAGCAAATCAATCGAAGCTATTCCTGTAGGAATTCTAGCTACTCCAGATCTAAACCAAGTTGTAGATATTTATGATCCCAACAAAATGGTTGATATTCGTAGAAATGTTGATATTAGTTGATTTTGATATTAAAGAAGAATTGGCGAGATTAAATCTGATATCGATGTCAGGACGATCTTTCCTTATAGAGTGGAGTTTGACAAAACCTCACTACCTGGAAAGGTGTCATCTTATTCGGTGTCTGTGACAATCCGTCAATTTATGGTTGATATTTTATTCTCATATATTATTTAAAAACATTATTTTAATGTTATATTATGAACTCACTTATTTTTTGGAAGAAATTTGGATTTACGTCTTGAAGTAGCATCGACTACGTCTAAACCGGAGGATTTTACGTTACGTGCTTACGTTTACATACACCGTTTTTGGGTGACAGTCCGACATTTCAGGAAAATAAATTTATTCGTGAATATTATTTTGGAATTTTTAAATTTGTGTTGGTTCATAAACTCACAAATTTACGGGAAGAAATTAGAGCTTACGTGAATAATTTAACGTCTTTTACGACTAAACCGGAAACCCTAGGTTTACGTATTTACGTTTTTGAACTCCGTTTTTGATGAGACAATTTATATTAGATTCGTTTTGTGCCGTTGATTCATAATTTATAAAAACTTTTTTCGTAATACGACCCGAAGGCACACAAATCGAGAAAACTAGAATCGAGGAGTACCCGTAAATTAGTGGGATGAGACAAAACAAGTTTTGCCCCACCCCACTATGGGACAGCCAACACACCTCCACCACATCAAAGATGTGGCAAGTTTATAAGTACAAACTAGGACACTTGTTTCATTTATTCACCAAAACCATCTAAAGCATAAAACCACTAAACATGAACCATAGACTTCATTTTTACATGAAAACCACTCAATAATTCTCTCATATCCCACCCCTAGCCGTCCCATCCTACACATAAACACCCCATTTTGATCAATTTAAACCACAAAATCTTGTAATATTCACACATATGATGGAAACCTTTGAAGATATGAAGATTGGAGGTGATCTTAACCTATGAAAAGGAGTTTTCATGAGGTTAAAGGGCTGATTTCATGTAGATGTTTGATGAGACTGCTTTTATACATAGTCTCATCGTCCAAATAGGGCTTAAAATGCATTAAATATCATCAAAATACCCAAATATATGCTTGTGTTTGTTGCTTGTGTATTTTAAGTACGGATATTGAGAAAATGACAAAAGATCACAAGAATTAGTCAAAAACGAACACGGGAAACGAAGCCGCACGATGAACCAAGCCCTAATGAAGAATTTTCCAAAGAAAACCCTTGAAGATTTGAAGAATTATGAAGAAGGGTCCTCCAATATGGAAGAATTGACACTTTATACCCTTGTATCTTCCTAATTACAAGTTTGGTCCCTAAAGTTTGTCAAAATTACAAAAAGGACCCTTAACTTTGAAGAATTGGCAAATTTAGTCCCTCAACAAAACTAAATTGTCAATATTGGTCCTCCAAGAAGTCAACAAACAAGTCAAACCTTGAAGAATGAAGAAAATTCCAAAATCAGTCCTTCAAATATCATCAAATTGCATGTTTAGTCCTTGAAACAAGTTTAAAAACTTGTTGTGCCAAAAGTGACAAGTTGCCAAACTTGTTAACAAAGGGAATTGGTTTTGTTGCTGATTATTACAAGATGAAGAAACATGGAGACTTGAGGGGCCATTTCAGTCAAACATCATATCATATCCCCACCAATCAGACTGCCACATCACCTCCATCCTCCACTCACAACCCTCCACCTCACTTCCCCTCCCACGTCAGAATTCCACCCACACCATTAAATAACTTAATCAGTTATTTCCCACCAAACAGATTTTTTAAAAATCTAATTCCCCAAAATGGATTAAACGCCCCCTAATCCACCCTTAAACCCTAATATCTTCCAGGATGAATTAATCACATTTCAAAGGGGTTTTTGTTTATTTGCTCCAGATCCTTGATTACCATCTTTGTCATCCAAACCCACATCCCAAATCACCACAAGATACACCCATGTGTCTTGTGGGACCCTCCCCTGCAACGTCCCTTTCCCTCAAAACCCTAAATCCGACAAGATCAACGGATGGATCACACTACTTGGACCCCAAGCTCAAATGAACGCTCATGATCAACAAACAACAGCTGGTATCATCACATGTTGGCATCTTGACCAAATTCCAGTCAAAACTCAAGGGCATTTTTGGATTTTCAAACCATTAGGGTTTTAGCTTGTATTATTTTATTCAGAGTACCTAGAATGTTCTATCTTTGCCTATATAAGGAGGATGCGAGTTGTGCATGCCCCTTGTTCCTTGTTTTTTCTCCTTGATCACAACTTTGTAAATCCAGTTTTTTATGAATGAAAAATGGTCTAAAGTTTGTTGATGAGAAGCAAAGAGCCAGTTTTACTTATATTGTTTGAAGTTTGGTTGATTGTTATTGTTGTTTTACTTGATTCAAAAAGGTTTTCAGTTTCCTGAATTTCCAATAATTTTCAGTTAAGAAAAGTCAGTTTTTATTTGTCTGCTTTATTTTTAAAAAGCCATAAGCTATAGGTTAACTTGTCAATAAGTTAACCCTATAGCCTAAGCTCTTGTACCAGTCATCCTTGTTCTTGGTTTTCAGTTTTTGGCAGGTTCAATTTAAGGCCAATTGTCATCATCATTTTCATTTCAACCACAAAGACAAGTCTGCACAGACCCGAGTCTGTATGGAGGTGACTTTCAGTCACTGTTGGGCCTGGATGTAGGCCCAACAAGGTAGCATCCTTTGTCCCTTTTTCAGTTTTCAAAAAAATATTCAGTATTATGTGATTTGTATGATTTGTATGAAAGTTGTTGATTTGTTGACTTTGCTGTTTGAATATGCTTATTTGTGCCTTGGTATGCATATTAAGGTGTTAGAAATCAGTTTGAGTGTGATTTGAATTCATTTGCTTAGTTAAAACATTTTCTGAAAATATTAAGGAGTGTTTGGATCTGGTGTCTTATTTGAGATTGGCAAAAGTTTTTGAGTTAAAACCTGCTTGGATATACTCACTAGGTAGTTGTTAGGTTATATGCTCATTAGTTTTGAGTTTGGTAGAGTTAAAACACAAGTTTGCATGTTTAAAAATGGTTTTCACCTGCTAAATCAGTAAAGTCCCATTTGTGCATGATTGTGTGTTGATTTGACTACCAAGTTTCTAAGTCTGTTAGATCATAGGTTTAATCAAGGTTTGTCATTGGTTATATGTCATGTGCTTAGCTTATATGCAAGTTCTTAGCTTTTAAATTTCACATTTGTGCCAAGTGATTCAGTAAACACTCTCAATCCTATATTAGTTAATCAGTAACTTTTTGGTGATCTTTGTGCTTGATATTTGTGTTAGACTTGTGTTTTTTGTGCATTTGCTTGACTCCCTATACGTAACTGAGTATAGGGGTGCCCTTCTTGTCCAATCAATCATCACAAATCTCACAAAACAAGCTCCTCTTGTCTTATCTGCACAAGTAAAAATATTACCATTGTGTTCATCAGAAACAAGTACAACCTGGGTACTTGTTTTGATTCTCTAGTGTTGATCTAGCTTGTTTATTTGATAAAAAGTTTGTTAGAGTGGGTACAAGTTACTGGTTTTGGGTATTTAAAGTTTAAAAAAAAAGTTTTTCAAAAAGGACTGGCCAGGACTCGAACCTGCGCCATCCTTCTCACAACACTCACAACTTACCAGCGTGCCCTTGGGTCTTTTACTGCTAAGTTCTCATACCAATATCTATTTAAGTAGTATCTGTTTTATAGCTTATTTAACTAGCAGCTTATTTACAAGCTTTTTCCAGCTTATTTATTTAGGGTTTTTGCAAGTTAGTATTTTTCCTTTGTTTTTACTTAGTTTTAAGACTTTTTGGTTTAAAAAGTTTATTTTTTCCGTATTTAATTAATTTTCTAGGATTATTTTAAATTTAAATTTTGAAAAGTAATTTAAAAATAGAAAAAGGTATTTTAAAAATCTAAAAAAATAGTTTTTAGGATTTTAATCATATTTTTGAGGTTTACAGCTATTTAGGTTTTCAAAAAGTCTTATTTTTGATTTTATAGGATTTTAGGGTTTTTAACCAACTTTAAAATTTAATATAAAATTATTAAATAGGTTTTAGAAACTTTTAATTGAATTTTTGTTTTAGTTACATTATTCTAGATTTTTGGTAATTTTTTTATGAACTTTGAATTTTTTGAATATTTTAATATTATTTTATTATTAAAAATTAAAAGTTTGATTTTTTAAGTTTTTACATTTTTCATAGATTGTAGTCACTAAATTAGGAGTTTTGTAACTTTCCAAATATTTTTAGGACTTTTCAATTATTTTCTAGAATTAATTTATGTTTTAATTGATTTTAATAGTTTTTAAGTGTTTAAAAATTGTTTTATTTGGTTTTAAAATTTTAAAAAATACTTTTTAGCTTAATTAGGTCATTTTTGAGGTTTAAAACTTTAAAATCTTGTTTGGGACTTTATAATAATTAATTGTGATTTTTAGGGCTTTAATTAGCATTAAAAAGTCATTATCTAATTAATTAAAAGGTTTTAGCAAGTTTGGATTTTTTGTAAACCCTTAGAATATTATTGTGGATTTTTAGTAATTTTTAGGAATTTTTAGGATAAAATTTTAATTTTTGCACTATTTACGGTTTTGCGTGATCGCCTTTTTCGTCTTAGTTTAATCCGTCTTCGTAACCGTCTTTCTCTTCTAATCCCATTTCTTTCTTTCTTTTGCAATCATATAATCACAAATCAAAAATCAATTCATTACACAACGCACTTGTCTCCTTGGGAAACGAACTTGAACTTATTTGGTCATTAGTGCTCGGTTTTCCTAAACCGACACTTAATACTTGCCACTTTTGTCATCCTTTTCCTAAAGGGTACAAAAATCCTACAATCATTTTGGCGCCGCTGCCGGGGAGGCGTGTTGTGTTTTGGTTGAACAATTGTTGTTTTTATATATAGCCATGATAGTATTTGTATTAGTAGCACTCTACTAATACGTATTATCAGTTTTTCGTTTTTTGTGAATACTATTACTATATTGTATACGTAGAACAATAAATTTACAAGTACTCCAAATACGTGAGAAATCACAACCTTGACTTGGGAGGTCATTACCCAATCATTGTATTCGAATCTCAAACCAAAGAAAAAGGCAAAAATAGATAAATACTTTCGTGAAGCTCGATTTTGATAAATACAAACTATAAGGTGGGTATAAGGCGGTTGTATTTCACGACCTAAAGGAAAAAGGCTCTTAAGTGCTTCGCGCCGCCTCGTTTCCTCCGCTTGCTTGTGCGTATTTTGATTTTGAGAGCTAATCGAGGGTTTTGCCGCCCAAAGTATTACTTAAGTATCATATATATTTTCTTGGTTTCTATTGATTAAACCCTCTTGAACGATTTGGTGTTCCACCATCGTTCTAAAGTCATCGAAGGCGTTCACTTCACGTGATCGTTTTCATTCCTTGAGGCTTCTTTAATCGAGAGATTTGATTAAGGAGGAGATTTGTAGATTTGTGTCTACCTAATACATTCCACAAAATCCAAAAAAAGTAAAAACAATCAAAAACCACAAAAAAATTGAAAAAGTAAAAACACCAAAAAGAATCTTCTTTGCTCACCCTCTCGTTGTACGTGACGTTTATGCAAACTCGCTCCAAAGCAAGACGTGCTCGTAAACGAAGAAACAAATCAATCACTCCTTCTAGTGAGGAGTCTCCTATTGACGAACCCATCGTAGTGAAAGAAGCACCCATGGCTAATCGAACTATGATGGAGTTGCTTCAAGCACCCACCGAGGGTTATGGAGAAGCGATTGTGATTCCCGCTATCCTTGCGGAGAATTTTGAGGTTAAGACGGGTTTGTTGTCCATGATTCAAAACAACAAGTTTCGAGGTGACGAAAAGGACAACCCTCATAACCACATTCGCCAAATTAATCGTCTTACCGCCACTTGCAAGTTTAAGGACGTCTCTAACGACTCGATTAAGATGATGCTTTTTCCGTATTCCTTAGCGGGGCCCGCAAAAATTTGGTTAGAGAAAGAGCCACCCAATTCTATATTGACGTGGAAGGATCTCGTTTCAAAATTCGTGAACCAATTTTTTCCGCCCTCTAAGACTACGCATTTGAAAAACGAGATTTCAAAGTTTTCACAAGAGTATAATGAGAGTTTTTCGACGGCTTGGAATAGATTTAAGGAAATGTTTCACGAATGTCCTCATCATGGTTTTTCCGACTTGCATCAAATTGACACGTTTTACAATGGCTTGAACGATCATGAGCGTGATTATCTTAATGCCGCCGCGGGTGGTAATTTCTTTTGTAAGACGGTCGAGGAAGCATTGTTAATCATTGAGAATAGGTCTAAGGTCTATAGTCCTCGTAGCACGTCGAGTGTTCGTAAGACTTCGTCTTCGCCTTCGCCTTCATTGTCACACACCGTTGATGCTTGCCAAATCGAGACTAATTTGGAGAACAAGATTTTTGATAAGCTTAAGGGATTGTTAGTTGAGTTTAAAGTTGGTGAACAACCCACTCCCGCTACGGCTAAAGCGGTTGATGTTTCTTGTATGTATTGTGGTGGAGCTCACGATTATTCCGAGTGCATTACCAACGGTGGTAACACTTCGAGTGCCTTCGCGGCCGCGGGAACTTATAACCAAAACGGTCAAGTTCCCCGCACTAATCAATTGACTCCACCGGGTTTTCCACCAAATCAAAATGCTAACAATTATCGAAACAATCAAGTTGGTTACCAAAGCAATCAAAGGAACAATTACACGGGTAATAACAACTATGGGAATCAAGGAAGTAGTAGCCAATTGCAAAATCAAAACCAAAACCGTAATTTTCAAAACACGAGTCAAGGTCTTCAAAATGTTTACACTAAAGAACTTCCAATGGACTTTTTGAATTACGCTACGGCAAATGATAAGATTTTGGAAAACATTCAAGAGCAATTAGCTAGTCAAGCTAGGGACACGGCTAAAAACACCAAGGAGTTGGCTAATTTTGTGAAGGAAAATCTTAACATGAGAAATGAGTTGAAAAATGATTTTGCTAATCAAATTAGAGGTCAAAACAATAAAATTGAACAAAGTCATGCTAGGCTTGAACAAAGAATTGACCAAAATGCCGCTAGTCAAGATCTTAAGTTTAATAGTCAAGATGCTAAGCTTAATGCCATTTTAGAAGCCGTCATGGGGAACAAAGCCTCTACTTCGGGAAGTTTGCCTAGTAACACCGTATCAAACCCGATGGGAGAGATGAAAGTGATTACCACACGAAGTGGTAAGGCACTTAAAGAACCGACTCCTCAACCAATTACTCCAACGGTGGAGGAAATTGAGGAAGAACCCGAGGTGGTGGTCGAAAAGGAGCATATCTCAAGCCCACAAAGTACCGCTCATGTCACACCTACGGTCGACCCTTTACCAACATTGGAACCCGAGATTCCAAAGGCTATGTCTATGCCCCAACCCACACCACCCTTGCCTTACCCAGCGTGCCCTTGGGTCTTTTACTGCTAAGTTTTCATACCAATATCTATTTAAGTAGTATCTGTTTTATAGCTTATTTAACTAGCAGCTTATTTACAAGCTTTTTCCAGCTTATTTATTTAGGGTTTTTGCAAGTTAGTATTTTTCCTTTGTTTTTATTTAGTTTTAAGACTTTTTGGTTTAAAAAGTTTATTTTTTCCGTATTTAATTAATTTTCTAGGATTATTTTAAATTTAAATTTGAAAAGTAATTTAAAAATAGAAAAAGGTATTTTAAAAATCTGAAAAAATAGTTTTTAGGATTTTAATCATATTTTTGAGGTTTACAGATATTTAAGTTTTCAAAAAGTCTTACTTTTGATTTTATAGGATTTTAGGGTTTTTAACCAACTTTAAAATTTAATATAAAATTATTAAATAGGTTTTAGAAACTTTTAATTGCATTTTTGTTTTAGTTACATTATTCTAGATTTTTGGTAATTTTTTAGAATTTTTTATGAACTTTGAATTTTTTTGAATATTTTAATATTATTTTATTATTAAAAATTAAAATTTGATTTTTTAAGTTTTTACATTTTTCCTAGATTGTAGTCACTTAATTAGGAGTTTTGTAACTTTCCAAATATTTTTAGGACTTTTCAATTATTTTCTAGAATTAATTTAAGTTTTAATTGATTTTAATAGTTTTTAAGTGTTTAAAAATAGTTTTATTTGGTTTTAAAATTTTAAAAAATACTTTTTAGCTTAATTAGATCATTTTTGAGGTTTACAAACTTTAAAATCTTGTTTGGGACTTTTTAATAATTAATTGTGATTTTTAGGGCTTTAATTAGCATTAAAAAGTCATTATCTAATTAATTAAAAGGTTTTAGCAAGTTTGGATTTTTTGTAAACCCTTAGAATATTATTGTGGATTTTTAGTAATTTTTAGGATAAAATTTTAATTTTTGCACTATTTACGGTTTTGCGTGATCGCCTTTTTCGTCTTAGTTTAATCCGTCTTCGTAACCGTCTTTCTCTTCTAATCCCATTTCTTTCTTTCTTTTGCAATCATATAATCAAAAATCAAAAATCAATTCATTACACAACGCACTTGCCTCCTTGGGAAACGAACTTGAACTTATTTGGTCATTAGTGCTCGGTTTTCCTAAACCGACACTTAATACTTGCCACTTTTGTCATCCTTTTCCTAAAGGGTACAAAAATCCTACAATCAATGTTCATCCATCCAAATGACCCAAGAAGTTGCCTTGCTAAAGTTAAAGATTTGATAACAAGAACCAAGTCTTGTTCATCAAAAACCTCATCTTTTTCATCACTTTGGTGGTATAGAGATTGTTCCTTCCTATCTTCTTGTTATTTTGATGATGTAATCTTGTATTTTCTTTATTTATGTATATGTATATGATGATGAATGATGATTAAAAATATTATGTGGGGATTTGGTGTTGATAAATATGATTAAAATGATTAAAAGTTATATGAAAGAATGATAAAATCTAGCTTAAACAAGTAGGCTGTATAAAACAGAAGATAACCATATGATAACTTGTAAAAATGGCATAGATTACTTAATATACAGTAAGTTATATGTCTTATACACATGTGAGAGTTTTCCATACAATGGAATCCTAAAAATGAGTGAGATATGATCAAAACAAGATTGGAGTGCAAATCTACATACACTGTTTTGGACGAATTTATTAAAATACTTAGAGGCTGATTCATCAGTAGCTATAAAAGAGTTAAATGATGAACATATTATTTAGTTTCTGTCATAAACATTTGAGGTCCTATCCCCTTATAGAACTCTAGATATGGACATTTTAGTAGACTGAATATTTAGGACAGATTTTATAAAATAAATAGTATATAATATAAGCACTCAAAATTTTGTATTTATAAAATATACATATATAAAACCCCACTAGTTGCTAATAATAATTATAAATAAAGAGTTATATATATTGATATTAAAATGAGACCTTTTATATAGATTACAAGTATAAATGTTTTTCCAAGTTATAAAACTATATACCTAAGTTTTACGTCTTTTCGGCTAAAACCGAAAGATTAACGTTTTTGTCAAATAAAACTTAGACTGTCGGACCCGTCTAATGTAAACCTTTATAAACTCACATACTGATGTATAAACGTATATAACAAGTAAAAACCGATAAAACCCGGGCATTATAACATGTAGACATTAACGGGCCAAAGTAGCCTTATTGGACTATAAACCCAACTAGTTTGGTAAAACACTAGTGGACTTACTCATTGGGATTAACTCACTTGGGCCTAACATATGAGTATGGGCCTGATATTAAAAGTATAATTGTGCTAATATAATATATTGGGCTTGTAATGGGCCCATTGGGCCTCAAAATGTAAATAAATTGAACTAGTATAACTAGTCTAGAAATGTACCAACACATGACATTATAATGTGTATAAAGATATAAACTTCCACATGATCATCATCATACTCATGATATCATCATATATATACATAGACATTGTTTTTATAAACTCATTGGACAAGAGTCTAAGACGAGTATTATTTGTCTAGGTTTCCGTGATTGAAGCACGTACCGTACACCCAAATCGTCGATAACCGCCTTTCCCAATCCACGTGAGTTCAT
Source organism: Glebionis coronaria (assembly GCA_025667525.1). Classification (NCBI taxonomy): domain Eukaryota; kingdom Viridiplantae; phylum Streptophyta; class Magnoliopsida; order Asterales; family Asteraceae; genus Glebionis; species Glebionis coronaria. The sequence continues at coordinate 316,836,571 of CM046875.1, read as the reverse complement.
AGGATCGCACTCTTTTAAATGTTTTATGAAATTTTTTATAAACCCGCGAGGGAGATAACATGTTAGTTTTGATAAAATACGACACCAGTTGTCCCGATTGTTTGTTATTGATTTGGACCCGAATGATTGTATGACCCAATGAATGATTATATGACCCGATGAATGAAATAAAATGGATTATTAAAGTTAGGTTATGTCACTAAAAGTACCATTAGCATGAATTGTGAACTACCAGGATTTGGTAGACGCTTATGCATATAATAGTACTATTTGGGGACGATCACCCCAGTTCGCGCCTTGACGGTTGATCCCCGTCGTGCCACATTGATTGGTAAGCGAATATATGTATGAGAAGATTTCCATAGCGTGATTTTTGTGACGACACGCTAACTTAAATGTGCAAATTGAGTTTCGGGTTAGCTACCCGTTGTTTGTTGTAGTAAGGTAACAATGTCATGCGGCTTATAATAATCCAAATAACGAAATACTGCTATACGAACTGAATTACGATATATTGCCTGACTAGCAATACGAGGTCTTATTATTGATATTATGTTCGTGTTTTGGTTTTACATAACCATATTCATATAACGGTTTTTATTTAACTCTATACAACATTATAAAACGTATTGTATGATGTTTTTACGACAATGGTTCGTATAATGATTTTGAAGCCTAAAGCCTATATTATGATTTTTGATAAGGATGTGTATAAAATGACTTTGGATATTTTATGGCATATTACAAAGATTTGTACAAAATGATTCTCGGTAATAATTATATACCGATGATATATTAATGGTTTTATTAAACTCTATGAATTCACTCGGCGTTTTCGCTGACCTTTTCTTTTAAAATGTTTTGTCTCAGGTACCTGAAGGTAATTCTCGGGAAGACAAAAAGAATTCATGGCCCGCACTTAAATAATAATTTCCATTCAAATGCTTTGTAAAACTTGTATGAAATACTATGACTTGGGACCTATGTAAATTTGACATTTATGAATGGAAATGATTTATTATTAAACGACGCGATTTTTAAGTGATGTCTATGATGTGAGTAATGTGCTATCCCGTAACACCAACGACTCTTCCGCTGTATTGAATTGTGTAAATTTAGGGGTGTCACACTTGTCACCCAATTCTTAAATTTGAAATCGAGAAGGCGAATGTTGCACTTTTAGGCTGTCATTGGAACCATTACCCAAAAGCCTCATGGCACTATTATCTTTCCGAGAATTCTAATTGAATGTGTGATTCATTTCATACTAGTGACTCATTTTATAACTATTGTTGAAAAAGATATAGGATTGGAAATTAAGTGTTGTTCATATCGAGCTTTTATTGCCCTTTCAAGGTCTAAAAATAAGGTTGAAAGTAATGGAGATTAAGGTAGAATGCCGCGTTGAGTATAAGTTGGTTGAAACTTGGATAAAGTTATTATTAACTCGTATGGAATATGAGATTGTTAAGAGGGAATCGTTGAGTCCCGTGATTTAATTATAAGGTTTTAAATGATTGTTGGTTCGTGTTAAGGGTTGTTCCTAGGCCATTGTCCAATGACGAGGATGCCCAGTGTCCAAGAAATAAATTGAAGAGATCTTCTGCTGAACTGGGACCGATGGATCTTCCAGGACAGGTGGAACACCTAGTGACTCATGTAGATTAGTATTTAATTTAGTATCTTTTAAAATCCCTAACTTAACTGAGACATCAGTTGGTAAGTGATTGTGGTAAAAATACGACCTTTAGGAAAAGGAGCGTAAAAGCGGTAAGTATTAAGTGTACGTTTAGGAAAACGTAAACACTAATGACCCTTATGGTGTGAAAGTTCGTTTCCCAAGGACGTATATGTGTGTGACTAAGATGTAAAAGATTTGAGATTAATATTTGTTTTAGAAGGGGATGAGAAAAGAAGATGACGAAGACGTAAAAATTACTACTAGAAAGTTAAAACGTAAAACCGTAAAAACTACAAAAATAAAACTTAATTCTAAAAATTACCAAAAATTAACCAAAAATCAAAATAAATAAACTAAGAGTTTACCAATGATCAAAACTTTTTCAAACCTTTTAAATAATAAAATATTCAATTTTTAAATGCTAATTAAAGCCCTAAAAATCAAATAAATTATCAAAAAGCCCAAATAAAGATTTTTCAATTGGTAAACCTCTAAAATGACCTAAAAAGATTTAAAACTATTTTTAAAAAATTTTAAACTAATAAAAACTATTTAAAATGATTTAAAAACTATTAAAACTTAAAATAATTATAAAAATTAATCTAAAAGTGATAAAATTATTCTAAAAGTTGCTAAATTCCTATTTTAATGTATTAAAGCTAAGAAAAATGCAAAAAGTTGAAGAATGTGAAATTTGAAAAATAATATTAAAATAATATTAAAAATCCAAAAATTATAAAAAATTCTAAAAACTTGCAAACTAGTTTATTTTAACCTAAATAATCAAAAAATCAAAGTGAAATGACCAGAATACCCCTATTGGGCCCTCAAATGGGCCAAAAACAAAAACAGTCAAACCAAATGGGCTTTTGGGCCCAAAAAGTCAAACTTGGCCCAATTGACTCGGAAAAGCCCTATCTGACTCAAAATTTAATTCTAAGAACAAAACTCTAAAGGCCCAAAAGCTGAATGTTAGCTTATCACAGCTTAATAAGCAGGCAGCTTATTCTTATTGGGCTTTTCAGCCCATTAAGCAATAAGCCAATGCCATAAGCTCTAATTTGACACACAACCTTCTTTTGGGATGCTTATGAGATCTGTAAAAAGAAATTTTGAAAAAGCTCACTCAATAAGCCAGAAATAAGCAAAGTAAAAATTCACTAAAAGACAAAATAGTCGGGTTTGAGATTAAGGGCACCTCAGAAGCTCTAGTTTGTTGCAAAAGCTCACAAATAGCTCAACTAAGAATAATCAATCAAGAAAATCACAAAAAGCCAAGTAAAATAAGCTGTAAGAGAAAATAAGCTGGCTGAAAAAGCCAAATAAGCTAGTTTTCTAGCAAAAGCTTAACCAAAAGACTTGTAAACTTCCAGATATGATATTAAGCTGAGAAAAATGAGTTCTATTACAAAAACTAAGTTATTGCATGTACCAATAAGCAAAACATATTCAATAAGCTTAGAAACCAAGTTTGACCAAAAGTCAAACGTTGATAAGTTGAAATCAAACGCTGACAGGAACAAAGTGGACGTTGACAGACTTAATGAAGTGTATGGACTTGTTTTTCACCCTGCTGGTCAAGGTTTGAGTGCAAACCTTGTGAATCAAAGCTTACCAGTTGGGTAAACTTGATGTGTTTTGGCACAAATAAGACAATAAGCCAGTGGGCTTATAAGCTATCAACAGATAATTTCAAATAGCCAAATAACCTTTCAAGCAGCAAACAAATAAGATCCAAGCAGCCAATCAACAATCCTAATGCTAGAAATCACAATGCAACACCAAATGAGGTGGTCACTTTGCTGATGCAAATGACCACTTCAGCAAACTTTGATAAGATATAGCAATCACAATAAGCCACCAAATTCAACAACCAGATAACCAATAGATAGCTTATCACCCAAACTATTCCCAAATCTGATTTCAGACCTTAGATCCAAGTAACAAAGAAGTTATTGGATCTGATGTGTTTGACCAATTTCAAAACCACCTTTATCAGATTTTTGCAAAACTTCACATCCCTTTTCCAAACTTTCAGAAACTTAACCAATGACTAAAACTTGTGTATTAAGACTTGTTTAGACCTCCAAACCCTAAGAACAAGGGCACAAGGCCACAAGGCCTTATGAACCAGTAATCCCAAACAATCCTTTATCAACCATTTTTCAAACAAACTTCTGATTTTTAAACACAACCTATTGATTTTAATGATCAAATAGCTACACTGGGTGACAACTAACAGAAACCAGCCATAAAACACAAAGCACAAACACAAGAACACCAAATCATATACCAAAGTACAAAATAAGCAGAAACATGAAATTTTGAGAGGAATCTTAACAAGAGGTTATACGTGCCTTCCACAACATCCTAGGAAGGCCAGCTATGCTCCTTGGACCTTGTTCAACAACTAGAACAAGACCAAGGTACTTCAATAAGAAAGATGATGAATGCCTTGGTTGATGTTTCAAAGCAGAAACTCAAGGACTTGATGTCTTCAACACAAGCAGCAAACAACTCAACCAAGGGCTCTAATCCCTTCACAAGCTTGCAAGAGCTTATAGCTTATGGTTAAGGGTTAGTACACAAAAATAAGCAAAATCAGAACCTTCTTTCAAGCTTTTTCAAACTTGAAAAACCTTACCAAACATAAACGTCCTTGATCCAAAAGGTTCAAGCACACTTATAACAATCAATGGAACTCAGAATCACCCTTTAAACAACACCAACTTTCAAAAACATAAAAAGGAATTACAATTTTCTCAAAATACCAACTTTTATAAATTTTAAAAAGGAATTACAATGTTTAAAGAGTAAGACTGGAACAAAAGGACTCTCACATGTTGAGGTCTCCTTTTATAGGCAAATGTCAGGATACACTATTCACAAACCCTAGAAGTGAATTCTCTAAAATGCCCTTAAGTCCTTGAGGCAGTTTGTTGTTGATGAGCTGTCCAAAGTGATCCCAAACGTTCATTTTAGCTTTGTGATGAAGCAAAGGCTCTCAGTTGTTGATCTTGACACGTGGCATGACTTGGAGGGCAAGTAGTCACATGACAGGTGAACGGGTATTTGGGGGTGGGGTCCATTGTGAGTGGGAGTGAGGGTTTTGAGGTTGGGATGGGATTTAGAGTGTGTGAATCAAACGTGTGTCAAGGTAATTTAGATTTACCCTTTGTTTAAGTTGATGTAAAATCTGGGTGTGAAAAGGTGAATAGTGACACGTTTGATCTGTTTTTGGGGGAAGTGGAGTTTGTTTGGCGCAATTTCATTTCAAATGTTTCAATAGCACACATTTGGCCCTTCTTCTTTTTCTTTCCTTTCATTTGTGTTTAAAAACGTGTCAGCGCCCATTTCCGTTGTAACAACTTTTAGACTTTGGCAATTTTGGCACAAAACTTTCCAACAAGGTTTATAAGGATTATTTTTGCCATTTTGAGATATTTCAAGGGCTGATTTTGGACAATGTTGATCTTCAAAGGTCTTCAATGTATCTTTGGCTTCATGAAGGACCATAATTGGCAATTTGGAATTGTTGAGGGACTAAACTTGCCATTTCTTCAAAGTTGAAGGACCTTTTGTGTAATTTTGACAAACTTAAGGGACCAAACTTGTAATTATCAATATACAAGGGTTTTAAGTGTCATTTCTTCAATAAATGAGGATCAATCTTGTATGTCTTCAAGTCTTCAAGGGTATTTGTTGAATATTCCATGAATTAGGGCCCGGATCTTTGTACGGCTTCGTTTCTCGTGTCCGTTTTTCCTTGTATCTTGTGATATTTTGTCTTTTTCACGATATCCATACCTAAAATACACAAGTAAACAAACACAAGCATATATATGGTATTTTATGACATTTGTATGCATTAAAAGCCCGAAAAGAACGATGAGATCATGTATAAATGCCATCTCATCACTCCCCCATACTAAGCCATTGCCGTGCCCTCACGCAATGCTAGAATAAAGTATCTAAGCATCACCCAAGTTCAATTTTATTAACCTTTATTGAAGAGTAAAAGACTTGCAATATACTACGAAGATGTGTAAAGACATAACATATGATTTTCATCACAAAAGTGACTTTTAGGGTCAAAGAATAGAAACAACTAAATGTTCCTTAGAGTAAACTTCGTCATCCTTGATTGTCATACATTCCATGCTAAGTGCAAAAACGAGATCATTGTTGGTACAAGTCACAATGCTAACACTACTCATAAGTCCAAATTGTGTAATACTTTTTCTCCCCGCAATCCTAGTTATTATAAAAGGAAATGGGTTACTAGCATTTTTTAACTATTTGTCATGGATCACAAGTGATTCATATTGACTTATTTGAGTAGTTATTAGTCCGAAAGTAAAGTAGCACGATTTGATCAATAGTTAGCCGAAGGACAAAATCTTTTAAAACGGCTTCTCGTGTATCTCCTTAAGTTCATATCTTGGCATAACTTGTTTCACGATTTGAGACCTTTCTCGGACCGATATTTGGCATGTACTTCATACTTAAAATCTTGGGAAGACGTTCTTGAAATTATGGTCTTCTCTTCTCATATTTGAAATTTCTTCACTTGACGTTTTTGAGAGATTCTTCATATTTGGACCACGACTTCATCATTTTTCTTCAATCTTTACTTTGGATTTTGATATACAACGATCCGCCTCCTTTTCGGACTTGGATATATTTATCCTCATACCTTGTAAGGGTCTTTTTGGATAGACTTTCTCCATGATCTTTAGGGGAGTAATTGCTTTTCGTCGTGTGTCTCGATCCTTCATATTGATTTAGGAATAATGATACTTCACATCATCTTTGGATCTTTAGCAAAAATAGAGCTCCTCATGCCTTGTTAGGGCCTTTTTGGATGATCGCCAATCTTCGCGTCCCGCTTCAATAAGTTATGCCTTGGCTATGAACTCTATTCAACCCCGAGCAACTTTTAAACGATCTTGCGCTAGAGGCTAAGTAACCTTTCAAATCGTACGACCTTACTTATTGCAATTATGATTTATTCCTAATGCATTGATCTTATGGGAAGAAAAAGCCACAATTAAAAACATATGAGTTTTTGAAAGAACACTTTCATGTTCTACGTTTAGCATGACCACTTGTCTAACTCTATCATTTCTCGTTCTTCACTATATAAAGACCTCTAATTAAAGAGACTCGTGAATACTTAGCCATGCAAGTCAAAATTAAGCCAAATTTGGATTAGCTTTCATTAAGACTATATCAAATCAAAGTTTTGGGTTTTCAAGCCACCTATAGGATCTTGCACTTTCTTGGACTTTTTCAAGTGTAGAGAATGCATTTTATAGTTCCCTTGATAAGTGACTTTCTAGGATCAATTATAGGAACTTGCGAAAAGTTCTTATTCTTAACCCGCATGAATTAAGACTTTCGCGTTTTAAAGCTCCCTATATAAAAGTCTAGCAAAACTTGAATTGAGCGGGTTAAGGAATGTAAATGGCTCCAAATGCCCATCAAGTCAAAAATTAACTCTTATTCTACCCATCGGAAAATATACATTCGTGTCTTAAAAAAACACTTATGAAAACTAAGAAAAATTTTAAAATTTGGCCATTTTTAGCCTTATTAGCAACTAAAACGAAACATTGAAAGTTGGAAAGCGTGAGGGCGTAGCAAAGCAAGTATCTATTCATCCCCCCATACTAAAAGCAAACATTGTCCTCAATGTTTCGAGTCTAAAGGTGGAGCACCCCCATACTAGAGACGAAGAATCGAATGCTTAGGATCTAGCATGGAAAGGGTGATCAACAATATATCAAAAGTCGTTTATTAAGTATGCTAAAAGATAATTGTTAGAACAATAAAGGATATGTCATGGATTCGTGAAAAACTTCTTCAAGCAAACGATGGAGGCTCACGTAGACGAACACGAGAGTCTTCAATCGTAGATGATGATGATGATCTAGATAACACAATCACAAACAACCACGAGACAACGAGTTGAAAGGGTACAAGTACCCTTATTAGTGAATAGTAAGCATAAAGTATAAGCATGGGATCTCCCCCACGAGGCACCTCGTTTTTGATTACCGAGTCATGAGCTCGACTCGATCCCCTCAATGCTAATTATCATTGGGGAAGGTGACTTGGTCGAGGGCAACCATTGAAGGAATTTCCCCACCAAATTAGTGCTTAAGCCTATGTCCATTCACCTTGAAATTAGGACCATCATCTTGAGCTAGCTCGATGGTCCCATAAGGAAACACTTGTGTAATGGTGAACGGACCCGACCAACGAGATTTCAATTTCCCGGAAAATATCTTAAGTCGAGAGTTAAAAAGCAACACTTGATCACCAACGTTAAAAACCCGGTTTTTAATCTTTGAATCATGAAATTTTTTAGTCTTTTCTTTAAAAATTAATGAATTTTCATAAGCATTATCTCTTAATTCATCCAATTCATTCAATTGTATTTTCCGGTGATCTCCCACGGTCTTTAAGTCAAAGTTTGCATGCTTAAGGGCCCAATATGCCTTGTGCTCCAACTCAATGGGCAAATGACAATTCTTCCCATAGACTAACTTATAAGGAGTGCAACCGATAGGTGTCTTATAAGCGGTCCTAAAGGCCCATAAAGCGTCATCAAGTTTGTCGGACCATGAAGCACGGTTTTCTCCAATTGACCTCTCTAAAATCCTCTTCAAAGCTCGGTTCGAAACCTCGACTTGCCCACTCGTTTGTGGGTGATAAGCCGTAGAAAGACGATGAGTAACTCCATATTTCTTTAGAACCTTTTCGAATTGGTCATTACGAAAATGGGTTCCACGATCGCTTATAATAGCACGAGGGATTCCGAACCGAGAGAATAGTTGCTTCAAAAACTTCACTACCACACGAGCATCATTAGTAGGCAAAGCCTTAGCTTCCACCCACTTAGAAAGGTAGTCTACCGCGACGAGGATATATTTGTTGCCATGAGACGATGGGAACGGCCCCATAAAGTCTATTCCCCATATGTCGAAAATCTCACACACTTGAATTATGTTTTGCGGCATTTCATCACGTTGAGATGATTTTCCTTGACGTTGGCACGAATCACACGACTTCACAAGTGCGTGTGCATCACGATAGATAGAAGGCCAAAAGAAGCCGACATCGAACACTTTCTTAGCCGTGAGATTAGCACCGTGGTGACCACCCGTGGGTCCCTCATGACAAGCTCTAAGGATATTAGAAGCTTCGTGAAATTGTGTATAATGCAGTTCGTTTTTCTCAGTTCTTGCTAATTGAAAGTCCAACCAATATCTGGTTTTTAACTGTTTTTGGTTGTTAATCTTGTTTGGATATTCTATTTGCTAATTCAACAAAGCCTTGCAAAACGGAAAAATATTACCTACTTATATGTAAAACATTTTGCAAATACCAAGTTTTTATTCAAGTAATATTCAAAATTGTAAAATTTGAAACTTAAAGGACTGAAAATGTAAATTCTAGGAAATTAAATGCTTGAAATGAAAATTCTAACAAGTCTAGGGACTGAAAATGTAAATCAGTTAACTACAAGGACCAAATATGTGAAACTTGTAACAAACTAACCAAAATGTAACAAAATCAACAACTTTCTAACTGAATTTAACAAATCTCAAAACTGAAAGGACTAAATTGTTGCAAACCCTAAAAACAATGAAGATTAGCCAAGTTTAGAAACTGCTTAAAACATCAAGGACCAAGTTGCAATTTCTGAAACTTATTTAGCAAAAACGGGTTTGAAAAGAAAATAAGCTCGTTTGAGCTTATTAATGGACCAAAATCAATGAGACAAATTGAAAAAGACTTTAAATCCAAAATAAGCTATGTCTGTAAAAGGATTTTTGCTGAAAGTTCAAAATAAGCAAATAAGCACTTCTTGATAAGCCCAAAATAAGCTATTGAAAAATCTAGACAAGCACAACTTGATTTTCTTGCCAAAACTGATTAAGCTACTCTAATGATGAATGGGAAATCAAACTAGAACGAATTTCATCAAGAAATAAGCTAGAAATCTGAATTAAGCTCAAAAGTGCTTATCGTTGACCAAGCGTTGACCAAACTTTTTTGTCAAAAAGTTGAAACTTTCAAAAATCATGTAACTCTATATTCTAAGTAGATTTGTGAAGAAAAATGGCCAGGTTAATGAAGAGAATCAAGAGATACAAAATTTCAGTTTCAAGTTACAGAAACATGCCTCAACTCAGCTTTTCATGATTTTGCTTATTTCTATTTGTTGAATGAAAACTGTATAATAAGCTCTTGGAATCTGAAACTTTATGATGTTAGCTACAAATGAGAACAAGTTTGGTGCAATTTCATCAAGTAATGAGCAAATGCTAGCCAAAAGAAAATGACAACTTCTAAAAAGCAAATCTGCATGAAAATGACCTAAACATTTTTATTGCCAATTGCCTGTTTGACTTTCTATTTGACTTGTAAATGACTTAAAACACTATATAACCACCTAATGACTGTAAATGAACTCTAAAATGCCAAGACTCAATACTTGAAAACCAAATACTAACTAATGCCAAACACTCCTTATCAGTTATTTGAGAAAATTTCAAAGACTATTCAAGTGCTGATTTAAACTGAATGAAAAACTTTTGACTACCAAACTTGAGACTCCAAATGATATGATTTAAGACTAAAAGTAAGCACTAAGAACTACAATTACTCATTCAAGATACAAGTACTAAATTTGACTGAAAATAAGCTATGACTAAACACAATCCAAAATCAATCAGCAGTTAAACAAGATTAAAGCTACAAGCAAGTAAACAATCAAACAATCAGTCAACTAAACAGCTTTGATCATGCATTCAACAAGATTTACTCTAGGAAATGTAGCATGCCTTTAACAAATTCAGTGGAACAAAAATAAGAACTTTAAAACCTTTTGTAGTAAACCATTGGGAAGAAGAGGAGTGCTGAACTCTCTTACCCTAGTGATAACCACCACCTTATCACTAGATCATCTAATCAATCATCAAAAACAACTACTAATCAACAGAAATCATCATCAAGGCTTGAAAACTTCAATAAGGCTAATTTCTGAACTAGAATCACAACAACAGCTACCAAACTTCTTCAAAGTCAGTTATGATCATTCAATGATCATAACAAACTCAATTCAGCAACAATATGATCAAATAGTAGCAGGGAATGAACAGTAAGATGAATAGGAGAATTGGCGGGAAAAGTAGAATTCAAATTTTATTCCATGAAAGTTGTTACAAAGCTGTTGTAAAGCTACTAACTAACTAACTAACTCAAGAGTTTGTCAGACTCTTGAGTAGTTAAGGTAAAAAGGAAGGAAAATGAGAGAGAATTGAAAAGTGTGTGTTTTTACAAAATTTAACTACTACTTTACAAATGAGGACTAGTAGGCTATTTATAGACATGAAGAGGAAGTTTTTTGGGGATGATGACGTGTTGAGACCAATCCCAGGTCTCCACGTGGCATGATTCTACAAAACTCATCTTCAAGGTATGAACACCAATTGGGGTTTTCTTCTTGAGTGGATCTCATGCTAATTGGTTGATACCATTGTGTTCGTCTCTTCAAAATAAGCAATTTTGGTGTTTACATCTTTTCATGAAATTGATTGTAGCTCAAAAACGATCCTGGAAATGTTTTTGGTAGTTTGAAGAAAACACGTGTCACTTTCTGATTGGTTGAAGAAGTGTCACACGGATTGCACTATTAAGATTTGGTAATTAATGTGGCGGCTGATAGTGGGTAATAAATGCTTGTAGTTGGCAATCCGTGTGCCATGTATTCTCTCTTCTGATTGGCCAAAACTTGTGTCACATGGATCAATACTAGTAATCTTTCCAACTTTGGCAGTTTCAGCCCTTGTAGTTTGGCAGATTGCATTTAAAGCTTGTAACTTCATTTCTTTGGCACTTTAAGTCCTCCAAACTTCATATTTGAGCAGAATTGACCCTTTGACTTTGTTGACTTGATAGTTGACCAATTTTGACTTTGATCTTGACTTTTTACAATATTTGCACTTTAGTCCTTCAACTTTGGCAATTTGTCAAGATAGGTCCTTGTACTTCAAAGTCTTGTCACTTTTGATCCTTCTTTGTCTTTTTCATCCATTTGAGCTTGATTTTTCTTTGTTTGCTTGAAAATGTATCCTTTTACCTACACAAGTGTACACAAACACAAACATACCACATAACACTGTTTTTGCAAGATAAATTGGTATTTTGCTTCATGTTTTAGGGTTATTTGTTGATAAAAGGATATGAGTTTAAGCTCATATCAAATCCCCTACACTTGAACATTGTCATGTCCTCATGCAATATTATATATTAAAGCTCAAATTTACATTCTCCTCATAATTAACCCACCTTGGCCATATGAGATGCATCTACACTACTCTAAACTATATGATGCATGATTTTGACTTTTAATAATGCAATGAACAAAATACAATTCTATCTATATCTTTTTTATTTTTCTTGAAATGGTTTTGATGGAAATAACTCATAAAGAATTCAATGGCTTAGATTAGGGCTTGGGTACCATGGACATTTCTCACCCTCAAGTTTCACTTTCCCCATACCAAGCTTAAAAATGGGATCATTGCATTCACAAGTAAAAAGTGCATCAACTTATTCATGACAATTAAATGTGGAACCGGTTATTATTTGAGCAAATTGCTTGTGGTCAAATTTGTCATTATTCAAGTGTGAAGTATAAGAAGTGTAAAATCCAAAAATAAGGAAGCACGGTTTTAATCCTAAGTAATCCTCTCATCCATTACTTGAAAAACCGCTCACAATTAATATAAGTCCGTTTCAAGAATAATAAGTCATTCGCCTTATGTGTAAAATCCTCATGTCATGCTTTCATAAGTAGCTACACACTCGCTAAGGAAAGAAAAATAAAACTCACACAATAATTTACATCCGCCATCTTTTTGAGACTTTGGATCTTCAATCCCGCAACCCGTCAAGGTAATATTGGATTGGAGCAATCTATTGAATCCCCGCAACCCGTCAAGGTAATATTGGAACTCAATAGTCACTATAATTAACACCACACTGCCCCTCTTGGGAGTCTTGCATTATTATTTTTTCTTTCTTTTTTTTTTTCTAGCCACTCATTTTTTTTCAAGCCGCTCTTATTTTTCTTTATTCCTCACAAAGAAAGTTTAAAAGAATAAAAGGAAAAACACCCGCTAAATATTGAGTATGACATAAGTCTAGTACACATAAAACGTGCTAACTTAGAATCTTAAGACGTACTCATATCAACCATGAATGATTAGTCAAAAATGCATAAGAGATTACAAACCAATTAAAACCGTACTTGATTATTTATTAGCAATTATATACATGCGAAGAAAATAGAGGTAAAGAAGAGAAGGGTTTAGCCACAAGTAATTGCCATGAAGTCTATCTAGCCCTTTTACACTTGCTTCAACTCTATCATTTCCCATTCTCCACAAATTTAAAATCTCAAATAATGAAATTGGTGGATGCTTAGCCTAATAGACCACTGAAGGACTACATGGTTAAGGATACTAGCTAGATATTGCTAAAATAAGCAAACTCGGGTTGAGTCAAAATATCCATGGCGGGCCTAATATGTCAAAGAAATCTAAACTTGTTAAAACCATGTTTTTATTATATTTTTTCCTTTTTATATATTTTGATGCAAAATAAAAGAAGAAATATATACAATGCAAATGTGTTATGCAAAATGATTGATTGATGCAAAAACTATGAATGCATATTTTTGTTGGCCAAAGTAGATCAAAAATTTGAAAAATGTTGAAAAATCAATTTTCCATGTTATCATACAAGACAATGACAAGTTCTAGGTAAGGTCACTTTGATAGAAGACCCCCCTACACTTAAGCTAAACATTGTCCTCAATGTTTAAGAGCATGGAAGTATAAAAACTTCCCCTACACTTATGACAATGAATAGACTTTGCTTAACCCAAGTTAAGGAAAGGACAACTATTAGTGAAATCATGTTTAAGCACAAGGTGTCAATGAAAAATCACTATAGTAACGAAGTGAACCGGATACAAGGGCCTCCTCCATAAGCTCCAAAGCATGAGATGAGTGAGCAACCCTACAAACAATCATGAAGACAAAAGAAGGTCTCCCCTACACTTATCTCCAAGTCTATACCTTTATTTCTAACCTACAACACTCTAAACCTAGTTATACGATGCTTGAGTTAATGAGTCTCTAGCTCGACTCGTCCCTCAATGAATTAATTCATGGGGAAAATGGGGATCTCTTGGACCATTTCAACGGAAATGTCCTCCCCAAAATAATGTTTAACACGGTGACCATTCACTTTAAAATTTGGACCATCGGGTTGGGACAACTCAAGAGTTCCATAGGGAAACACTTGAGTAATAGTGAATGGACCGGACCATCTCGACTTAAGCTTGCCCGCAAAAAGCTTCAATCTTGAGTTAAAGAGGAGAACTGGCTCTCCAACTTTAAACTCACGATTCTTGATCTTAGCATCATGCAATTTCTTAGTCTTTTCCTTGTAAAGCAAAGAATTCTCATAGGCATTGGCTCTCAATTCATCCATCTCATTGAGTTGATCTTTCCTATGTGAACCGGCTTGGTTTAAATCAAAGTTAGCCCACTTGAGAGCCCAAGATGCCTTATGTTCTAACTCAAATGGGAGGTGGCACGCTTTTCCATAGACAAGCCTATAAGGAGTACAACCAATTGGTGTTTTAAAAGCCGTCCTAAACGCCCACAAAGCATCATCAAGCTTATCCGACCAAGAAGCTCGATGCTCTCCCACCGTTCTCTCTAAAATTCTCTTTAAACCACGATTTGTGACCTCGGTTTGACCATTTGTTTGAGGGTGATACGCGGTAGAAAGTCTATGATTCACTCCATATTTCTTCATAACTCTCGTGAATTGATCATTACAAAAGTGCGTACCACGATCACTTATGATGGCCCGAGGTACACCAAACCTAGCAAACAATTGTTTCAAAAACTTCACAACCACTCTAGCATCATTGGTAGGTAAGGCTTTAGCCTCCACCCATTTAGACACATAATCCACCGCCACAAGTATATACTTGTTTCCCTTAGAGGATGGAAAAGGTCCCATGAAATCAATGCCCCATACATCAAATATCTCACACTCTTGGATAAAATTTTGTGGCATCTCATCACGTTGTGTAATTTTTCCTTGTCTTTGACACACATCACAAAATTTCACCATTTCATGGGCATCTTTGTAAATGGAAGGCCAATAGTAACCCGAATCAAAGACTTTCTTGGCGGTGTAGTTAGGCCCAAAATGTCCACCCGTAGGTCCTTTATGACACGCCTCTAAGATCTTAAATGCCTCGGGCCCATCTACACACCGTCTAATGATTTGGTCCACACATTGCCTAAAAAGATATGGATCATCCCAAAAGTAATACTTAACTTCCTTAAGAAACTTCTTCTTTTGTTGATAAGTAAGACCCTCAATAAGCACATTGCCCACAAGATAGTTTGCGATATCCGCAAACCAAGGAGTGGCATCCTCTTGGGAAGAGATAGACATGAGCTCCTCTAATGGAAAGGATTCATTGATTTCTTGGTGTGGAAAATCTCCTTGAAAAGGATGCTCAAGTCTACTCAAATGATCCGCCGCTAAATTCTCGGCCCCTTTCTTATCACGAATCTCTATCTTAAACTCTTGAAGCAACAAAACCCATCTCAAAAGCCTAGGCTTAGCATCTTGTTTGGTCATAAGATACTTGAGAGCGGAATGATCCGTATACACTATTGTTTTGGAAAGCACAAGATATGGTCTAAACTTCTCAAAAGCATATACTATAGCAAGCAACTCTTTTTCCGTGGTAGTGTAATGAAGTTGTGCACCGGTCATGGTTTTACTCGCAGAGTGTATAGGTTGAAAATGCTTATTAACTCGTTGTCCTAAGACGGCCCCCACCGCATAATCACTAGCGTCACACATAAGCTCAAAAGGTAATTCCCAATTTGGAGAAACCAAAACGGGAGCCTTAGTCAATTTTTCCTTAAGAGTCTCAAAATAGTCCAAACAATCTTGGTTAAAAATGAAAGGAGCCTCTTTCTCCAAGAGGTGAGTCATCGGTCTAGCTATCTTAGAAAAATCTTGTATAAAGCGCCTATAAAATCCCGCATGACCTAAGAAACTCCTCACACCTTTAACCGAGGTGGGTGGGGGAAGCTTAGCAATCACATCAATTTTAGCTCGATCAACTTCTAATCCCTTGTTGGATATCTTATGTCCTAAAACAATCCCCTCTTTCACCATAAAGTGACATTTCTCCCAATTAAGCACCAAACGTGTTTCCTCACAATGCTTAAGCATTCGTTCAAGATTGGTGAGACATGAGCTAAATGAATTTCCAAAGACGGAAAAGTCATCCATAAAAACCTCCATGGTTTGCTCTATCATGTCATGGAAAATCGCCATCATGCACCTTTGAAACGTCCCCGGTGCATTACATAAGCCAAAAGACATCCTCTTGTAAGCAAATGTACCGTAGGGACAAGTGAATGTGGTCTTTTCTTGATCCTTAGGGTCAATGGGTATTTGAAAATAACCCGAAAAGCCATCAAGAAAACAATAGTACTCATTTCCCGCTAAGCGTTCAAGCATTTGATCCATAAAAGGAAGCGGGAAATGGTCTTTCCTAGTTGCCTCATTGAGTTTCCTATAATCAATGCAAACTCTCCAACCGGTCACAAGTCTCATGGGAATAAGCTCATTGTTCTCATTAGGCACCACGGTGATTCCACCCTTTTTGGAACACAATGAACCGGGCTAACCCATGGAGAGTCGGAAATGGGATAAATCATACCCGCATCTAAGAGTTTAATCACTTCCTTCTTAATAACCTCATGGATTTTTGGGTTAACTCTCCTTTGGTTTTGAATGGCGGGTTTATAGTCATCCTCCATAAGGATTTTGTGTGTACAAAAATGTGGATCAATTCCCCTTATGTCAGATATTTTCCATGCTAAAGCTTTCTTATGTTTCTTAAGAACTTCAATAAGTTGCTCCTTCTCATCCTCTTTCAACTCTTTAGCAATGATCACCGGTAATTGGTCTTTGCCCTATAAGAAAGCATACTCTAAGTGGGGATGGTCCTTAAGTTCAATGGGAGGTGGACTTTCTATGGAAGGTTTTACTATGGAAGGTTCCTCAATGATAGTCTCTTGTGGAATAGGAGAAGGAATAGGGTCCTCATTGAGCAACTTTTGGATTGTAAGAATATCTTCTTCCCAATTGATGGGAGAATCATCATCACCAAGAAAGTTTGACTCAAATTCCTCCAAGAGGAAATCACTCTCTCCAAAAGGTGTTAAAGAGGGAGCAATTGAGGCCACGATTTCAACATGGGGCATCTCATCACTAGCACTCTTACAAGCATCATGAAAGTGTTCATTACACACTTCATCTAGCACATCAACAATGTTAATAGTCTCACAAGGTCTAGACTCCTTAAACTCTTTCCTATCACAAACATTCCCTAACTTAAACACCACTCTCTCATCTTCTACTCTCATAATTAATTCTCCTTCCGCCACATCTATCAAGGTACGACCCGTTCTCAAAAACGGTCTACCAACAATCAAAGGCACTCTTGGATCCATGTCATAATCAACCACTACAAAGTCAGCCGGAAAGGTAAGCTTATCCACACCTACAAACACATCTTCCGCTATACCTACGGGGTGAGCTATGGTTCGGTTGGCTAGTTCAAGAGTCATCCTAGTGGGAGTGAGCTCAGGAAGAGATAGTTGTTTCCAAACCGATAAAGGCATGAGGTTTATGCTCGCCCCTAGATCCGCCAAAGCCATGCAATTTTCAGCACCGGGAAAATTACAAGGTATCAAGAAGCGCCACGGATCTCCAAGTTTTGTTGGTAAGGTTTTAAGTAACACCGCGGAACCATTTTCATTAAGGGATGTGTTGGGCAAATCAACCAATTTTTCTTTGTTTGAGAGCAAATCCTTGAACATCTTAGCAAACTTTGGCATATAAGCAAGAGCTTCCGTAAAGGATATATTGATGTTGAGTTGCTTAAACATCCTTAAGAAATTGGAGACTTGGATGTCATCCTTGTTCTTTAACTTGTCCTTTTTCAACCTTGAAGGATATGGAAGAGTAGGTTTTGGTGTAGGTGGAATAGGTGTTGTAGTGGAAGATTTGTCTTTGTTAGCTTCTTCATTGGGAAGTGTGGAAGGTAAAGGAGAAGTATGAGGAGGTTGAGAAGGTGTGTTTGAGTGAATAGGAGCATTTTGAGGAGGTGAAGTAGAAGTAGAAGGCTTGTCACAAGTAGGAGCACAAGTGGGTTGAACAATAGTAGGTATAGGAGGTGAAGGATCCTTTGTTGTTGTTCCACTCCTTGTTGTAATGGCATTGACATTGGCCCTAGGGTTTGTTTGTGTGTTGGAAGGTAAAGCCCCTTGTGGTCTTTGATTTAATGCCACCAAAACCCTATTGATTTGGTCATTCATTTTCTTCTCCATAGCTTAGAACTTCCTTTCATTCTCTTGATTCATTTTTTGCAAGAGATCCATTGTGTTATAATCTTGTGGCACATAACCTTGAAAACCTTGAGGTTGGAAAGGTAAAGGTTGGGCATTAAATCCTTGATTTGGTGGATAAAAGGTATTTGCTTGAGGTTGAAATTGATTTGGTGCCTTGTAGTTATTTCCTTGATAAGTTGATCTTTGCCCTTGATTCTTTGGTAAAATTGGAGGTGGATTTTGTTGAATTTGGGTGGGTGGTTGGGGTGGGAATCCGGGTGGAGTAAGGTAGTTTTGGGACTTGTAAGAAAGTTATTTGGATTGATATTTGGCTTGAAGTGTTCACGATGTTCCTCTTGGTAAGCATAGCATTCCCCTTGATACACTTGCACCTTATCACAGTGTTCATAAGAATGGGGACCTCCACAAGTAACACAAGAAAGAGTAATGGAATTCACATTATTTGAATAATTGTTCAATGACATGGTCTTAAAAGTTTGAAGCATTTCTTGTTGTACTTTCAAGTTCCTCTCACTATCTCTATCCATCCTTTGAAAAATCTCTTGTTGAAACTTGAGGAGTTGGTTGTCACAAGGAGTTTGAGAATTGTTTTGGATAACATGAACCCTTTCTTCAAATTGATTGTTTGTTTGAACCATTGCTTTAGTCTCAATGATGTCCAAAGCCTCTTGGTAGGTTTTAAGAAGAATATTCCCTCCCGCGGAAGCATTGAGTGAATCTTGGTGGTGAGATTTAAGGCCATTATAAAAGAGATTGATTTGGTGAACATGATCCAATCCATGATTAGGGCATCTCCTCAATAACTCACTATACTCTTCCCAAGCATCACTAAAGGATTGACTAGGTTTTTGTTGAAAGCCTATAATTAAAGTCCTCAAAGCCATAGTCTTATGTGGAGGAAAAAACTTGTTCAAAAACTTAGTGGTAAAACCATCCCATGTGGTGATACTATCGGGTGGTTGGGTGTCTAACCAATGCTTAGCAAGTCCCTCTAGGGAAAATGACACTAACATCAACCTAATCACCTCATGTGGAACTCCATTATGCTTAATGGTATTGCAAAGAGAAAGGAATCTCTTAAGGTGAGCATGAGGATCCTCATTCTTGTTACCAAAGAAAGGTGATTGTGAAACCATAGTGATCATAGATGTATGTAGCTCAAATGTGTTTGCCGGAAAGTCGGGAATCTTAATAGCACTAGCATATCCATGAATATTGGTTTGCATACGTTCCAACAAAGAGCGATTATCAATAGCCATGGCTTCTTGTGGTGGAGGAGTCAAAGCACGATTCTCGTGATCGGCTTGGTGGACGGTGGTGGTCTTACTCTTTCTTTTTTTCTTCCTTTTCGGAGGAAGAGGTTGTACACCAATCGGTATTTGTGCACGCCCGCGAGTGAGCATGCAACTCAATACGAGGAATGAGAGAGAAGCTCTCGTGTGACTTTGAAGAGAAATGGATTATCCTCTTCGAGTTTCAATATTAAATATCCACAAGAAAATAACAATATACGTATGTACTACTTGGGTGCAAGACCCTCAATGAAGCCTTCCTTCTTAGAATACTTACAAGTGAACGGGGGGTTAGGTGGCGCGAAGCACTTAAGTACCTATTGACCCTTAGATGGCATTTTATAGCACATCGCCTTTCTATTCACTTAAATGTTCGTATTCTTCGAATTGTTGCTTATTGAGAGTATTTATCTATTCTTGCTTTATTTTGTTTGATCGATACACGTGTCAAGGACCGGAACGCCCCTCAACACGGTGTATTGCCTCGGCAATACTTATGGAAGATATGTAGATTGGTTGTTCTTATACGTATACGTATTTACTTATAATAATATATGGAAAATATTTTTGTATTTATGAGTTTTTTTAAGAGAAAATACTATATGTACATAAAAACCGAGAGAATCCAATAATATATATTTTTGAGTGCAATCTCTTAGGAAAAAGATTGTTTTTTGGATTTTTTTAATTTTTTTGGTCAATTCTTTAGGAAAAGAATTGTTTTGTTAATTTTTTAGTTTTTATATATTTTTATATTTTTTATTTTTTATTTGTTTTTTATTTATGATACGTAAAAATAACGTTCACAAAGTGAACGGATCCCAAAAGCCAATGAAAACCGTCAATCGATAGTCTCTCGTAAAGTCAAACAACCGGCAGCGGCGCCATTTGAAATTGTGTATAATGCAGTTCGTTTTTTCTCAGTTCTTGCTAATTGAAAGTCCAACCAATATCGGGTTTTTAACTGTTTTTGGTTGTTAATCTTGTTTGGATATTCTATTTGCTAATTCAACAAAGCCTTGCAAAACGGAAAAATATTACCTACTTATATGTAAAACATTTTGCAAATACCAAGTTTTTATTCAAGTAATATTCAAAATTGTAAAATTTGAAACTTAAAGGACTGAAAATGAAAATTCTAGGAAAGTAAATGCTTGAAATGAAAATTCTAACAAGTCTAGGGACTGAAAATGTAAATCAGTTAACTACAAGGACCAAATATGTGAAACTTGTAACAAACTAACCAAAATGTAACAAAATCAACAACTTTCTAACTGAATTTAACAAATCTCAAAACTGAAAGGACTAAATTGTTGCAAACCCTAAAAACAATGAAGATTAGCCAAGTTTAGAAACTACTTAAAACCTCAAGGACCAAGTTGCAATTTCAGAAACTTATTTAGCAAAAACGGGTTTGAAAAGAAAATAAGCTCGTTTGAGCTTATTAATGGACCAAAATCAATGAGACAAATTGCAAAAGACTTTAAATCCAAAATAAGCTATGTCTGTAAAAGGATTTTTGCTGAAAGTTCAAAATAAGCAAATAAGCACTTCTTGATAAGCCCAAAATAAGCTATTGAACAATCCAGACAAGCACAACTTGATTTTCTTGCCAAAACTGATTAAGCTACTCTAATGATGAATGGGAAATCAAACTAGAACGAATTTCATCAAGAAATAAGCTAGAAATTTGAATTAAGCTCAAAAGTGCTTATCGTTGACCAAGCGTTGACCAAACTTTTTTGTCAAAAAGTTGAAACTTTCAAAAATCATGTAACTCTATATTCTAAGTAGATTTGTGAAGAAAAATGGCCAGGTTAATGAAGAGAATCAAGAGATACAAAATTTCAGTTTCAAGTTACAGAAACATGCCTCAACTCAGCTTTTCATGATTTTGCTTATTTCTATTTGCTGAATGAAAACTGTATAATAAGCTATTGGAATCTGAAACTTTATGATGTTAGCTACAACTGAGAACAAGTTTGGTGCAATTTCATCAAGTAATGAGCAAATGCTAGCCAAAAGAAAATGACAACTTCTAAAAAGCAAATCTGCATGAAAATGACCTAAACATTTTTATTGCCAATTGCCTGTTTGACTTTCTATTTGACTTGTAAATGACTTAAAACACTATATAATCACCTAATGACTGTAAATGAACTCTAAAATGCCAAGACTCAATACTTGAAAACCAAATACTAACTAATGCCAAACACTCCTTATCAGTTATTTGAGAAAATTTCAAAGACTATTCAAGTGCTGATTTAAACTGAATGAAAAACTTTTGACTACCAAACTTGAGACTCCAAATGATATGATTTAAGACTAAAAGTAAGCACTAAGAACTACAATTACTCATTCAAGATACAAGTACTAAATTTGACTGAAAATAAGCTATGACTAAACACAATCCAAAATCAATCAGCAGTTAAACAAGATTAAAGCTACAAGCAAGTAAACAATCAAACAATCAGTCAACTAAACAGCTTTGATCATGCATTCAACAAGATTTACTCTAGGAAATGTAGCATGCCTTTAACAAATTCAGTGGAACAAAAATAAGAACTTTAAAACCTTTTGTAGTAAACCATTGGGAAGAAGAGGAGTGTTGAACTCTCTTACCCTAGTGATAACCACCACCTTATCACTAGATCATCTAATCAATCATCAAAACAGCTACTAATCAACAGAAATCATCATCAAGGCTTGAAAACTTCAATAAGGCTAATTTCTGAACTGGAATCACAACAACAGCTACCAAACTTCTTCAAAGTCAGTTATGATCATTCAATGATCATAACAAACTCAATTCAGCAACAATATGATCAAATAGTAGCTGGGAATGAACAGTAAGATGAATAGGAGAAATGGCAGGAAAAGTAGAATTCAAATTTTATTCCATGAAAGTTGTTACAAAGCTGTTGTAAAGCTACTAACTAACTAACTAACTCAAGAGTTTGTCAGACTCTTGAGTAGTTAGGGTAAAAAGGAAGGAAAATGAGAGAGAATTGAAAAGTGTGTGTTTTTACAAAATTTAACTACTACTTTACAAATGAGGACTAGTAGGCTATTTATAGACATGAAGAGGAAGTTTGTTGGGGATGATGACGTGTTGAGACCAATCCCAGGTCTCCACGTGGTATGATTCTGCAAAACTCATCTTCAAGGTATGAACACCAATTGGGGTTTTCTTCTTGAGTGGATCTCATGCTAATTGGTTGATACCATTGTGTTCGTCTCTTCAAAATAAGCAATTTTGGTGTTTACATCTTTTCATGAAATTGATTGTAGCTCAAAAACGATCCTGGAAATGTTTTTGGTAGTTTGAAGAAAACACGTGTCACTTTCTAATTGGTTGAAGAAGTGTCACACGGATTGCACTATTAAGATTTGGTAATTAATGTGGCGGCTGATAGTGGGTAATAAATGCTTGTAGCTGGCAATCCGTGTGCCATGTATTCTCTCTTCTGATTGGCCAAAACTTGTGTCACATGGATCAATACTAGTAATCTTTCCAACTTTGGCAGTTTCAGCCCTTGTAGTTTGGCAGATTGCATTTAAAGCTTGTAACTTCATTTCTTTGGCACTTTAAGTCCTCCAAACTTCATCTTTGAGCAGAATTGACCCTTTGACTTTGTTGACTTGATAGTTGACCAATTTTGACTTTGATCTTGACTTTTTACAATATTTGCACTTTAGTCCTTCAACTTTGGCAATTTGTCAAGATAGGTCCTTGTACTTGTCACTTTTGATCCTTCTTTGTCTTTTTCATCCATTTGAGCTTGATTTTTCTTTGTTTGCTTGAAAATGTATCCTTTTACCTACATAAGTGTACACAAACACAAACATACCACATAACACTGTTTTTGCAAGATAAATTGGTATTTTGCTTCATGTTTTACGGTTATTTGTTGATAAAAGGATATGAGTTTAAGCTCATATCACTTCGGCACCAAAAACACAACGTCGAACGAGTTGATCCGCACAAACTCGAAAGAGATAAGGGTCGTCCCAAAAATAGAACTTGACGTCACGAAAGAATTTTCGTTTTTGTTGTGTCGTCATACCCTTGATTATGAAATTGCCCGCATGGTAATTTGCAATGTCGGCAAACCATGGGGTGGTGTCTTTAGAATTCACTACACCGAGAGTCTCGAGAGGAAATGTTTCGGTGATTTCCTTGTTCTCGAAAACATCTTTGGAGGATCTTCGAGACGAGAGAGATGATCGGCCGCTAGATTCTCGGCTCCTTTTTTGTAAAGCATGGTGACATCAAATTCTTGGAGGAGGAGCATCCAACGAAGCAATCTCAGCTTAGCATCTTGCTTAGCTAAGAGATACTTGATAGCCGAATGGTCGGTATACACGATGCTTTTAGTCAAGATGAGATAAGGTCAGAATTTCTCAAAAGCATAGACCACGGCAAGGAATTCCTTTTCCGTTGTGGTGTACTTTAATTGAGCCTCGGTCATCGTCTTACTAGCATAATGGATAGGACGGAAATGCTTGTCATAACGTTGCCCTAAGACGGCCCCTATAGCATAATCACTTGCGTCGCACATGATTTCAAAGGGTAATTCCCAATAAGGAGCAACAAGAATGGGAGCTTCGGTTAGTTTCTTTTGAGAGTTTCGAAAGCTCTAACACAATCCTCATTGAAGTTAAAAGGAGCATCCTTCTCGAGAAGGTGTGTCATAGGTCGAGAGATTTTCGAAAAGTCCTTGATGAAACGACGATAAAAGCCCGCGTGGCCTAGGAAACTCATAACTCCCTTAACGGTTTTGGGATGAGGTAACTTGGCGATGACGTCTACCTTAGCTTTATCGACCTCAATCCCCGCCTTTGACACCTTATGTCCTAAGACGATTCCTTGTTTACACATAAAATGACATTTTTCCCAATTAAGCACAAGATTGGTTTCTTCACAACGTTTTAACATTTGCTCGAGATTAGATAAACACGACGTGAACGAATTTCCAAACACCGAGAAGTCATCCATAAACACTTCCATCGACTTCTCGATCATATCGTGAAAAATCGCCATCATACACCGTTGAAACGTACCCGGTGCATTACAAAGTCCGAAAGGCATCCTACGATAAGCGAACGTTCCATAAGGACACGTAAACGTAGTCTTCTCTTGATCACGAGGGTCGATAGGGATTTGAAAGTAACCGGAAAATCCATCTAAAAAGCAATAGAATTCATTTCCCGCAAGTCGCTCCAACATTTGATCCATGAAGGGCAAAGGAAAGTGGTCTTTACGAGTGGCGTCATTTAACTTTCGGTAGTCAATACGCACCCTCCAACCGGTCACAACACGAGTGGGAATTAACTCGTTGTTTTCATTAGGCACAACGGTCATTCCTCCCTTTTTAGGGACACAATGGATTGGGCTCACCCATGGGCTATCGGATATAGGATAAATCATTCCCGCGTCAAGGAGTTTAAGGACCTCCTTTTTAATGACATCGTGAATTTTGGGATTCACCCTTCTTTGACTTTGAATTGCGGGTTTGTAGTCCTCCTCCATTAAAATCTTGTGAGTACAAAATTTTGGGTCAATACCCTTAATGTCGGATATTTTCAACGCAATTGCCCCTTTATGAGCCTTAAGAACTTTCAAGAGCTCGGTTTTTTCATCATTAGCAAGACCTTTTGCAATAATAACCGGCAACTTGTCATCACCTTCCAAGAATGCGTATTCAAGGTGAGAAGGAAGATCTTTCAATTCAAGGATAGGTGGTTCCTCGATTGAAGATTTTGGTTCAACACTCATAACTTCCATCGGGGGAAGAAATGGTGGAATAGAATTATCATCACTAATCAACACCTCATCTTCATGATCGATTTCATTTGAAGTGAGATCGCCTCCTTGGAATGGAGTGAGATTTGGTGTGGAATTAGCAAGAATCGGATCCAAAAAGTGGGATTGCCACTTGACGAGCTATCGGAAAAACCTAACACTTCTTGTGAAAACTCATCGCAAACCACATCAACGATGTCAATGTGATTGATGGCAGCGATTGCATAAACATGAGAAGGTTTCGAGTTTTGGGTAGCGTTTATAACAAGTTCCTCTTCGTTGAATCTCAAAGTGATAGTTCTCGCATGAACATCGATAAGAGATCTCGAAGTGTCTAAAAATGAACGACCTAAAATTAGAGGAACTTGAGGATCCGCGGGGATGTCAACTACTATAAAATCAACGGGATGGTAGAACTTCCCCACTTTCACGAAAACATCTTCGGCTACTCCACATGCTAAAATCGTAGAATGATCGGCCATCTCGATAGACATGTTCGAAGGAATAAGAGTCGGAAGCGAAAGCGATTTCCAAATGGAAAATGGCATCAAGTTAATGATCGCACCAAGATCGGCCAAGGCGAGGCATTCTTTCATATCTTGTATGTCACAAGGAATGAGAAACTTTCCGGGGTCACCAACTTTTTCCGGTATGCGGTTAAGATAAACCGAAGAACAATTAGCAAGCTTTGAAAGCTTTTTCTTATCGCTCATCATACTTTTAAAAGTGGAAGCTAAACGAGGCATATACAACAACGCGTCGGCTAAACTCACATCAAAATGCACTTGTTGAAACATTTTTATAAAAAGCTCGATTTGTTGTTTGTTACGTTCTTGCAATTTCTCTTTGTTTCGTCCCGAAGGGTAGGGTAAAGGTGGTGTGGGTTGGTCATTAGGAAACGGTCTTGGAAACTCGGGTTCCACAATTGGTATTGGTTCAACCGTAGGTGTGGTTTGAGCGGTACTTCGTGGGATTGTAATGTGCTCCTTTTCGACCATCACCTCGGGTTCTTGCTCGATTTCCTTCTCTGTAGAAGTACTTGGACGAGAGATTGGTTCCTTGAAAGTTTTACCACTTCGTGTAGTAATAACCTTCATTTCTCCGTTCGGGTTTGCAATGGTATCACTAGGAAGACCACCCGAGAAAGAGGGTTTACACATGATTGCTTCAAACATCTTAGCCATTCGGTCCTCAAATTTTGATTGCCTAGCATCCGGTTTTAATAACTCTTGCTTAATCTCATGTTGTCCTAATTCCATCTTTTGTTGGTTTTGTTGAAGACGTTGGACATTTCCTTCCATTTTGTTTGCATGAGTTTTAAGTTCATTAGCAAGTTCATTTTTTAGCTCGTTTTTCAACTCGGATCTTAAGCTAATCATCTCACGTTGCATGTTATCAAATTTAGCATCATTTGCTTTAGCATAATCCAAAAATTCTCCTTGAAGATTTTTAGTGTGAGCATTTTGAAAACCTTGTGTAGTGTTTTGAAAATCACGGTTTTGGTTTTGATTAGTGACTTGTCCATTCCCATTTTGATAATTCCCCTTGTTGTAGTTACGTGAATTGCCTTGGTAATTACCACCTTGGTTGTTGTTTCGATAGTTATTAGCATTTTGGTTTGGTAGAGCTTGATTTTGGCGGGAACCTTGACCGTTTTGGTTGTAAGTTCCCGTTGCTACATAAGCACTCGAAGTGTTACCATCCGCGGTAATGCACTCGGAAAGATCATGAGCTCCACCACAAGACAAACAACTCTTAGCAACCGCTTTAACCGAAGCCAAATTTGAAGCTTCTTGAGCTTTCCAATGGGACATAAGATTAGCAAATCTATCAAAAAACCGATTTTCCTCATTAGCTTCATCATGTAAGGCATTAATGCTACGAGACGATTGTGACGATGATGATGAACCCAAATTGGCAACACTCGGTGTGTTACGAGGGCTATAAACCTTAGATCTATTCTCGATGATTTGTAAAGCCTCATTTGTCGTCTTGCACAAAAAATTACCACCCGCGGCGGCATTCAAATAATCTCGTTCATGATCATTAAGCCCATTATAAAAAGTATCAACTTGATGCAATTCCGTAAAATCATGGTGTGGACATTCATGTAACTTTTCTTTAAAGCGTTCCCATGCCATTGAAAAACTTTCATTATTTCTTTGCACAAATCGTGAAATCTCATTTTTCAAATGTGTTGTTTTAGATGGTGGAAAAAACTTGTTCACAAACTTAGAAACGAGATCGGCCCATGTCAAAATTGAATTTGGCGGTTCTTTCTCAAGCTAAATTTTTGCTGGTCCATCTAAAGAGTATGGAAACAACATCATCTTAATGGCGTCATGTGGAACATCCTTAAACTTGCTAGTAGCGGTGAGACGATTAAAATTCCTTATGTGATAGTGCGGGTTGTCTTTCTCATGACCTCTAAACTTATTTGCTTGCAACATCGACATTAAACCCGTCTTAATCTCGAATTTCTCCGCAAGGATGGCGGGAATCAAAATAGCCTCTCCAAAACCCTCGGTGGGTGCTTGTAGCAACTCCATCATAGTACGATTAGCCATGACGACTTCTTGTTCTACAATAGGTTCAACAATTGGAGGTTGTTCTTCAATCAACGTCTCTTGATCGGTTTGCTTTTGAAGACGTTTACGAGCTCATTTTGCTTTATTACGAGTAATCATAAACTTCACGAGGAATGGGAGGTGAGCAAAGAAGATTCTTTTTGGGTGTTTTGTGAATTTTCAATTTTTTTGTGTTTTTGATGATATTTAATTTTTTTGGATTTTGATGTATCTTCGTAGACAACAATCTACAAAATCTCTCCTCGAATCAAAACTCTTGATTAAAGAAGCCTCAAAGGAATGAAAACGATCACGTGGAGTGAACGCCTTCGAATGACTTTAGAACTTTGGTGAAAACCAAATTGTTCAAGAGGGTTTAATCACAAAGAAACCAAGCAAATATATTATACGTAATAATACTTTGGGCGGCAAAACCCCGGATTAGCCTTCAATCTCAAAATACTCACAAGCAAGCGGGGAAACGAGGCGGCGCGAAGCACTTAAGAGCATTTTTCCTTAGGGTATATTTTATAATACCCGCCTTATACCCACCTTATAGTTTGTATTTTTTCAAAATCGAGCTTCACGAAAGTATTTATCTATTTTTGCCTTTTCCTTTTTGTTTGAGATTCGAATACAATAATTGAGTGATGAAATCCCAATTAAGGTTGTGTTTTCACACTTTTGGAGATATTGTTTATTTGTTGTGATACTTAATACAATATAGTAATAATATTTTTACAAGAAAAACCAAGAAAACCGATAATACGTATTAGTAGATTTCTACTAATACAAATACTATTTATGGTTAATATTAAAAACAACAATACAAATTAATCACGACACACCTCCCCGGCAGCGGCACCAAAATGATTGTGGTAAAAATACGACCTTTAGGAAAAGGAGCGTAAAAGCGGTAAGTATTAAGTGTACATTTAGGAAAACGTAAACACTAATGACCCTTATGGTGTGAAAGTTCGTTTCCCAATGAGGTATATGTGTGTGACTAAGATGTAAAAGATTTGAGATTAATATTTGGTTTAGAAGGGGATGAGAAAAGAAGATGACGAACACGTAAAAATTACTACTAGAAAGTTAAAACGTAAAACCGTAAAAACTACAAAAATAAAACTTAATTCTAAAAATTACCAAAAATTCACCAAAAATCAAAATAAATAAACTAAGAGTTTACCAATGATCAAAACTTTTTCAAACCTTTTAAATAATTAAATATTCAATTTTTAAATGCTAATTAAAGCCCTAAAAATCAAATAAATTATCAAAAAGCCCAAATAAAGATTTTTCAATTGGTAAACCTCTAAGATGACCTAAAAAGATTAAAAACTATTTTTAGAAAATTTTAAACTAATAAAAACTATTTAAAATGATTTAAAAACTATTAAAACTTAAAATAATTATAAAAATTAATCTAAAAGTGATAAAATTATTCTAAAAGTTGCTAAATTCCTATTTTAATGTATTAAAGCTAAGAAAAATGTAAAAATTTGAAGAATGTGAAATTTTAAAAATAATAATAAAATAATATTAAAATAATATTAAAAATCCAAAAATTTATAAAAAATTCTAAAAACTTGCAAACTAGTTTATTTTAACCTAAATAATCAGAAAATAAAAGTAAAATGACCAGAATACCCCTATTCGGCCCTCAAATGGGCCAAAACCAAAAACAGTCAAACCAAATGGGCTTTTGGGCCCAAAAAGTCAAACTTGGCCCAATTGACTTGGAAAAGCCCTATCTGACTCAAAATTTAATTCTAAGAACAAAACTCTAAAGGCCCAAAAGCTGAATGTGAGCTTATCACAGCTTAATAAGCAGGCAGCTTATTCTTATTGGGCTTTTCAGCCCATTAAGCAATAAGCCAATGCCATAAGCTCTAATTTGACACACAACCTTCTTTTAGGATGCTTATGAGATCTGTAAAAAGAAATTTTGAAAAAGCTCACTCAATAAGCCAGAAATAAGCAAAGTAAAAATTCACTAAAAGACAAAATAGTCGGGTTTGAGATTAAGGGCACCTCAGAAGCTCTAGTTTGTTGCAAAAGCTCACAAATAGCTTAACTAAGAATAATCAATCAAGAAAATCACAAAAAGCCAAGTAGAATAAGCTGTAAGAGCAAATAAGTTGGCTGAAAAAGCCAAATAACCTAGTTTTCTAGCAAAAGCTTAACCAAAAGACTTGTAAACTTCCAGATATGATATCAAGCTGAGAAAAATGAGTTCTATTACAAAAACTAAGTTATTGCATGTACCAATAAGCAAAACAGATTCAATAAGCTTAGAAACCAAGTTTGACCAAAAGTCAAACGTTGGTAAGTTGAAATCAAACGCTGACAGGAACAAAGTGGACGTTGACAGACTTAATGAAGTGTATGGACTTGTTTTTCACCCTGCTGGTCAAGGTTTGAGTGCAAACCTTGTGAATCAAAGCTTACCAGTTGGGTAAACTGTATGTGTTTTGGCACAAATAAGCCAATAAGCCAGTGGGCTTATAAGCTATCAACACATAATTTCAAATAGCCAAATAACCTTTCAAGCAGCAAACAAATAAGATCCAAGCAGCCAATCAACAATCTTAATGCTAGAAATCACAATGCAACACCAAATGAGGTGGTCACTTTGTTGATGCAAATGACCACTTCAGCAAACTTTGATAAGTTATAGCAATCACAATAAGCCACCAAATTCAACAACCAGATAACCAATAGATAGCTTATCACCCAAACTATTCCCAAATCTGATTTCAGACCTTAGATCCAAGTAACAAAGAAGTTATTGGATCTGATGTGTTTGACCAATTCCAAAACCACTTTTATCAGTTTTTTGCAAAACTTCAAATCCCTTTTCCAAACTTTCAGAAACTTAACCAATGACTAAAACTTGTATATTAAGACTTGTTTAGACCTCCAAACCCTAAGAACTAAGGGCACAAGGCCACAAGGCCTTATGAACCAGTAATCCCAAACAATCCTTTATCAACCATTTTTCAAACAAACTTCTGATTTTTAAACACAACCTATTGATTTTAATGATCAAATAGCTACACTAGGTGACAACTAACAGAAACCAGCCATAAAACACAAAGCACAAACACAAGAACACCAAATCATATACCAAAGTACAAAATAAGCAGAAACATGAAATTTTGAGAGGAATCTTAACAAGAGGTTATACCTGCCTTCCACAACATCCTAGGAAGGCCAGCTATGCTCCTTGGACCTTGTTCAACAACTAGAACATGACCAAGGTACTTCAATAAGAAAGATGATGAATGCCTTGGTTGATGTTTCAAAGCAGAAACTCAAGGACTTGATGTCTTCAACACAAGCAGCAAACAACTCAACCAAAGGCTCTAATCCCTTCACAAGCTTGGTGTCAACAAGCTTGCAAGAGCTTATAGCTTATGGTTAAGGGTTAGTACACAAAAATAAGCAAAATCAGAACCTTCTTTCAAGCTTTTTCAAACTTGAAAAACCTTACCAAACATAAACGTCCTTGATCCAAAAGGTTCAAGCACACTTATAACAATCAATGGAACTCAGAATCACCCTTTAAACAACACCAACTTTCAAAAACATAAAAAGGAATTACAATTTTCTCAAAATACCAACTTTTATAAATTTTAAAAAGGAATTACAATGTTTAAAGAGTAAGACTGGAACAAAAGGACTCTCACATGTTGAGGTCTCCTTTTATAGGTAAATGCCAGGCTACACTATTCACAAACCCTAGAAGTGAATTCTCTAAAATGCCCTTAAGTCCTTGAGGCAGTTTGTTGTTGATGAGTTGTCCAAAGTGATCCCAAACGTTCATTTTAGCTTTGTGATGAAGCAAAGGCTCTCAGCTGTTGATCTTGACACGTGGCATGACTTGGAGGGCAAGTAGTCACATGATAGGTGAACGGGTATTTGGGGGTAGGGTCCATTGTGTGTGGGAGTGAGGGTTTTGAGGTTGGGATAGGATTTAGAGTGTGTGAATCAAACATGTGTCAAGGTATTTTTCATTTACCCTTTGTTTAAGTTGATGTAAAATCTGGGACGTTTGATCCGTTTTTGGGGGAAGTGGAGTTTGTTTGGCGCAATTTCATTTCAAATGTTTCAATAGCACACATTTGGCCCTTCTTCTTTTTCTTTCCTTTCATTTGTGTTTAAAAACGTGTCAGCGCCCATTTCCTTTGTAACAACTTTCAGACTTTGGCAATTTTGGCACAAAACTTTCCAACAAGGTTTATAAGGATTATTTTTACCATTTTGAGATATTTCAAGGGCTGATTTTGGACAATGTTGATCTTCAAAGGTCTTCAATGTATCTTTGGCTTCATGAGGGACCATTATTGGCAATTTGGAATTGTTGAGGGACTAAACTTGCCATTTTTTCAAAGTTGAAGGACCTTTTGTGTAATTTTGACAAACTTAAGGGACCAAACTTGTAATTATAAACATACAAGGGTTTTAAGTGTCATTTCTTCAATAAATGAGGATCAATCTTGTATGTCTTCAAGTCTTCAAGGGTATTTGTTGAATATTCCATGAATTAGGGCCCGGTTCTTTGTACGGCTTCGTTTCTCGTGTCCGTTTTTCCTTCTATCTTGTGATGTTTTGTCTTTTTCACGATATCCATACCTAAAATACACAAGTAAACAAACACAAGCATATATATGGTATTTTATGACATTTTTATGCATTAAAAGCCCGAAAAGAATGATGAGATCATGTATAAATGCCATCTCATCAGTAAGATGAGTTCTTGAAGTTGTATGACATAGTGACACGTAATGTGTGACTATACAATTTTTGACTTGTTTGTGATTAACGGAAAGACTACCTTTGTTTGCTAAATCTTACATGTATCGATGTTATCTATC
The DNA here is from genome assembly GCA_025667525.1 of Glebionis coronaria. Lineage (NCBI taxonomy): Eukaryota > Viridiplantae > Streptophyta > Magnoliopsida > Asterales > Asteraceae > Glebionis > Glebionis coronaria. Next base: position 316,803,798 of record CM046875.1, on the reverse strand, counting down.
TTTTATTGCTTCATCCTAATGTTCGCATTAGTGATGCAACCTTTGAGCAAGTACTCATTTCGGGTAGAGTTGTGTTGTAGATTCGTCTCTTTATATTCCTGAGTGCCATTGAGGTCATGAACCTCATTAATATTTGCCTAAGCTCGTTTTCTATCATATCGTAGTTAATTCTTGCTGAACAACTTTTCATCACTCTTTTGTAGATCACTCAATGTTTTTATAAGTTAAAACAGTATTCCTTGAGAAAAAATTTTGAATTTTCATCACCATATGGATTATTTAAAGTGAGACTTATAAATAATCATTATCGAAATAAATTTGTTTATGAAACACCTTGGAAAACTTATTTTTTTCCATAACAAAGAACATCTCTGCAAATCCATTTTGATTCATATTTTAGAACTAGGCATGAAAATATATATATATTAAACATGATGACAAAGTTTCGACGAATTGAGTTTTGCATCGTTAATCCTAAAAATGTATATAGTTGCGCTCCTACGTAAAATTTGGAAGGGACCATGCAAGGTTGATTAGTAGTCACCATAAAACTGTTAATAAACATTACATTTTCTTTGTAATTGTGAAAAATTGAATTTTTATGAGATCTGCAAGAAGTGCAAAATAGGGACATATTATTAGGGGCACCTACATATGTGCCCGTACCATTTATTTTTCGGAATCAAATTTACTCATATATGGATATTATCTTAATTGACAATTGATATACCTTCTTGTCCAATTCTTTCATGGCAAGATTCTTTGGAAAATTTGTGCTTACGAATGCGTAATCAAATCATGAAAACATGGGATATATTCATGTTCGTTAATGTTTTCGTCTTTATCTAATTTTAAATTCTCTCGCGTAAATCATGCGTTGACCTTAATCTTTTAATGTTATCTATGTCTCCATATATCCTTGAATTTGTGAAGGATTGTGAGTTATTATTAGTCTTTTGATAAGTTCACATCTTATCGACGGTAATAAAACTGGAACGTTGGTAGTACCAGTAGAATAGATTGATTGATTATGACATAATGTCATTGCCTTAATTAATGGGAACTCAAGTAGAATTCCCCTAAAAGATAAGATGTTGATAATCAAAGGTGATCTAAATAATCCCCAATGGATGACCATATCCTGCATTTAGGCTTGAAATTATACCATATATGGTTATGAACTAGTCATAGATCTTGTAATCTAGAGAGAACTTAAAGTAAATTTATTAAAAGATGTTCCTGCTATCCGAGACCTTATGAGGTATTTGCTGATGAATTACCTAGACTTCTGCCAATAAGGCAAGTTGAATTTGGTATTGATTATATTCCCGATGCTGCACCTGTGGCATGTGCACTGTACGTCAGCACCATCTGAATCAAAAGAGTTACCGTCCAACTAAGAGAGTTGTCGGAAGAAGATTTTATTCTACCAAGCTCGTCATCATGAAGAGCTATGGTGTTATCATTCCTTATATTTGTTGATTACCGTAAACTGAATAAATTGACGATCAAAATTCATATCCATTACCCAAGATGAAAGATTTGTTCGATCATTTACAAGGTTCTAGCGTATGTTTAGAAATTTGATCCACGGCATGGTTATCATCAACTTCGCGTCCGCGAAAAAGATTATCTATTCCAATCACTACATCCAGAGCGCTTGTAATGAACATTATGAGTTTCATGTTATGTCGTTTGGATTGACCAATGCACATGTAGCATCCATAAATTTGGTGAATCACGTGTGTAGGCTGTAATTTGATAAATTCATGCTTGTGATCATTAAGAACCATCTGTTTGTTTCTAAGAATAAGAAGGAATTAGTTATCATTTGTAGACTGCCCGGAGTTGGCCGAGCAATGAAAACCTGTACCTTGAATATTTAACATGTGATTTAAGGCTTAATCCTTTACATTATTTGACCGCGTGATTAATAGATAATGGAATCTATATTGACTCTTCAAAGATTAGAGCCATTAAGGCTTTGGGTTATACCAAAAAGAAAGTGCAAAAATGTTTTGACAAATAATTATCAAAGGATTTTTAAGGAATAATTCCCTTATACCCAGAGCATTTAACTAAACTCCCTTAGGAGTAGATGTTTGTGTATTCCTTAAGACAACCTAGGAGGAATTGAGAAAAACATTTAAACCATGACTTGGAATTTGGAGCGGCAATTTTTGCTCTTCAACTAAGAAAATTTTGACCAAAGTATAAACAAAGATTTTTCGAACGTTTACGAATCTTATTAATTATTTTCGATAAATCAACAAAGATCGTGTTAAATAAATTCAAATTTATTTTGAACATTTTTCTATAAATGGACGAACTGAGAAATTTATAACTTTTTACGTTTACGTTTCATAAAATTTAATATATATTATTTAATTATTTATAATATTTATCGACGCTTTAAATGTCGGATTTAGCAAAATTAATAAAGATAATAGTTGAGACGAAACTAAAACTTAGAAAATATGAAGAAAGAATTGAATACGCTGATAATATTTGTTTCATCAGGGAAGGTGAATGTAGTTACTAACACGTTATGTAGAAAGAATAAAGAATCAATTAGTATGTGTTCCTTAGTAATGATTGTGCAAAATAATTTGCCCGAACAACTTAAAAATAGCTGATGCTTGTAAGAAGGATAATATAGATAATAAAAAGTTTCGCGGCTAATGTGAACCATTAGAAATGAGAGACGATGGCGTTAAATGTTTAAAAGGACACTTGTGGTTGCTAAGTATGGAGGATTTCGAGATTTAGTCAGGTTAGAGTCTCATAAGTTTAAGTATTCTATTCATGCCATTTCTGATAAAATGTATCTTTATCTGAAGAAGTTGTACTGATGGCAAATTATGAAGGCATGCATCGCCTCAAACATTAGTAAACATCTAACTATTACAAGGGTCAAGTCTGAATACCAAAATCCATAAGGATTGCTTCTATAGCTTATTAATTCTTGTTTGGAAGTGAGATAGAACCACCATGGATCTTATCACAAATCTTCCAAGGTCATCATCTGAATTGGATTCGATTTGGGTCATCGTCGGTAGACTGGCCAAATCTGCTAATATCATTTCCATTAATGATAGATTCTTGATGGAGAAGTCGACTCTTTTGTATTTAAAGGAGTTGTGTAAACATGGTGTGCCTGTATCGATCATCTCTATCAATATCCTCGCTTAGCATCGAATTTCTAGAGATTTTCTCAGAAGTCATTGGGAACGAATTTTGATGAGAGTACTGTTTACCACCCCCAATCGAAGGGACGAGGTAAAGTAACAATACAAACACTAGAAGTCTTGTTTTATGTTTGAGTAATTGACCTTTGGTAATGAATAGGATAATCGCTTTCCTTTGGAGAGATTATCATTGATAATTATCGTATTAGGATCGAGATCGAATCTTGTGAGGATCTAAAAATAAGAGCATCTGTAGGCAGGACTTGGGATGAAGATAGTCGACATACACCCATTGTGATTTGGACATGTCTTTTAGGTTTAAGGTTGCCTATGATGACAAACCTAACCTTACAATATACCCGACCCGCGAGACCTGAAATGATTGTTAAAATTAGGATCTGATTACTGACTGCCAGTAGTGGGCAGGAGGTTATGTGAATATGAAATGTTGATCTTGAAGTGCAGGATGGGTAGCGAAGTTATGCCAAAAAATTTCACCATGGAAAAGTGAAGTGATGATCTGAAAGATCATGGGAAATAAGTCCCCGTTGTATGGGACCATTGGGATAATGTAAAAAAAGCTTGGTTGGAAAGGCATATAAGTTGGATCCACCCTAGGACATCAAGGGCTTCGTGAATTATGTTCATATATTGAACTTGATAAAATGTCTATCAAGTGAAAATCTGATTATTTCTTAATGAAGTTTGGATCGGAAAAAAGTTGCATTCATCAGAAACCCGTGAACATCATGGATAGAGAAAATAAGTCAACTTAAGCCTGATCGTATTCTCGTAGTTATTTTTGATGAAACTCGCGTATTGTAATGAATTACACTTTAGAGAAAAGACTGAATGTGGAGGAAATGCCCACATGTCTTGATTCTATAAGAAGCGAGTAGTAAGATAAATTGATCTTTGAGGACAAAGATCCTCTTTAGGGGTAACTGCTGTGACAATCCGTCAACTATGGTAGATATTTTATTCTCAAGGATTATTTAAAATCATTATTTTAATGTTATATTATGAACTCACTCATTTTTGGGAAGAAATTTGTGTTTACATCTTAAAGTAGCATCGACTACGTCTAAATCGGAGAACTCTACGTTACGTGTTTACGTTTACATACACCGTTTTTGGTGACAGTCCGACATTTCAGGAAATAAATTTTACTCTCGAATATTGTTTTGGAATTTTAAATTTGTGTTGGTTCATAAACTCACAAATTTATGAGAATAAATTAGGACTTACGTGCATAATTTAGCGCCTTTTACGATTAAACCGGAAACCCTAGGTTTACGTATTTACGTTTTTGAACTTCGTTTTTGATTAGACAATTTTTATTAGATTCGTTTTGTGCCGTTGATTCATAATTTATAAAAACGTTTTCCGTAAAACGACCCGAGGGAACGCAAATCGAAGAAACTAGAATCGAGGAGTACCCGTAAATTAGTGGGGATGAGACAAGTTAACACTTGCCCCACCCCCACTAAGGGGCGGCAAAGCTTCACCAACAAACCCCTTGATGTGTCCATTTTATAACTAAACTAAGGAAACTTGTCCTTAGTTACACACCAAAACCATTTACACCTCAAAACTATTAACACATACCATCTAACTCATTTCATACATGCAAAACAACACAAACTCTCTCTAGCTCATCCCTATTTCCGTCCCATATCACCACCATTTGATCAAAAATTAAACCATGAATCTTGTGATTAACTTACACAAGATGAAAACCCTTTGAAGACTTGTTGATTTGAGGTGATCCTAACAACTAAAAAGGACTATATATGGAGTTCAAGGTCTGATTTCATGGAGGTGTTCATCCATTTGAAGGACCCAAGAAGTTGTCTTGAAAGGTTGAAGATTTGGTGGCAAGATCAAGCCTTGTTCATCCAATATCTCATCCTTTCCATCATATAGATTGGTATAGAGATCAGTTTCTTTCTATCACCCTATTGTTTTGAATATGTAATCTTGTATTTTCTCTTTAGATGTATATGTATATGATGATGAATGATGATCAAAGTATTATGTGGGGATCTTGTGTTGATAGATTTGGTTAAAAAGACTAAAATCTACATTAAAGATGTTAAAATCATGGTTAAATTTATAGGCTGTATAAAACAGTAAGTAACCATATGATCACTTGATAAAAAGGATTGGATTATTGAAAATACATTTAGATATATGATTTTTACATATGTGGAGAGTTGGCCACTCAATAGAATCAATAAAATGAGCAAGATATGATCAAAATACTATTAAGGTTCAAATCTGAATAGTCTATTTTGGACGAATTATTAGGGATACTTAAAGGACGAATGAGCAGTATCTAAAGTGGAGTTATTTGTAGAAAATATTATGTAGTTTGTGCTGCCCAAATATGAGCTTCTATCTCCTTGTAGAACTCAAGATATGGCAAAAATAGTGAAAGTGATTTTGATAATCAGATTTGGAAATAAAAATATATAATATAAAATAAGCACTCAAGTAATATTATTATAAAATACATATATAAAACCCACTAACTTATGATAATACTTATTAAATAAGTTATATACTATGATAAATAAACCTGGCATTTTATAAAATTACAAACTCAAATGTTTTCTAAAGTTATAAAACTATATATAAGTTTTACGTCTTTTCGGCTAAAACCGAAAGATTAACGTTTTTGCCAAATAAAACTTAGACGGTCAGACCCGTCTAATGTAAACTTTTTATAACTCATCTACTGATATGTATGTACATTTGACAAGTAAAACCCGAGCTTTATAACTTATAGACATTAACGGGCCAAAGTAGCCTTATTGGACTATTGACCCAACTAGTTTGGCTAAACACTAATGGACTTACTCATGGGTTTAACACACTTGGGCCCAACATATGATTATAGGACTGGTATTAAAAGTATAAATGGACTAATAAAATGTATTGGGCTTTTAATGGGCTTATTGGCCTTAATATGTAAACAAGTTAAAACTAGTGTAACTAGTCTAAAAATTTACTAACACATAACACTATAATGATTGAATAAAGAGATAAAATCCCACTTTATCATCATCATACTTATAATATCATCATCTATACATAACCATTATTTTAATAAAGTCATTGGACAAGATTCTAAGACAGAGTACTATTTTTCTAGGTTTCCGTGATTGAAGCACGTACCGTACATCCAAATCGCGATAACCCGCCTTTCCCAATCAACGTGAGTTCATAGCCTCGCACTCTTTTAAATATTTTATGAAATGCTTTATAAACCCGCGAGGGAGATAACATGTTAGTTTTAATAAAAATAGGACACTAGTTGTCCCGATTGTATGCTTATTGATATGGACCCGAATGATTATATGACCCGATAAATGAAATGAAATGGATTATTATTAGTTAGGTTATGTCACTAGAAGTCCCATTAGCATGAATTGTGAACTACCGTGATTTGGTAGACGCTTATGCATATAATAGTACTATTTGGGGAAGATCACCCCAGTTCGCGCCTTGACGGTTGATCCCCGTCGTGCCACATTGATTGGTAAGCGAATTTATGTACGAAAAGATTTATATAAGCATGATTATTGTGACGACACGCTGTTCTAGATGGGCAATGGAATTACAGGTTAACTACCTGTTGTTTGTTATAGTAAGGTAGCAATGTCATGCGGCTTATAATAAGTCAATAACGAAAATACTGATATACGCATTGAATTATAATATATTGCCTGACTAGAAATACGGGGTCTTATTACTGATGTTATGTTCGTGTTTTGGTTTTACATAACCATTTACATATAACGGTTTTTATTAAATTCTATACAACGTTATAAAACGTATTTTATGATGTTTTTACGACATTGGTTCGTATAATGGTTTTGAAGGCAAAAGCCTATATTATAATTTACGACAAAGATTCTTATAAAATGTCTTTGGCCTATTTTATAGCCTACGACAAAGATTAGTAAAAAAATGATTTTCGGTAATAATTATATACCGGTGATATGTTAATGGTTTTTATTAAACTCTATGAATTCACTCGGCGTTTTCGCTGACTTTTTAACATGTTTTATCTCAGGTACTTGAAGATAATTCTCGGGAAGACGACAAGAATTTATGGCCCGCATTCAAATGTTTTGTAAATATGTATGATATACTATGACCTGAGGACCTATGTAAATTGATATTTATGAATGGAAAATAATTTATTAAACGGCGGGATTTTTAAGCGTTGTCTATGATTTGAGTAATGTGCTATCCCTTAACACCAACGACTCTTCCGCTGAACTAAAGTATGAATATTTGTGGGTGATACAGTTTTTGAGACAAGAGTACTAGACAAATGACATGACGAGACAAAAAATTTGTAACCAAAACAGTGAGAAGGAACTGTTAGGACAGATTTGAGACCAAAAAGATTAGACTGTCGAATAAAACAATTAAAACACTAACAATCCAAGGATTGAACCGTCGGATCTGATGCCAATTGTGTGTTTGCTATAATATTAGATCTGGTGGTCTAGTTGGATGGTATATGGTGGTGGCAGCCATTGTTGGAGGTTAGAGAGAGAAAGTGGTGGAAGTAGGTGTTTCAAGAGAGAGAAAGGCAATTTATAAAATGAAGATAGAAAAACACAAACAACAACCCCTCCTTGGAAGCCTTGGAGGGGTATATATAGTCCTTCATGCGCCTACACTATACATAGTTTCCTAGTCTAGTCTTTGCGTCAGTGACTAGGATAACTAATGGGAATTCTTAAATGTCATCACATAAAGCGAATTTCCAACACCGTCTTTGAAAAGTTTGGCACAGCATTTATTAATAATCCTTACCCCACACATGTGGCACGTCACATATGATCCACAAGACAATGGTCTTGTAAGTGTTAACTTATGGACACGTCCTTAAGCCTTGCAATGCATCCTTATCCTATTCTCAGTTCACTTTCATTTCTTGTTAAAATTAACACACACTAAATCTTCCGTGAATTTTTTTCTCCCCGTCCCACTCTCACACATCAAATACTCTCAACATTAACAAAACTAATCCAATTTAAATCTATTGTTGAAAGTTTATAAATTATTAGTTAATATACTTGAATATTTTTACCATCTTAAACAATCATCATCAATAACAAAATGAAAACTAATTGGGCTGAGATTGAATGATTATTCAAAGGTTTATAATGGCTAAGAAATACATTCATTGATGAGATGGGTGTTGAGTTATAATCAAGGATCTGGTAGGTTAATTCTTATGGTTGAATAGAGGAATCTAGTGATCATTTGATCATCATCCTTGTAAGAATTTTTGTTCATCACTTTCCTTTTAATTTTTATTTGTAAATCTATTTTTGTATTCACGGATTTATGATGTATCTACTGATTTTTTAATTATGTAATAGTTAATAGGAAGTTTGGACATATTATACATTATTTGTAATATGAAAAGCAAGCTTAGTCAAGCCATTGGAATTAACTTGAAAAATAGTAGTTCTTGATAAGTTGAAATCCAGGGTGTTTTCAATAACATCAGAAGAATTAGATTATTGGGACTTCAAATATTAGTATAAAGGGTTGTTTTGTGAGTATTTTCCCGGGTGTCACGTCCCGTGACGATTCCCGAGGAGTGAGATATGACTAAAAGACGAAACTAGGTCAATTCTGAACATGCTGAATAAACGGAATGAAAATTCTTATAATAACTAAGAACCGATAAAACTATGGGTTTTAGATAAAATTATGAAGAACTTGAATCAATTGGATAGTTCACCAGTTCTAAACGGTTTGTAAATAGCGACCAAAACCGTGAAACCAAACCTGGTTGTCCAAAGATAACCTTGACCCGGGTTGATGTTTTGATCATTTTGACCTACTGTAAATATAAATTGAGGTCATAAAAACTCAAGATCAGTAGATTACATGATTTTCGGGCCATGCCGATATAAAAAACTCATTTAGATTATGTACGGTTTAGGAGAACTGGCTTAAATACATAGACATGTTGTAAAATTTATGCAATTGAACCGTAATAATAAAATGTGTAGATTGGCCATTTTTATGAAACCCGAGGCATTAGTACCCACTTATCGGGAATTCAAAACCTATATACATACTGATAATTATGAAACTCGAGACCTGACCAACGTGAGATATTAAGTTGATAACGTTTGGAGGCGTTTTAGAACCCGAAAAACTTATAAAGTGGAATTGGGCCATAAAAGCCCAACATACACTTATAATGGCTATTGGGTGTCACACCCCACCATGGCGGAATATGGAGCGCGACGTATGGATATCATCACAACATGGCGTGTCTATAGAGATTACTAAATGAAATAAGAAATGTCATAATAAGGTGACACAAATGTCATGACAATATCTCAACAATGTAGGAGTCTAGGTAAGTAGGTAGCAGTCCTACCACTTACCAGAGACAAACAATAACATAAACAAAGCAAACATATAGGTGTCCACAGTATCACTTATTAAACAAACAAAGAAACTAAGAAGGAACGGGGATCTCCTTCTAAATGCATTCCTACGCAACTCTAAATCCTAGCCACTTATGTTCTCACGCTTAACCATAATATCACCTGAAAGAGACACTAAAACACGTCAACATAATGTTGGTAAGAGTCATAGGTTTAGACTCCAACGCCAAAATCAAACGATAAGCTGTGAATAATAACCAAATTTAAGAACATATGGACAATGTAATACAAACATGCATTAACAACTAATATTCAATATTAACAAACCAAACCAAATCCAAATCCAAATCCAAGGCTCCCAGCCTAACCAAACACCATGGTACCATAGGCGCCCATACACCTATGTACCAATCCCAAGGCCACTTGTCATTATACATTGGTCCCATAGATGCTCACACATCTATGTACCTTCCCCAAGGCCCCGCCTTGTCAGCATCCCCTTGGTACCAAGTCAAATCACAAAACAATCATGAATCAGTTAGCAGTTAATAAGTATGCACAAGTCCATCACCAAACACAAAACATTCACAACATAATTTATAAAAACAAGACAGTGTCTCTTCCATCCCATCTGGAAGTTAAATTCATTAGTAGACATGGGACTATGAAACTCACCTGATTGAGCTTCTCCAAAATTCCACGCACTAGCAAAAAGCTAACAAACAAAAACACAAAATCAACACATGAACCAATCACTAAAATGGCTCATCAATATATGATGGACATCTAGCCTTCTCCCATATATGATCCTAATTAATATACTCTAAACACCCCGTTACCCTTCCCTAACAAGTCCTTAACTTGGTTAAGTTTGATATCTATCCTGTTCATATTTTACACAAAACAGTCCCAACTTTTCGGTCTCCAAACTATAAGCCAAACGCCCACCTAACCATACCCATGACCTCTGTAAAGGAAACCCTATTCCCTTACATATGTTAGCTAACTCCTCCCGTTTTCCCCAACCTTAAAGCTAGTGTTAAGGTCCCGATATATATATATATATATATATATATATATATATATATATATATATATATATATATATATATATATATATATATATATATATATATATATATATATATATATATATATATATATATATATATATATATATATATATATATATATATATACTTTTGTCAATCCAGATTTCACTGATTTTGAACATACAAAATGTTTGTTATGCTTAGGGGGTCTTACCCTAACCCACAATCATAGCCCCAATGCAGATACTTACTATAATATATAAACCAACTCCCATGTTCGTTTGAAAGTCCCAATACAACCCTAAGTACCCCAAAAAACTCAAAATATAAAAAGAAAACAGGCTGATTTCAAAACTGTTTTGACCTCCGACTGTTGTAACCTGTTTTTGACCCACTTTCCGAGCTCCAATTTAGTTCTCGTTTCTTGAATTTGAAAGCCACTTCAATTACCTTTCCAGGGATACTTGGATCGTAAAATAAGAGTTTGTAGAAATCCCTATATGATCAAAACAATGACACAAAAATTCTGCCCAGTTTTTAATGACGAATTTAATTAAATTAACCTAATTAATTACCCATAATTTATTTAATTACAAGCACTAATTATTCTAATCATTAATATATCATTAGAATACAGATTTTATAATTAAACCTAACCTAAATCCATCATATATTGATTATAAAAACATTAAAAACAATTAAATTGAAAAGGGATTTTAAAGATTTACCTTTGATTTTTGAAAACCAAGATTTTTACTGAAAAACCCTAATTCCTTGTGAAACCCACGACTTTTCCTTGTCTCCAGGAGAAAAATAACGAATTTTTGGTTTAGTATAAAATTTATATAGAGTGTGGGTGAGCCCTAGTCCAACTCAAGCCCAACTCCCTTTTCCTATTTCCCTTTTTCTCTTTTGGTTCGTCCCAAACCGACTCCCCTTTAATATATTTTTTTTCTTTTTATTTTTTATTAATATATTATTAAAATTATATATTTTCTTAATTTATTTCAGCCTTTAAGACCTCCCGAACCTCAAAACCGTAAAACTAGTCAGTTTTACGCGTATACCGTAAAAGTATACAGTTTAAAAAAATCTTAAATTTTGAAATAAACTTTATAACTAAGTCATAAAGGACTTAAAACCATCCTGTAAATTATTCCGGTGACTAAATACCTCATCCGAGACCTCCAAATGCTAAACCATAAATCGTAAAAAAAATACGATTTTCTATAATACATATATGTATACGTAAACCACTAAATAACACCATCTCATTTCATAGTCACTACCATGTGAGCTCATGAACATGAAATCATCACACATCGTTTCACTCACAAGGTACCCCGTACCGGAAACGATATACAAACCACAATCTATACACACCAATTAGCACATACACACGTAAAGACACGTAACTAGCACAAAATAAAACTAAGTGACGAACCTCAAAACCGCGGTTGTCACATCACTCCCTCCTAATAGAAATCTCGTCCCGAGATTTACTCCTTAGGATCAAGCATACCATTAGCAAACAACTGAGGATACTTGTTCTAAATGAACTCCTCTCATTTCCATGTGAACTTTAGTTCAAGTCTCAGATTACCAAATATACTAACCAACAATATTTAAATTCATTTCCAAACTCTTGACCTCACAGTCAATAAATCTCACAAATGACTCTTTGATAACACAAACCCTTATTAACATAAATCCCGAATAACCGTACATGCAAATATGCATTCTCAAACAACATTTACAAATCTTAATACACAAATTATAACATGTATACCACTCATTTCCCCCCAGGTAATTCTATGCCCATAAGCTACTGGTCTGACCTTTCCAAAGATCATAAATGGACCTGCAAAACTCTACATCAACTCTTCCATTTTACCAAAACATACTACCCGTTACTATGGGTGAAACTTCCTACATAACTTTGTCATTAAACTCTAGTGGTTTCCTCCTTTTCAACATAGCATCCCTTGTTGCTCTCATCCTTTACACAAACACCATTACCACATTAGTAGCCTCTTTTACCAATTCTAGTCCACAATGGGGACAACCCACCCTATCCTTTCATATAGTGCCTCAAATGGCATTTATCGACTTCTAGTATGATAACTATCATTATATGAAAACTCAGTCATCGCTAAAGAGTTTCCTAACTCCCTCTAAATCAATCACTCATGCCCTCAGTGTAACTCCTAAGGTTGTATAAATATCTCACTTGCCCACCCTTTTTCCAGTTAGCTGGATATACTCATATCCAATCATGTTCATCAACTCCCTTTAGTCCGTACCCCAAACTACTTAAAAATTCCAATTTCCTTATAAAGTGACTTATGACGGTCTTTCATATATCCATTAGTTCTTCCAATCCAAATCAACTTATGATCTATACAGATCATCAAAAGGATGGTTATATCAGTTAGTCTATCAACTGCCATCCAAACCCATGCTACAACTACTTCCATTAAATTTGGATAGCTCACTAGTAGCACCTATACACTTATTTCTCACTTTTCTTCATGATTTTTTTATACCCAACAGTTCCTTTATACCTACACAATGTCCTACCTTCAAGGTCATATTGCTCCTCATCTTGTCTCAGTTAGACCAAGCCCTTCGTCCCTATGGCACATCACACCTATAACTCTTCATCCATTCTATTATCGATATTAAGCCTCCTAAACAATCAGTATAGGTCAGTGCCAATTCCTTTTCCACACTACGACAGTATTAGCCTGCGTTGTGATTTATTATACTCATTAAGCTCTACCAAAGTTTTACCTTCGGTTCCTATCTCGACCTATTTCATTCATGCTTCGCTTCTATACACACTTCCTTTTTTTCCCCAACTCCTACCATACATCACGATGTGATGCTTCCCATCGTTTCTTCCCTTGCCATAATCCTTTATAAGGCATTCCATACATATTAGGTAACTTTTACGCAAAACTCTCTATTCCATCACATCTGTACGCAATCCTTCCAACTTCTCAACTACGTGACTTCTCATTCCTCTTGAAATATGAGATGAATTAGTTAGTCTATCAACTATCACCAAACTCTCGTCGTACTTATTCCTCCACCATATTATGTATCCTTTTCACCAGTTTCGTCCTTACATCGCCCTTTCTAAGCTACTCCTATCAACGTAGGAAGTATAGTCTACGTCCTTTTTCTCCATATGATTGTCCAAACCACGTAACATACATGTTGACGCGTTCTCTGCTTTAGACAACTCAACTCGTGCGACCTACATCCTTCATCAAAACCATCCTAATACGTCATCCATATAGTTCAAGTTCGTCTCAGCTTCACTTTATTCTTCTTATTCCATGTCTCATCAACCATGCTTGCCTTTCCCAGATGGTACTTGGCCTTGCAATTTTCTTTCATCACTTAACTCCACCCATCACCATTTCCAAATGTTCAATCAAGATGATTAAATATGTGTTGGAGACGTTCATGATCTGTATAGATCATTCTCTACGTCTCGTACCCCAAATGCCTCTAGCATTCTAGGCCAATATAACAATCCAGCTCCACTAACTAAGTCTTTCTAGTCATCTATACGCCAAAATTTTCCAAGTAGATTCACTTGTTTTTTTTCTCACAACCAGTTCTCCTACTCCCTCCTAATAGGGACAGACTAGAGTTTCATGTGATTCCATGTGGATCACACTCTCATCTTATACCCACATTAGTTTCCATTTGTATACTAAGCCATATTTTGAATTCTTATTCGAATCTCATACTTCTACTTTGATCTTGCACCCAACATGAGGTATTTTCAATCATCATCTTCTAGGAATACTTGGTTCTCTCTTTCCATGGTTCTCCCTTATTCCTACACTATCCCGTCCAACAAAAATTCCATACTTCATTCATCAAATCTATGGAAATCACTAGTGCATTGGATAATGCATAGCTGTCTTTCCCAAAGATCTTTCATAACACCTTCACAAAACCGACTCTCTATTCACTTCTCCTCGAAACTTATTCAGCTCAACTTCACTTCTCATCCCTCGATCCCCTTGTTACTTCCAGAGTTCTTAATCTCCCATGTCATGTATTCATTTCATCACGATCCACCGGTTCAGCACTTTTTAGCTCCACTTTGATACTCGATCTGCCCTACTTCGTCACGAACCATACGTAAATTTCCCATCATAGTGCTTGTCACCTTTCCAGTCCTCGCAACTTTTGTGACTCCTTCGAAATCTCTTGCATCCTTCTTGCAGCCGACACGTAGTCCTTTCAGCTCCTTGCTTCACGATGTAGCTCTTTACGCACTCCTTCTCGTCTCTATGATGTTACCTAGGAACTTCACACTACCAGTAGCTTCTAACTTTAACTCATCTACCACAATATTTCTAAAAGTACTTCAACCCAAAACTATACCAATCCCTTGCGTGTTATTTACCCAACCTTTCCATTAGTATAAACTTTCTACTCTACCCTCACATCCGCTAGTACTTTCATCAATCTTTTAATGGTACTTCAACCAACTTCTCATAGCATGACTTCTCGTTCCCACTACCAGTTGACTAACTTTACTTACCTTCTTATTCCCGTAACCAATCTAAGTTTCCAAACTCTACAAATCTTAATAATTCCTTCAACACAACCTTTAAACCAAAACACATTTCTCCATTCTAATATCTAACCATAAGTAATACTACCCAACTCTATCCTCTCATCCTAACGTTTCCACAACCGCATAACTAAATCAGCCATGACGTGTAACAAAAGAATTCCAAACAATCGGTCCCAATAAAATATAGGGTAAAATGAATCCTAGCCAAAACAACTGAAAACAAAACAATGTAATCCGAAAGATCAATGGAGTGTGCCAACAACGAAAAATTTAGGCTCTTCACGATTAGTATTACCAAATCTCAATACCTTAGAAAAAAAATTTAAACTTTCGTCCCAATTAGTTACTTCTCATAAGAACCAAATTCTAATACTACTAAAATCAATCATACTCATTTTTAATCAATAACTCATCTTTTATCTTCATCATTCTATCAAGATATCAACTAGTTAGTATACTACAATCTTATTGTAACCATTATCTTGTTTACCCATATTAAACTTATTTCACTTGTTATTATGAAACCAATACATGTTTATAAAATACACTGTTTTTTTTATTTAGGTTGGTTAAAACTAAACTACTATACGTTTACAAGGTGTGGTGTTATTATTATCATTAATATAATAAAATCTCTCTTTTTTTTTACTCTTTCCGTCTTAGTTAAATTATTCTAAAATTTTAACTCCACTTAAAAAAATTATTGTAAAATTTCTTTACCCCTTTAATATATATTATCACATGTTACATAGAAGACTAATCCAATTATTTTCAAGACAACTTTTTTTATAACTTACTACTACAACTAAAAAAAATGTAAGTTACGATATCATACCATACACTTAAAATTATTTTCAAAACCGTTTCCTATAATTAGCCAGACTTATTTGCAAGAAAGTTTAGTAGTTCGCATTAATAAAAATACATACCCGAATGTAGACACACATCTAAAATACTCAAAACGTTGTTGGAACTCCATCAAACTCCAACACCATAAAACACGAACAAACACAAGGTACGTTCAAGTTATAATAACTAGTGAACGACCATATACCATAACTTAACACATAGTAGTATATATACATCCGCATATATATACCTATTAAATCACCCAAAACATACTCGTTACCATACATGTCGGATCAACCAATCGCGTCATACACTCGTTTTTTTTTCTCTACGAGTAACCACCATCTTACCACAAGGCATAAAGCCCATCACTAAAACCAGTCCATATCGTGTGACCCCATAATCACACAACCTAACTATAACCCAAAACAATAACACACTCAAAAGTATCCATATCGTAGGCAACCGTTACATAAACCCATATACTATACATATACCAATAATCCACATCTCATCATATACAAGCATGTATTAACCCTCTTTCATGCAATCATACTTAGGAACCCATTGAAGTAGTGGTACTTGTATAACTATGTTGGCCACCATACTTATACAATTACCCTTTCCCCAATGCACTCCCTCCTATGATGACACTTATAAGAATCAATACAACACATAACACATAAATCTATCAACTCACCTAAGCACATAACCACATAAGCAATAAGGTCAAAAACTCCAACTAATAAAATTACATAGTCAAACTCTTGGAATACAGAAATCCATAGTCTAGCTAAAACAGCATGTACTCCTAAAAATCCTTCCTACCCATGTACTCCTAGCAACTCGAACCACCACACGATTCTTAGAAAACATGACTTAAACATCAAAAGAAAAATAACATACCTCAGGTACATAAAATAACTTAACAAAAGATAGAAACTACCTTGTACCAAATTATGTACTATAATATACAATTTAAGCAAAATACATCAATGACTAGCGTGGACGATTATGGTTCAACCCGCACTAGTTATAACCCGAAAAGAAAATAACATGTGGCTAAGTATGAACTACTATGGCTCAACCCATACTAGTCAAAACTTAACAAACATCGCAAGTAAAAACCAATAACATCCAGAAAACTTTAATTAATATAAAATGCACACATACTCCTATGACGCCTATATGCAGGGACCCTTAAGCTATAGACTAGGTTACTAGACTAAGCAACCTAATTCTCTATAACCATTGGCTTTGATACCATTCTGTCACACCCCACCATGGCTGAATATGGAGCGCGACGTATGGATATCATCACAACATGGCGTGTCTATAGAGATTACTAAATGAAATAAGGAATGTCATAATATGGTGACACAAATGTCATGACAATATCTCAACAATGCAGGAGTCTAGGTAAGTAGGTAACAGTCCTACCACTTACCAGAGACAAACAATAACATAAACAAAGAAAACATATAGGTGTCCACAATATCACTTATTAAACAAACAAAGAAACTAAGAAGGAACGGGGATCTCCTTCTAAATGCATTCCTACGCAACTCCAAATCCTAGCCACTTATGTTCTCACGCTTAACCATAATATCACCTGAAAGAGACACTAAAACACGTCAACATAATGTTGGTAAGAGTCATAGGTTTAGACTCCAACGCCAAAATCAAACCATAAGCTGTGAATAATAACCAAATTTAAGAACATATGGACAATGTAATACAAACATGCATTAACAACTAATATTCAAGATTAACAAACCAAACCAAATCCAAATCCAAATCCAAGGCTCCCAGCCTTACCAAATACCATGGTACCATAGGCGCCCATACACCTATGTACCAATCCCAAGGCCCCGCCTTGTCATTATACATTGGTCCCATAGATGCTCACACATCTATGTACCTCCCCAAGGCCCTGCCTTGTCAACATCCCTTGGTACCAAGTCAAATCACAAAACAATCATGAATCAGTTAGCAGTTAATCACATAAGTATGCACAAGTCCATCACCAAACACAAAACATTCACAACATAATTTATAAAAACAAGACAGTGTCTCTTCCATCCCATCTGGAAGTCAAATTCATTAGTAGACATGGCACTATGAAACTCACATGATTGAGCTTCTCCAAAAGTCCGCGCACTAGCAAAAAGCTAACAAACAAAAACACAAAATCAACACATGAACCAATCACTAAAATGGCTCATCAACCTATGATGGACATCTAGCCTTCTCCCATATATGATCCTCATTAATATACTCTAAACACCCCGTTACCCTTCCCTAACAAGTCCTTAACTTGGTTAAGTTTGATACCTATCCCGTTCATATTTTACACAAAACAGTCCCAACTTTTCGGTCTCCAAACTATAAGCCAAACACCCACCTAACCATACCCATGACCTTTGTAAAGGAAACCCTCTGCCCTTACATGTGTTAGCTAACTCCTCCCTTTTGCCTCAACCTTAAAGCTACTGTTAAGCCCCGATATATATATACTTATGTCTATCCAGATTTCACTGATTTTGAACATACAAAATGTTTGTTATGCTTAGGGGGTCTTACCCTAACCCACAATCTTAGCCCCAATGCAGATACTTCCTATAATATATAAACCAACTCCCATGTTCGTTTGAAAGTCCCAATATAAACCTAAGTACCCCAAACAACCCAAAACATAAAAAGAAAACAGGCTGATTTCAAAACTGTTTTGACCTCCGACTGTTGTAACCTGTTTTTGACCCACTTCCCTACCTCCGATTTAGTTCTCGTTTCTTGAATTTGAAAGCCACTTCAATTACCATTCCAGGGATACTTGGATCGCAAAATAAGAGTTTGTAGAACTCCCTATATGATCAAAACAATGACACAAAAATTTTGCCCAATTTTTAATGACGAATTTAATTAAACTAACCTAATTAATTTCCCATAATTTATTTAATCACAAGCCCTAATTGTTCTAATCATTAATATATCATTAGAATACAGATTTTATAAATAAACCTAACCTAACATTATATATTGATTATAAAAACATTAAAAACAATTAAATTGAAAAGAGATTTTAAAGATTTACCTTTGATTTTTGAAAACCATGATTTTTACTGAAGAACCCTAATTCCTTGTGAAACCCACGACTTTTCCTTGTCTCTAGGAGAAAAATAATGAATTTTTGGTTTAGTATAAACTTTATATAGAGTGTGGGTGAGCCCTAGTCCAACTGAAGCCCAACTCCCTTTTCCTTTTTCCCTTTTTCTCTTTTGGTTCGTCCCAAACCGACTCCCCTTTAATATATTATATTTTTTTTCTTTTTACTGTTTACTAATATATTATTAAAATTACCTTATATTCCCTTAATTTATTTCAGCCTTTAAGACCTCCCGAACCTCTAAACCGTAAAACTAGTCAGTTTTACGCGTATACCGTAAAAGTATACAGTTTTAAAAAAAATCTTAAATTTTTTATAACTAAGTCATAAAGGACTTAAAACCATCCCGTAAATTATTCCCGTGACTAAATACCTCATCCGAGACCTCCAAATGCTAAACCGTAAATCGTAAAAAAAATACGATTTTCTATAATACATATATGTATACGTAAACCACTAAATAACACATAGTCACTACCATGTGAGCTCATGAACATGAAATCATCACACATCGTTTCACTCACAAGGTACCCCGTATCAGAAACGATATCCAAACCACAATCTATACACACCAATTAACACATACACACGTAAAGACACGTAACTAGCACAAAATAAAACTATGTGACGAACCTCAAAACCGCGGTTGTCACACTGGGCCATTACTGAACTTGAGATTTATAATAAGTTTAGGGTTCAAAACTGAGATTGAAATGAACTAAAGTCACAAGATCTAGTAATGAGATTTGTTTATCAAGAAATGAATAACATTTTATATATGGTGGAGTTTTATTAAACGTCTTTGATGTGATGGCTTTTATACATGATCTCATCGTTCTTTTCGGGCTTTAAATGCATAAAAATGTCAAAAAAATACCATATATATACTTGTATTTGTTTTCTTGTGTGTTTTAGGTATGGATATCGTGAAAAAGACAAAAGATCACAAGAAACAAGGAAAAATGGACACGAGAAACGAAGCCGTACAAAGAACCAGGCCCTAGTTCATGAATTATCCAAGAAAAACCCTTAAAGACTTGAAGATGTACAAGATTGATCCTCAAAATATGAAGAAATGACACTTAAAACCATTGTATATTCATAATTACAAGTTTGGTCCCTTAAGTTTGTCAAAATTACAAAATGGTCCTTCAACTTTGAAGAAATGGCAAGTTTAGTCCCTCAACAATTCTAAATTGTCAATTATGGTCCCTCATGAAGTCAAAGATATAATGAAGACCTTTGAAGATCAAGAATGTCCAAAATAAGTCCCTCAAATATTCAAACATGGCAAAAACAACCCTTAAACCCTTTTACCAAAGTTTTGTGGCAAAACTATAAACTTTGAAAGTTTAAATATAAAGGAAATCAAGATTGTTGGCTGAAAAACGTTTAATAAACACTTTACCAAAACACAAGGACCCTTCCTGCCATTCTGAAAGTTCAAATCCCATAAACACGTGCCAAACAACTCCACCCTCAAAAATCGGATCAAAACTTACTACTATTCACCCACATGAACCCAGTTACCATCCGACTTAAATCAAAGGGTAAATCAAAATTACCTTAACACACGCTTGATTCACACAAGCAGAAACTCATCCCACACACAAAACCCCAATTTCCACTCACCAAGTGACCCCACCATTCAAGCCGCCCACCTATCACATCACAACTTAACCTCCAAGGAATGCCACGTGTCCAAATCAACAGCTGACACTCAATGCTTAACTACAAAGCTAAAATGAACGATTTGGATGCATTTGGACAGCTCAACAACACAATTCGTCTAGAAGATTCAAGGGCATTTCAGGGACTTCATAGCTAGGGTTTTCTCATTGTAATCTCAGCCCTTGTGGACTATATAAGGACTCCTCAACTTGTGAGAGAGCCTTGTTCCAGTTTTACCTTTTAAACATTGTAATTCCTTTTTTAATTTTATAAAAGTTGGTATTTTGAGAAAATTGTAATTCCTTTTTATGTTTTTGAAAGTTGGTGTTGTTTAAGGGTAATTCTGAGTTCCATTTGATGTTATAAGTGTGCTTAAATCTTGTGGTTTAAGGACGTTTATGTTTGGTAAGGTTTTCAAGTTTGAAAATAACTTGAAATCAGTAATCTGATTTTGTTATTTTTCTTGTACTAATCCTTGACCAAAAGCTATAAGCTCTTACAAGCTTGTTGACACCAAGCTTGTGAAGGGATTGGAGCCTTTGGTTGGGCTGTTTGTTGCTTGTGTTGAAGATATCAAGTCCTTGAGGTTCTACTTTGAACCATCAACCAAGGCAGTCATCATCGTCTTTGTTGAAGTACCTTGGTCTTGTTCTAGTTGTTGAACAAGGTCCAAGGAGCATTGCTGATCCTCCTAGGATGTTGTGAAGGATAGGTATAACCTCTTGTTAAGATTCCTCTAAAAAATCACATGTTATGGTCTTATTTATATTTTGCTAAGTGATTTGTTGATTTTGTGTTTGTGCTTTGTGTTTTATGGTTGGTATCTGTTAGTTGTCACCTAGTGTAGCTATTTGATCTATAAAATCAGTAGGTTACTTGTAAAAATAAGAAGTTGCTTTGAAAAAGGGCTTAGAAAAGGCTGTTTGGGTTTACTGGTTCATAAGGCCTTGTGGCCTTGTGCCCTTGGTTCTTAGGATTTAGGAGGTCTTAACAAGTCATATTAAACAAGTTTTAGTCATTGGTTAAGTTTCTGAAAGTTTGGAAAAGGGATTTGAAGTTTTGTAAACATCTGATAAAAAGTTGTTGGGAATAAAATGTAGCTAGTTCACTTGAGCGCTGACGAGAGGAAAACAAGCGTTGATAGGAAGAAAACAAACGCTGACAGACCAAGCGTCGACAAGAAGAAGTCAAACGTTGATAGGTTGAAGACAAGCACTGATAGGAAGATATGGTCTACGCGTATTTTGTTTCTAGTTTGTTTCTAGTAAAGATAAGTTCAACATTGTATTTTCTATAATTATCTTTACCTAGAATAGTTGATACGTAGACTCTTGTAGAAGGCTTCTTATGTCTATAAAAGAAGACCTTTAGGTTATGTTTCATAATAAGTTTTCATACGTTAAACACTTTCATTGTAAGCAAGTTTGTTATTATCAATCAAGTGAAAGTTTGTTTACATATTTGTGTGTTCTTGTTTAAGTGTTTAATCCGCATAAAACTTAGATTACTTTATACATAAACAAAGTTTCTCTACATGTATAACTTGATCTAATCTCGTATACACAAGCTTAATCGATCTAAGTTTGGGATCAACAAGTGGTATCAGAGCTTGTTAAGAAACTTTTGATCTTAAAGAACACAAGAACCCTAAAATCACCAAAACCCTAATTTTTACCAAACCCTAAAAACATCATGTCTAATCCAGAAGTAACCTCATCCTCCTCAAACCACAAAATCAAGATTCCCATGCTTGATGCAAACAATTTTGAGCTGTGGAAGTTAAACTTTGAGCAATATCTGGGGATCTATGACTACACTCTCTGGGAGATTATTGGATATGGAAACACATTCAATAAAGCTGAAAAGATTGCTAATGCCATTGCTACAAGAACAGCTGTTGTTGGATGTTCAGAAGCAGATAAGAAAGAAAACCTGATGATGGTAGAGCTGTGTCTGCTGGAGACATAGCAAAGAAAAGGGTTGATATGAAAACCCTAAACATTCTGAAACTCTCTTTGGGGCAAGAAAATCAGCACAAATACAGAGGTTATGAGTCTGCAAAAGACCTTTGGGCAGCCCTTGAAGTTTCCTATGGTGGTAATCTTGATACTAAGGAAGATAAGAAGAAGCAACTCATGCATGAGTATGTTGTTTTTAAGGCTCAACCTAATGAGAAGCTTAGCAGTGTGAGAAGCAGACTGCTTGACATTACAAGCAAGCTGTCCTTCAAGGGGACACAAGTTGGTGATATAGACATTATTGCCACTTTTCTTAAAAGCCTTGGTGATGCGTGGAAGATTGAGGAAGATCTATACTTGCCAATAACACTCACAAAAGTTCTACTTTTGATGATATCTACAACAAACTGAGGCTGTTGGAGAATGAAACTCTTTTGGAGCATGGAAGTAAGTTTACCAATAGTAACATGGCCTTCTTCTCACATAGTGAAGGTCAATTTGTTCAGAAGGACTCATACATGCACCCAGTTACTGGATAAACATGTGTCAACGCTGGATCATGTCATGTCAACGCCTCACATTCAGACGCTGACACATACAAAATTGACTCACCAAGAGTTAAGCCTGCTGGTTTGGATCTGGATACTGTGTGTGCTTACATTTCTTCTTTGCCCAATGGTTCAGTGATTACATATGAGGACCTTGAGCAAATAAGTGATGAGCAATTGGAGGAGATGGATATAAAGTGGAACATGGCTCTTGCATGTATAAGAGCAAACAGGTGGAATAGAAGGTTTAAGAAGAAGATGACCTTTAATGCAAAGGACACTGCTGGATTTGATAAGTCCAAGGTGGAGTGCTACAATTGTCATCGTATGGGGCACTTTATGAGGGAATGTAGATCTCCAAGAAGATCTGATGCAGGAAAACCCTCAAGCCAAATTGTTAAGGCTCAGGATCCTAAGGCCATGGTAGCAGTGGAAGAAATTGATGGTATTGGATGGGACTAGAGCTATTTGGCTAAGGATGTGGAAGAGGATAAATCTTTGGTTGCTGAGATAGAAGAAGAAGAGCATGTTCAATATGCTCTCATGGCACACTCCTCCTCTTCATCAGATAATGAGGTATACGATGATGCTTTTTGTAGTAAGGGTTGTCGTTTAAATACTGAAAAACTTAACAAAGAGGTTTTATGATTGTTAAGTGATGTGAGTATTGAGAGATGCAAGTTGTCTAACTATAAAATTGCTCTCACTCAAACTGAAAAGACAGTTGAGGAGTATAAGAAAATGGAATTTGACCTAAAAGATAAAATAAATATCTTAAAATATGAGTTAAATGCTAGTAATGATGTTAGAAACATCATGGAAAGGGTCAATGCTGAATTACAGGCTAAGTTAGACGAGGTTATCAAGAATAAGAACAATGTTGACCTTAAAATTAAGAGATTTGATAAGGCCTCACAAACCCTAGGAGAATGTGTTAATAAACAGAGGGATCCTAAGGACATGACTGGGATTGGGATAAAAGACTAAACTGTTGTTCCACCAACAGCTGGGGACTTCTATGGTGTCCAAAGAAAGGATTTATCTTGGACTGGTTTACCAGAACTCCAAGAAGAGGAATTTATTCCTCCACCAAGAGTCCTTACCCTAGTTGAATAGTATAGGCAAAAGGGATTGACTTGAATGAATGGAAGAAAGCCAACCCTACCTTATTTGTCAAGGGTGGCATGCTTTGTGATAGTCCAAATGAGTCGACCCCTATTAAGGTAACAAACCCAATCACTGGCAAGACTGTTGACCTTGGCTCAAACACTGTTAGAAAACCTAGCATTAAGTATGCAGAAATGCATAGGAATACTAGGTCACCTAAAAACCAAGTTAGTGATAATGGAACAGGCTTCTTCTCTTCTAGACCTAGGGTTGTGTCTAGAAAAGCCAGTTACACTTGTGGTAGCTTTTCACATTTAGCATATAAGTGTGTCAACGCTTCCAAGGTCAACGCTGTCAAAAGGTCAAACATTGTCAGACCCAAAACTTTTATGGAGCAAAGTCCACAAGTTGTTAGACCAGTCCCATTCTTCACTAAAGGGTCTAACACTAATGGACAAAGACCATTTTAGAAGACCAATACTTGGTCTAATAGGCAATGGGTTTCTGTAGCAAACCCTAGGTTCAACGCTGACAAGGGTAATTTCAGCGTTGACAAGACCAAATCCAACGCTGACAGAAACGTTGCCAGACCTAAATATTTTCAACCACAGGGAAAGGGGTCTAAAGCTTCTTCTAGCTTGACATGGAGACCTAAGCAAGATCAAAACCCTAATTCTAATGGGATTTCTATGACCTGCAACAGATTAAATTATATTTCAAAGGTCATTACAAAACCAATTGGGGTTAACTGGGTATTTCATTCAAAAAGGAATGAACAAGGGGTTGTTATGAGAACTAAGTCTATTCTTGTTGAACAACCAGATGAATCCAGGTCTGCTCAGGCTTGGGTTCCTAAAGAAAACTAATTTGTTTTCTTTATGTGTAGGGCATTCAAAAACAGATCAATGATTATGGATATTGGGACAGTGGATGATCTAGGCACATGACTAGGAAGGCAGATTATCTGACAAACTTCACTCCCATTAAGGATGGTGACAAGGTTTACTTTGGAGGCGGATATGGAACTATCACAGGCAAAGGAACTCTTCTCACCAAGAACTTGCGTTTTGAAAACGTGTTTCTGGTAAAAGAACTTGATTACAATCTTTTTAGTGTATCACAAGTTTGTGATAACAAAAATAAAGTTCTGTTTACTGATACTGAATGCTTGGTGTTGAGTAAGGATTTTCAAATTCCAGATGAGAAATATATTGACTATAGAACACCTAGGCATAAAGACATTTATAATGTGAATATTAATGGGATTAGGATGAATAAAAATATGTCATGTTTTTATGCTAAAGCTTCAGTTGATGAGAGTAATCTATGGCACAGGAGACTAGGGCACATAAACTTTAAGAATATAAACAGGCTTGTGTGACTTGGCTTGGTTGATGGTTTGCCTAAAAAGGCTTTCCACAATGACCACTATTGTGTTGCATGTCTTAAAGGCAAGCAACACAAGGTCTCATTTAAGTCTAATCATGTGCACTCTAGTTCTAAACCACTTCACTTGCTGCATATGGACCTATTTGGTCCAACTAATATAGAGAGTTTGAATGGTAAATCATATTGCTTTGTCATCACATATGACTTTTCTAGGTTTACTTGGACTTTCTTTTTAGCTATGAAAAGTGACACTGCTGATACTTTAATTGACTTTATTAATTAAATTGAGAAGAAAACTGGTAATGAAGTTAAAATGCTTAGAAGTGATAATGGTGGTGAGTTTAGGAATAAATTGTTGGATGATTTTTGTGCCAAGAAAAGGATTACTAGGCAGTTTAGTGTTGCCAGAACCCCACAGCAAAATGGGGTTGCTGAGAGAAAGAATAGAACCCTAATTGAAGCAGCCGAGACTATGTTGGCTGATGCTCACTTTCCCATAGCTTTTTGGGCTGAGGCTGTGAATACAGCTTGTTATGTTCAGAATAGAGCATTGGTCAACAAGATACAGAACAAAACACCTTATGAGTTACTTTGGGGAAGGAAACATAATATTGGTTTTCTTAAACCTTTTGGTTGTCACGTAGTTGTTCTAGATATTAGTGATGCCTTAGGTAAATTTAGTGCTAAAGGTGGTGAAGGCTATTTCATGGGTTATTCAGTGCAGAGTAAGGGATATAGGGTTTACCTTAAGAAGGAAAAACGTATACTTGAAAGAGTACATGTTAGGTTTTTAGAGAGTAAACCTAGTGATCTTGAAAGTGGTCCAAATTGGTTGTTTGACTTGGAACCTCTATCTAGGACTTTGAATTATATGCCTGTTACTAATCCAGACATTGTGAAGGTAACTTCAAATGTTGTGGAAGAACCAGTTGTTGATGTTTCAGGTACACAAGTTAATGAAGAGGTTGGATCACAAGCAGACAAGTCATCTCCCATACAAGAGTATGTTACTATTCCCATATGGACAGAAGCTTTTGCTGCTGCTGCTGCTGGAAAGGAAGATGTTGGTCCCCAAGTATCACCAGTTAACAACATGCATGGTTCTTCAGGCGCTGACAAAGGAAAATCTGGCGCTGACAGGACAAATTCAGGCGTTGATGGCTCAAACGTTGACAACACCATTTCAGGCGTTGATGATCCAAACGCTGACAACCTTGGTTCAGGCGTTGACAACACTTTTGAGCATATTTTCTCTTCCAATTTTGAACAAGGTGAACCTTCAAATCGGCATGAGGAGGTTCATATTGATGGAAGAGAGTCTGAAGAAGATATTGGCAACTTGGATGATGAGATTGAAGACAACAGACTTTTTGAGGGAGGAGTTCTCACTTCTACCATGAAGAATCACCCCACTTCTCAAATTATTGGGGATATCATGACTCCTGTTCAGACAAGAAGATCTCATCAGAATCTTGGTGGATTTATTGCCAATATATACAAGAAGGTTGATACCCCTCTTGTTCAAGCATGTTTGTTTGCCTGTTTTCTGTCACAACAGGAACCCAAGAAGATCTTTGATGCTCTCAAAGAACCAAGTTGGGTGGAAGCAATGCAGGATGAGCTTCACCAATTTGCTATTCAGGATGTTTGGGAGCTGGTTGATTGTCCCATGTATGTCAGACCTATTGGGACAAGATGAGTTCTAAGAAACAAGAAAGATGAAAGAGGCATTGTGGTCAGAAACAAGGCACGTTTAGTGGCTCAGGGATATACACAAGAGGAAGGGGTAGACTATGAGGAGGTCTTTGCACCAGTTGCAAGGATTGAAGCTATAAGGATATTTCTAGCCTATGCTTCCTGCATGGGCTTCACTGTCTATCAAATGGATGTGAAGAGTGCTTTTCTATATGGCACAATTGTTGAGGAGGTATATGTTATGCAGCCTCCTGGTTTTGAAGATCCAGAGAATCCAGACAAGGTGTATAGAGTCAAGAAAGCTATGTATGGAATTCATCAAGCCCCAAGAGCATGGTATGGCACATTGTCCACTTATTTGGTGGAAAATGGATTCAAGAGGGGCACCATAGACCAGACATTATTTACAAAGAAGGCTGGTAAGGATGTCTTACTTGCTCAGGTTTATGTTGATGATATTATCTTTGGTTCCACCAATCCAAAGATGAGTGAAGACTTTTCCAAGCTTATAACAGACAAATTCAAGATGAGTGCAATGGGGGAGATGAACTTCTTTCTAGGGTTACAAGTTCAACAGAAAGAAGATGGTATCTTCATCTCTCAGGATAAGCATGTAGCAGAGATCTTGAAGAAGTTTGGCTTTTCTCCACATGAAAAGAGGGATACTACTCCTATGGATAGAGAACACCCTTGGGGAAAAGTTGGAGATGGAAAAGATGTGGATGTCAGGCACTATAGATCAATGATTGGTTCATTGATGTATCTCACAACCTCCAGACCTGACATTATGTTTGTTGTGTGTGCATGTGCACGCCATCAAGTGACTCCTAAAGAATGTCACCTTTATGCTGTCAAGAGAATCTTTAGGTACCTGAGATGTTATCCAGATCTTGGCTTGTGGTACCCAAAAGATTCACCATTGGACCTTATTGCATATTCAGATAGTGACTATGGTGGTGATAAGTTTGATAGAAAATCCACAACTGGTGGATGTCATTTTCTTGGGAGTAGGTTGATATCTTGGCAATGCAAGATACAAACAGTTGTGGCCAATTCTACAACTGAAGCAGAGTATGTAGCTGCAACTGCTTGTTGTGGACAATTTTTATGGATTCAGAACCAGCTGTTGGATTATGGGTATAATTTCATGCATACCAAGATATTTGTTGATAATAACAGCACTTTATGCATTATTAAAAATCCTGTACATCATTCTAAAACAAAACACATAGAAATTAGACATCATTTTATAAGGGATTGTTTTGAAAAGGGTTTAATACAACCAGATAGGGTTGACACAGAAGAAAATGTGTCTGATTTATTAACTAAACCTTTTGATGCTGGAAGGTTCTAATACTTGGTAACAAGTATTGGAATGATCAATCTCACTTAATATGTGTTTTGGGATTTTATTGTAAAAGTATGTACAGGATAATGCATTGTTATTGGTCTTTTTGAAGCTAGATTTTCCACTATATTTTTCTAACGCTGACAAAGGTTATCTTAACGCTGACAAGTGTTATCGTGACGTTGTCAGCAACAATGTTAGTTTTGTGGTTTTTAATCTAAGTGTGCAGGTGGTGTTAGCATTATACCATTGGATACCGAATTGCTTATGGATCCTTGGAGAATCATTTGAGCATGTTTCTATTTATGGATGATGGTTGGAATATTTATATTCCTATCTTGACATAAATTTTTTATGTTCATGCATATTTTTGGGCAACATATGTATCACAGTTTAAGGGGAGGTTTTAGGAACCTTTAGGACTTTTGGTTATTCTTATAATGCTCTTATCACAATTCTATATTGTGTCCACAGGTGAGTATGAGTTAGTTTTACTAAATCATGAGGCATATAGCATGCAAAGTTGATATACTATGCATGCTACCAAGACATTTTTGGCCTAGAATTGGTTGTGGTCTGTTGGGAGACTTGGGAATGATTTTGTCATAGGTTTTACCTGAGAGTTACAAGGAATTTTATGAGATAACTTAGTTGTTAAGAATTTTGGTTAGCAAGGGACACTAGAGGACTGTTATGTCTATCTTGCATAAGCAAGTGTGCATAACTGGACAGTGCTTGCCGCCTTATAATAATTATCAACTTATAGGTTATCTTCACTAGGATAAATTACTTTTTAAGGTCCTTTTTCATTTTTATTACTTTTATTTTTGGACGCTGACAAGTATTTTTCCAAGCGTTGTTATGACCAATTTAGACGCTGACATGGCTTTGGCAAACGTTGACAATAATATAGCCGTTGGGCGTTGATGGGTTATTTTTTACCGTTGACACTCATTGACCCAGTTGTTACTTTTGACGAATTTTGGGGCCGTAATTTTGGGAGCAGATAACTTATTTTCTTTTCAATATTTTCATCATGATATTTTGAAAATATTGGCCTCATTTTTGACCAATCATATGCATATATCTCTCCTATATATTTGGCTCCTATTTTTAAATAGGGTACCTCATATTCTTGTCTAACAATTTTCTCCTATAATTCATCTTTCTAAATCATTCACAAACAACTTTCTTCTACAATGGCACCAAAACTTAAACCAAGTGATTTGGTATTGGGATTCAGGAGTCAACACAACATGATTGCATATTTGGACGCTGATGATGCTCTGTTTCCCCAATACACCCAGATGGTGGTGTATTTGAATGCATCCCCAATTAGGTATGCTCTTTCTCATGCTCCTCTCATCTCTGTCACACATATTAAGCAGTTTTGGAACACAGTTAGTTCCTCAACAGTCAATAATGTGACTACATTATCATCTATTGTTCATGGGCGTACATGGGTGGTTACTGAAGCCTTGGTTCGCCAGGCTTTGCATATTGATGATGCAGATGGTATAACCTCCCTTCCCATTCATGAAACAGAACAAGGACTAAGGGCTTTGGGTTATCCTTTCCCTGATGAGGGAACTTTAAACAAATATCATAAACAGGAGTTTCCCCCGGCCTGGAAGTACCTCATACATGTCATCTTACAATGTTTGAGGCCCAAGTGTACTGCACACAATGAGATTAATAGATTCATTGCTAGTGCTATTGTGTGCATTGCACGTGGGAAAAAGTTTAATTGTTCTAAAATGATTTTTGATGGCATGTGTAAAAGCAAAGGGAATAAGATGACTTTGGCTTATCCCAGATTTTTACAAATGGTTTTTGATGTGCAAAATTACTGCACAAGGGATCATGATGACTTTTATGAGATCCCTGTGCAAAAGAAAGCTATTTTTACCAAGATGAACTCACCCCCTCACCGTGACTTACCCCTCACCCCAGGTATGCTTGCTGTTATTGCTGCAGCACAACCCCAACCAGACCCACAACCACAACTTGACCCAATACCAGAACCCTTTCCTTCACCTCAACACATGCAAATTGACCAAGAACCCTTTGACGCTGACACATTAAATGTTGGCGTTGACACAAGTAATCCAAACGTTGACACCATTCCTTCACAGACCCAAACACCCCTTAACCTTCCAACATCCACCCAATCCACATCATCTTCTACCCCACCACAATATAGGTTGCAAAAACACCAAAGGACTACTGGAGTGTTCTCCTCTAGCGGTCCTAGCCATGTAGCAGAGAGAACCACCACCACAAGTGTGGTTGGTGCTATGGATGAGGTGGGACTATTGGTTCTTGCTTAGATGTAGGCCAAGACAGTCCTAACATCTTTAAGACCTCATCCATGCCCCATGAATCTAACTTGGGAGGTCAAATACCCATTTTAGAGGAGGGCAGATTGGAACCATACACCTTAATGGAATTGACGGTTGTCTGCATTAGCTTGCAAAAGAAAAATGCAGACTTGGTACAAATTGTCAATACACAAGGCCTTGAACTCAAGCAATTGAGGGAGATGATTGTCATTTTGGAGAATGCTAGCACAAGGCGTGGGATGGAGGAATCTTCCAAATGGGAGGATGAGCATATTCATGTGAGAGATAAGGGCTCACATGATGGTGAATCTTTGGGTGTTGCTGAATCCCTAACTGAATTAAAGAAGCAACCAGGTTTTGTTAGATCTCCGGTAACTTCTACAAATTTAGACTTGTCTTTTACAGCTATGTTGGAGCAAATTACAAAAGGCGCTGAGACAAGTAATTTGGGCGTTGACAAGCAAAATTTGAACGCTGACATGAGCAAATTGGGCGCTGACACAAGAAATTTGAGCGTTGACAGACCTGCAGATGAGGTTGATGTATTCTAGTCATCAGCTATCATCAAAGAAGTTTTTCACAGGTATTACCATCATCCTTACCCATCATTGATCCATTAGATAAGGGTAAAGGAATCATGGTAGAAGTAGAAGTTCCAAAGGATGCAACACAGGTAGAGTTTGATAGAAGGTTGGCTGCACAATTTGTGGAACAAGAAAGGAAGAAGGTTGGTGAATCACCATTTGTTGCCACTTCAGAGGAACAAGAAGGAAGTGATGAAGCTAGTTCAGATTCAAGTGTGATGATAATTGAGCAACCTAAGAGACTTGAATATGGTGATGATTTGGCAAGAGAGAAGCTGAATGAGTTGAAATTGCAAGTAGATTTTGATATGCCAGAAGTTGTTCAGATGTACCATGCTTGGGAAGATAGACGTATGAAGAATCCAGATTTGACTATTTCAGACCAAATATGGGGTTTGGAGATTCTTCTAAGAGTACAAAAAGACTGCAAGGTAATTCTGAAACACAAAGCTAGCAATATTCTCTCAATGTTGAAGAGGGATAGAAGGGAGTTGTACTACATGCTACTCAGATGTCATGGAACAAGATGGACCTATAAGAAA
The DNA here is from genome assembly GCA_025667525.1 of Glebionis coronaria. Lineage (NCBI taxonomy): Eukaryota > Viridiplantae > Streptophyta > Magnoliopsida > Asterales > Asteraceae > Glebionis > Glebionis coronaria. Next base: position 316,771,316 of record CM046875.1, on the reverse strand, counting down.
TTGTTGGGATTATCCTTTGAAGAGTTGGAGTACAAGGCTTATCCCATTTGGGAAAAAGTACAGGAAATGAATACTATCAGACTTCTTTCAGATGAAAGGAAAGAAGAACTTGCAGAAGAGATGGAGCTTAAGAAGTCAATAATGTTCCTAGACCTTTGAAGAAGGGAGTTCCTCTTGAGTTTCCTAATGATATGGATAGATTGAAGCCCAGTGAAGCTGTTATAAGAAGGAACGTCAAGCTCTCACCATTGGAAGCTTCAGATATGGTACAAGTGTTACCTCTTGATGCCAGAAACCCTATTATAAGCTATGAAGAAGGTGAAAGTGGGTTTTGGAAGATTGGCAGGTATGTGAAAGAGGTACACACTTTTACTACACTTATATCTCTCTTTGCAAATTTGGATAGAGAAGACTTGGTAGACCTTTGGAGGTTGTTAGAGGTCAAGTATGAGACTGAAGCTCCTACTTCAGTCAATGGAATAAAACTTTGGTCAACATTCAAGAGAATGTGTGGACCAACAGAAGAAGATCCTTCTGTTTGGAAGGATCTTGAGGATGATCTCAGTGGTCTTCAATGGCGTTTGTATTCAGCTGCTGGTGTGTATTGTTTGAGCTCTATAAACTTTGCTGAGTATCTTCTTGTAGATGGTCAGTATCCCATGTCTAAAGAAGTTTTGGAGAAGATGAAGGCAACACAGCTGGAAATTGACTATTCAAGTGACGTGGCCAAAGATTTGATCAGACATATTTATTACCAATATGATAAGCGTTGTAAGATTCCTCCTAGTTCTTAATTTTTATTCAGAAACTTGATTACTAGATTAGATATCAAGTTTAAGGGATGATTGTTGGGAATAAAATGTAGCTAGTTTACTTGAGCGCTGACAAGAGGAAAACAAGCGTTGATAGGAAGAAAACAAACGCTGACAGATCAAGCGTTGACAAGAAGAAGTCAAGCGTTGATAGGTTGAAGACAAGCACTGGTAGGAAGATATGGTCTACGCGTATTTTGTTTCTAGTTTGTTTCTAGTAAAGATAATTTCAACATTGTATTTTCTATAATTATCTTTACCTAGAATAGTTGATACGTAGACTCTTGTACAAGGCTTCTTATGTCTATAAAAGAAGACCTTTAGGTTATGTTTCATAATAAGTTTTCATACGTTAAACACATTCATTGTAAGCAAGTTTGTTATTATCAATCAAGTGAAAGTTTGTTTACATCTTTGTGTGTTCTTGTTTAAGTGTTAATTCCGCATAACACTTAGATTAATTTATACATAAACAAAGTTTCTCTACGTGTATAACTTGATCTAATCTCGTATACACAAGCTTAATCGATCTAAGTTTGGGATCAACAAAAGTGTTTTGAAATTGGTCAAACACATCAGATCCAATAACGTTTTTGTTTGTTGGATCTAAGGTCTGAAATCAGGTTTGGGAATAGTTTAGGTGATAAGCTATCTGTGCATTATCTGTTTGTTGAATTTAGTGGCATATTGATGGTGCTAGAGCTTATCAAAGTTGGTTGAAGTGGTCATTTGCATCAGCAAAGTGACCACCTCATTTTGTGCTTGCATTTGTGATTCTAGTGTATGCACTGCTTGTTTATTGCTTGGATCTTGTTTATGTGCTGCTTGTGAGTAGATTTGGCTATTTGGTGTGCTTTGTTGCTGGCTTATAAGCTAACTGGCTTATTAAGCCCTTTTTGCCAAAATCTGTCATCAATTGGTCAACTGACCTCTTGATTCACAAGGATTCCTCCTTGAGTTCTTCACAAAAGTTGCTTATAACAAGCCCATATACCATCCCTGATCATTTGGTGAACTTTGGAATACTTTGACTTTTGGTCAAATAAGCACAATTTGGCTTATTTTTGAGAACTGCTTATTGGTACATGCAAAAACTTGGCTTTTGTAATAGAACTCACTTTTCTCAGCTTAATAACAAGTCTGGAAGGTTACAAGTATTTTGGTTAAGCTTTTGCTAGGAAACTAGCTTATTTGGCTTTTTCAGCCAGCTTATTGGTTCACACAACTTATTCTACTTGGCTTTTTGTGATTTTCTTGATTGATTATTCTTAGTTAAGCTATTTTTGAGCTTTTGTAACAAACAAGAGCTTCTGAAACAGCCTAGAACTCTAACCTGACTATTTTGTCTTTTAGTGAAATTGTTCCTTGCTTATTTCTGGCTTATTGAGTGTGCTTTTTCAAAATTTCTTTTTAAAGATCTCTTAGGCATCTCAAAAGAAGGTTGTGTGTTTAAGCAGAGCTTATGGCATTGGCTTATTGCTTAATGGGCTTATTGGCCCAATAAGAATAAGTTATTGACCTTTTAAGCTGTGATAAGCTTAGAATCAGCTTTTGGGCCTTCAGAATTTTGTGCTTAGAATTAAATTTTGAGTCAGATACGGCTTTTTCAGGTCATTTGGGCCTAGTTTGACTTTTTGGGCCCAAAAGCCCATTAAGGCTGACTGTTTTTGGTTTTAGCGCATTTGCGGGCCCATTAGGGGTAATTTGGTAATTTCACTTTCATTTTCTGATTAATTAGGTTAAAATAAACTAGTTTGCAACTTTTTAGAATTTTTTATAATTTTTGGATTTTTAATATTATTTTAATATTATTTTATTATTAAATTTCAAATTTCACATTTTTGCACATTTTATATTTTTCTTAGGTTTAATACATTTAAATAGGATTTTTGCAACTCTTAGATTAAATTTATCATCATTAAATTAATTTTTATAATTATTTTAAGTTTTAATAGTTTTTAAATCATTTTAAATAGCTTTTCTTAGTTTAAAAATTTATAAAAATAGTTTGTCATATTTTTAGGTCATTTTAGAGGTTTATCAATTGAAAAATCTTTATTTGGGCTTTTTTTGATAATTAATTTGATTTTTAGGGCTTTAATTAGCATTTGAAAATTAATATTTAGTTAATTAAAAGGTTTGAAAAAGTTTTGATCATTGGTAAACTCTTAGTTTATTTATTCTGATTTTTGTTATTTTTTTGAGAATTTTTAGAATTAATTTTTATTTTAGCTCTTTTTACGGTTTTACGTTTAGTCGTTCTATTTTCTCATCCCCTTCTCTCAAATATTAATCTCTAATAAATTACGAATTATTCACACACATATACCTCCTTGGGAAACGAACTTCATTGGGTCATTAGTGTTTGATTTTCCTAAATCATCACTTAATACTTATCGCTTTTACGCCTTTTTCCTAAAAGGTCGTATTTTACCACAATAAGTCTTATAAAAAGTTTTATGGAACTTATACAATGTCGAAACTAACTAAATTGAACTATTTAAATATATGTATGACTTATGTATATTCTCGAGCCTAAGACGCGTCTCGTCATTATAGGTCTCGTTCGGTCATATGTCGACCGTTGGGCATCTCGTTCTCGATCAACAAGTGATTGTTATTTTGTGGAGTCGTGTGTCGACTATCCGATGTTTGTTCCTCGATATATGTGTAATAGCTATAACAGGTGAGTTCATATCCTTGCGTTTACTACTTTATATGTGTTATAAACCCGCCCGAGGGGGAATACATGCTCTTGGTATAGAAATACATGATTGTGAATAAACATTCGTTGTCTGAATATATGCTTTGAACGAATATAAGTTGTTGTAAATGAATGTAAGATGTCTGATTGAATGCTTTTGAAAAATGAACACAAGCATTGATTGTATAGGTAATGAACCACTATTAGTAAGGCTAAGTTGCGAATTTCCACTGAAAAGTCCCTATAAATCATGAACCATTAACTACTTGTGATGGTTAGGCGCTCATCCAGACGAATGGATCCATTGGGAATGATAACCCCCACCCGGGCAGGTCGCACCTGTGAGTTGGAGGCTCATCCGGGTGTGTTGTACGTGAGGTATGAGGTATTTGGCAAGATACTTGACTAGGACAAATTTATTGATTAAGGCATCAATGTCATGAGCTTAGCATAATAGTGTGGAATTGTATAGTATGTGTTGCAATATCGCCAATGGATGAGATTCTTGTGTTCAAAAGCTTTATGGTTTATTTAAAAACTCATTATTGTTTATTTAAAAACCTATGAATTCACTCAACCGCTGTGTCGAAAGTTTAGCATGTATTTTCAGGTATGTAGGTTTAAGAGCAAATCGAGAATGGAGCCGCGTGGGATAAGGTAATGGTAACAAACAATTACTATTCGACGACATTTTATAAACATTTTTATTAAAGATAGTAATAGTTTTTGGGACCTCTTTTTATTGAATTCTGATTTATAACAATTGTCGAATGGTTTATTTTATAAAACATCTCTTTTGAGGCCGTTTTCTTTGACTGTGTGTGATGTGTGTAACACCCAATGTTGGTATTCTACTGTGTTGTGAAACTGGGGGTGTTACAATTGCCTAGGCAATACACCGTATTTGGTGGCATTCCGGTGCCAAATACGTGTATCGATGAAAGAAAATAAAAGGCAAAAATAGATAAATACTTTCGATAAGCACGACTTCAAAAAAATACGAACTATGCTGTGAATATAAAGGCGAGTTGCTATAAAATGCAAGTCTAAGGAAAAAGGTACTTAAGAGCTACGCACCACCTCGTTTCCCTCGTTCACTTGTGGGTATTTTGAGAAGAAAGGCTAATCATGGGTTTTTCCGCGCAAGTAGTACTACGTAGCTATATATTTACTTGTGTTTTTACTATTGAACCTCGAAGGAGATAACCCATTCTCTTTCAAAGTCGACCGAGAGCTTCTCTCTCTTTCCTCGTGCTTAGTTGTATGCGTACACGAACGCGTACACACATACCAAGTGGTGTACTTCATCCTCCCAAGAGGAAGAATAAGAAAAAACCCATCCATCAAGCCGATCACGAGTATCGTGCTTTCGACAACGTAAACAAAGCCATGGATCAACATCGAATGATCGAGATTCTCCAATCCAGTGTGGATGTAAATTCGGATGCCATAGTCATTCCCAAGATAGCCGCTAATAACTTCGATCTTAAGACATGCATCATCCAAATGGTGTTAACCATCCCCTTCTTAGGGAGACCCATGGATGACCCTCACGACCATATTAAGATATTCTTATCCATGAGTAACACTATCAAGTATAATAGGGTGTCCCAAGAGGTGATTAGATTGATGTTATTCCCTTTCTCTGTGGAAGTAATGCTAGAATTTGGCTTGATAAACAACCCTCAAATAGCATTCTTACTTGGGAGGACTTAAAGAAAAAGTTTGTGAAAAAATTCTTTCCCCCATCACGTACCACCGCATTGAGGAATATAATCATAAGTTTTCAACAAAAGAAAGATCAGACCTTTAGTGATGCTTGAGATGAATTTAAGGAGTTTTTTAGAAAGTGACCTAACCACGATTTTGACCAAGTCCACCAAATCACTACTTTCTACAATGGTTTGACACCCCACCACCAAGATTCCCTTAACTCGGCCGCGGGTGGAAACATTATTTCTAAGTCCACCCAAGTTGCATGGGACATCATTGAAACTAAGTCTATGGTCCAAAGTAATAGGGATAGAGATTAAAGGTACATTTTGTGCAAGAGAGTGCTCCTCATTCAAATGATATGTTTTTGTTTACAAAACAAAACAATGAATTGCTTCAAAAACTTTGTGAATTTCAAATGAGCACTCCTTCCACTAACAATGTTAATGCCATTACACTTCAATGTGAAACTTGTGGAGGACCTCACTCATACTTAAATTGTGATAAAGTGCAAAATGACAACCAAGGGGAATGCTATGCATACAATGATTGTGACAATCCGTCAATTTATGGTTGATATTTTATTTTCAAATATTATTTAAAAACATAATTTTAATGTTATATTATGAACTCACTTATTTTTTGGAAGAAATTTGGGTTTACGTCTTGAAGTAGCATCGATTACATTTAAACCGGAGAATTCTACGTTACGTGCTTACATTTACATACACCGTTTTGGTGACAGTCCGACATTTCAGGAAATAAATTTATCCTTGAATATTATTTTGGAATTTTAAATTTGTGTTGGTTCATAAACTCACAAATTTACGAGAAGAGATTAGGACGTACGTGCATAATTTAACGTCCTTTACGACTAAACCGGAAACCCTAGGTTTACGTATTTTACGTTTTTGAACTCCGTTTTTGATGAGACGATTTTTATTTGATTCGTTTTGTGCCGTTGATTCATAATTTATAAAAACATTTTTCGTAAAACGATCCGACGGCACGCAAATCGAGGAAACTAGAATCGAGGAATACCCGTAAATTAGCGGGATGGGACAAAACAAGTTTATCCCACCCCACTAACACATGGGACGGCCAAGATGACACCACATCCTTTGATGTGGCATCCTTACACTTAGCTAGCTTACACATGTAAGCTTAGCTTCACATTAAAGCTACTCATATCAACCAAACTATCAAAACCACTATCATTTACCATTTGCTTCCATTTTTACATGCAAACAACTCACACATACTCTCTCCCATCCTCCATTGCCGTCCCACTTCATCATCCTACACCACCATTTGATCTTTTCTAGCCACAAGTTACATGTTATCTAGTCATATTATGGAGAAACCTTGAAGCCTTGATTGATTGGTGGCCATATTAACAACAAAGGAGGTGATTTGCTTGTGTCCTAGGGCTAATTTATCAACAAACTATCTTGGTGTTTGATGATCTTGGAGATATATTTGGTGTTCATCAAGTTATTGACATCCAAAAACAAGATATAATCTTGGTTGGTAAAGAAGATCATCCTTTCCATTTCTCTTGTTATTTTTGTAAAGATCAAATGTATTTTCTTTCTTATTGTATATGTATATGATGAATATATGATTATAAAAAAATGTTGTGTGGGGATCAAGTGTTGATAAATATGATTAAAGAGATGAAAAACCATAGGTAACAAGGTTAAAATCATGCTTAAAATGATGGCTGTATAAAAACAGTAAGTAACCAAATGTTAAACTGATAAAATGGTATGGTAGAATCAATTTACAGTAAGTAATAGATGTCATACACATGTGAGATTTGGCCATGCAATGGAATCATAAAAATGAGTGAGATATGATCAAAACAAGATTAGTGTGCCAATCTGAATAGTCTGTTTTGTAGGGACTGTTATGGATAGATAGACATGGAATGAGAAGTAGCTATAACTAACTTATTTGTATCACATAATATGAAGTTTATTACATCCAAAAATGAGCTTCTATCTCCTTATAGAACTCAAGATATGATAAAAATAGTGAAGATGAAACTAAAAATCAGATTTTGAAGAATTAATGTTTAATAGTATTATATAAGCACTCAAACTAATATAGTATAAAATATGAATTAAAACCCACTAACTTATAAATTTTATTTATATAAATATGTATAAGGTTAAATAAATGGACACTTTATAAAAATGGTAGTTGAATAAGATTTTTAAGTTATAAAAACTATAAACATGATTTTTACGACTTTTTCGGCTATTACCGTAATATTAACGTTTTTCGCCAATTAAAACTTAGACGATCAAACCCGTCTAATGTAAAGTTTTTAAAAGTCATATACTGATGTATAAGTACATAATACAAGTAAAAACCAATAAAACCCGAACTATATGACATACGGACATTAACGAGCTAAGTTAGCATATTTGGTCTAATAATTTAATTAAATAAGTTAAACACTTATAAAATTTACTTATTGGGCTTAACCCATTTGGGCCCAACATGTAAAGTATAAGTACTGATAATATAAGTATAACATGGATTAATACAAGTTAATGGACTTATAATAGGCTTATTGAACCTAAAAACATATAAATAGGTAAAACTAGTAAGCTAGTATAAAAGTTACCAACACATAACACAAAAATGAGTAAATGAGAATGTATAAACCCACTTGATCATCATCATATATATAAAATCATCATATGTATACATAATTGTTATTTTTATAAAGTCATTGGACAAGAGTCTAAGACAAGTATTATTTGTCTAGGTTTCCGTGATTGAAGCACGTACCGTACAACCGAATCGCCGATAAACCGCTTTCCCACATCAACGTGAGTTCATAGCCTCGCACTCTTTTAAATGTTTTTATGAAATGTTTTATAAACCCGCGAGGGAGATAACATGTTAGTTTTACTGAAATAGGACACCATTTGTCCCGATTGTTTGTTTATTGATTTGGACCCGAATGATTGTATGACCCGATGAATGATTAAATGACCCGATAGATGAAATGAAATGGATTATTAAAGTTATGTTATGTCACTAAAAGTCCCATTAGCATGAATTGTGAACTACCGGGATTTGGTAGACGCTTATGCATATAATAGTACTATTTGTGGACGATCACCCCAGTTCACGCCTTGACGGTTGATCCCCGTCGTGCCACATTGATTGGTAAGCGAATTTATGTATGAGAAGATTTACACAAGAGTGATTATTGTGACGACACGCTAATTTAGATGGGCAAAAGTGTTTCAGGCTAACTACCCGTTGTTTTATGTAGTAAGGTAACAATGTCATGCGGCTTGTAATAATCCAAATAATGAAATACTGCCATACGCACTAAATTGCGATATATTGCCTGACTAGCAACATGGGGTCTTACTATTGATATTATGTTCGTGTTTTGGTTTTTCATAACCTTATTCATATAACAGTTTTTATTTAACTTTATACAACGTTATAAAACGTATTGTATGATGATTATACGACTCTGGTTCATATAATGATTTTGAAGGCAAAAGCCTATATTATGATTTTTGATAAGGATTTGTATAAAATGACTTTGGCTATTTTATGGCCTATTAAAAAGATTTGTACAAAATAATTTTCGGTAATAATTTTATACCGATGTTATATTGATGGATTTCATTAATCTCTATGAATTCACTCGGCGTTATCGCTGACCTTTTCTTTTAACATGTTTTATCTCAGGTACTTGAAGGTAATTCTCGGGAAGACAACAAGAATTCATGGCCCGCACTTAAATAATAATTTCCATTCAAATTCTTTGTAAAACTTGTAGGAAATACAATGACTTGGGACCTATGAAAACTTGATATTTATGAATGAAAATGCTTTATTATTAAACGACGCGATTTTTAAGCGTTGTCTATGATGTGAGTAATGTGCTATCCTGTAACACCAACTAGTCTTCCGCTGTATTGAGTTGTATAAATTATGAGGGTGTTACAGTTTGGTACCAGAGTTCTCGTTATAGAGAACGAAAGATTTTTAAAACTAAGGTTTTGAATAAAACATTTCAAAATCTTTTAGCTATAAACCTTTTTCACAAAATGTCTAAAATTCTTTTGACTATAACGGTGCCGAAGAATTCCCGAGTTACCGACAAGGCCAGACTAAGAAGTGTTATTTTAATATATATATAACTCGGATTATATATATATACATACGATGTAATTTGATTACATGATTGTTTGATGATTATTTTGATAATTATACGAGGTATTTATACGACGTAGATTGTCACAAGGAACCCTAACTCCCCTAGCAAATTAATCTAAGCTATTTTAGCAGGAATTCTAGCTATTCCAGATCTAAACCAAGTTGTGGATATTTATGATCCCAACAAAATGGTTAATATTCGTAGAAATGTAGATATTAGTTGATTGTGATATTGAAGAAGAATTGGCGAGATTAAAACTGATATCGATGTCATGACGATCTTTCCTTATAGAGTGGAGTTTGACAAAACGTTACCACCTAGAAAGATGTTATCTGATTCGTTGTCATCCAATTCTTAAATTGAAATCGAAAGGGTGAATTTTGCACTTGAGGCTGTCATTGGAACCATTACCCAAAAGCCTCATGCCACAAGTACCTTTCCGAGAAGTCTAATTGAATGTATGAGTCATTTCATACTAGTGACTTATTTGATAACTATTGTTGTAAGAGCTATAGGATTGGAAATTAAGTATTGTTCATATCGAGCTTTTATTGCCCTTTAAAGGCCTAAGAATAAGGTTGAAAGTATTGGAGAATGAGGTAGGACGTTGCATTGAGTATAAGTTGATTGAAACTTGAATAAAGTAAAATTTAACTCGTATGGAATATGAGATTGATAAGAGGAAGTCGTTAAGTGTTGTGATTGAATTATAAGGCTTTAATTGATTGTTGGTTTGTGTTAAGGGTTGTTCCTAGGCCATTGTCAACTAACGAGGATGCCCAGTGTCCAAGAAATAAATTGAAGAAATCTTCTTCTGAATTGGGACCGATGGATCTTTCGGGACATGTGGAACACCTAATGACTACTGTAGATTAGTATTCATTGTAGTATCATTTAAAAATAATCCCTAACTTAACTGAGACATCAGTTGGTAGGATGAGTTCTTGAAATTGTATGACATAGTGACACGTAATGTGTTACGGTACAATTTTGACTTGTTTGTGATTAATGAAAAGACTACCTTTGATTGCTAAATTCTACATGTATCGATGTTATCTATCCTTTATTGCTTCATCCTAATGTTCACATTAGTGATGCAACCATTGAGCAAGTACTCATCTCGAATTGAGTTACGTTGTGGATTATTCTCTCTGTATTCCTGAGTGCCATCGAAGTCATGGACCTCATGATTAATTGGCTAAGCTGATTTCCTATTATATTGTAGTTAGTTCTTGGTGAAAAACTTTTCATCACTCTTTTGCAGATCACTCATTGTTTTTATAAGTTAAAATAGTATCCCTTGAGAAAAATTAGGTTTTCATCACCATATGGATTATTTAAAGTGAGACTTATAAATAATCGTTATCGAAATGAGGTTGTTTATAAAACACCTTGGAAAACTTAATTGTTTTCATAATAAAGAAAATCTTTGTAAATTTATTTTTGATTCTTATTTGAGAATTAAGCATGAAAATGTTTTTATTATAAACATGATGATAAAATTTTGACGAACTGAGTATTGCATCGTTAATCTTGAAATTGTATATATAGTTGCGCGCCTACATACAATTTGGAATGGACCATGCAAGGCTGATTAGTAGTCACCATAAAACTAATGAATAAACACTCATTTTCTTTGAAGATTGTGAAAGATTAAATTTTATGAGATCTGCAAGAAGTGAAAAATAGGGACATAGTGTTAGGGAAACCTACATATGTGCCTGTAGCATCTATTCTTCTGAGTCGAATTTACTCATCTGTGGAAATTGTCTTATTTGACAATTGACAATTCTTTCTTGTCCAATTTTTCCGTAGTAAGATTCTTAGGAAAAGTATCTGATTACCGAGTGTTGATACCCGACTGGATGTATCGACGTTCCTATCATTTCTTTTGATTTGATTCCATTTGAATGACCTGGGTAACGATCCGAGGAGCTTTCGAATGCGTACTCAAATTATGAAAACATGGGATATATTCATATCATTAAATGTTTTCGTCTGTATCTGATTTGAAATTCTCTCGCGTAGATTATGCGTTGACCTTACTCTTTTAATGGTAGTTGTGTCTCCATATATCCTTGAATTTGTGAAGGATTATGAGTTATTATTAGTCTTTTGAGAAGTTCACATCTTATCAACGGTAATGAAACTGGAAAGTTGATAATTCCAGTGGAATGGATTGATTGATTATAACATGACGACATTGTCTTAATTGATGGGAACTCGAATAGAATTCCTCTAAATGATAAGATGTTGATTATCAAAAGTGATCTAAATGATTCTTGATGGATGACCATATCCTGCATTTAGACTTGAAATTATACCATGAATGGTTATAAACTAGACATAGAGTTTATAATCTAGAAAGAACCTAATATGAATTTATTAAAAGATATTTCTATTATCTGAAACTTTAGGAGGTATTTATTGGTGAATTACCTAGACTTTCGCCATTAAGGCAAGTTGAAATTGGTATTGATTATATTCCTGGTGTTGCACCTGTGGCATGTGCACTGTACGTCAGCACCATCTGAATTAAAAGAGTTACCGTACAACTGAGAGAGTTGTTGGAGAAAGCTTTTATTCTACCAAGCTCGTCATCATGAAGAGCTATGGTGTTATCACTCCTTATGTTTATTGATTACCGTGAAGTAAGTAATTTGATAATTAAAATCTATATCCACTACCCAAGATGATAGATTGTTCGATCATTTACAAGGTTCTTGCGTATGTTCTAAAGATTTGATTCATGGCATGGTTATCATCAACTTCGCGTCCGCGAAGAAGATTATCTATTCCAATCACTACATCCAGAACTTGTAATGAACATTATGAGTTTCATGTGATGTCGTTTGGATTGACTAATACACATGTAGCATCCATAAATTTGGTGAATCACGTGTGTAGGCTAAAATTTGATAAATTCATGCTTGTGATCATTAAGAACCATCTTTTTTATTATAAGAATAAAAATGAGTTAATAATTATTTATAGACTACCCTAAATTGGCCGAACAATGAAAACCTGTACCTTGAGTATTTAACATATGATTTAAGGCTTAATCCTTTACATTATTTGACCATGTGATTAATAGATAATGGAATATAAATTGACTCTTCAAAACAAAATTAGAAGTCATTTAAGACATTGAGTTATACTAAAAAGAAAGTGCAAATATGTTTTGACAGATGTTTTATCAAAAGTATTTTTAAGGGATTATTCCCTTACACCCAAAACATTTAACTAAACTCATGTTTAGGGGTAAATGTTTGTGTATACCTCAAGACAACCTAAGAGGGATTGAGGAAACCGTTAAACCATGACTTAAAATTTGAAACGACAATTTTTGCTTTTCAACTAAGAAAATTTTTACCAAAGAATAAACGAAGGTTTTTCGAACATTTACGGATCTTACTAATTATTTCCGATAAATCAACAAAAATTGTGTTAATTAAATTCAAATTTATTTTGAAAATTTTTATATAATTGGTCGAACTAAGAAATTTAAAACTTTTTACGTTTACATTTCATAAAAATTGAATATTTATTATTTAATTACTTGAAATATTTATCGACGCTTTAAACGTCGGATTGAGCAAAACTGATAAAAAATAATTGATTAGATAGAACTAAGACTTAGAAAATATGAAGGAATAATTTCTGAATAAATACGGTCATGATATTATTTCATCAAGGAAGATGAATATAGATACTGACACATTATATAGAAAGGATAAGGAATCAATTAGGATGTGTTCATTAATAATGATGGTACAAAATAAATTGCCGAACAATTTAAAAATAGCCGATGCTTGTAAGAAGGATAATATAGATAATAAAAAGGGGTTCACGGCTAATGTGAACCATTAGAATTGAGGAGCCGATGGTGTTAAATGTGTAAAAGGCCACTTGTGGTTGCCTAAATATGGAGGATTGTGAGATATAGTTATGTTGGAATCTTGTAAGTATAAGTATTTTATTCATGACATTTATGATTTAATGTATTTTTATCTGAAGAAGTTGTACTAATGGCAAATTATGAAGGCATACATCGCCTCATACATTAGTAAACGTCTAACTATTGCAAAGGTCATCATCTGAATTTGATTCGATTTGGGTCATCGTCGACAGACTGACCAAATCTGTAATATCATTCTTGTTAATAATAGATTCTCGATGAAGAAATTGACTCTTTGTATTTAAAGGAGTTGTGTAAACATAGTGTGCATGTATCGATCATCTCTATCAAGATCCTCGCTTCGCATCGAATTTCTAGAGATCTACTCAGAAGTCATTGGGAACGAACCTTTAGGAGGGTACTGTTTACCACCCCAATCGAAGGGACGAGGTAACGTAATGATACAAAACACTAGAAGTCTTTTTTTATGATTGACCTTTGGTAATGCACTGTATAATCGTTTTCCTCTAGAGAGATTATAATTGATAATTATCGTATTAGGATCGAGATCGAATCTTGTTAGGATCTAAATATAAGAGCATCTGTAAGCAGGAGTTGGGATGAAGACACCCGACATACACCCATTGTGAGTTGGACTTGTCTTTTAGGTTTAAGATTGCCTATGATGACGAACCTAACCTTACAAAATACCCGACCCGCGAGACCTGAAATGGTTGTTGAAATTAGGATCTGATTATTGACTGTCGGTAGTAGGCAGGAGGTTATGTGAATATGAAATGTAGATCCTGAAGTGCATAATGGGTAGCGAAGTTATGCCAAAAAATTTAACCTTGGAAAAATGAATTAATGATCTGAAAGATCATGGGAAGTAAGTCCCCGTTGTATGGGACCATTGAGATGATATAAAAGTTGGTTTGAAAGGCATATAAGCTGGATCTACCCTAGGACTTCAAGGGCTGCGTGAATTATGATTCGTATATCTAACTTGATAAAATGTCTATCAAGTGAAAATCTAACTATTCCTTAATGAAGTTTAGATCGGCGAAAAGTTGCATTCATCAAAAACCCGTGAACATCATGGATAGAGAAAGTAAGTCAACATTTAGCCTGATCTTATTCCCGTAGTTATGTTTGATGAAACTCGCGTATTGTAATGGATTACACTTATGAGAAAAGATCGGATGTGGAGAAAATACCCACATGGCTTTATCTCTATAAGAAGCGAGTAGTAAGATAAGATGATCTTTGAGGACAAAGATCCTATTTAGGGGTAAATGTTGTGACAATCCGTCAATTTATGGTTGATATTTTATTTTCAAATATTATTTAAAAACATTATTTTAATGTTATATTATGAACTCACTTATTTTTGGGAAGAAAATTGGGTTTACGTCTTGAAGTAGCATCGACTACATTTAAACCGGAGAATTCTACTTTACGTGCTTACATTTACATACACCGTTTTGGTGACAGTCTGACATTTCAGGAAATAAATTTATCCTTGAATATTATTTTGGAATTTTAAATTTGTGTTGGTTCATAAACTCACAAATTTACGAGAAGAGATTAGGACTTACGTGCATAATTTAACGTCCTTTACGACTAAACCGGAAACCCTAGGTTTACGTATTTACGTTTTTGAACTCCGTTTTTAATGAGACAATTTTTATTAGATTCGTTTTGTGTCGTTGATTCATAATTTATAAAAACGTTTTTTGTAAAACGACCCGAGGGCACACAAATCGAGGAAACTGAAATCGAGGAATACCCGTAAACTAGTGGGATGGGACAAAACAAGTTTATCCCACCCCACTAACACATGGGACGGCCAAGAGGACACCACATCCTTTGATGTGGCATCCTAACACTTAGCTAGCTTACACATGTAAGCTTAGCTTCACATTAAAGCTACTCATATCCATAAAACTATCAAAACCACTATCATTTACCATTTGCTTCCATTTTTACATGCAAACAACTCACACATACTCTCTCCCATCCTCCATTGCCGTCCCACTTAACCATCCTACACCACCATTTGATCTTTTCTAGCCACAACTTACATGTTATCTAGCCATATTATGGAGAAACCTTGAAGCCTTGATTGATTGGTGTCCATACTAACAACAAAGTAGGTGATTTGCTTGTATCCTAGGGCTAATTTCTCAACAAACTATCTTGGTGGTTGATGATCTTGGAGATATATTTGGTTTTCATCAAGTTATTGTCATCCAAAAACAAGATATAATCTTGGTTGGTAAAGAAGATCATCCTTTCCATTTCTCTTGTTATTTTTGTAAAGATCAAATGTATTTTCTTTCTTAATGTATATGTATATGATGAATATATGATGATAAAAAATGTTGTGTGGGGACAAATGTTGATAAATATGATTAAAGAGATGAAAAACCATAGGTAACAAGGTTAAAATCATGCTTAAAATGATGGCTGTATAAAAACAGTATGTAACCAAATGTTAAACTGATAAAATGGCATGGTGGAATCAATTTACAGTAAGTAATAGATGTCATACACATGTGAGAGTTGTCCATGCAATGGAATCATAAAAATGAGTGAGATATGATCAAAACAAGATTAGTGTGCCAATCTGAATAGTCTGTTTTGTAGGAACTGTTAAGGATAGTTAGACATGGAATGAGCAGTAGCTATAACTAACTTATTTGTAGCACATAATATGAAGTTTTTGTCATCCAAATATGAGCTTCTATCTCCTTATAGAACTCAAGATATGATAAAAATGGTGAAGATGAAACTAAAAATCAGATTTTGAAGAATTAATGTTTAATAGTATTATATAAGCACTCAAACTAATATAGTATAAAATATGAATTAAAACCCACTAACTTATAAATTTCATTTATATAAATATGTATAAGGTTAAATAAATGGACACTTTATAAAAATGGTAGTTGAATAAGATTTATAAGTTATAAAAACTATAAACATGATTTTTACGACATTTTCGGCAATTACCGTAAAATTAACGTTTTTCGCCAATTATCAAACCCGTCTAATGTGAAGTTTTTAAAAGTCATATACTGATGTATAAGTACCTAATACAAGTAAAAACCGATAAAACCCGAACTATATGACATACGAACATTAACGAGCTAAGTTAGCATATTTGGACTAATAATTTAATTAAATAAGTTAAACACTTATAAAATTTACTTATTGGGCTTAACCCATTTGGGCCCAACATGTAAAGTATAAATACTGATAATACAAGTATAACATGGATTAATACATGTTAATGGACTTATAATAGGCTTATTGAACCTAAAAACATATAAATAGGTAAAACTAGTAAGCTAGTATAAAAGTTACCAACACATAACACAAAAATGAGTAAATGAGAATGTATAAACCCACTTGATCATCATTATATATATAAAATCATCATATGTATACATAATTGTTATTTTTATAAATTCATTGGACAAGATTCTAAGACAAGTATTATTTGTCTAGGTTTCCGTGATTGAAGCACGTACCGTACAACCGAATCGCCGATAAACCGCTTTCCCACATCAACATGAGTTCATAGCCTCGCACTCTTTTAAATGTTTTTATGAAATGTTTTATAAACCCACGAGGGAGATAACATGTTAGTTTTACTGAAATAGGACACCATTTGTCCCGATTGTTTGTTTATTGATTTGGACCCGAATGATTGTATGACCCGATGAATGATTAAATGACCCGATAGATGAAATGAAATGGATTATTAAAGTTAGGTTATGTCACTAAAAGTCCCATTAGCATGAATTGTGAACTAACGGGATTTGGTAGACGCTTATTCATATAATAGTACTATTTGGGGACGATCACCCCAGTTCGCGCCTTGACGGTTGATCCCCGTCATGCCACATTGATTGGTAAGGGAATTTATGTATGAGAAGATTTACACAAGCGTGATTATTGTGACGACACGCTAATTTAGATGGGCAAATGAGTGTCGGGCTAGCTACCCGTTGTTTGTTGTAGTAAGGTAACAATATCATGCGGCTTGTAATAATCCAAATAACGAAATAATGCCATACGCACTAAATTGCGATATATTGCCTGACTAGCAACATGGGGTCTTACTATTGATATTAGGTTCGTGTTTTGGTTTTTCATAACCTTAATCATATAACGGTTTTTATTTAACTTTATACAACGTTATAAAACGTATTATATGATGATTATACGACTCTGGTTCATATAATGATTTTGAAGGCAAAAGCTTATATTATGATTTTTGATAAGGATTTGTATAAAATGACTTTGGCTATTTTATGGCCTATTACAAAGATTTGTACAAAATGATTTTCGGTAATAATTTTATACCGATGTTATATTGATGGATTTCATTAATCTCTATGAATTCACTCGGCGTTATCGCTGACCATTTCTTTTAACATGTTTTATCTCAAGTACTTGCAGGTAATTCTCGGGAAGACAACAAGATTTCATGGCCCGCACTTAAATAATAATTTCCATTCAAATTCTTTGTAAAACTTGTATGAAATACAATGACTTGGGACCTATGTAAACTTGATATTTATGAATGGAAATGCTTTATTATTAAACGATGCAATTTTTAAGCGTTGTCTATGATGTGAGTAATGTGCTATCCCGTAACACCAACTAGTCTTCCGCTGTATTGAGTTGTATAAATTTTGGGGGTGTTACAATGATGATGGGGGGCACATTTCAAACCAAATATCAACCCTAATCACTTGTCATAGAAATCAAACAACTACCTTGCTCGGGTTTCCCTCCCCATCAACCCACCCAAAACCAAGGTCACAATTCCAAAATTCAAAATAGAAACCAAGGGCTAAATAGAGGGAACTTTCAAGGAAATGCTAATGCTAGGGGTCATAACAATTTTCAAGGGCAAAATCACTTTCAAGGGCAAAATCAAGTGGTTTACAATCATGGAAATACCCAAGGTTTTCATAATTAACATCCAAATTTTCAAAACCAAGGTTTTCAAGGGAACAATAAAGGGAATGGGCAAAATGAAACTATTGAACTTCTTCATGAAATGAATCAAGAGAATGAAAGGAAAATTCATGAAAGTGATACGAGGACTCAAGAAAGGTTTAGGGAATTGCAAGAGGACACAAATAATAAATTTATGATGCTTTTAAACCAAAGACCTCAAGGTGCACTGCCCTCAAACACCCAACCAACCCTCGAGCCAATGTTAATCCTATTACTACATGGAGTGGGAAAACCACCGTGGGACCTTCCATTCCTCCGCCATCAAAGGAGGAACAAGGCCTGAAGTTAACAATGAGTTATACTCCCCCTTCGGTGACTCTTCCCACCTCCCCTCTTTGTGACATACTACCATTGACCGGTCATATACTTTCTGAGCCCGCATTTAAGGTCAACCAAGAGAAGAGTCCTTTAAAACCCTCTCCTCAACCTTCACCCAAACCCAATCTATCATACCCTTCTAGGTTGAGGAAGGAGAAAGTTAAAAATAAGGATGATATTCAAGTTTCCAACATTTTGAAAATGTTTAAAAATTGAATATCAATATATCTTTTGCCGAGAATCTTGCTCACATGCCTAAATTCGCCAAGATGTTTAAGGACCTTTTATCAAATAAGGAAAAACTTATTGATGTGCCTAATCCTTCTTTGAATGAGAGTTGTTCCGCGTTGTTGTTAAAGAAGTTACCTACTAAGCTTGGTGATCCGGGGCGGTTCTTAATTCCATGTATTTTTCCAGGGGTAGAGAATGGACAGAAAGAGGGTATTGATTTTGAAGAATCATTTGCACCAGTAGCTCGAATGGAAGCGGTCAGGATTTTTCTTGCTTATGTTGCACATAAGGGATTCATTGTTTATCAAATGGACGTAAAGACGGCGTTTCTTAACGGTCCTTTGAAGGAAGAAGTCTATGTCACGCATCCAGAAGGATTTGTCAATCCTCATTATACTGACAAGGTGTATCATCTTCACAAAGCACTTTATGGACTCAAGCAAGCTCCAAGGGCGTGGTACGACAAGCTCTCGAAATTTCTGGTCTCCAAAGGTTTCTCAAAAGGTTCCATTGATCTAACTTTGTTCACTTATAAATATGGGGATGACATTTTTCTTGTGCAAATTTATGTTGATGACATTATTTTCGGGTCTACAAACCCAAAACTTTCAAAATGGTTAGAAAAAGTAATGCACAGTAGATTTGAAATGTCTATGATGGGCGAACTAAAATTCTTTCTAGGAATTCAAGTTCACTAATCCCCAAGTGGTATCTTCATTAACCAAGCTAAGTATTGTCAAGAGATAATCACAAAGCATGGTATGACATCATGTGACCCCGTTGGGACACCATTATCAACCACATCCCTAGATGCTGATTTGGAGGGATTACCCATAGATCAAACGAGATATTGTTCCATGATCGGGTCCCTCATTTACTTGACAGCAAGCAGACCTGATATTCATCATGCTACATGCTATTGTGCACGATATCAAGCACGACCCACTGAAAAGCACCTCAAGGAGGTTAAACGGATCTTTCGGTACCTTAAGAATACCATTCACATGGGACTCTGGTATCCGAGGGAAACCGGTTTCTTTATAACGGCCTATTCAGATTCTGATCATGCAGGGTGTCTTGATACACGTAAAAGTACTTCTGGTGGTACACAATTTCTAGGACAAGATAAGCTTGTAGGATGGTCTTCCAAGAAGCAGGATTGCACGTCACTTTCATCAGCCGAAGCGGAGTATGTGTCTCTATCTGCGTGTTGTGCTCAAGTTCTTTGGATGAGAACACAACTCACGGATTATGGCTTCCACTTTGATAAAGTACCTATGTACTGTGACTCAGAGTCCTCCATAGCCATCTCTTGCAATCCGGTACAGCATTCTCGCACGAAGCACATTGATGTCAGATATCACTTCATTAAGGAACAAGTTGAAAAGTGTATTGTTGAACTATACTTTGTTGGAACTGATTACCAATTAGATGACTTGTTTAAAAAAGCTCTTTCGAAAGAGAGGTTTGTGTATCTAGTTAGGCAAATTGGTATGAGATGTTTGACTCCAGCAGAACTGGAGATTCTGGCAAAGAAGCCTGCTTAATTCATCTATCAAACATCTACTTGTAAATATTAATGAAAAAGCAAAATACAAAATTAAAAACTCTTTGATAATCCAAAATTAAAAGAAGTTAAATCTTCTTACACTTGAGTGAATTCGTCAAGACATTCAAAGTCTATGAAATCAAGTTTATGCTTTAGAAAAACCTTTTCGACAAAAAGAATTGATTTTTCAAAAAGCGTTGAACACAATTTTTTCAAGAATTTCTCAATGATATTCAAAATCTTTCAAAAGTTGTGTGTTCAACAACTTCTGTCCTCAAAAGTTTAATATGGATCATATCCTCATAATGACAATTCCATTGGATCAATTTTTGAGGGGGAGCTTTCCAAATTTCATGCTAAGTTTGACACATTTTTCTCCTGAAGATTTTCAAGACTATTTTTCAAAATATATTTTAATCAAATTTGGTATCTCTAATATCAAAAGATTTTATATATTAGAGATAGGGGAGAAAATGTGATTAAAATGTGATCTAAAGACTCAAGCACTCATGGTTTCGATCAAATACCCACAACATCTTCAATTCACGACGTTATTGGTGTTAAAAGGGTGGTTAGGTTAAGTCCCATGATCCAACCAGAACTGGAGGGATCTTCCCAGGGACAATCCAATAGATTATTAGAAGCCCTTAGGAAAGACGGAGTAGAATGTGAACGAAGCTGAATGCCGACTAAGTACTGATGATAGCACTGGAAAAATCACAACAAGGTACTATTAATGATGTCTTGGTAAGCATTGAAGGGGTTGAAGAATGAAAAAGAAATGTAAGGATAAAGGGTCTAAAGAAAGAAGCCCTCCATACAAATTAGGCAGAAACCGGGTCAAGTCATCAAGAAGACAAACTCATCATGGACCCAGTGATGTGAAGCACAACCCTTTCCTAGCTACTCAGGCTTCTCTCAAAAGAAGTTTGTTTTATTGTCACGGAGATTAACACGACTTTTATTGACTTTCTCACTCCGAGATAGTTGATATTGAATAGGTGGCATCTTCTCCAGCCTCCAACCACTAAAAGTGCACAAATCGAGTCTAGAGCCAAGAGATCAATCAAATCTAGTTAGGACACACGGATGAAGATCAAGAGAGTCCTACGCTATATCCTTGTGATATTGCTAGAACACTCAGAGTGATACTACTTAGTATTCACAATGATGAGTGGAAATCCTTCCAGTGTTAACATCAAACAGCACTACGGTAGGTCATATGCAAGATTCTTTATGAATTGAACATGTGTAAAACTGAAAAGCAACAGTTGTTTGATTCTGAATTGATTCAAACTCGTTTCAGGTTTCTACGCAATATCTTTATGGTTTTGCCAGAACATTCAGAGTGATATACATTAATATTCACAGTGACAAATGGAAATCCTTCTAGCGTCAACATCAAACAGCGCTACGGTAGGTGACTTGTGAGATTCTTATGAATCAAACTTGTGTCAACTGGAAAGCAACAATGGTAAGATTCTTAATGAATCAAACTTGTTCCAAGAATTTGAATTGACGATGTTAATCAAGCGGATATTTATCCAATTGATTCACTCTTTATGTTCGCAGTCTTGCTTTGAGACGGTCGAGTAAAGAGAACGGCTAGTACAGCCGCGAAACCCTGTCAAGGAGTTCTTAGTTGAATCTACCTAATCACAGGTACGGTATTTAATATCGTATAACGGTCTTCACCGACCGGAGGTAAAACACTACCGATTTAGGACGAATGTCAAAGCCATTCAGTCCGTGTCTATGTTTTGTCTCGAGAAGGTGGCGTCACGGTGTACTCAGCAAAGTCAAAGATTCAAAACCACATATTCATGCCCAAAGACTTATTCAACAATTAATAGTGTGAGCATGTGGAAAAGACACAAGATCGCAAGATAGCAAAGACAAGTCAAGAATGATTTGAAGATTTCAAGATAAAAGACAAAGTCAAAAGACAATGACAAAGGTTCAAAGATCACAGCATGAAGGAACAACACTACTATTACACGTTCAAGACTCATTTATGACGAAATTCATAAATCTCCATTGGACTCCAAATATCGAAGAGGAATGACCTCACATTGGGGGAGATTGTTAGCCTCAAAATATTGAGGCAAACAAGAATGTGCAGTCATAGGTTTATATTGTTATATTTATTAGAACGTTGTAATAGATAGTTAAATAGTCGTGGTTCACGGGCTTGGATTTAAACTAATTTAAGTCCAAAAGACAAGCCCGGCCCAATATATAGTCCATTAAAGCCCGCATGTGGGTGGACTATATATACTACCCTCCTAGCATGTTAGGAGGGTGGATGGTCATTTTGTAAACACATGATTCTAATCTAATATTCACCAAGTTAATCATCTCTCTCTACTTTCTCTCACTACTTTCTCTCTATAGGAATCCATCTCTTTTCATCTATTTTTCTATCATTAATCATCATAATATTATGGGAAAACACAGTTCCTCCTTCCAAACCCAAACCAAAACAAACCTCACCCATTCCAATACCAACACCGAAGGCGTATGAACCAAAAATTCCATATCCTCAACGCCTACGAAAAGAAAAGATGGAGGCTCGTAATGCCAAATTCCTTAAGATGATCAAGGAAGTTAAGATCAACGTTCCACTTGTTGATATCTTAACCGGCATGCCCAATTATGGGAAATTCCTCAAAGATCTTGTGAGCAACCATAGTAAGTCGGAGCAAATCTCTGCTGCGTTTCTAAATGAAGAATGTTCTGCAGCCTTGCAAAGCAAACTTCCACCAAAGCTCGGAGATCCGGGAAGCTTTCTCATACCATGCATCCTAAACAACAATACCAAATGTCACGCCTTGGCCGATCTAGGCACAAGTACCAATCTTATGCCATACTCATTATACAAGAATCTTTCAAACAATACTTTGAAACCTACGAGTATGAGTATACGTTTGGCTAACCACACCTACCAATATCCCATTGGGATATCCGAGAACATGCTTGTTCAAGTTGGCAAATTCATATTTCCCGCCGACTTCGTAATCCTTGAGATGGAGGAAGACCATCAAGTCCCTCTCAATTTAGGACGACCATTCTTGCATACCGCTGATGCTATCATTCGTGTGAAGAATAAAGAACTCAACCTTGGAGTTGGTGACAATCGAGTCACATTCTTAGTCGATAAAGCTATGCAACACTCCCATTCCAATGATGACACATGCTTCCGCGTGGATGTTGTCGATGAAGTAACGGAAGAAGAGTTGGACGCATCGCTTAATGACAACGCACCATTCCATTTAACTTTGGAAAAGATTAGCGATATCGATCGTGATCGTGAATTCGAAGAATTCATGGCCGTTGATTCCGAAGCAACTCTCGAAGAAGAGGAAAACAAGCCGTTTGAAGTTTTGCCTTCGAAATCGAACTTTATAATTCACAAATCTATTCATGATCCACCGACGGATCTTGAGTTGAAACCTCTTCCCGAACATCTCGAGTACGCTTATTCAGAGAAGGACTCACTCCTTCCGGTGATTATCTCAGCCAAGCTCGAAAAAGATCAAAAGAAACGTCTCGTTTCTATGCTCAAAAACCACAAAGAAGCATTTGCTTGGAAAACATCTGATATACTGGGTATTAGCCCAAGTTTTGCAAACACAAGATCAATGAGACGATGCTAAACCCGTTATTGAGAGGTAACGTCGACTTAACCCAAACATGAAGGAGATAGTAAAAGCCAAAATCATCAAACTTCTTGAGGCAGGAATCATCTATGCCATAGAGGATAGTCCTTGGGTTAGTCCTATTCATTGCGTTCCAAAAAACGGAGGAATGACTGTTGTGACCAACAAAAATAACGAACTTGTTCCTACAAGAACCGTTACCGGTTGGCGTGTGTGTATTGATTACCGCAAATTGAACGATGCCACACGAAAAGATCATTTTCCTCTACCATTCATGGACCAAATGTTGGAAAGACTAGCGGGGAACAAATTCTTTTGTTTTCTCGATGGCTTTTCCGGATATTTTCAAATACCTATCGAACCATCCGATCAAAACAAGACCACTTTTACGTGTCCTTTTGGAACGTTCGCTTATAAGCGTATGCCTTTTGGTCTTTGCAATGCACCTGCGACTTTTCAAAGGTGTATGATCGCAATCTTTCAAGATATGATCGAAGTATCCATGGAAGTTTTCATGGATGATTTCTCAGTCTTCGGAAACTCATTCGAGTCTTGCCTTTTTAATCTAGAGTGCATGCTCATCCGATGCAAACAAGCTCATCTCGTGCTCAATTGGGAGAAATGTCACTTCATGGTGACTGAAGGAATTGTGCTTGGACACAAAGTCTCCGGAGCCGGATTGGAAGTGGACAAGGCCAAGATCGAAGTGATATCCAATTACCACCACCCACTAACGTTAAAGTCGTTAGAAGTTTTCTAGGTCATACGGGATTCTACCGCCGATTCATAAAAGATTTTTCCAAAATCGCTAGACCGATGACCAAACTCCTTGAAAAAGACATAGTCTTTGATTTTAATGAAGAATGCATAAAGGCATTTGACAAGCTTAAAGACAATTAACGAATGCAGCGATCATGGTTTCACCGGATTGGTCGCGACCGTTTGAACTTATGTGTGATGCAAGCGATTTCGCTGTAGGAGCCGTATTAGGACAACGTGAAGGAAAACATTTCCGTCCTATACACTTTGCGAGCAAAACTCTAAATAGCGCGCAACTCAACTACATAATCACCGAGAAAGAACTACTTATCGTAGTCTTTGCTTTCGAAAAATTTCAATCCTATCTCGTGTTGTCGAAAACGATTGTATTCACCGATCATTCCGCATTGAAATATATATTCTCAAAACAAGATGCTAAGCCGCGTCTTATTAAATGGATTTACTACTCCATGAATTTGACATCGAAATCCAAAACAAGAAAGGAGCTGAAAACATCGCAGCCGATCATTTGTCGCGACTTGAGAATCCAAACATAGAAGAGTTAAGGGATGAAGATATCGACGATTATCTTCCCGATGAAACTCTTATGAAAATCTCTACGGACGAATCTCCGTGGTTTGCAGATTTTGCAAATTACCTCGTTGGAAGAATTCTAAGAAAAGGTTTAACCTATCACCAACGATGTAAATTCTTTTCCGACCTAAAACACTATTTATGGGAAGATCCCTATCTTTTCAAAGTATGCCCCGATGGCATGATTAGGAGATGTGTTTACGGCACGGAAACAAGGAAGATCCTTGATGAATGTCATCATGGCCCTACTGGGGGACATTATGGTCCTTCCACCACCGCGAAAAAAGTGTTTGATGCTGATTTTTATTGGCCAACAATTTTTAAAGAGGCCTATACTCTAGTCGAAAATTGTGATGCTTGCCAACGTACTGGTAGCCTCTCATGAAGAGACGAAATGCCTTAAAACAGCATCCAAGTTTGCAAAATATTTGACGTATGGGGAATTGATTTCATGGGACCCTTTCCCAAATCCCATAAGTTCGAATATATCTTAGTCGCTATTGATTACGTGTCCAAATGGGCCGAAGCCGAGGCTTTACCCACGAACGATTCACGAGCCGTAATCAACTTTTTGAAAAAGCTTTTCTCTCGCTATGGAATGCCAAAAGCTTTAATTAGAGGTTCCAATTTTTGTAACAAACAAATGGAGAAAATCTTAAAGCGTTATGGAGTCACGCATCGCTTTGCAACCGCATATCATCCACAAACGAGTGGACAAGTTGAAAATACCAATAGAGCTTTAAAATGAATACTCGAAAAAACGGTTAAGGACAATCCTTCCGTTTGGTCAAGGGAACTTGACAACGCTCTATGGGCTTTCCGAACAGCTTATAAGACACCAATTGGCACAACACCTTATCGTTTATTGTATGGTAAAACGTGCCATTTGCCCTTCGAAATCGAGCACTGTGCTTATTGGGCATTGAGAAGCTGTAATCCTGATCTCAAAATAGCTGGAGAAAACCGATTCTTGCAAGTGCATGAACTCGATGAATTAAGACTCCAAGCTTATGAGAATTCAAAATTGTACAAAGCACGTACCAAAGCTTATCACGACAAGAAACTTCGAATCCTAAAAGAATTCAAGAAAGGAGATAAAGTTCTCTTGTTTAATATGCGCTATAAATTCAAAGCCCCCAAGCTTAAACAAAAGTGGTACGGTCCTTTTATAGTAAAACATGGATACCCGTCCGGTTATGTTGAATTGTATGACAAGAATGGAGGAAGCTTCACTGTTAATTGACACCGTGTGAAACTATAACATGAGGAGTCGAGTGAACATTTTCCGCTCAAAGAAAATAAAGAAAACTAAAAAGTACGAGTCAGGCTGATGACTCTATAAAAAATAAGCGCTTCTTGGGAGGCAACCCGGGTGTTTTTAAAATTTTAAGTTTTTAAAGTATGATTTTCCTTTTTAAAATAAATTCATGCTTACACCCCACATTTTTAACCAATGTTTTTCTTAAGTGTGAGGGGGTGTAGCATGTGTCGCTTTTATAAAAACCTATAAAAACCCAAAAATAGAGTGTTTTCGTATTTTTGTGTGTTTTATCTTTTTTGTAGGTACCGCAAGTTGAAGGCGAAGACAAGACTCTTGTATGATGCATGATATGCCCGTGATTCTGGTTTTTCTCTCATTCCCTTAATTTTGTTCAGTTTTATCACATTGAGGACAATGCTAAACTTAAGTGTGAGGGGGTTGTAGGGAAATCGAGAAAAAAATGCTTAATTGCCATATTTTTGGGCTATTTTAAAACTTTTGTTTTTGTTTTGCCCTCGTAAATAAAAAAGTTTCAAGCAATGTATATAAATAATTAAGAAGTTATCCAATTGGTAATTTTTGAAAATTTGAGATGTATTTTTGTGTCAAAATTATCCAAGTCAAAGTCTCATATAAAGAAAAAAAATTAGGAGAAAGTTGAAAGTTCCATGTTTGTCAATACAACAGGAACTTTGTAAGTATGTTGATCCATGGCTAGGAGTTTTAGCCAAGAAAAAAAAGTCAAAAAGACAAATAAATAGCCAATGAGCTATAATGTTATGAAGTTGAAGGAAGAAGAAGAAATAAAAGGTATCGATTAGCCAATGTGCTAAGTCGTGATACATGTTGCTTCAATTCATATGTTATTAGTGTAGTATAGTTAGAAATAAAAGACTTTCTAGATTTTTATGGTTATTGACTTCATATCTCAATTTTTCGACCTTAAAAACTTAATACGATGAGTTTTATCTTGTACTTGTACTTGGTAGACTTGCATCGAATTTTTGTAAAGATACATGTACCTTTGGGTTTAATTTTCTTTTCTTCTTGCTTGAGGGCAAGCAAAAACTTAATTGTGAGGGGATTTGATAACGCCTAAATCCAACATGTTTTTAGGAGCGTTATTCGTACTTTTGTACATGTATATTGGTTAATTATATGATACTTTTGTGCATATCTGTGCCCAATTGTGTTTGCAAGTCTTTGTGTAGCCAATTGCAGGAATGGAGTATAAAACAACATAAAAATGAAGAATTTTACAAGTACGAAGAATCCTAGTCAAGTTCAAGAACCGTGTACAAGTTACAAGCCATTGAAGATTAATTTCGGGTGCAAGAACAAGTATTTCCAAGGAGAAAATAAAGATATTCAGCATGAAAGTTGCCACCATCAACATACATCCAACTTGCCACTGGCAAGAGTGAAGTTGCCACCATCACATGGGAGTTGATTTGCCTCCACCATCAAATGGGAGTTGATTTGCCTCCATCATGAGTGAAGTTGCCTCCAACATTTGTCTAGGCAAAATGTGTCCACATTCATGCAAGATCATACAAGAAGTTTCTAGACATGCTTTGGCTCCAAGTATTTGTCTTTGGCTACAAGCCATGCATTCACTCCATGCCATCAACTAGCTTATAAATAAGACCCTTGGGGTCATGTAACTACATTTTTTTTAATCATCTTCTCATTACTACATCAAATAAACTCTCTCATCCTTGTCCAAACTTCCATTCCCGGATTTTAACAAGGTGGTGCTAGAAAAGTCAGTTTTTGAGTCCGATAAGCAAAGTTATCATCACGAAACTCTTAGGGATCATTACCCTAATCATTAGTAACATTTTTACACTTTGTAAGACTCTTGATTATGACTTATAATACTTTTATTTCTGAGTTTATTTCATCATTTGTTATGAGTAGCTAAGTTTCATTCTACACTTGGTAGGATGATGTTTGTAGTATGAAGTGATGGTTGTGATTGTGATTTATGTTTAATTTAATGTCAAGCTTTACTATGATCCATTGATATTTATGTTTCATGTGACAATTATTATCAAAACTTAATTTGTTGGCAAAGATTTCATAGGTCGAAAGGGTTATTTTCTATCAACAAGTCATAGCCGGTTTGTCTATGATTGGCTATCTTTTGTATTGATCATTTCTTAAGAAGTTTTGAGTATCAAGTAACATAATTATAAGTGTTAGCAAATTCGTAAAACGACCATGAATCGAATGTGAAATTGGATTAAGTCGTGAATTGAGTGATTGAATCTAATGCTTGTTTTCTTTAACCAAGGTCTTGACGAAGATTAAAGCTTTTGAAAACAATAGATTGGATTATCCATCTAATTATCATAACCACAAATGTTAACGTGTCATCACAATCATACCATTACAAATGCTCAAACTAGTCTTTACCAAGTGTACCTTTAATCATATTATTAATCTCATCATTTTTGCTTGTTATTTGTTTGTCAACAATTGCTACAATCAACGATTATAGTTTCATTTTAGAATAATCATAGGTTTTCCAAATCCCCTTGAGCGATCTCGGTATTACCACATAAAAGCTATACACAAACGAAAGGGTTATACTTGCCCGTGCGTTTTTAGTCAATCCGGTAATTCGTGTTTATAAATTTAAAACTTGTTACCAACACCACGCATCAAGTTTTTGGCGCCGCTGCCGGGGATTTGATTGTGTTCTTAGTTCCAAAATCATCCTAGAATCAAACCCATTGTAGTGTCCTCATTGCTAACAAACCCAAAAATCAAAAAAAAAATCTGATAGGAGAGCATTGCCGTCGACAACACCCTCCTACCGCCGGCAACACCCTCACAGAACCACCTTTGCCGTCTGGCAAGGTAGTCCTGCCGCCGACAAGCGACAAACAGAAGGTCTTTTGTCGTCTGGCAACCCCTGTTTGCCGCCGGCAAGTTCCTAGAAGTTAAAAAAAAATTATGTTTTTATTTTGTTTAGTTTATTTAATTTCCTATTTACTTATTTTATTATTAGTTATATTTTGTTTGTTTTTGTTTTTGTTACTTGTAATCCTTTTCAAAAGTCGTTCAAGACTTGAATGAAGACACGTTCTTCCGGTCAAGAATTGCTTAGTCCATATACCGATCCCGAACGTTATATTCACCAATCTCGAAAGAAAAACCGCAAGAAACACCCCTTTGTTTCTTTTGAAAACCTAATCTCAAAAACCAAAAACCCACCATTTGATAATCTCTTAGACGCCTTTTTCGTCTACAGCCCATTTAACGATCTACCATTTCCAATGGCCGACGATCAATCAATGTGGGCAGTCAACCGAGTAGTATCACCTACCCCCGCGGCTGCTATTGTTCAAGTTGAGCTTGGAGAAAACTTTACCGTGAAAGGTCATCACCTTTCAAT
The DNA here is from genome assembly GCA_025667525.1 of Glebionis coronaria. Taxonomy (NCBI): domain Eukaryota; kingdom Viridiplantae; phylum Streptophyta; class Magnoliopsida; order Asterales; family Asteraceae; genus Glebionis; species Glebionis coronaria. The sequence continues at coordinate 316,741,180 of CM046875.1, read as the reverse complement.
GATCAAAGACCGCCAATTTGACGGCCGTACGCGGGCCGATCCGCATAAACACATATCTGAATTCATAGAAATATGTGGCATGTTTCGTTATGGAGCCGACGTCGATGGAGACGCCATAAAACTCAAACTCTTCCCATCATCTCTATCCGTAGATGCAAGATTTTGGTACAACGAGTTGACGCCCGGTACCATTGAAACATGGGAACAAATGAGAACCGCTTTTGTTAGTCGTTTCTTTCCACCCGCCATGTACGAAAGACTCATGGGAGAAATCCGAGGTTTCGCCCAACTTCCACAAGTAACACTCATTGATGCGTGGAACCGAATGAAAGACCTACTTCGTAGTTGTCATTGACATGGTTTACTAAAAGGAACCATCATCCAAATCTTTTACCATGGTCTCAATGAACCAACGCAAGCAATCCTTGACGCTGATGGACTCTTTCTTTATAAGACTCCCAACAAAGCATATCAATTGCTCGAGGACCGAGTTCTCTTAGAACTCGATTGGTCTAAAGATAACCGAACCAAACCTTTCAAGAAAAACGTTGCTTTCGTTGAAAGTGACGAAAATTCCAAACTCATGGAGAAGATGGACGCTCTCACATCTAAATTCGACTCGCAATTCAAAACCATCAAAGACGAAATGAAGGAGATGTGAGGCTAATGTAATCTTTGCGGAGGACCACATCCATCCACAGCGTGTGATGATACACCAATAAGAGAACCGCCACAAGAAGCAAACTACGCCCAAGGAGGATACCGAGGAAGTGGTTATCGAGGTAACTACTACGGTAGAAATCCCGGCATATGGCGTGAGTATCCCAAAAATGAAAATCGTAACTCACAACCCCGTGAGAACGATAATTCTGGTCCATCAATCGAAAAGAAACCCAAAGAGTCGACCCTTGAGAAAACGTTGTTAGATTTCATAGAATCTCAAAAATCGACAAACACGTTCATTAAGAACCAATTCTTCGATCTCAAAGCCAACGTTGAAAGAGGACAAAGACACCACACCGCAACCATTTGATCTCGAAACCAAAATCGGTCGAATCACCGATCAATTAGTCAATCGACCAAGTGGTTCGCTACCAAGCAACACTCAAACAAACCCAAAACCATCTACGAATAAACCATACCGCCCACCACCCGCCCGTAATGAACATGTGAATGCCGTATTCACAAGGAGTGGGCTGATTTATGATCCTCCACAAAACCCGAACACCAATGCTCCCACTTTCGCCGATGAAAGTGAAGACGAGGCCGATGAGCCCGAGAAGGAAGAAATCGTTCCTCCTTCCAAACCCAAACCAAAACAAACCTCACCCATTCCAATACCAACACCGAAGGCGTATGAACCAAAAAATCCATATCCTCAACGCCTACGAAAAGAAAAGATGGAGGCTCGTAATGCCAAATTCCTTAAGATGATCAAGGAAGTTAAGATCAACGTTCCACTTGTTGATATCTTAATCGGCATGCCCAACTATGGCAAATTCCTCAAAGATCTTGTGAGCAACCATAGTAAGATGGAGCAAATCTCTGTTGCGTTTCTAAATGAAGAATGTTCTACAGCCTTGTAAAGCAAACTTCCACCAAAGCTCGGAGATCCGGGAAGCTTTCTTATAACATGCACCCTAAACAACAATACCGAATGTCACGCCTTGGCCGATCTAGGCGCAAGTATCAATCTTATGCCATACTAATTATACAAGAATCTTTCAAACAATACTTTGAAACCTACGAGTATGAGTATACGTTTGGCTAACCACACCTACCAATATCCCATTGGGATATCCGAGAACATGCTTGTTCAAGTTGGAAAATTCATATTTCCCGCCGACTTCGTAATCCTTGAGATGGAGAAGACCATCAAGTCCCTCTCATTTTAGGACGACCATTCTTGCACACCGTCGATGCTATCATTCGTGTGAAGAATAAAAAACTCAACCTTGGAGTTGGTGACGATCGAGTCACATTCTTAGTCGATAAAGCTATGCAACACTCCCATTTCAATGATGACACATGCTTCCGCATGGATGTTATCGATGAAGTAACGGAAGAAGAGTTGGACGCATCGCTTAATGACAACGCACCATTCCAAACAACTTCGGAAAAGATTAGCGATATTGATCATGATCGTGAATTCGAAGAATTCATGGCCCTTGATTCCGAAGTAACTCTCGAAGAAGAGGAAAACAAGCCGTTTGAAGTTTTGCCTTCGAAATCGAACTTTATAATTCACAAATATATTCATGATCCACTGACGGATCTTGAGTTGAAACCTCTTCCCGAACATCTCGAGTACGCTTATCTAGAGAAGGACTCACTCCTTCCGGTGATTATCTCAGCCAAGCTCGAAAAAGATCAAAAGAAACGTCTCGTTTCTATGCTCAAAAACCACAAAGAAGCATTTGCTTGGAAAACATCTGATATACTGGGTATTAGCCCAAATTTTTTCAAACACAAGATCAATCTCGAAGACGATGCCAAACCCGTTATTGAGAGGCAAAGTCGATTTAACCCAAACATGAAGGAGATAGTAAAATCTGAAATCATCAAACTCCTTGAGGCAGGAATCATCTATGCCATAGAGGATAGTCCTTGGGTTAGTCCTATTCATTGCGTTCCAAAAAAAGGAGGAATGACTGTTGTGACAAACGAAAATAACGAACTTGTTCCTACAAGAACCGTTACCGGTTGGCGTGTGTGTATTGATTACCGTAAGTTGAATGGTGCCACACGAAAAGATCATTTCCTCTACCATTCATGGACCAAATGTTGGAAAGACTATCGGGGAACAAATTCTTTTGTTTTCTCGATGGCTTTTACAGATATTTTCAAATACCTATCAAACCATCCGATCAAGACAAGACCACTTTTACGTGTCCTTTTGGAACGTTCGCTTATAAGCGTATGCCTTTTGGTCTTTGCAATGCACCCGCGACTTTTCAAAGGTGTATGATCGCAATCTTTCAAGACATGATCGAAGTATCCATGGAAGTTTTCATGGATGATTTCTCAGTCTTCGGAAACTCATTCGAGTCTTGCCTTTTTAATCTAGATCAAACAAGCTCATCTCGTGCTCAATTGGGAGAAATGTCACTTCATGGTGACTGAAGGAATTGTGCTTGGACACAAAGTCTCCGGAGCCGGATTGGAAGTGGACAAGGCCAAGATCGAAGTGATATCCAAATTACCACCACCCACTAACGTTAAAGCCGTTAGAAGTTTTCTAGGTCATGCGGGATTCTACCGCCGATTCATAAAAGATTTTTCCAAAATCGCTAGACCAATGACCAAACTCCTTGAAAAAGACATAGTCTTTGATTTCAATGATGAATGCATAAAGGCATTTGACAAGCTTAAAGACAAGTTAACGAATGCACCTATCATGGTTTCACCGGATTGGCGACCGGTTGAACTTATGTGTGATGCAAGCGATTTCGCTGTAGGAGCCGTATTAGGACAACATGAAGGAAAACATTTCCGTCCTATACACTTTGCGATCAAAACTCTAAATAGCGCGCAGCTCAACTACACAATCACCGAGAAAGAACTACTTGCCGTAGTCTTTGCTTTCGATAAATTCCGATCCTATCTCGTGTTGTCAAAAATGATTGTATTCACCGATCATTCTGCATTGAAATATCTATTCTCAAAACAAGATGCTAAATCGCTTGGCTGGTCTATTCTGGGCTGATGAAGAAGGTATCAGAAACTTTTCTACGTTCGGTGATATAGATCTTTTGATGCAACTTTTCGGTTTAACAAGTATAATTTTTTTTCTTTTTTATCTCCAAAATTATGTTTTTTAGTATTATTATGTTTTTTAATTTGTTATTATGTTATTTAACTGTAGGTATCAAATGGTTTTTGTTCCCTTTACTGGTATCAACCATCATAACCGTTGTATTACATTTGTTGCTACTTTGCTTGCTGATGAGAGTGCGTTGGCTTACATATGGTTGCTTAAAGAATTTAAAGAAGCATTCGGGAAAGCACTAGAAGTTTTCATCACAGACCAAGATCCGTCAATGAATATTGCAATAGCTGAAGTGTTTTGCAATACAGTTCACCACTTTTGTATGTGGCACATTATGATGAAATTAGGCACGAAGGTATTATATTTTAACAAATTTTTTCTGAAATTTTTCAGACCAAGATCCAGTAAAATATGCACCATAATGCACCATAATGTAGTAAAATATGCACTATAATGCATTTCATTTTTTACTTATAATTATTTTTTTCATTATAGGTAGGTGTTGAACTATGTAATAGAAAAGATTTTAAGAGACGTATTTATGACATTGTGTGGACAGGCCAAATTACGCCTGAGGTTTTGAAAGAGAATGGAATTGTATGATAAATGAATTTGATCTTAGCGAGAAAAAGTGGTCGGCTGATATGTTTGATCTGAGGCAAAGTTGGATACCCGCGTATTTGAGGCATGTACCTATGGCTGGTCTAATGCGTACAACTTCAAGATCGGAAAGTGAAAATCATTTCTTTGGAAAATGGACCAACCCACGTCTTACTCTTATTAAATTCTTAAGCCATTATGACACTGCTATCGATTATCAAAGGTATATTGAAAGGAAAAATGATCATGATTCAAGATATAAAATGCCAGCTTTCAAAACAGACCTTCAAATGGAGAAAGAAGCTTGCAAGTTATTTACTAGAACAATTTTCTTCGATGTGCAAGATGAAATGTTTAATTCATACAAGTATTGTATTGCTATGTCTGTTGTGGAAAATGGCAACACTGAAAGATATTCTGTTCGTGATAGCCAGTATCATATCTTTAAGGGTTCAGATGAGTTTCCTCTTTATCAAGTATGTTCATCTTTACTGCATTTCAGTGTATTTGTTTTCTGCAAATGTATTGTTTTACTGCATTTCAGTATATATATGATTGCAAAACAGTATATATGACTGCTAATACTTTATTATTATAGGTTGAGTTTTGTAAGTCTAAGATAAAGCTTGAGTGTAGCTGTAACCGTTATGAGTCGTACGGTCTTCTTTGTCGTCATGCATTCTATGTTCTCAGAATGAATGATGTAAAGGAGTTTCCACGAAAGTACTTACATAAACGATGGTTAAAGAATGTAAAGCCTTCAAGTTCTGCTCGTCGCATGATCAGTGGTGTATCAAATGCAGTGCAGACTGAAGTCACAGAACTGTATCATATTTTTGAATCAACTATTGATCGGTTGGTTCACAAGGTTGATAATTTGCATATTTTCAAAGATAAGATGAAAGAGTTGATCAAGCAAGCAGAAATTGATGTACCAGTGGTCCCAAAAATGAATAACAAAGCTGCGATTTGTGAATTGATAGGTGCAATGAGCCTGAAAATGAGAATGATAAAGTACTAAATCCAAATCTTAGGAAAGCGAGAGGTCCAGGATGCTTTTCTAGGTTGAAGCCTGTAACTGAAGTCACAGCTGAAGAACTTAGCAAGAGGAGGACTTGTGGTACATATGGTGAAAAAGCAAGACACAATAAAAGAACTTGCACAGGTTTGTCTGAGAAAGCCAATCTACAAGCTACTCTGAATCAACACGTTCCTCCCAACAATCAAGTTGTTTACCCTAGAAGATCTGGGTTGAGATCAAATACTCCAAAATAAGTACTCTATTTTTTTAATATTTTTCATTTTAATAAATACTTCGGATCAAATTCTTCAAAATTAAATTGTAAAAAAATTGAGAATGAGATACATGAAGTCTAGAAATAAATGCATTGGTTTAGTTTTTTACAAAAGTGTAATGTAATGCAGTTACTTTTACATTTTGATGTAGTGATTTTACATACTTGATGATTTACATTGTGATGTAGTTACTTTTATAGATAAATTACCTATTCTAGTGCATTTTAGTAGAATTTTACCAAATCATATAGAAAAACTTTAACTAAATGCTGTAATTGTTGAAATATATAAAGTAATGCTATAACATTTCAAATTTTAATGCATTAAAATTAACCCCTCATGACAACTGCCACTCCATACTTTTTTCATCTAATGAATTTGCATCTGATGTATTATAGATAAACTATGATACGATAAAATATGCACAGTAATGCAGTAAAAATATACAATATGATATGGTATGATACAGTTATATTTTCTACTGCATTGTGATGCAGTTAACTTCTACTGCATTTCAGTAGAGTTTTACCAAATCATATAGAAAAACTTTAACTAAAATGATGTATTTTTTTGTAATCTATAAAGTAATGCTATAAAATTTCAAAGATTAATGCAGTAAAACTAACTACTCATGACAACTGCCACTCCATACATATGCTATTACTTTTTTTTATCTGATGAATTGCATCTGATGTATTATAGCTAAACTATGATGTAGTAAAATATGCACAATAATGCAGTAAAAATATACATTATGATATGTTATGATACAGTTAAATTTAACTTCTACTACATTTCAGTAGAATTTTACCCAATGATATAGAAAATCTTTAATAAAATTTCAAAGTTTAATGCATTAAAACTAACCCCTCATGACAACTGCCACTCCATACATATTCTATAACTTTTTTATATAGCTAAAATATGCACAGTAATGCAGTAAAATATGCACAGTAATGCAGTAAAAATATTCATTATGATATGGTAATTGGTAAAGAAAAACCTTCATCTATAAAAGTTATTGGAAGAAAAAACAATTAAAAATTCAATTCAAAATAATTAAAACTGAGATCTCTATTTATCAAGTGTCTTATCGACGGTAGTAATGAATTTCTTCCACAAGGCTTTATCATATCTAACATCATGCTCCTTTATAATCTTTGAAATTTTTGGCTTCTTCCTGAAGTATGCTTGTGCTTCTTTTAACAAATTTGCTTTTTTGACATTAAAGCCCATGAGAAGGATTTTGGCCAAGTACTTGGCATGAAGCATCTTCAATTGTGTTTTATAAATTGTTCCTTCTTTCTTCAATGGATGTAAAGAGTTTCCTTTACCTAGATATGTTTCTAAATGCCTCATATCAAATACACCACAATCGACAGTACTGGATTTTGTTTTCCAATCAAAGTCAATAATGCTAGGCTCAGAAACTAGAATTTCAACGCATTTTAGATGATGATGTCTCTCCAAGTAATTTGTAAAAGAATCAATCTGTGCAAATATAAAATAAAAAATATGAGATACAACAATGTAATGCACTATTTTATAAAAAATGATGCAGTAAAATTATCAATATTATTCACAAGGTATAGGAATGTAAAAAAATAAGTTTGATGAAGTAAAAATAGCACCATAATGCTTTAAGTATTAGATAAAAGTAGACTTACCAGAGCAAATGGGAAAGCACCATATCTTGTTTATATATCATCGATGTCGTCATCTATGTTATCAATTATGTCTATTTCAGCGGTCTTCATATTGAAACAGATTACGTAGAAATGGTTTAATGAATCTTTCGATATCTTTATTGCAGGAAAGAATACTTGTAGATATTTTTGTTATCATTAATCAACTCCATTTTATAGAACATCACAATTATATCATTTAATTCTCATAATTAATCTACTTACCAAATGAGCATAGTCAAAATTCTTCTGTTTTGCTTCAATTAAAACAAAATGAATATTTTGATCAAAAACTTCCATTCTTTCTTCAATAGTCTTCCCCAAATCAACAGTGTAATTAGTCTGTTTTTAGTTAATGTAAAATGTTATGTATATCATAATGTAAAACGTTATGTATAATAAAATTATATAATCGAATTACTTACAAGCATTTCCGTATGACAATATACATTTCCATCATCTGAAAGCTTGTCTCTGTGTTGTTCCTCGTGATTTTGAACAATAGACCATAAGTCTAATATGAGTGAAGCAATTTCTATTTCAGGGTACAAGCTCAAGAAAAACACACCTTCGACTCCAACTCTTTTATTCATCTTGAAAACAACCTCACTGTACAATATGTCAGACAAGATAAAATATATAATGCTGTGATACCAAACCTACTGAATCAAACCTACTGAATCATCTTGAATTAGACAAATTAATCAGCGAATCGAGATGGTTTGTATGTTTAATTTTTTGATTAATGCTAATATGAATGATTTATTTTAGATATTGGTCAAAGTTTAGATATTGTTCAAAATTTGTTTAAAAGTGATTTTTTATGTTTGAAAATCACTGCTATGTGTTAATAATGTAATATAATGCTTTAGAATTAGACTTAAGTTCATATTTAAGATTAAATAAATAAATAATTGGTCTTAAGTTAAAAACTAATGTTATGTGTTAAAAATAAACTATAATTCTCTAGAATTAGAATTAAATTCATATAATGTTATGTGTTAAAAATGCACTATAATGCTCTAGAATTAGACTTAAGTTCATATTTTAAGTTCATATAATGCTATGTGTTAAAAATGCAATATAATGCTCTAGAATTAGACTTAAGTTCATATGAATGATTTAGGTTAGATGTTGTTCAAAGTTTGTTTAAAAGTGACTTTTTATGCTTCAAAATAACTACTATGTGTTAAAAATTAAATATAATTAATGCAGTAAATATATAATATTGATTCAGTGAAAAAAAAATGTTATGCAATAATTAAGAACTTACCCTTCAGGTGTCTTATTACCCCATATCTATTCTGCTATCTTCTTTCCATCTTCTGATAGTGGTTGGCCCAATATGATTTTCCGTTGATAAAATGGCGACACTAAAGAAGGAGGCAGCTTTACTTGACGTTTTTCGTTTCCAAATCAACTGGTGGAGCAATACAGCTAATTGGCGATGCATGCATAATCATTTTTCTTTTCGCAGGCTCAGGCTTATCTTTTTCTTATTATTTCTTTTAGCAATTAATAGATCTCCTTCTTTGTTGCCTTTATCTTCATCATTGTCATTCATGCATTGTAACATTCCGACATTCTTTTTCATTAACTTATCCCTTATATCATCAAAAGTTATTTTGTTTCCTTCAGTTCGTAGTAGACCAGATAGCAGAATCTCTTTATATTCTTCATGTTGTTCGGCAACAAACAATGGTGTTTTACCTTTAACCTCTCTTGCGTTGTTTTTCGGTAACCGCAATTTCATACTATGTAAACTTTTAATAATTCCCTTTTTCTGAATTTGTAGAGATTTTGGTGGCTCGGAAATTAAGAAACTTTTTGACACACTCTCTTCTAATTCAGCTAAGAAAGGTAGTTTGAAAACGGAGTAGTCAAAATACTCTTTGTTCACTTCTTCAATTGAAGGAAAATCGGTCATTAAACTCTCGATATTTTCTATTCCAATTGAAGGAAAGCCAGCTTCTTTGAGATTTTTAGAACCTGATATTAAAAGAAAAAATTAAACAACAGTTTTTTTGAAAAAAAATTGAATAACTTGTTTTACTGCAGCATAGTTACTTATTACTGCATCATAGTGTTTTTATCTAGTCATGCATTATAGTTAAACACTGCATTACTAGTTTTAGAACACTATGTTGCAGTGAAATTAATAATCAAGATAAGAAAGTGTTTGTTTTTCATTTACTTTCATATGCTCCCAGGTTTTCATCTTGTAATTCATCATCTTGCATTCCACCTTCAGTGTCAAGTTCCATCTCTTCTTCTTCACTATCAAGTTCCATCTCTTCTTCTTCACTATCAAAGCATAGCGTTTGCGATTGATTTTCAAGGAATGAATTGTCATAAATGACAATAGATCCCTCGTTGACATCTTTATCGTACACTTCAGAACATATTTCATTTAAACAATCTGTTTGACAAAAAAACAAATTAAAAAAAGAAAATACTTGATCTAATATTTCTTTATAAACCAGTTTGCACTCTTTACTTAACTAGTATATCATATAATATAATTCTAACTAGTTTATAAACATTATGATGCGATGAAATTGTTGCATAAAATGTAGTTATTACATATTACTTAAATATGTAACTAGATTAGAATATACTACAGACATTCAAGTTTTAAAGGTGTTCTAGTTATATTACAGACATTCAATATCCGAACATACGATATTAGATAAAATATTAGTAGAAACCAGAGAAGTGTGATTGTTCATTTACTTTTAGAGGTTTTTCCTGCTTTAGTGGGTGATGCTTCTCCTGCTTTTCCTTTTGTTGTCTTTTTAAGGGCAATAGATGGTTTCTTTTTCCCCCTTTAGCAGCTGATGCTGCTGCTGCTTTCTTTGTTGTATCTTTAGGTGCAGTATCTTTGGTTGTTGACCTTGTCCGCCTTACATATTCTGGTGTTGAGTCGAGCGTAGAATTCCCTTCATCCATTGCTACAGGCTCAGCATTACCAGATTCATTGGCGTCTATACCTTCATTCATCCCAACTTCCACATTCCCAACAGGCTCAGCAATATATGTCTCATCAGCGTCGTCACCTTCATTCATCCCTACTTCAATAGATTCATTCAAATCAACTTCATCAAATACATTATCTCTAACTGCATCAGTCTTATCTTAATGATTCAAAGCATCATCATCATTATACATTCTCATTAAGAATGTTTTTCTTTTTTGAACAATCTCCTTGAAGTCATCGTCAACTGGGTATTCATTCAATGCTATTTTTAGCTTCTCGTCATGATCTTTAAACATTTCAATAAGCTTTATGAGCTTATGATTCAAGAAAACATTCATATCCTGTGTGTTTTTGAAAAAAAAATGTTAGTAAAACATAACTTTGATGCATTAAACTTTTTAACTTATTTTAAATAATATATGCTTGTATTATTTTGAGAAAAATAAAATAAAATTAAATAAAACATATATATATTAAGCTATGATGTGTTGAAATTTTTATCTTTATTGCAGTAAGATATGTTATTTTTAGGATCACAAACATTTCAATAAGCTTTACGAGGTTATCATTTAAGAAAACCTTCATATCCTGTGTGTTTTTAAAAAAAAAGATAAATTGTTAGCTAAACATAACTTTGATGCATTAAACTTTTTATCTTATTTAAAATATATATATAGATAAAAAATGAGTTTGATGCATTAAACTTTTTAACTTTAGTTCAGTAAAGATATGATGAATTATTTTTGCAAAATAGTCTATGTTAACTAAAATCTAACTTTGATGCATTAAAATTTCTAAACTAATGCGTTAAGATATGGTACTTATATTTTAACTTAATAATACAGAAGAGACTTGATGATTACCTGACTAGTTTTTTCTTTGAACTGTTCTAGATTCTCTTCTTGGCTAGTACTTCCACCCTCTGTTAAAACAATGATCAAACCTAATATTAGAAATCAACATCTGATTCCATATATCTATATATATTTAACATAAGATTATAACTTACATAGTAGATTATTTCGTTCTTTCCTTTTCTTCAATTTGATCTTTGATTTTTCAATATATTCAAATCCTTTGAATATAGCAATTCTGTACTCCATCCTTTGAATACAGGTGATGTTCTTTCCACTTTTAGATTAGGCGAATCTATTTAACTACAGTATATAAGCTAAAAAAGAAAAAAATATATATTAGCATTATATTTCATAATTTATTGCATCATAGATAATACATTAGTAGTTAATGCTGTAAAAAACATACCGCCAATACTACTGTGCAAGCAGCAAAGGTTTTTCCTGCTGACCAATCCTGGATCTCTGATCGAATATAGTCAAAAATATACTCGCACCAATCAAATTGTTGAAATTCTTCCATTCGTTTTACCGATTGTATGAATCTTTGATTTGCAGTGCCAATTTTGTTTCCTTCAGCTAGACAAGAGAAGAAAATAACCAAAAAGCCGACTTGGAAAAACCAATCTATTTCGATCAAGCTAGCAACATGATCTTCAAGCTTTTAAATATTTATCATGTCTGCATCCTCTCCTGCAAAGGGTGTTGTTGCTCTCCAATCTGTAGTTGTCTTATCTTAATACGTTGTGCTAGGTAGAGAGATAACTTTCTTTTCACCCATCAGAACACCCAGAATGTCATGAATTAATTCCTTGGTTACTTTTATTCTTCTTTCATCCTCCATCTTTATAGTGTCTGTTTCAAGATCATAGTTTTGTACAATCCAAAATGTCATCTTGGTTGGAACCGAAATATACTCAAAATTATTGATGAAATGTCCCAACCTCATTTCTTCTATAACCTTAAGATGTCTGGTTGTGCACGCTTTTAACAAAAGATTCAAATGACGCACTGAAATTCTTGGGACGATATTGGGAAATAATGTTTTGCCTTTTTTAGAAACTTTTTTTTCAGCAACTTCTTTTTCAGCTACCTTCTCTACCACTTTCTTCGCTTTAATCCTCTAAATTCTCATCATCTTACCTTTTTTCATCTACCTTCTCTACCACTTCCTTCTCTACCACAGTAGTTGGAGCATCTGTCTTTGATGTCTCAACATTTTCTGATTAAATTTGTTCAGCATCGTCAAGTACCTCAGTTGAAACTGGAATATCGACTGCTTTGCCTTTTTTAGCAACTTCTTTTTCAGCAACTTCTTTTTCAGCTACCTTCTCTACCACTTTCTTCGCATTAATCCTCTGATTTCTCATCATCTTACCTTTTTCAGCTACCTTCTCTACCACTACCTTCTCTACCACAGCAGTTGGAGCATATTTCTTTGATGTATCAACATTATCTGATTGAATTTGTTCAGCATCGTCAAGTACCTCAGTTGAATCTGGAATATCGACTGCTGCAACCTTTTTCTTTTTTTTGGTTTGGCTTCCTCCTTAATCAGTTGGGATGTCATCAGCTGCTGCACTTTTACCAGTAACTTTGTTTTTAACACATATTTTTTTCGTTTGGAAGATACTTCACTTGTAATAAATCCCTCTGGTTCTGAGAGTCCTTCATTGCTTTTACCTGTAAATAATCAACAATGTTATCCAACTTGTAAGAATTTACTGCATCATTACACATCCAATACATATAATGATACAATAAAATTTGAACATACATTAGAACATTAGATTACAAATTTTTACACATCACAGTATTTTCAAGCTTCAAAACTCACATTTAATGATACTTTAGACAACAGCTAACCTGAATCATTCACATGAACCTAACTTGGATTTTAGAGCATCAGAGTACAAATTTTAACACATCGCAGTGATTTTCGAACATGAAAACTCACATTTAATCAAATTTTGAACAACAGCCAACCTAAATCATGCATATAAACGTAACTCGGAATATAGAGCATTAGAGTTCAAATTTTAACACATGACACTGATTTTCAAGCATATAAACAATCATCTAATCAAAATTTGAACAATATCTAACCTAATTCATTCATATAGAACATTAGAGTACAAATTTTAACACATCGCAGTGATTTTCAAGCATGAAATCTCACATTTAATCATACTTTAGACAACGGCTAAATAAAATCATTCATATGAACCTAACTCGGACTTTAGAGCATTAGAGTACAAATTTTAACACATTACAATGTTTTTCAAGAATGATAACTCACACTTAATTATACTTTAGGCAACGGCTAACATAAATCATTCATATGAACCTAAATCACATACATTAGAGTAAAATTTTTATCACATCAAACTGATTTTCAAGCATATAAACAATCATTTAATCAAAATTTGAACAATATGTAACCAAGTTCATTCATATGAACCTAACTCGGATTTTAGAACATTAAAGTACAAATTTTAACACATCATAGTGATTTTCAAGCATGAAAACTCACATTTAATCATACTTTAGATAACGGCTAACCTAAATCATTCATATGAAACTAACTTGGATTCTATAGCATTAGAGTGCAATTTTTATCATATCGCAGTGTTTTTCAAGCATATAAACTCACGTTTAATCAAAGCTTGAACAACAGCTAACCTAAATCTTTCATTTAAATCTAACTCAGAATCTAGAGCATTAGAATACAAATTTTAACACATCACTCTGATTTTCAAACATATAAACTCACATTTAATCAAACTTTAAACAATAGTTAACATAAATCATTCATATCAACCTAACTCGGATTTTAGAGCATTAGAGTACAGATTTTAACACATCACAGTGATTTTCAAGCATGAAATCTCACATTTAATCATACTTTAGACAACGGCTAACTAAAATCATTCATATTAATCTAACTCAGATTTTAGAGCATTAGAGTAAAAATTTTAACACATTATAGTGTTTTTCAAGCATGATAACTCACATTTAATCATACTTTAGACAACGGCTAACATAAACCATTCATATGAACAATCACATTCTAGAGCATTAGAGTATAATTTTTATCACATCAAACTGATTTTCAAGCATATAAACAATCATTTATTCAAAATTTTAACAATATGTAACCTAATTCATTCATATCAACCTAACTCGGATTTTAGAGCATTAGATTACAAATTTTAACACGTTACAGTGATTTTCAAGCATGAAAACTCACATTTAATCATACTTTAGACAACGGCTAACCTAAATCATTCATATGAACCTAACTTGGATTCTATAGCATTAGAGTGCAATTTTTAACACATCGCATTGAAATAAAGATGTAGAAAAAATCACTTACTGGATGATATAGTTATAGATTTTTCCGACGACTTTTTTTTACTGTTTCCATAATCTACTCTTTGTTTTGTCATCAGTCTAACACTTTTCCTATTTTCTAGATACATGAAATGATAGTTCGAAACAGATTATTACAAACATAAATAATATCGAAAATAAATAAATAGAGGTATTAATTCGCTTACAAGGAGGAGTACAGGATATCAGATTCTTATTCACCGTCTTTTTTTATTGACGCATTTCAAAATTTATGCATCTGGTTTTGATCTGGTTTTGATCTAGTGTGTGTAAACTTGGGAAGAGAGAAATATTGGAGATATATGTATTAGTTGGTAAAAATAAGAGCTACGTGGTTGTTTATTCACCATAAATGAGACGCTCTCGATTGGTTATTTACTAATTTTCCCCTAAAGTTTGTAATATTTACCAAATCAATATACAATTTTATTAGATTTTTCCAAATCAATATTTAATTTTATCATATTAATAGGTAGGTGGTCGTTTATTCACCATAAATGAGACATTTTCGAAAGGTTATTACTAATTTGCCCCTAAAGATTGAAATAATTACCAAATCAATATACAATTTTATCATATTTTACCAAATCAATATATAAATTTATTAGATTTTACCAAATCAATATACCATTTTATCAGATTTCTTTTAAAAATTTCAAAATATAAAGGTATAATGCTTTAAAATCTACTTCTTTCCATTAGAAGTTTACCAAATCATAAAGATTATCTACTGCATACAGAAGAGGATAACCAAAATAAATTTTAGATAAACAGAGTGGCATTTACAATGTACTTAGGCCAAACTGAAATAAAATTACAACAAAAACAAACTTTATGTTTTGGGTAAACTTTACATAATAAAAATCTTCAAAAGTTTATACATAATTTCATTAAATTTCATTCCTGGATTGCCTTCTTTATTCTTGCTTCAAACTTCCTCATGAGCCCAATATTGACTTTCACATTGAAACCACTTATAATCTTTTGTTTCTTTTGTTGCTTCTTCCAATGTTGGTCCGCCACTTTGAGTAACTCATTTCTCCAAAGGTTACAAGGCAACAGCAGAATCTTTGCTAAGTACTTTGCTCTAAGAGTGTTAATAGTTGTTTTTTTATTTCTATTTTCATCTGGCATTGTCATCAACCATATTTCTTTACCGACGTACATCTCCATATGAATCATAGCAAAAAGACCACAGTCGACAACATTTTTTCTTGTCCTCCAATTCATCTTCAAGACTCTTGGAACGGCCTTCATGAATGCAGCATGTTTTTGATGATTTACACTTTATAGGTAAGCAATGAATAATTTGATCTGTGAAAAAATACAAGATTGCTGTTAATGCTGTAAAATTATATGTAATGCAATAAAAAAATTACCTGTTATATTAAAAAATTATAACAAAATTTTGAATGTTATAAAAAACTAGTATTTATTAATACATTACTGTTTATCCAAATCAGATACATAAATCAAAAAATTACCATTGTCATGGCATAAGGGCCATATCTGTCATCAAGATCCTCAGAATCATCATTAAGGTTATCCATGATTTCTATTTCAGTAGATAACATATTGAAGCATATTAAATAGTAATGGTTTATATCATCAATCATCTGAATGCAAGAAATCATAACCTGTAGATAATTCAGTAAAATATTATTAACTAAAACATAGTAATGCTGTAAAAAATTAAGTGTAATGTTGTAAATATGTTTTAAATAGTTTTAGTAATAGATGTTATTTATGACTTACCATACTAATGTTATTCAAATTTGTTTTCTTTGAATTCTGTAAAACAGACTCAAAGTTATTGTAAAACCCACAAAATAAGGTCATTACTTAATCTTACTTTTCAAATATTTTTGAAGTATTTTATAATATTAAGTATTATTATGTTTAACGGTTTAAGTTGAAACCGATATTTAATATTTTATTTTAATATTTTGACGAGCAACGAGGACTACTAGTGATCGCGATACCGACTGATGCCAAAAATTTTATATCGTATAATATTTTGAAACTTATTTTTGTGTGGGTTGATGAACTCACAATTTACGGATTTAAATTTTGGGCTTACGTGCATAATTTAGTGTCTTTTACGACTAAACCGGAAACCTTAGGATTACGTATTTACGTTTTTGAACTCCGTTTTTGATGAGACAATTTTTATTGGATTCGTTTTGTGACGTTGATTCATAATTTATAAAACGTTTTTCGTGAAACGACCCGAGGGCCCGAAATCGAGAAAACTAGAATCTAGGAATACCCGTAAACTAGTGAGATGGGACAAAACACATTGTCCCACCCCACTAGCTAGCTTGGACGGAACACACATGACACCACATCTTAGGATGTGGCATCATGTTAGCTAAACACTTACAAGTGTAACTTAGCTTACTCTTTAAGCTTACACTTTCCACTTACCAACACAAAACCACTAGCAACTAACTCACACACCATTTCCATACATGCAAAACCAACATCAAAACTCTCTCAAATACTCCTCCCTTTCCGTCCACTTTCAATCTACAAACACCCCTTTTGATCTTTTCTAGCCATGAAATACATGTTTACTAGCTCTATCATGGAGTTATCTTGAAGCCTAGATCATTTGGTGGCCATATTAACAACATTGGAGTTGATTTGCTTGTGTCCTAGGGCTGATTTCTCAACTTATATTCTTGGTGTTTGATGATCTTAGAGTTACTTGTGGTGTTCATCAAGTTCTTGTCTTCCAAAAACAAGAAATACACTTGGTTGGTAAAGAATATCATCCTCTCCATTTTCTCTTGTTATTTTGTAAAGAACAAATGTATTTTCTTTCATTTTGTATATGTATATGATGTATATATGATGATAAAAATGTTGTGTGGGGATCAAGTGTTGATAGATATGCTTAAAAAGGTTAATAACTATAAGAAATGAGGCTAAAATCTTGATTATTTAGTTGGCTGTATAAAAACAGTATATAACTAAAACTTGAACTGATAAACTTGCAGGGTATGATCCATTTACAGTAAGTACAAGATGTTATACACATGTGAGAGTTGGACATGCAATGGAATCAATATAATGAGTGAGATATGATCAAAACAAGTTAGGTGTTCTAATCTGAATAAGCAGTTTTGTAGGGACGGTTAAGGCAAGATAAACTTAAAATGAGCAGTAGCTATAACTAAGTTAAATGTAGCACATAATATGAAGAACATGTCACCCAAAAATGAGCTTCTAATTCATTATATAACTCTAGATATGGTAAAAAGGGTGAACATGAAGATAAAAATCAGATTTTAAGAATTAATGTTTATTATTATTATATAAGCATTCACATTTTATTGTATAAAATGTAAAATAAAAACCCACTAACTTATAAAACTTATTTATATAAATATATAAAAGGTTAATTAAATGGATAAATTATATAAATGGTAGTGAAATAATATTTATAAGTAATAAAAACTATAAACTTGATTTTTACGACTTTTTCGGCTATTACCGTAAAATTAACGTTTTTCGCCAAATAAAACTTAGACGATCAAACCCGTCTAATGTAAAGTTTTTAAAAGTCATATACTGATATATAAGTAACTAATACAAGTAAAAACCGATAAAACCCGAACTATAGGACATACGGACATTAACGAGCTAACTAAGCATATTGGACTAATAATTGGACTAAATAAGTTAAACACTTATAAAAAGAACTTATTGGGCTTAACCCATTTGGGCCCAACATGGAAAGTATAGATACTGATAATATAGGTATAAAATGGATTAAAACAAGTTAAAGAACTTATACTAAGCTTATTGGACTCGAAATAGGTAAATAGGTAAAACTAGTAAACTAGTAAAAAGTTACCAATACGTAACACTAAAATGAGTAAACAAAGATATATAAACCCACTTGATCATCATCATATGTACAAAATCATCATATGTATATTGTTATTTTGATAAAATTCATTATACAAGAGTCTAAGACCGATTATTATTTATATAGGTTTCCGTGATCGAAGCACGCCCGTAGCCGACAATCTGCCTTTCATTATCAACATGAGTCTATAGCCTCGTTTGAGCTCATTCAAATATTTTTAAAACCCGCGAGGGGGAATACATGTTTTTTTTAAACTTAGAACACAAGATTTTTATGGTATGCTTGTCCCTCTATGAATGGACCCGTGGTTGCCTTTAAATTGCATTAAGTGATTGCCTTAGTTAAAGCCTCAATTATGGACCGTTAATTAACCTATGATGGGTTAACCGCTAGTACAGTTAATAGATCTATGGGGGAAGCCGCTCCGGTTCAGTTTTTGTGGACTTGTCATAGAAGCTTAGGCCCGACCTCCACACTATTTGAACATATTGTATTAAGAAGTCAGGTATACGGCAATGTACCAATAATCTGGAGGTAACCGGCAATTAATAAATCTCTCGTCTTATTAGACTGATATGGGAGTGTCTAAGGGCTCGGTTCCATGAGCTTATTGCAATTTATGCTAAATACAATTATTATTGTTGATGCAAATTATTAGATGCTTGTTGCCTTTAAGCATGCCACAAACTTATAATCTTTGCTTTTTTTCAAAATGATTATATAAACCTATAGATTCACTCGGCATTTTTGCTGATGATTTTCTCACATGTATTTCAGGTAATCAAGAAGGCTGAAGCTTGGAAGCCACGGGAATGAATGTTGTGCACTACTTTGCAATATAAACTCTTTGAATATTTGTCGTTCATTTTGTTCAAACAATTTAAATCTTTTGTTTTGGTTGTACTTTGGTTACGATGTCTTGGGACTACGCTACTCTGATAAATGTTTTGGAACGATAAATTTAAAACGTCTCTTTTTGAGTCGTTCTTTATAAATTATGTGTTGTTGTATCATTGTTTAGCACCCAAAGATGTATTCCGCTGCGTGTAAATTTGGGGGTGTTAAAGATTGGTACCAGAGCCATGAGTTATAGAGAACTAGGTCTTTTTCTAAAAACCTAAACTATAACTGTCGGTTTTATTTTTCAAAAGAGTCGGTGCACATGATTTCGCGTGACTTCAGGTTCAAGCTACTTCTGGGATTACAACTTTAGTATACATTATTATGTATGCCTTATTGCTAAGTATTTCTAAATAAATACTATAATCCTTTATCGATATATATATTGATATCGTTAAACTTTTCGATAAGAGTTATCATTTATTAATGATTTACTTAAATAAATTTTTGGAATTTTTCATGTAATTATTTTGAAGGATATTCTATATTTATTTAAGATTTTTGGAAATTATCCTATTTCATTTTATTATGACCTTATATCTATTTTGTGAAATTTACCACCGTCAAATTACGTCTTCGATGAGGAGAAAGCAGGTTTCACTGCTGCAAGCGAGACACAGTCAACTAAGCCATGTGGATCCCCACCTGACTAGTGTTTATTATTTTGTGTCGTTGTACTCTATCCTTGTATTGATAATGTGTATGCATTTGATGATTGATTTTGTACATGATATGACTATACCATGAATACAATTAACTCATTCATTTTATCTTCTCTTTGTGATGTGACAGAATCATGCCACCTAGGAGAATGACAAATGATGCCATTGCAAGGCTAGTTGCTGAAGAGGTTACGAAAGCATTAGCTGCGGATAGAGCTGCGCGTGTTAACACTGAAGGAGCAGGTGGCTCTGGTGGTGCGGGTGCTGAAGGTGAAGGTGAACCTGCTGGACCAGAAGCTGCTGGGGCAGGTGTAGCTGAGAATCCTGCAGATGAGGTTGCTCTGGCTGCTGCTACGGTTAAAGAATGTACTTTTGCTGGATACATGAAATGTGGACCCACTACATTTCAAGGAACTGGTGGAGCACTGGAATTATTCAGGTGGATTGAGAAAACAGAAACAACATTTGAGATTAGTGATTGCTCAGAAAGGTACAAGGTTAAGTTCGCGGTTGCTACTTTCAAGGATCGAGCTTTAAGCTGGTGGAAGACTCAAGTTGCTACAGTTGGTTTAGAAGCTGCAAACAGGAAACCTTGGGATGAAATTAAAAGGTTATTGAAAGAAGAGTTCTGTCCAGAAGAAGAGTTATCTGCTTTGGAGGATGAGTTGAGGCATCTGAAGCTGAAAGATAACAACATTGTTGCATACACTAGCCGATTCAATGAGTTGGTTTTGTTGTGTCCAGATGCTTTTGTTACTGAGAAAAAGAAGATGGATCAATACATCAAAGGGATGCCTGGGTACATTAAAGGTGAGACAACTTCATCTCGACCCAAGAACTTTGTTGAGACTGTAAGAATGG
Organism: Glebionis coronaria; assembly: GCA_025667525.1. Taxonomy (NCBI): domain Eukaryota; kingdom Viridiplantae; phylum Streptophyta; class Magnoliopsida; order Asterales; family Asteraceae; genus Glebionis; species Glebionis coronaria. Next base: position 316,720,306 of record CM046875.1, on the reverse strand, counting down.
CTCATACACTCATGGGGCAGAAAGTTCAAGATAGGGCTGAGAAAGCTGCTGAGGGTAATAAAAGGAAATGGGAGAATTCGCAGAGTGGTAATCAAGGTAGTAACCGCCATAGGCAGTACAATCAGAAGAGAAATGATGGGGCTAGAGCTGCAACTAACAAGAATGACAATGCTGACTATGGGGGACCAGCCCAGAAATATAAGAGCTGTGGTGTTTGTCACTTTGGTAATTGTCCACCAAGGTGCACTAAATGTGGAAAGGTTAGGCATGCTGCGGAGAAGTGCAAGCCATGGATCCCTGTCACTGGATCAAATGCTATTCCGATCAAGACTTGCTTTGAATGTGGAGAACGTGATCATGTTCGTCCCAAATGCCCGAAGTTGAAGAACAAGAAGGCAGGTGAAGCTGCTGGGGCAGTTTATGTTGTTAAGGATGCTGATCAGGCACAAGGTCCAAATGTGGTGACGTGTACGTTCTTACTCAATCATCGTTATGCTAGTGTGTTGTTTGACTCAGGATCTGATAGGAGCTTTATAAGCACTTCCTTTAGTCGTTTAATTGATATTGAGCCAACAAGCCTAAATACTAGTTATGAGGTCGAGTTAGCTGATGGACAATTAGTTAGTACTACCACTATATTTAAGAAGTGTCCTTTGAAATTAGCAAATCATTTGTTTGAAATTGATTTGATGCCGATAGAGTTAGGTTCATTTGATGTGATTGTTGGTATGGATTGGTTGGGTGCTCATGATGCGGTAATTGTATGTGGGGAGAAAGTTGTCCACATACCGGTTAAGGGTAAGGTGTTAGTAGTTAAAGGTGATGTCGGTAGATCTCGTCTGACGGTGATATCTTGTACCAAGGCGAGGAAATATGTAGAAAGAGGTTGTCACCTGTTCTTGGCTCAAGTAGTGGAGAAAGAACTACCGGTTAGGCGTGTGGAAGATGTTCCGGTTATTCGTGATTTTCCTAAAGTATTTCCCGATGACTTGCCAGGGCTTCCGCCTCAGCGAGAAGTCGAATTCAAGATTGATCTAGTGCTAGGAGCTGCACCGTTGGCGCGTGCACCATATCGTTTGGCACCGTCTGAGATGAAGGAGTTGGCAGATCAGTTGAAGGAGTTAATGGAGAAGGGGTTCATTAGACCAAGTTCGTCACCGTGGGGAGCTCCAGTATTGTTCGTGAAGAAGAAGGACGGATCGTTCAGAATGTGCATAGACTACCGAGAGTTGAACAAGTTAACTATTAAAAATCGTTATCCACTTCCTAGGATCGATGATTTGTTCGATCAACTTCAAGGTTCGTGTGTGTACTCGAAGATCGACTTGAGATCGGGTTATCATCAACTTCGTGTTAAAGAGGAGGACATACCTATTATAGCTTTTCGGACGCGTTATGGACACTTTGAATTTCAAGTAATGTCGTTTGGGTTAACTAACGCACTTGCGGTATTCATGGACTTAATGAATCGTGTGTGTAAACCATACCTCGACAAGTTTGTGATTGTATTTATCGACGATATCCTGATTTATTCGAAAAGTCGGGAGGAGCATGAAGGTCATTTGAAGATTATTTTGGAGTTGTTGAAGAGGGAGAAGTTGTATGCGAAATTCTCCAAGTGTGATTTTTGGTTGGATTCAGTCCAATTCCTTGGGCACGTGATCGATAGTAGCGGTGTTCATGTTGATCCTACCAAAATTGAAGCTATTTGAGATTGGGCTAGGCCTACGACCCCGACTGAAGTTAGACAATTTCTGGGATTAGCTGGATACTACCGGCGATTTATTGAGGGGTTCACTTTAATTTCTAAACCTCTTACTAAACTTACACAGAAAAACAAGAAGTATGAGTGGGGTTCAGAAGAAGAAGAAGCATTCCAAACTTTGAAGCGGAAGCTGTGTTCTGCACCAATTTTGGCTTTGCCCGACGGAGCTGAAGACTTTGTGGTATATTGTGACGCATCGCGTAAGGGTTTTGGTGCAGTGTTGATGCAAAGAGAGAAAGTGATCGCGTATGCATCTCGTCAATTGAGGAAGCATGAGGAGAATTATACTACACATGATTTGGAATTAGGAGCTGTTGTCTTTGCTCTTAGACTTTAGAGACACTATCTCTACGGTACAAAGAGTGTCGTATATACCGATCATAAAAGCCTGCAACATATTTTAGATCAGAAGGAGCTCAATATGAGGCAGAGAAGATGGGTAGAATTGTTGAGTGATTACGACATTCAAATTTGCTACCATCCCGGCAAGGCGAATGTAGTTGCAGATGCACTTAGTAGGAAGGACAGAGAAATAACCAAAAGGGTTAGAGCTTTAGCCATGAAAACTTATTCTGATTTATCTAATCGAATACTTAAAGCTCAAACTAAGGCGATGGAGGAAGAGAATGTGAGAGATGAAGACTTGGGTAGAAGGATGACACCTATATTCGAAATTCGTGATGACGGAATTCGATATTTCGAGAATCGTGTGTGGTTACCGGTGTATGGAGGACTGAGAGATCTAATTATGCACGAATCTCATAAGTCTAAATATTTGATTCACCCAGGATCGGATAAAATGTACCAAGACTTGAAGAAATGTTACTGGTGGCCGAATATGAAGGCTAACATTGCTACTTATGTTAGTAAATGCTTGACGTGTGCTAAGGTGAAGTTTGAGCACAAGAGACCTTCGGGTTTACTACAACAACCTGAAATTCCAGAATGGAAATGGGAGAAGATCACTATGGACTTTGTTTCGGGACTTCCGAGAACTTCTAGTGGTTATGATACGATTTGGGTGATTGTTGATCGGTTGACTAAGTCGGCTCATTTCTTGCCGATAAAGAAAACTGATGACTTAGACAAACTTACTCGGTTGTATTTGAAGGAAGTTGTTTGTAGACATGGGGTTCCTTTGTCAATTATTTCTGATCGAGATAGTCGGTTCACATCTGAGTTTTGGAAATCGCTTCAGCGAGCTCTGGGGACTCAGTTGGATATGAGCACTGCGTATCATCCGGAAACGGACGGACAAAGTGAGAGGACTATTCAGACCTTAAAGGATATGTTACGAGCGTGTGTAATAGACTTTGGAGGTAGTTGGGATCGACACTTACCTTTGGTGGAGTTCTCATACAACAACAGTTATCATGCAAGTATTAAGGCAGCGCCTTTTGAAGCACTTTACGGGCGAAAGTGTAGATCACCAGTTGGTTGGTGTGAGATTGGAGAAATTCAGTTGACGGGCCCTGAATTGATTAGAGAAACAACTGAGAAGATCGTGCAAATCAAGAATCGTTTATTGACAGCTCGTAGTAGACAGAAGAGCTATGCGGATAAGAGGAGAAAGCTATTGGAGTTTGATATTGGCGATATGGTTATGTTGAAAGTATCACCTTGGAAAGGAGTAATTCGATTTGGCAAGCGAGGAAAGCTTAGTCCACGTTATATAGGTCCATTCAAGATTATTGATCGAGTTGGTCCTGTGGCATATAAGTTGGAATTGCCAGAAAAGTTAAGTGCTATTCACAATACTTTTCACGTTTCTAATCTTAAGAGGTGTTTGGCGGACGAGAATTTGATAATTCCACTTGAGGAGATTCAACTGGACGACAAGCTGCATTTTATTGAGGAACCGGTGGAGATTATGGATCGAGAGGTGAAACGGCTTAAGCAATGTCGGATCCCGATAGTAAAAGTGCGATGGAATTCCCGACGTGGACCCGAATACACTTGGGAGCGAGAGGACTACTTCAAGAGTAAGTATCCGCATTTATTCGTAGACGGACCTAAGGAGAAGTAAGCCACGGGACGGTACTCTCTTAAGGTGGTGAGGATGTAAAACCCACAAAATAAGGTCATTACTTAATCTTACTTTTCAAATATTTTTGAAGTATTTTATAATATTAAATATTATTATGTTTAACGGTTTAAGTTGAAACCGATATTTAATATTTTATTTTAATATTTTGACGAGCAACGAGGACTACTAGTGATCGCGATACCGACTGATGCCAAAAATTTTATATCGTATAATATTTTGAAACTTATTTTTGTGTGGGTTGATGAACTCACAATTTACGGATTTAAATTTTGGGCTTACGTTCATAATTTAGCGTCTTTTACGACTAAACCGGAAACCTTAGGATTACGTATTTACGTTTTTGAACTCCGTTTTTGATGAGACAATTTTTATTGGATTCGTTTTGTGACGTTGATTCATAATTTATAAAAACGTTTTTCGTGAAACGACCCGAGGGCACGCATATCAAGAAAACTAGAATCGAGGAATACCCGTAAACTAGTGAGATGGGACAAAATACATTGTCCCGCCCCACTAGCTAGCTTGGACGGCACACACATGACACCACATCTTAGGATGTGGCATCATGTTAGCTAAACACTTACAAGTGTAACTTAGCTTACTCTTTAAGCTTACACTTTCCACTTACCAACACAAAACCACTAGCAACTAACTCACACACCATTTCATACATGCAAAACCAACATCAAAACTCTCTCAAATAATTCTCCCTTGCCGTCCACTTTCAAGCTACAAACACCCCTTTTGATTTTTTCTAGCCATGAAATACATGTTTACTAGCTCTATCATGGAGTTATCTTGAAGCCTTCATCATTTGGTGGCCATATTAACAACATTGGAGGTGATTTGCTTGTCTCCTAGGGCTGATTTCTCAACTTATATTCTTGGTGTTTGATGATCTTGGAGTTACTTGTGGTGTTCATCAAGTTCTTGTCTTCCAAAAATAAGAAATACACTTGGTTGGTAAAGAAGATCATCCTCTCCATTTTCTCTTGTTATTTTGTAAAGAACAAATGTATTTTCTTTTATTTTGTATATGTATATGATGTATATATGATGATAAAAATGTTGTGTGGGGATCAAGTGTTGATAGATGTGCTTAAAAAGGTTAATAACTATAAGAAATGAGGCTAAAATCTTGATTATTTAGTTGGCTGTATAAAAACAGTATATAACTAAAACTTGAACTGATAAACTTGCATGTTATGATCCATTTACAGTAAGTACAAGATGTTATACACATGTGAGAGTTGGCCATGCAATGGAATCAATATAATGAGTGAGATATGATCAAAACAAGTTAGGTGTTCTAATCTGAATAAGCAGTTTTGTAGGGACTGTTAAGGCAAGATAAACTTAAAATGAGCAGTAGCTATAACTAAGTTAAATGTAGCACATAATATGAAGAACATGTCACCCAAAAATGAGCTTCAAATTCATTATAGAACTCTAGATATGGTAAAAACGGTGAACATGAAGATAAAAATCAGATTTTAAGAATTAATGTTTATTATTATTATATAAGCACTCACATTTTATTATATAAAATGTAAAATAAAAACCCACTAACTTATAAAAATTATTTATATAAATATATAAAAGGTTAATTAAATGGATAAATTATATAAATGGTAGTGGAATAATATTTAAAAGTAATAAAAACTATAAACTTGATTTTTACGACTTTTTCGGCTATTACCGTAAAATTAACGTTTTTCGCCAAATAAAACTTAGACGATCAAACCCATCTAATGTAAAGTTTTTAAAAGTCATATACTGATATATAAGTAACTAATACAAGTAAAAACCGATAAAACCCGAACTATAGGACATACGGACATTAACGAGCTAACTAAGCATATTGGACTAATAATTGGACTAAATAAGTTAAGCACTTATAAAGAGAACTTATTGGGCTTAAACCATTTGGGCCCAACATGGAAAGTATAGATACTGATAATATAGGTATAAAATGGATTAAAACAAGTTAAAGAACTTATACTAAGCTTATAGGACTCAAAATAGGTAAATAGGTAAAACTAGTAAACTAGTCTAAAGTTACCAATACGTAAACACTAAAATGAGTAAACAAAGATATATAAACCCACTTGATCATCATCATATGTACAAAATCATCATATGTATATTATTATTTTGATAAAAGTCATTAGACAAGAGTCTAAGACCGATTATTATTTATATAGGTTTCCGTGACCGAAGCACGCCCGTAGCCGACAATCCGCCTTTCATTATCAACGTGAGTCTATAGCCTCGTTTGAGCTCATTCAAATATTTTTAAAACCCGTGAGGGGGAATACATGTTTTTTTTAAACTTAGAACACAAGATTTTTATGGTATGCTTGTCCCTCTATGAATGGACCCGTGGTTGCCTTTAAATTGCATTAAGTGATTGCCTTAGTTAAAGCCTCAATTATGGACTGTTAATTAACCTATGATGGGTTAACCGCTAGCACAGTTAATAGATCTATGGGGGAAGCCGCCCCGGTTCAGTTTTTGTGGACTTGTCATAGAAGCTTAGGCCCGACCTCCACACTGTTTGAACATATTGTATTAAGAAGTCAGGTATACGGCAATGTACCAATAATCTAGAGGTAACCGATAATTAATAAATCTCTCGTCTTATTAGACTGATATGGGAGTGTCTAAGGGCTCGGTTCCATGAGCTTATTGCAATTTATGCTAAATACAATTATTATTGTTGATGCAAATTATTAGATGCTTGTTGCCTTTAAGCATGCCACAAACTTATAATCTTTGCTTGTGTTCAAAATGATTATATAAACCTATAGATTCACTCGGCATTTTTGCTGATGATTTTCTCACATGTATTTCAGGTAATCAAGAAGGCTGAAGCTTGGAAGCCACGGGAATGAATGTTGTGCACTACTTTGTAATATAAACTCTTTGAATATTTGTCGTTCCTTTTGTTCAAAACAATTTAAATCTTTTGTTTTGGTTGTATGGTTACGATGTCTTGGGACTACGCTACTCTGATAAATGTTTTGGAACGATAAATTTAAAACGTCTCTTTTCGAGTCGTTCTTTATAAATTATGTGTTGTTGTATCATTGTTTAGCACCCAAAGATGTATTCCGCTGCGTGTAAATTTGGGGGTGTTAAAGTTATCATCAAAAACTTTTCTCAGGTGTTCATCCTTTTTCTGTTCAACCAGAGCTGGAGGGTATATATAATCACAAAAAAAAATATTACAACCTATAGAAATTTAATTTTTTAAGTATATATAGACAAAAAAACTCACCAGCATTCATGTACTGCAGTACAGATTAGAGTTAAATGAGACGCTCGATTTGAATGTCTCCTCATACGCCAGAACAAGACTCCATAGGTCAAGAATATTTGATGAAATTAGGATGTTTGGATAAAGACTCAAGAACCATATACATTCAACTATTATGCCCAATCCACTGAATAAAAATTCCCTACGCATTATAAAAGGAATTCAGTTATTTTTTACCAAATCACAAACAAAAATATATACCTATAATAAGCAATTCAGTTACTTTATTAAAGGTTAATGTAGTAAAAACTAACCCTTCAGGACAACTGCCACTCCATACATATTCTATAACCTTTATTTCATCTTTAGTAAATGGTATGGCTAGATGAATTTTCCTCTCGTGATATGGTGACACCTTTTGACTTGAGTCTATCCTATAAACCGCATCTTCTAATACTTCAGTGCCTCTTTTCATTCTTCTGATAGGCCTTTTAAAATCACTTTCATTTGAGGGTTCTGGAACTGCAATACTAATGATTTTCTCTTTACCTTTTTCTGAATTCTTATCTTTAACACTACTTTTGAACATTGGCGTCTTAGTCTCTGTGTTTTGGACTGCATTAACAAGTATTGAAGCCATTCCAGCAATTTCAAGAATTAGAGTTTCTTCAGCCACTTCATTAGCTTCAACAGATGTTTCTTGAGGCAATTCAACAACTTCATGAGCTTCAACACTTTTTTCTTTGGCACTTGTATTCCCTTCATCCATTTTTCTTGCCTCAAAATGTCCTTCATTGTTTCGTATTAGGCTTAATTTCAGATTACTTAATTTAGGACGAAAGGAAGGAGTGTTGAGATTTTTTTAAACATCTGTGGTACAAGTCCAAATATTATCGGTCATATTTTCAACTAAATCAAATGCATCCAACCCTGGTTGACCTACATCATAATCAACAACTTTAGCACCCAAGATACCCAAATCATCTTCAAGATCAATCTTTCTTCGTTTGTTGATTTGATATCCTTTTTCGTCTTCCTTCGTTTGTGATAAAGGTTCTATTGTGGGAAGTCTAGTGTTTAGATAACTCAACAAACTTTCATCACTATCTTCTGAAGGTTCTTCTACGACATAAGCTATCCGAGCATTTTTATCAGTTTCATTTGAAGATTGTGTTTCTAGAGGAGTTTTCTGAGTGAAATAAGTATAATCAAATGGTACAATGCCCATGTTTTGCCCTGCAATCAGATTTTGAGACCCCTCACCAGCATTTTTACAATCATGCTCATCTTTCTTTTCCTCATTTACATCGTCACCACCTTTTTTATTCTTTTTTTCATCATCGCCATTATCTGCATATTTTTACATTGTTAGAATTTTTAAATTGCAAACCCTACCAAATTAACGTAATAATGTTATAGCATTGTAGTTATATTATTACCAAAAAATTATTTAGTACAACATAGAAAAATATAATTTGAAGGTTATAGACATACCATCATGTTGATCCTCAACATTTCCTTTTTCTGCATCATCATGTTAATCCTCAACATTTCCCTTTACTACATCATCATCATCATCATCTAATGCATCATCATCGTCATCTTCTTCATCATCATCTAATTCATCATCACTGTCAGTTTCATCATCATCCTCATCTCCATTCCCGTCTTCACTGCCATCATTTTCATCATCTTCATCTCCATTCCCCTTTTCACCATCATCATTTTCATGTTCCACATCACCTTGCTTATGTTTATAATAAACTATTAAAACCTTATTTGTTTGTTGTACAAGTTTTTTTAACCGTTCGGACTCGGGATAGTATCTAAAAGCAAGATCTAATTTTCCATAGAATCTTCCATTAGCTTAATTGCTTGCTGTAGATTAGCTTTTACAGTATCGCACATTCCCTATAAAATAAAAAAGCATTTAAAGTTTAATGCATTAAATTGTTTTTTTGCCAAATCACTTTCATAACTTGTAAAAAATAACATTAAAACTATCATTTAACCGATTTCTCAATCCTCATTACAAAGAAGGAGTCTTCTCAATATGGGAATCAAAAGGCTCCCACTAGGTTTTCGAGCTTGTTCCTAGTGAGCCACATGCATCAAATATTTTTTGATTGTGTGAGCCTTAAGACCGGAATCTACTGAATTTTAGTTAATTTTTTAACCAAATCATCTTAAGTAACATATATTTCATACAAAATTATTACCTTAAAAAGTTTTAGATGAAAAATCTTTAGCTTCTTCAAGTTCTTCTTCTGAAAACTCTTCTTCATCTTCCACAACATCAACAAAATAAATTATTATATAAAAACAAAATTTCAAGAATATTTTTTTTTTGTATACCCGATAAATTCACTAATTTCTTTTTTTTTTGGTATCTTTCTTCTTTGGCTCAATCCATTCTAAACCATCAATGATTTCTAAACGTCCAAAACCTCATTTCTTAAGTTCAAGAGATTCTATAGCTTTCATCAATTGATGATTCCATGCTTTGAACGCATGGACTGTTTTTTCGACCTTTACGTTTTTACACACAGTTGAATTGCAATACACAAGCTGCACCAAAAAAAATATTTTAGTAGTTAGCTGTTGAAAATTTATGTAAAATTTTATAAACTATTAAGTAAATTTTTACAGCATTTTAAGTAAAACATTTACAGCAGTTAAGTCTAAAATTTACAGCATTTAAGTTTAAATTAGTACTTACTGTGAGTAAAACCAATGGTCCACTGAAGGTGCTACTTGAATCAAAACTGGTGCATTCTCTCACCAAACATTCTAATACATATGAGCACCAATCCATACTTGCAATCCTATCAGTGTTATTCCCAATAAATGAAATAAGCCTCTCATTTATCGTTCCATCTTTATTACCTTCTCCGATTATTGAGAAGAACAGGGATAGGAAACCAACGTCGAATACCCAATTGGCTTGTTCGCATTTAGTCAAAAATGATTCCAATTTTGAAACTCCGATTTTCTTATCATTACTAACAATATGCTTCACCTTTCTTCTCCATCTCTGAGTCGTAGGCTCTAATAGATTTTTTTCTTTTAGAGTTTCAACAGGGATATCACCCATTGGTATCCCAAGCATATCATGCACAAGTTGTTTTGTAAACTTTTGTGACAACCCTGGTTTTGAGGTTCGTCACTTAGTTTTATGTTGTGCTAGTTACGTGTCTTTACGTGTTTATGTGCTAATTGGTGTGTATAGATTGTGGTTTGGATATCGTTTCCGGTACGGGGTACCTTGTGAGTGAAACGATGTGTGATGATTTCATGTTCATGAGTTGACATGGTAGTGACTATGAAATGAGATGGTGTTATTTAGTGGTTTTACGTATACGTATATGTATTATAGAAAATCGTATTTTTACGATTTACGGTTTAGCATTTAGAGGTCTCGGATGAGGTAATTAGTCATATGAATATTTTTCGGGATGGTTTTAAGTCATTTAGGACTTAGTTATAAAGTTTATTTCAAAATTTGAGATTTTTTTATAAAAGTGTATATTTTACGTCTTTTTCGGTAAAACGCGTAAATTTGACTAGTTTTACGGTTTTGAGGTTTTGGAGGCTTTAGGAGCTGAAATAAATTAAGGTAAATTAAGGTAATATTAATAAGATATTAATTAACAATAAAAAGAAAAAAAAATAAAAAAATATATATATGAGGCGGTTTGGGACGAATCAAAAGAAAAGAAAAGAGAAAAAAAAGGAAAAAGGGAACCGGGCTTTTGTAATGGGCCAAGGACTTGTTAAGAAACTATATAAATACTTTTTATTAAACAAAACACTTCATAAAACCCCTGGAGATCACCTTCAAGTCGGCATCAATGGTGGTTTTAGGGTTCTTCATTAATTTTTCTTCTTTCAAAAATTCTAAGGTAAAATCTTTAATACTCTTTTTAATTAAAGTGTTTTAATTCTTTCTCAATCATATTATGATGAATTTAGGTTAGGGTTTAAATAAGAATCTGTATTTTAATAATATTATAATGATTAGATGGTTTAGGGTTTGTAATTAATGGGGTTATGGGTAATTAATTAGGTTAAATTAATTAAACCCGTTTTTAAAAACTGGGCAGAATTTTAGGTCATTGTATTGATCATATAGGGAGTTCTATAAACTCTTATTTTGCAATCCACATATCCCTGGAAAGCTAATTGAAGTGGCTTTCCAATGCAATAAACTAGAACTAAATAGGAGGTCCGGAAGTGGGTCAAAAGCAGGTTACAACAGTCGGAGGTCAAAACAGTTTTGAAGTCAGCCTGTTTTCTTTTTAAGTTTTTGGTTGTTTGGGGTACTTAGGGTTGTATTGGGATCTTCTCACGAACATGAGAGATGGTTTATATATTATAGTAAGTATCTGCACTTGGACTAAGGTTGTGGTCTAGGGTAAGACCCCCTAATTGTAACAAACTTTTCATACGTTTAAAATCAGTGAATTCTGGATAGGTAGCAATATATATACATATATTTGGGCCTTAACAGTAGCTCTATGGTTAGGGAAAGTGGGGGGTTTTAGCTAACATATGTAAAAGTATGAATATTCCTTTTACAGAAACCATGGGTATGTTTAAGTGGACGTTTGACTTAAAGTTTTGAGACCTAAAAACTCGGACTGTTTTGTGTAAAATATGAACGGGATAATTATTAAACTTAACCAAGTTAAGGAATTGTTAAGGAAGGGTAATGGGGTGATTAGAGCTTATCAATGAGGTATTTATATGGGAATAGGCTAGATGTCCATCATAGGTTGATGAGCCATCTTAGTGATTGGTTCATGTATTGATTGCGTGTTTTTGGTTTGTTAGCTTGTTGCTAGTGTGAGGACTTGTGAAGAAGAAATCAGGTAAGTTTCATAGTCCCATGTTTACTATTGATTTTGACTTCCAGATGGGATGGAAGAGACAATGTGTTGAGTTATTTTCTAAATTGATGTTGTGAATGTGTTTGTGATTTGAGATGGACTTGTGTGTACATTATGTGATTAACTGCTATGTGATTTTTGATTGTGTATGATTTGGATCGGGGGACACGTGCCGTCTCAGTTATTGTGGTTTGACAAGGTAGTGGCCTTGAGGTTTGACAAGGTAGTGGCCTTGTGGTTTGACAAGGTAGTGGCCTTGGGATAGGTACATAGTGTGATCATCTATGGTACCATGTTGTTTGGCAAGGTAGGAGCCTTGGATTTTGGTTTGGAATGTTTGATCTTGAATGTTAGTTGTTAATACATAATTGTAACACATTGTCCATATGTTATTGTGTTGATGGTTGTTACTCACAGCTTTTTGGTATGATTTGGCGTTTGAGTCTAAACCTATGACTCTCACCAACTTTATGTTGACGTGTTTTAGTGTCTCTTTCAGGTGAGTATGTGGTTAAGCTTGAGGATAGGAGTGGCTAGATTTGGATGCATTAGGATTGCATATAGAAGGAGATCCCCGTTCCTTCTTAGTTTACCTTTATGTTTTTTTGTTTGATAAGTGATACATGTTGGCACCTATATGTTTGTTTGGTTTATGTTTATTGTTTGTCTTGGGTAAGTGGTAGGACTGTTACCTACTTACCTAGAGTCCTGCATTGTTGAGGTATTGTCATGACATTTGTGTCGCCATTTTTGACATTATATTTGCATTTAGTTATCTCTATAGACACGCTATTGTTGTGATGATATCCATACGTCGTACCCCATATTCCGCCATGGTGGGGTGTGACAGAATGGTATCAGAGACAATGGTTATAGAGAATTAGGTTGCCTAGTCGCGTAGCCTAGTCTATAGCTTAAGGGTCCCTGCATATAGGCGTCGTAGGAGTATGTGTGCATTTTATAATAATTGATGTGTTTGGATGTTATTTATTGCGATGTTTTGACTAGTATGAATTGAACCGTAGTATGTTCATACTTAGTCACATGTTATTTTCTTTTCGGGTTTGTGACTAGTGCGGGTTGAACCATAATCGTCTACGCTAGTCATTGTTGTATTTTGCTTAAATTGTACATTATAGTACATAATTTGGTACAATGTAGTTTCTATCTTTTGTCGAGTTATTTTACATACCTGAGGTATGTTATTTTTCTTTTGATGTTTAAGTCATGTTCCCTAAGAATCATATGGTGGTTCGAGTTACTAGGAGTACATGGGTAGGAAGGATTTTAAGTTGTTTCCTCTCTTATGGGCGACATGACTTATAACTGATTATGTTTTCATTTTGGATTTAGTCTATGTTGTTTTAGCTAGACTATGGATTTTGGTATTCCAAGAGTTTTACTATGTTATTTTAATAGATGGGGTTTTGGACCTATTTGGTTATGTGGTTATGAGCTTATGTGAGTAGATGGATTTATGTGTTATATGTTGTATTGATTCTTATAAGTGTCATCATAGGAGGGAGTGCATTGGGGAAAGGGTAATTGTATAAGTATGGTGGCCAACATAGTTATACAAGTACCACAACTTCAATGGGTTCTCAAGTATGATTGCATGAAAGAGAGTTAGTACATGCTTGTATATGATGAGATGTGGATTTTGGGTATATTTATAATATATGGGTTTATGTAACGGCTGCCTACGATATGACTATTTTTATTAGTGTGTTATATGTTTTGGGTTATAGTCGTGTTGTGTGATTATGGGGTCACACGATATGGTTTGGTTTTGGAGGTGGGCTTTATGCCTTGTTGTGGCATGGTGAGATGGTGAGAAGGTGATTACTCGTATGGAAACACGAGCGTATAAAGCGATTGATTGACTTACGTGTATGATAACGAGTATGTTTGGGAGATTCGATAGGTATACATATCCGGATGTATATATACTAATAGATGTTATGTTATGATTTACGGTCGTTCAGTAGTTATTATAACTTGAACGTACCTAGTACACTCTTGTGTTTAAACAATTTATTAGAGCTCGAGTTTGGTGGAGTTCCAACGAAGCTTTGAATCTTTTGAAGTGTGTCTTGTAGCGTACTCTTTGAGTTTCGTATTTCACGTGTACGTTTTAAAAGGGTGTTTTTGGTTTCAAGCCTATTGAAATAACTTGGGATTTCTTTTGAGATAATGAAATCTTTTGTGTTAGGTCTTGCATCTCTTTTGGTCGGTATATATTGAGTTAGGTGGTTGGTTGTATTCGGTAAAATAAGGGTAAGGTGTTGGAGTCGTGTTTGAAACAAGATGTAACGTAGGATTTCTTTTAATCAACACTTATTTATTTCAAATTTTAAAAGACTTTCTTTAAAATAAAGCGAAGTAAAATTTCTTTCTACTTGCATAGTTTATATAATTGGGTTTAACCGATTCACATCATTTATAATTATTAATACAAGGTTAAATTGAGTTTATGAAGATTTCACATACAATTTTATATTTCATTAATATAAAACTGTTTTGGTCATAACTTGTTCGTTTTTAAAGCTTTTTGGATGATTCAAAAGCCTAAAATTATGTACTCGGAACGTATCTTTCAAATATTCAGAATGTATAGTCATGGGAGGTCAGTATCTTGGCCGAAATTATTGTACAAGTGTCGGGTTAAAGGTTGAGTTTGAATAGTAGTTTATTTTTATGATTTGGGATGCACGGGATACCTAGTTTTTGAGTTGAGTTTTGAGTTCGTCAAGAGGGTTGTTTGTAGATTGTTTTAGTCACATAGATGTGGGAGGTAATAATAAATAAATAAAAAGGAGATATATATTCTTTTGGAAAAGTCGATCTTTTGCACGGTTTAAATAATATGTCGCGGGGCGTAATATGTTTTGGTTGCCATTGGGTGTTTATTGGATTATTTTTCGTTGTCATGGGTCATTTTGAATTGATACATGTTCTGGGTTTGAGTTTTCTTTTGAGTATCGTGGTTTTTGACTTGTTTTAATTGGTGCACGTGAAATGTCGTTAGTTATCCGTGGGTTTGATTCGCTGATCGTATCTGATGGATTCAGGATGTAGTTTTGGTTTCGTCTTGTTCGGGAGCATTGAGGTAGTCATATGAAAGACTTGGTCACGCCTACACGATTAAGTAGGTGACCATGAGAGAACGGTCGGAATACCCTTAGTGGGGAGGAAAGAAGTTCGTAGACGAACTAATGTGGTCTGATGAGAGGAAGTGTTGGTCTGTTAAAATGCGTGTAGAATTTCGCAAGTAGAACGATGTAGGAATTTATTCGTATTGCCGCTAATAGAGGATGCAAGGAGGACATAGTTGAAACTGCTAAGGATGTTGTATGAACGCTTCGGGTTTACGATTATGCATTTGGCTTCGCCAAAGCACTAGCGGTTTTCACGGTGTCAATGAACCAAGTGTGCATGAACGTGTATAAACGACTTGTCATCGGGAGCATCGACGACGTCTTGATCTACTCAAATCTGAGAAGGAGAGTGAGGCGAATTATGTGTTGGTTTTGGAGTGGAGTTATACGTGATATTTTCGAGTGTGAGTTTTAGTATTAAGTTTACCATGATGAGTAGTTAGAGATGATGGCATATCATGGAACCAGCAAGGGGCGAAGTGAAGAAGGATGAGGAAGCATTTTGGAGGCTGAAGAGGTGGATTGGATAATGAGCCGATCTTGGCATTATCGGAAGGACTGGATGAATTCGCGAAGCATGACGATACGTGGAGCAAGGATTTGGATGTATACGAGAACGACAAAGAAAGGCAGTTGCTTATACGTTGCAGGAACTGAAGATTTGGAAGAACTGGATAGACTTAGTTAGTGTAGATGGAATGTTATATCTGCCTAGAATGCTAGAGGCATTTGGTGTATGAGACGTAGAGAATGATCTATACGGATCATGAACGTCTCCAACACATACTCAATCATCTTGATTGAACATTTGACAAAGATGATGGGTGGAGTTAAGTGATCTAAGAAAATTGCAAGGCCAAGTACCATCTGGGAAAGGCAAGCATGGTTGATGAGACTTGGAGTAAGAAGAATGAAGTGAAGCTGAGACGAACTTGAACTATAGGGATGACGTATTAGGGTGGTTTGGATGAAGGATGTAGGTTGCACGAGTTGAGTTGTCTAAAGCAGAGAACGCGTCAACATGTATGTTGCGTGGCTTGGACAATCATATGGAGAAAAGGGACGTAGACTATACTTCTTACATAGGTAGGAGTAGCTTAGAAAGGGCCGAAATTGGTGAAAGTGACGAGAGTTGGGTGATAGTCGATAGACTGACTAATTCATCTCATATTTCAAGAGGAATGAGTAGTCACGTAGTTGAGAAGTTGGAAGGATTACGTACAGATGTGATGGAATAGAGGCTGTTGCGTAAAAGTTAACCTAATAGGTATGGAGTTCCTTATGAAGGACTATGGCAAGGGAAGAAACGAAGGGAAGAATCACATCGTGATGTATGGTATGAGTTGAGGAAGAAGAAGGAAGTGTGTATAGAAGCGAAGCATGAATGAAATAGGTCGAGATAGGAACCGAAGGTAAAACTTTAGTAGAGCCTAATGAGTAGAATAAAGCACAACGCATGCTAATACTATCGTAGTATGGAAAAGGAAATGGCACTGACCTATACTGATTGTTTGGGAAGCTTAGTGTCGATAATCGAATGGATGAGGAGTTATAGGTGTGATGTGCCATAGGGATGAAGGGTTTGGTCTAACTGAGACAAGATGAAGAAAAGTGAGAAAGAAGTGTATAGGTGCTACTAATGAGCTATCCAAATTTAATAGAAGTAGTTGTAGCATGGGTTTGGCTGGCAGTTGATAGACTAATTGAGATAACCGTCCTTTAGATGATGTGTATAGATCATAAGATGATCTGGATTGGAAGAACTAATGGATATGTGAAAGACCGTCATAGGTCACTTTGTAAGGAAATTGGAATTTTTAAGTAGTTTGGGGTACGGACTAAAGGGAGTTGATGTACATGATTGGATATGAGTATATCCAGCTAACTGAGAAAGGATAGGCAAGTGAGATATTTATACAACCTTAGGTGTTACACTGAGGGCATGGGTGATTGATTTAGAGGTAGTTAGGAAACTCGTTAGCAATGACTGAGTTTTCATATAATGATAGTTATCATACTAGAAGTCGATAAATGCTATTTGAGGCACTATATGATTGGATAGGGTGAGTTGTCCCTATTGTGGACTAGAGTTGGTAAAAGAGTCTACTAATGTGGTAATGATGTTGTGGAAAGGATGAGAGCAACAAGGGATGCTATGTAGGAAAGGAGGAAACCACTAGAGTTAGTGACAAAGTTATGTAGGAAGTTTCACCCATAGTAACGGGTGGTACGTTTTGGTAAAATGGAAGAGTTGATGTAGAGTTTTGTAGGTCCATTTATGATCTTTGGAAAGATCGTACCATTAGCTTATGAGCATAGAATTACCTGGGAGAAATGAGTTGTATACATGATACATTTCATGTATTGAGATTGGTAAAGGTTATTTGAGAATGCATTTTGCATGTACGGTTATTCGGGACTTGTGTTAGTAAGAGTCTTTGTTTTATCAAAGAGTCATCTGTGAGATTTATTGACTGTGAGGTCAAGAGTTTGGCAATGAGTTTAATTATTTTTGGTTTGTATATGTGGTATTTTGAAACTTGAACTAAAGTTCATATGGAAATGAGAGGAGTTCGTTTAGAACAAGTATCCTCATGTGGTTTGTTGGTTGTGTGTTGATCCTAAGGAGTAAATCTCGGGATGAGATTTCTATTAGGAGGGAGTGATTTGACAACCCTGGTTTTGAGGTTCGTCACTTAGTTTTATTTTGTGCTAGTTACGTGTCTTTACGTGTTTATGTGCTAATTGGTGTGTATAGATTGTGGTTTGGATATTGTTTCCGGTACGGGGTACCTTGTGAGTGAAACGATGTGTGATGATTTCATGTTCATGATTTCACATGGTAGTGACTATGAAATGAGATGGTGTTATTTAGTGGTTTTACGTATACGTATATGTATTATAGAAAATCGTATTTTTACGATTTACGGTTTAGCATTTAGAGGTCTCGGATGAGGTAATTAGTCATATGAATATTTTTCGGGATGGTTTTAAGTCATTTAGGACTTAGTTATAAAGTTTATTTCAAAATTTGAGATTTTTTTATAAAAGTGTATATTTTACGTCTTTTTCGGTAAAACGCGTAAATTCGACTAGTTTTACGGTTTTGAGGTTTTGGAGGCTTTAGGAGCTGAAATAAATTAAGGTAAATTAAGGTAATATTAATAAGATATTAATTAACAATAAAAAGAAAAAAAAATAAAAAAATATATATATGAGGCGGTTTGGGACGAATCAAAAGAAAATAAAAGGGAAAAAAAGGAAAAAGGGAACCGGGCTTTTGTAATGGGCCAAAGACTTGTTAGGAAACTATATAAATACTTTTTATTAACCCAAACACTTTATAAAACCCCTGGAGATCACCTTCAAGTCGGCATCAATGGTGGTTTTAGGGTTCTTCATTAATTTTTCTTCTTTCAAATATTCTAAGGTAAAATCTTTAATACTCTTTTTAATTAAAGTGTTTTAATTCTTTCTCAATCATCTTATGATGGATTTAGGTTAGGGTTTAAATAAGAATCTGTATTTTAATGATATTATAATGTTTAGATGGTTTAGGGTTTGTAATTTATGGGGTTATGGGTAATTAATTAGGTTAAATTAATTAAACCCGTTTTTAAAAACTGGGCAGAATTGTGGGTCATTGTTTTGATCATATAGGGAGTTCTATAAACTCTTATTTTGCGATCCACATATCCCTGGAAAGCTAATTGAAGTGGCTTTCCAATGCAATAAACTAGAACTAAATTGGAGGTTGGGAAGTGGGTCAAAAGCAGGTTACAACAGTCGAAGGTCAAAACAGTTTTGAAGTCAGCCTGTTTTCTTTTTAAGTTTTGGGTTGTTTGGGGTACTTAGGGTTGTATTGGGATCTTCTCACGAACATGAGAGATGGTTTATTTATAATAGTAAGTATCTGCACTTGGGATAAGGTTTTGGTTTAGGGTAAGACCCCCTAATTGTAACAAACTTTTCATACGTTTAAAATCAGTGAATTCTGGATAGGTAGCAATATATATACATATATCTGGGCCTTAACAGTAGCTTTATGGTTAGGGCAAGTTTGGGGTTTTAGATAACATATGTAAAAGTATGAATATTCCTTTTACAGAAACCATGGGTATGTTTAAGTGGACGTTTGACTTAAAGTTTTGAGACCTAAAAACTGGGACTGTTTTGTGTAAAATATGAACGGGATAATTATTAAACTTAACCAAGTTAAGGAATTGTTAAGGAAGGGTAATGGGGTGATTAGATCTTATCAATGAGGTATCTATATGGGAATAGGCTAGACGTCCATCATAGGTTGATGAGTCATCTTAGTGATTGGTTCATGTATTGATTGCGTGTTTTTGGTTTGTTAGCTTGTTGCTAGTGTGAGGACTTGTGAAGAAGCAATCAGGTGAGTTTCATAGTCCCATGTTTACTATTGATTTTGACTTCCAGATGGGATGGAAGAGACACTGTGTTGAGTTATTTTCTAAATTGATGCTGTGAATGTGTTTGTGATTTGAGATGGACTTGTGTGTACATTATGTGATTAACTACTATGTGATTTTTGATTGTGTATGATTTGGATCGGGGGACACGTGCCGTCTCAGTTATTGTGGTTTGACAAAGTAGTGGCCTTGAGGTTTGACAAGGTAGTGGCCTTGTGGTTTGACAAGGTAGTGGCCTTGGGATAGGTACATAGTGTGATCATCTATGGTACCATGTTGTTTGGCAAGGTAGGAGCCTTGGATTTTGGTTTGGAATGTTTGATCTTGAATGTTAGTTGTTAATATATAATTGTAACACATTGTCCATATGTTATTGTGTTGATGGTTGTTACTCACAGCTTTTTGGTATGATTTGGCGTTTGAGTCTAAACCTATGACTCTCACCAACTTTATGTTGACGTGTTTTAGTGTCTCTTTCAGGTGAGTATGTGGTTAAGCTTGAGGATAGGAGTGGCTAGATTTGGATGCATTAGGATTGCATATATAAGGAGATCCCCGTTCCTTCTTAGTTTACTTTTATGTTTTTTTGTTTGATAAGTGATACATGTTGGCACCTATATGTTTGTTTGGTTTATGTTTATTGTTTGTCTTGGGTAAGTGGTAGGACTGTTACCTACTTACCTAGACTCCTGCATTGTTGAGGTATTGTCATGACATTTGTGTCGCCATTTTTGACATTATATTTGCATTTAGTTATCTCTATAGACACGCTATTGTTGTGATGATATCCATACGTCGTGTCCCATATTCCGCCATGGTGGGGTGTGACAACGTTATCTTCCAACCATCTCCCATTCCTAGAGTGCGTGCTTTTGAATCAAAATTGGTAGCTAAAAACAGACCTAAGGTTTATGGAATATAATATATATCCCATTTCTCGAACACGCTTCTCTTGTTGAGGGCTTAAGTTGTTTCGGACCTTTTGGAGATTTCTTGGTGACATTCTGTATTTTATTGTTTCCTGATCAGCCTTTTTTGGCTTCTTTTGTTGAATTGCTTGTAGATAACAAACGATCATATTATCTATTGTTTTTCCCTTCTTTTTTGACTGAAAATAGTCGTCAGAATCTTTTTTACTGCAAGCCTTTTTCCCTTTATCTTCCTTATTTTCTATCTTATATTTATCGAAAGTTCTTTCTTCAAAATCCAAATCACTGTTTTCAGTTGGTTTCTTTTTTTCTCATTGGTCTTTTTAATTGAAGGAGATATACCTGAAAAGATCACACATTCTACTCATTTATAGTACTAATAGTTAAACCATTATAGTTGCATTTTTTACATCATTATAGTTTACAGAATCACAGTTAAAATTTTCCAAATTTCAAGTATACTAATAGTTAAAGCATTATAACTTTTCAGAGCAATAATACATCTACAGAATCACAAATTCATAATACAGACAGTCTATATAAACCACCTTAACAGAATAACACATCGATTTCAAACAAATTAAGATAAACTTTTATAAGATATTCCTATCACATAGTATCACATTTAAATTATTAGATACATGTGGTCAAGCTTTAATGAATCACATTTATCACATAAGATACGTGTGACCATGGCTTACATCCTATAGAATCAGAATCTCAATTTTAACGCATCGCATCAAATTTTGAAGATATTAGAACAGATTTAATACAAGTTATAACACATCACAGTTATTTTCTAGATCATTAACTCAGATTTAATCATACTTTAAACAACATCTAACCTAAATCATTTATATGAAATTAACTCAAATTCTAGAGCATTAGAATGCAATTTTTATAACATAACAGTGATTTTCTAGATCATTGACTCAGATTTAATCATACTTTAAACAACAGTTAACCTAAATCATTCATTTGAACCTAACTCGGTTTCTAGAGCATTAGATTAAAAATTTTAACACATCACACTGATTTTCAAGCATATAAACTCACATTTAATCAAACTTTGAACATCATTTAACCTAAATCATTTATATGAACCTAACTCGAAGTTTAGAGCATTAGATTTCAAATTTTAACACATCAAACTGATTTTCAAACATATAAACTCACATTTAATTAAAATTTGAACAACATTTAACCAAAATCATTGATATGATCCTAACTTGGATTCTATAGCATTAGAGTGCAAAATTTATCATATCGCAGTGATTTTCAAGCATATAAACTCACGTTTAATCAAACCTTGAACAACAGCTAACCTAAATCATTCATTTGAACCAAACTCGGAGTCTAGAGCATTAGAATCCAAATTTTAACACATCATATTGATTTTAAAACATATAAACTCACATTTAATCAAACTTTAAACAACAGCTAACATAAATCATTCATATGAACCTAACTTGGATTTTAGAACATTAGAATACAAATTTTAACATATCATACTGATTTTCAAGCATATAAACTTACATTTAATCAAATTTTGAACAACATCTAACCTAAATCATTCATATAAACCTAACTCAGATTTTAGAGCATTAGAGTACAAATTTTAACACATCGTATTGATTTTCAAGCATGAAAACTCATATTTAATCATACTTTAGACAACAGCTAACCTAAATCATTCATATGAACCTAACTTGGATTATATATGTTGGGTCAATATTTACTGACCCTGAAGCAACTCTAGGATTTGAATATAAATTCCCCTAAGTGTTTCATGCTCAGCAGTAAGACCAGTCTGCTAAAGGATGACCAAAGGAACAAAGTTCCTACTAAAGACTTTAAAGCTGAAGAAAGTTCAGCACTCCCCTTCCAGTGAACTTAGAAGACAAAGAAGTCTTCGCTTCAAATACTAGGCGGTCTAGTTGCTAAAGAACAAGGACTGAAGAAGGGCTTTCAGTTCAGTTTGGTTTGACAATACCAAACTGAATGATGTCGATCTCCTCTAGGATACTGAAGACTCTTCAGTATTTTGATGGTTTGCACTAGGCGAGAAAAGATAACTTTAAGTCAAAGTAGGTTGCTTGTGTACTTAGATATAAGTACAACCTTTATCTTTTCTAGAATAGTTTAATATGTACTTTGTACTGTTTATCCAGCATGGGCATCAACCACCCACTAGATAAACCCATGCATTGAAACATGCAAAATGTAAACCCTAATCTACACTGCCTATATAAGGAGTGTACATTGGGAGAGAAAGGTTAACCAATACAAGAGCTTAACTCTGGAAAACCTTTCACTCTCGATACCAACTAAACCATATAGCCAAGATGCATATGAACGTTTAGATTGGAGCTTAGACTTTAACATTGGTTAGACGTTTAAGTTGAGGAGATCAAGACCCATTGTCATCCAACCACTTTGTTATTCCGCAAACAATGTGGGTTATAGATTCTTTATTTGATTCTAATAAAAGTCTATACGTTGAAAAGTATATTGGTATTGTTGTTTTAATCTTTCATAGTTCTTATCTATTGTTAAAACAACACACTTGAGTCGAAGTAAAGAGTTATTACTTAAGATAATAAGTAATAACAAATTACTAGGGACCAAAAAGTGGTATCAGAGCAGTTTGATTAGTTAAACTCTTATTTTATTAAACTGCTCATTTAAAAGTTTTCAAATCAAGATCCAAAAATGCCTCAAGTTATACCACAAACCCTAGAATATAGGGGTGGCCAACTCAATGTTGCTCCTGTACTAGAGGTAGCCAATTTTACAAATTGGAAGAAGAGGTTTCTTGTCCACATGGTTGGAATTGAACCTCAATTCCTTGGAATCGTTGAAAATGGTCCTTTTGTTCCCATGGTTGGGGACAATAGAAAACCTGAAGCACAATGGACTGCTGATGAGAGAAAAGCTGCTAACCTAGATCAGCGTCTCAAGAGTCTCATCATGTCTGTGCTCCCAGATGACCAAATGAATTCTGTTGTAAATTGCAAAACAGCCAAAGCAACATGGGAGGACCTTATTCTTTACCACGAGGGACCCTCTGATGTAAAAGAAACCAGAATCATGGATTTAAAGCTTCAATACAACACCTTCAAGCATAAAGAAGGGAAACCCTCACACAAACATTCACCAGATACAAAGCACTGATGAATGAACTTGTGAATGATGGTGTTGAGCTTTCAAAACTTGAAATCAACACAGTTTTTGTTAATGCATTGCCAAAGAAGTGGCTCAGAATTTGTCAAAGCTTGAGAAATGCTAATCACATTAAAGATTGTGATCTTGCCTCTCTTTTTAGGAAACTTAAATATGAAGAGAACCTAGTTGATAGGATTTATGAAGGCTCAAGCAAGAGTAAATCATTAACCATTGCTACACCCTTGTCCACAACTTTCTTTAGTGAAGTTGTCATTCAAGACTACCAAGATAGTCCTGATGATGAGGAAGACACTAGATCCAGTGAGGAATATCTGAATGACCTCAAAGAGGAATTTCATGAAAGGGCACTCTGGCCAAGTCTAGAAGGTTATTTAAGAAAGGAGGCAAGTTCTCTAGCTCTACAAAAGCTTCAGTTGACACTGAATGCTACAAATGTGTAAAGACTGGTCACTATGCTAGGGGTTGTTATTCAAAAACATCGCTCCCTTCATATTCCTCATCAGCTCAATCAAGACCATCTGGTCAATCATCATTTCAACCAAAACAAAATGCTTCTACTTCATTTCAGCAAAACAGGGTTGAACTCAGACCAACAAAAGACATTGATGCCAAATACAAAGAAATCAAGGCAAGATTGGCCTAATTGAGTACTGAAAACTCCTCATCTAAGACTCCCAAGCAAGATAAGAACAAAGGGCTTGTTGCTGAAGCCTATGAATGGAATGAAGAAGATGTTTCTTCAGATGATGATGATGAAATGGTTAATGTGAAAGTGCTGATGGCACTTGCTAATGATGAAGGGGCTAATTCAAATGTTGTGACCAGAGAAAGTGCCAGACATGGTGAATGGGTCAATGTCACAATAAAAAAGGTACAAACTCTTCTTGAATTAGAAGATAAAGATGACATTAAATTTGTCTTTAATTACTTGTGCATTGATCTAAAATTTGTTGAAGAACAAAGAAACAATTTTCTTGAAAAATTTCATAAACTTGTTCTAAAACTTTAAGATTTTGAAAGTAAGCAAATAGAGCTAAAAGAAGCTAAACTTGATATTCTTACTTTTCAACAATTAAACAAAGAAATTTTAGATGAAAATAACTCCCTTAGAGATGAACTAAAAGAAGCAAAAGATATTGTTAAATCTTGGCTTAGAAACTCCGATAGGGTAAATCAATGCGTAAGTGAACAAATACCTGCTCAAAAGAAGAAAATGCGGTGCTGAAGGATCCTCCAGCACCAAATCTATTGTCTTTGTCAAAGCCTCAAATGAGGATGGTATCTCGATCCCTGACATTGAAAGGTCAGGTGAAGAAAATTTACCAAATCATGACACTGGACGAATCCTTCTTCCTGAGTTTCAAGCAAGTGTTGACACTTCAGCACCAGTTGAGTCCTCAGTTACTGAGGATGACTCAGATGATGATATAGAGAATGAAGTAAGTACCCTACTTCCTCCTTTGGAGAAGCTGGTTGGTGTTGAACCCTCTACTGGACCCAAAACTATCCAGTCTATCATCAAGTCACACACCACACACAAAGATAGTTCTTCCAAACATGTCAAAATTGACACTTCAAAGAACTCTTCAGCTCCAGTTGAAGGTTTACATGTGGGAACTACCTCTTCAGTTTCAACAAATAAACTAAAGATTGCTAGATCTGAGGAAGATGAGAGAATGTCTCTTGTCATGCAAGAGATCAATGATCTTACATTGCAACTCAGGCAGCAGCAAACACCAACACGATTCATAGATGAACCTTCAGATTCTCCTCATTTCAAGTACAAGACACAATTTAAAAGGGCTTTTGATTTATGTGGTCTAAATAACCATCTCACTAAAACTTGCCTAAGATTGATTTATTGTACTAAATATGAAAGGACTAATCATCGCACTTGTGAACACACTCAGTATATGCTGGCCAAAACAAGTGCTGATGCTCACAAATCTGAAGCATCCCATTCCAGGCGAGATATGCCTTTCCCACCATGAATTCATTGTGGTATGAGCAATCATCACTCAGATGACTGCCATTATTACCCTGTTTGTAATATTTGTGGAAGTTATGACCATGACACTCATGGACATAATCAAATCATCTCACTCAAAAGAGGTATTAAACCAAGAAACCCAAACTCTATTACCAAACGTTGTGAGACTTGTGGAAGCGATGTCCACACTACATCTGATCACAACCATATAGAGTAGTTCAGAAGAGGTGAAGCCATTCAGGCTAAGAAAGCAAAAGTTGTTCAGACCTCTTCTTCTTCTGAGCAATCACACATACCCTCTACAACAGGACCCTTCAGATCTAGAACACCTTCTAGATCTAAAACCCCCACCCAACAAAGGTGGGTTTCAAAACAAAACTGACCATTTCCTTAACTTGTGCAGTGTGATCTCAGGAAGCCTATTTGGTACCTAGATAGTGGTTGCTCAAGGCATATGACTGGCACTAAAAGTTATCTACACAAGTGTAAGGAGGAACAAGGTCCTAAAGTTGTTTTTGGTGATAACTCATCAGCTACTACTGAATGATTTGGTTCAGTAAAACGCAATGGTATAGTTTTCTCATGGGTAGCATATGTAAATGGATTGGAGCACAACCTCATCAGCATAAGTCAACTTTGTCATGCAAAGTATCTTGTGTTGTTTGATGACAAAAAAGGTACAATCTTCAACTCCAATCATAAAATTGTGATGATTGCTCCCAATGTCAAAGATGTTTATGTCATGAACATGAACTCTACTCAGGAAACGTGCTTCTTTGCTAAAGCTTCCAATATTACCAATTGGATTTGGCATAAGAGGCTCTCACATCTCAATTTCAAAACAATAACTCTGCTGGCAAAACAAAATCTCGTTATTGGTCTTCCTTCACTTGTCTACTCCAAGGACAAACCATGCTCAGCATGTGAAAAGGGGAAGCACCATAGGGCCAGTTTCAAAACAAAGCAAACTTTCTCAATAAAAGAAAGTCTTCATTTTATTTACATGGACTTATTTGGCCCAGTATCACCTAGGGCCATTTTTATGAAAAATATACACTTGTCATTGTTGATGAGTACTCTAGGTACACCTGGGTATATTTTCTGACAAAGAAAAGCCATGTACCAGATGCCATTATGTCATTCATCAAAAGAGTTGAAAATCAAAATGACACTCATGTCAAACAACTCAGAACTGACAATGGCACTGAATTCAGAAATCATACACTTATCAAATTCTGTGATGACAAAGAAATTTCTCAAAAAATTTCATCTCCTTACACGCCTGAACAAAATAGCGTGGCTGAAAGAAGGAACAGAACTTTGATTGAAGCAGCAAGGACAATGCTTGTTGGATCTGCTCTCTCTAAGCATTTTTGGACTTATGTTGTAGCCACTGCTTGCTACACTCAAAATAGATCCATCATTGTGAAGAGACACATGAAGACTCCCTATGAAGTCTTCAGGGGGAGAATTCCAAACATTTCATTCTTACATGTGTTTGGGTGTCCAGTATTCATTCACAATCATAAGGATCACCTTGGAAAGTTTGATGAAAAATCTGATGATTGTTACTTTCTTGGATACTCCCTAGTATCTAAAGCATACAGAGTCTTCAACACAAGAAGACAATGTATGAAGAAACCTATCACATCACATTCAATGAAAGTTCTGAATCTCTCACTTTTACAAATCCGTCAGATGATGAACTATATACATGAATCTCACAATTATCCATCTGATGAATTTCATCACTATGAGCCTTCTCAAAAATCTCAAACAAGCAACTCAGTCCCTCATATTGATCCATTTGAAGATATGAAAAGTCCTACAAAAGGAAATCATACAGTATCACATACTGATGGCTGTCAATAAAATAAGGATCAATCTCAAAATGATCAAAATGATCAGCAAGGCAACACAAATGACCAAAATGGTCAGTCTCAAAACAATCAGCATGCTGACACACATGATCAAAATGATCAATCATATGCAGCTGTTGAGGAACAATCTGAGCCCCTTGCTCAAAGCTCTCCTATCATCTCTAGGGAATTAGGTCTTGGATATGTTGCTTCTGATCAAGAAGGAAGCCCTCCAATGATTGAACCTTTGTCTACTGAATATCCTTCAGTAGACACTGGAGACATTCCAAGTCCAAGTCCTTGTCATGGACTTCCAAGCTCTAGCTCTAATCATGATACCAGTACCTATTCTCCAGCTCCACAAAAATCTTGGACTCAAAATTGTCACTGATGTTGAGTAAAATTACCCCTTTAGGAAAAGGAAGGTAATTAGGGCAAGTAAGCACGACAATTTAGGAAAACCGTGTGTAAATGACCCTACAGTGAGTTCGTTCTCAAGGAGGCTAGTGTGTTATGTGTGTAATGATATGGATTAATTTGTGATTATATTTGAGAAAGAAAAATAGAAAAGGGATTAGAAGAGAATGACGGTTACGAAGACGGATTAAACTAAGTCTAAAAAGGCGTACACGTAAAACCGTAAAAAGTACCAAAATTAAATTTTTAACCTTAAAATTCCTAAAAATTACCAAAATTCCCTAATAATATTCTTAGAGTTTACAAAAAATCAAAACTTGCAAAAACCTTTTAATTAATTAGATAATGACTTTTTAATGCTAATTAAAACCCTAAAAATCAAAATTAATTATTAAAAAGTCCTAAACAAGATTTTAAAGTTTGTAAACCTCAAAAACACTCTAATTAAGCTAAAAAGTATTTTTCAAAATTTTAAATCGACTAAAAACTATTTTTAAACAATTAGAAACTACTAAAATCAATTAAAACTTAAATTAATCCTAGAAAATAATTAAAAGACCCTAAAAATATTTGGAAAGTTGCAAAAATCCTAATTAAGTGTTTAGAACCTAGGAAAAATGTAAGAACTTAGAAAATCAGACTTTTAATTTTTTATAATAAAATAATATTAAAATAATATTAAAAATCCAAAAATCATAAGAAATTCTAAAAACTTGCAAACTAGCTTAATTTAACCTAAATAACTCAGAAATGAAAGTGAAATTACCTAAATACCCCTATTGGGCCTAGAAAATGGGCTAGACCCAAAACAGTACACTATTGGGCCAAAATTGGGCCCAATAACAAAAATTGTTCAAAATAAGCCCAAAAAGCATAGGTTGACTCAAAATTTGATTTTAAACAACTTTTTCCAAAGGCCCAAAAGCTGAAAATGTGAAATAAGCTAACTTATAATAAGTAGCTTATTCTTAATGGGCTTTTAAGCCTATTAAGCTATAAGCTGATACCATAAGCTAAAATTTGACACACAAGCTTCTTTTGACCTAACAAAGACTTCTGCAAAAAGAAATTTGAAATAAGCCCAAGGAATAAGCCTGAAAATGCAATAAGCAATCTACACAAAACGACAAAATAGTCGTTTTTAAGTTCTAGGCCATCCCAAGTGCTGATTCAAGTTCCAAAAGCTTTTAAATGACTTAATTAAGGAAAATCAACAAAGAGTTTTCAAATAAGCACACTCAATAAACTGGAAAGTCAAATAAGCACTTATGTTAAAAGTCCAAGTAGTTGGTTTTCTAGTAAAAAGTCAAAGTCAAAGTCCAATAAGCTCCAGTCTACTTAAATGGGTCAAATAATGAAGACCTATTACAAAAAATAAGTTGTTGCAAGTCTGGATAAGCTAGAATAGCTTATTGATCAAAATTGCACTAGCAGGGGCTAGTTTTGGATGTTGAGCAGTGGAAACTTTTTCCACTGCTTGACTTGTTTGACTTTTTGTCTTTAGTGACTTTTTTGGAGATTCAGATTTCACAAAGGCACCCAAATGATCTTTGGATCAAAAGGAGTCAATCACAATCAAAATAACACAATCACTAACACCCAATTGATACAGTTTAATCAATTAATCATCAGACATTGCACATACATGAACAATAAGCAGTTGAGCACAAATAAGCAGTTTTAGCAATAATCAGCCAGCCAAATTCAACCAAATGCACACACAAGCTATTATAAACTCCAATAAGCAAGTCTAAACAGGTTTCATGCAATGGTTTAAAGAATTAAGCAAGATTCAAGCAATGAAAGTTACTGATGAACACTAACACATGCAGTTTTTCTACTTTGCTGATGTATTTGACACTTAAGCCAGATTCAACACCTCAAATCTTTCAAACAGGCTATATTAACTTTGTTTAAACCACTTTTAGCCCTAAGCATGCATACACACTAAGTGTTCCTAAAATCCTAGGTCAAAACAAGCAGAAACAAGGTCTATATAGCAGATTGTTTGATTCAAGTGTTCAAACCCAAAAACTTGCAGCAAAATACTCTCAACAAGGTATTTATCAGATACAAAGCATAAACAACAACTTCCCTTAACACAATAACAAGTTACAAGCATAAACAGTTAGTCCCAAACACCCCTTTATCTTTTCCAAATCAAATTTTTCAAAGGCAAAGTGAGATTTCAGGCCAACCAAGCATCAATTAACACTAAAACAAGTAAGATAAACAGATTCAAGCTGATTTAAGCCACAAAATTCACAAGAACACAAGTTTCATACAAATATCACCAAAAATCACAAATTAAGCAGATTTTGAGATTGAGTATGCAAACCTCATGGATGTACATCCACACCCACGAATTTTGAGCTTATGTGCTAGCAAGAACAAGCACAAGCTTCCACAATAAGCCTGCTAAGATTGAACAAGGTTAAAGCATAATAACATAAAAATCAGAAACTTTGAAAATCTTGATTGATGCAAACTTGTTAGCCCAC
Organism: Glebionis coronaria; assembly: GCA_025667525.1. Classification (NCBI taxonomy): domain Eukaryota; kingdom Viridiplantae; phylum Streptophyta; class Magnoliopsida; order Asterales; family Asteraceae; genus Glebionis; species Glebionis coronaria. Next base: position 316,689,870 of record CM046875.1, on the reverse strand, counting down.
ACTTGATTATCCCCAAGTTATAAGCCTCGCCACACCTTAACCAACTCAGTTAGGATGCTATGACCAGCCCTATAGCCCAAGAATTCCAAGATTGGAACAAGACTTAGCAAAATATCAAGAATGAGGAAAATTGCAAACTTTTGCAACCTCCAAGTGAAAACAGGTTTTTTACTTCTAAAACTAACAAGCATATAACAATAGAAAGCAGTAACAAGGATTGGCCAATGACTTTTCTTCAATGTTTCAAACTCAATTTCATTAAACTTTGAAATGGGATTTACAGAAACTTGAACAAGGAAAAATCAAAAGCAAAGTATAAATGTTGGAACCCTAAGCCTTTATATAGGCATACATGAACTACCTGAAAGCATAAAAATGTTGCCCTAATGTTGTTGAAGTCCCCAAAATGCCCTCTTGAAGTTTGAATGCCTTGAGGATCATGTGATGTTTTCTTGGCTGTATATGTGAGTTAGCAAGTGTAGAATTTGATCAATGGCTCATAATCAGCTTAAGTTTGAAGCAAGGATGTGGGGCGTTGGATGGCTGTCACTATTTTCTCATCTTCCTCAAGAGTGTGAAAAGCAGGGTAAAACATGTGACTAAGGAGTGATGTGGCAAGCTGTTTGTGAGTTAGGTTGTGTTTATGATTAGCTTAATCATAAATCTGGAGGGATTTAGTGTTTAATTTCAAGTAATGAACAAATCCCTAATTGTGTTCATAGGATGAATAGTTGTGGTTTTGATCCGGTTTAGGATTTAAATAAGTGTTAGGCGCCATAATTAAGTAACTAATTAATTTAGTTAAAAAAATCTGGTGAGTGGAAGTGTGAGGTGGCAGCAGAGTGAGTTGTGATTGGTTGTGGGGATTGAGTGGGTGAGGTGGCAGCATGTGATTAGTCTAGGTATCTTAGGTTGTCTGCCAGGTTTAGTCCCCTATCTTCCAACTTTCTTTCACTTTGTAAATAAACACCTAAAATCCGGATTCCTTTGTTATCAAACTTTTCATTTTCACACTTTTGCCCCAAAATATTTTGTAAAGTAAATTCAGGGGTATTTCTTGCCATTTTTGAATTCTTCAAGGGCTGATTTGGTATTTTCTTCAATGATAATGGTCTAGACTTGTATAATTGAAATTTTGGAGGACTGAAATTGCCAAGTCTTGATGCTTGAGGGACCATTTTTGCCAAATGTTGAAAGTTGAGGGTCCTTTTTGTAATTTTGAGATTTTCAAAGGACCAAACTTGTCATTTCTTGTACTTTGAAGGACTTCATGATGTATTTGACTTTGTGGATGATATTGGTTGACAATTTAGCTTTGTTGAGGGGCTAAATTTGCCAAATCTTCAAAGTGGAGGGCCCTTTTTGTAATTTTGACAAACTTTAGGGACCAAACTTGTAATTATGAGGATACAAGGGTATAAAGTGTCAATTCTTCCATTTTGGAGGACCCTTCTTCATAATTCTTCAAGTCTTCATGGGTTGATCTTGGGAAAGTCTTCAATAGGGCTTGGTTCATTGTGCGGCTTCGTTTCCCGTGTTCGTTTTTGCATGATTCTTGTGATCTTTTGTCATTTTCTCAATATCCGTACCTAAAATACACAAATAGCAAACACAAGCATATATATGGGTATTTTAATGATATTCAATGCATTTTAAGCCCTATTTGGAAGATGAGACTATGTATAAAAGCAGTATCATCACTCCCCTATACTAAACCATTGTCGTGCCCTCACGCAATGCTAGAATAAAGTATCGTAGCATCTCCAAAATTCATTTTTATTCACTTTATTGAATGATAAGCTAACTACACTACTTCTATTGCGTTTTTAGACATAATGTATGATTTTTATCGCAAAATGGGACGTTTAGGTTCATAGAATAAGAACATGTGAATGCTTCGTTAGAAATAATTTCGTCGTCTTCGATTTTTACTCCAATTCCATGCCAAGCGTGCAACGAGATCATTGTCAATATAAGTTAGTAATGCTAACACTACTCATATGCCCTAATCACGTACTTATCCTCCCATTATTCCTAAGTTGTATCTCTTATATTTTATTTTGTCTTGAATGTTTCGCGAGGATACATTGTTTGACTTATGCGATAATAGAGATTTAGGTCTAAAAATAGAGTCCTAACGGTGTAACTAAGACCATCAAATCAATAACCCCTCCCAATAGACAACGATGTTAAAAAATTAAGTTGACAAGAAGAATCGATAAACACGGTTTTATAACGGTTTTGAACATGAGACTTATTACCAAGACTTTTATACGCCCCCTAACGGAAGGGCCTTATTATCTTTGGTTTACCTCCATCTTTTATTCAACTTCGCCATGAAGCTTTTATTATGACTTCGGTCTTGCCTTGCCTTTTATTATCAGCCTCATCGGTGGTTTTATTAGCCAAAGACGTATATCCTCACGCTAAGGCGAATTTTGGATCTTTAAAGCTTCGAAGATTAAGGCTTGATTCACTTTCAGTTTTGCATAGATTTTTCGGCCTTGTGGGGCTTCAAATTGTTTGCTAGATTTAGGTGAGCACTTGAAATCTTATTATTGGGTGAAGCTTTCGATTATTAGGGTGCCAATACTTCAAAACCGTGACGCTGGCGATACCTTAATGTCTTCCCAATTTAATTACACGGAAGCTACTAGAAAAGACTAGAAACCCAACAATCCCAACTAAACCGCTAAGTCAATATTTATTAAGCAAAAAATATTTACATGCGAAGGGAGAATAAGCAAACAACGAGAACACATTAGTTTTTGAAAGAATACGAGTACTCTACGTTTAGCATAGTAACTTATAGTTAACTCTATCATTTCTCGTCCTCATTTAAGAGACTTAGCCTAATGTGTAGTTAAGGAACCAAAGCTAAGTGCTCAACACGCACGGTCGAGTCAAAAATTACTCTTATTCTCGCCATCGGAAAACCTACATTCGTGTCTTCAAACACTTATAAAATATGAGAAAAAATTTAAAATTTGGCCATTTTTAGCCTTATTTTGCAACAAAAACGATAAACAAATAGACAAACTTTGGAAAGCGTGAAGGTTTGGCAAGGCAAGTATCTATTCACCCCCCCATACTAAAGTTAAACATTGTCCTCAATGTTTCGAGTCTAGGGGTGAAAACACCCCCATACTAGAGACGTAGTCGAATGCCTAATCTAGCATGGAAAGGGTGCAACCAATAAATTAATAGCCGTTTATGAAGTGTGCTAAAAACCTAAGGTTAGAACAATCAAGGATATATCATGGATATTGAGAAATTCTTCAAAGCAAACGATCGAGTGCTCCCATAAAACGAACACGAGAGGCTCCAATCGTGAAGATCATGATCATCTAAAGTTCACAATTCACAAACAACCACGGAACAAAGGTTGGAAGGGCACAAATCCCCACACGTTAACTACATTCGAAAGCGATAATATGTACATAGGATAAGCATGGGACTCCCCCACGAGGATCCTCGTTTTTGATTACCGAGTCATGAGCTCGACTCGATCCCCTCAATACTAATTATCATTGGGGAAGGTGACTTGGTTGAGGTAGTTCAAGGATGGAACTTCCCCGCCAAAGTAGTGCTTCAACCTATGTCCATTCGCCTTGAAGTTAGGACCATCATCTTGAGCTAGCTCGATGGTCCCATATGGAAACACTTGAGTCACGGTGAATGGACCGGACCAACGGGATTTCAACTTACCGGAAAAGATTTTTAATCTTGAATGAAAAAGCAAAACTTGATCCCCAATGTTAAAAACCCGGTTTTTAAATATTAGAATCATGCAACTTTTTAGTCTTTTCTTTGTAAATCAATGAATTTTCATAAGCCATGTCCCTCAATTCATCTAATTCATTCAATTGCATTTTCCGGTGTTTTCCCGCGGTCTCCATATCATCATTACAATGCTTTAGGGCCCAACAAGCCTTGTGTTCTAACTCGATAGGCAAATGACAATTCTTTCCATACACAAGCTTATAGGGCGTGCACCCAATGGGTGTCTTATGAGCGGTCCTAAAGGCCCATAAAGCATCGTCCAACTTATCCGACCACAATTGTCGGTTTTCTCCAACGGATCTCTCCAAAATCCTCTTCAATGCTCGGTTTGAAACCTCGACTTGCCCACTCGTTTGTGGGTGATAAGCCGTAGAAAGCCGATGTGTAACCCCATATTTCCTTAGGACCCTTTCGAATTGGTCGTTACAAAAATGGGTTCCACGATCGCTTATGATAGCACGAGGGGTTCCAAACCGAGAAAACAAGCTTTTCAAAAACTTGACTACCACACGAGCATCATTGGTTGGCAAGGCTTTGGCCTCCACCCACTTAGATAGGTAGTCAACCACAACAAGGATGTACTTATTACCACGAGATGATGGGAACGGCCCCATAAAGTCTATACCCCAAACGTCAAAGATCTCACACACTTGGATGATGTTTTGTGGCATTTCATCTTTTTGTGAGGCTTTTCCTTGTCGTTGGCATGAATCACAAGACTTCACAAGATTTTGTGCATCTCGGTAAATAGTAGGCCAAAAGAAGCCGGCACCAAACACCTTTTTAGCCGTGAGATTAGCACCGTGATGACCACCCGTGGGTCCCTCATGGCAAGCTCTAAGGATGTTAGAAGCTTCGGTGCCAAATACACAACGTCGGATGATTTGATCCGCACAAGTTCGAAACAAGTAAGGGTCGTTCCAAAAGTAGAACTTGACGTCACGAAAGAATTTTCGTTTTTCTTGAGTAGTCATACCCTTAATGATGAAGTTACCCGCTTGGTAATTTGCAAAATCCGCAAACCATGGGGTGGAAGAATCAAGTTTAGAATTCACTACACCAAGTGTTTCAAGCGGAAATGTTTCGGTGATTTCCTTGGGCTCGTAAACACTTTGGTGAGGATCCTCCAAACGAGAAAGATGATCGGCCGCTAGATTCTCGGCTCCTTTTTTGTCAACGATGGTGTGATCAAATTCTTGAAGGAGGAGAATCCAACGAAGTAATCTAGGCTTAGCATCTTGCTTTGCCATGAGATACTTGATAGCCGAATGGTCCGTATACACTATGCATTTAGCTAAGACGAGATAAGGTCGGAACTTCTCAAATGCATACACCACGGCAAGGAACTCCTTTTCCGTTGTAGTGTATTTTAGTTGAGCCTCGGTCATCGTCTTGCTAGCATAGTGAATAGGCAAGAAGTGCTTATCATGACGTTGCCCCAAAATGGCCCCAATAGCGTAATCACTAGCATCACACATTAGTTCAAAGGGGAGGTTCCAATTGGGAGCAACAAGAATGGGAGCTTCGGTAAGTTTCCTCTTAAGGATTTCAAAGGCTCGTACACAATCTTCATCAAAGACAAAACGTGCCTCTTTTTCAAGAAGATGTGTAATGGGTCGAGAAATCTTTGAAAAATCCTTGATGAATCGACGATAAAAGCCCGCGTGGCCTAGGAAACTCCTAACTCCCTTAACGGTTTTGGGATGAGGTAATTTGGCGATGACGTCTACCTTAGCTTGATCTACCTCAATCCCCGCTTTCGAGACCTTGTGCCCTAAGACGATTCCACTCTTAACCATAAAATGACATTTTTCCCAATTGAGCACAAGGTTGGTTTCCTCACAACGTTTCAACATTCTCTCAAGGTTCGACAAACACGAAGTGAAAGAATCACCAAACACGGAAAAGTCATCCATGAAGACTTCCATCGTCTTCTCGATCATGTCATGAAAAATAGCCATCATGCACCTTTGAAAGGTTCCCGGTGCATTGGAAAGTCCGAATGGCATTCTACGATAGGCAAACGTTCCATATGGACACGTAAACGTAGTTTTTTCTTGATCACGAGGGTTGATGGGAATTTGGAAGTAACCGGAAAAACCATCTAAAAAGCAATAGAAATCGTTTCCCGCAAGACGCTCCAACATTTGGTCCATGAAGGGCAAGGGAAAATGGTCTTTACGAGTGGCTTCATTCAACTTTCGATAGTCAATGCACACTCTCCATCCGGTCACGAGTCTAGTGGGAATCAACTCGTTGGCATCGTTTGGCACAACGGTCATTCCTCCCTTTTTAGGGACACAATGAATAGGACTCACCCAAGGGCTATCGGAAATAGGGTAAATCATTCCCGCGTCAAGGAGTTTAAGGACCTCCTTTTTTATGACGTCGTGAATTTTGGGGTTCACCCTTCTTTGACTTTGGATTGTGGGCTTGAAATCCTCCTCCATTAATATTTTGTGGGTACAAAACTTGGGATCGATTCCCTTAATGTCGGATAACTTCCACGCAATTGCCCTCTTGTGGTCCTTTAGAACATCGACAAGTGCGGTTTTTTCATCATTCGAAAGTTCCTTCGCAATCATAACCGGCAACTTGTCGTCCTCCTCCAAATAGACATATTCGAGGTGAGGAGGTAAATCTTTCCACTCGATAATGGGTGGTTCCTCAAGTGAAGATTTGGGCTCGATACTCATAACCTCCTCGGGCGGAGGAAATGGGAAATCGTTAAGAAAATCCTTGATAATCGAGAAGTCCTCATCGTTGTCGAGGTCTTCGTCACAAGTACGTGGAACATTGCATTCTTCCAACGTAAAACCACCACCTTCAAAAGGAGTGAAGGTTGGTGTCAAATTATCAATAATTGGATCTAACATAGTGGGATTGCCACTAGTTTCTTCATCACCAAAACCTAGAACTTCTTGTGAAAATTCCTTGCAAACCACGTCAATCATATCAACGAGGTTTATGGTTGCAACGGAATAAACATGAGAAATTTGAGAGTTTTGAGATGCGTTTATAACAAGTTCCTCGTCGTTGAAACGTAAGGTGATCTTTCTAGCATGCACATCAATCAAAGCCATAGACGTATCTAAAAACGAACGACCTAAAATGAGAGGAACTTGAGGATCCGTGGGGATATCAACAACGATAAAGTCTACGAGATAGTAGAACTTCCCCACTTTCACAAAAACGTCTTCCGTCAAACCACATGCGGGAATCGTGGAATGGTCGGCCAACTCGATAGACATTAGTGAAGGAGTAAGATTAGGAAGATTGAGCGACTTGAAGATTGCAAGTGGCATCAAGTTAATGCTAGCACCAAGATCGGCCAAGGCGAAGCATTCTTCCATATCTTGGATTGCACAAGGGATCAAAAATTTATCGGGATCACCGACTTTTTGAGGTATGCGATTAAGATAAACCGACGAACAACTAGAAAATTGGTGCAATTTCTCCTTGTTGTTCAACGTACTCTTAAAGTTAGCGACAAATCGAGGCATCATGACCAAAGCATCGGCGAAACTCACATTAAGGTGCAAATCACGAAACATTTTCATAAAAAGCTCAAATTGATAATTGTCGCGCTCTTGACGTTTCTCCTTCCTAAGTCTCGATGGATAGGGCAAAGGTGGTGTGGGTTGAGGCATAGTAGGCATAGCCTTTGGAATCTCGGGTTCCAATGATGGTAATGGGTCAACCGTAGGTGTGGCATGAGCGGTACTTCGTGGGATTGGGACATGCTCCTTTTGGCCAACCACCTCGGGTTCTTCCTCAATTGCTTCCTCCGTAGGAGCAATTGGTTGAGGAGTCGGTTCCTTAAGTGTCTTACCACTACGTGTGGTAATCACTTTCATCTCACCCTTAGGGTTGGATATGGTGTTGCTAGGAAGACCACTCGAAGACGGTTTACACATTATTGCCTCAAACATAGACGAGATCTTATCTTCAAAATTAGATTGCCTCAATACGGCCTCGGTTTGCCTTTTCTCGGCCTTAATCATTTCTTGTTTAATCTCATGTTGCCCTTGTTCCATCTTTTGTTGGTTTTGTTGCAACCTAGTGACATTTCCTTCCATCTTGTTGGTGTGGATTTTAAGTTCATTAGCTAACTCATTTTTCAACTCTTTCTTCAAGTCGTTCTTAAACTCGGATCTTAGGCTAATGATTTCTCTTTGAATATTGTCAAACCTAGCATCATTCCCACTAGCATATTCAACAAACTCACTTGGAAGATCTTTCAATGTCTGAAAACTTTTGTTGTTATTTTGAAAATCATTTTTGTTTGAAACTTGATTATTAGCCCCTTGATTCCCATAGTTTCCCTTGTTGTAATTGTTTTTAAAACCAACTTGATTGTTGCGATAGTTGTTGTTAGCATTTTGATTTGAACCAAAACCTGGTGGAGTCATTTGATTAGAGCGGGAAACTTGACCGTTTTGGTTGTAATTTCCCGTGGCCGCGAAGGCACTCGAAGTGTTACCACCGTTGGTAATGCACTCGGAGAAATCATGACCTCCACCATAATACATGCAAGAAACCTCAACCGCTTTAGCCGTAGCGGGAGCACTTTGTTCACCAACTTTAAACTCAATCAAAAGTCCTTTCAACTTATCAAAAATCTTGTTTTCTAAGTTCGCCTCAATTTGGCAAGCATCGATGGTAGTAGACAAAGAAGGTGAAGCCGAAGACGAAGCCTTACGAACACTAGACGTGCTACGAGGACTATACACCTTAGATCTATTTTCAATTATCACCAAAGCTTCCTCAACCGTTTTACACAAAAAATTACCACCCGCGGCGGCATTCAAATAATCCCTTTCATGATCATTAAGTCCATTGTAAAACGTATTAATTTGATGCAAATCAGAAAAACCGTGATGAGGACATTCATATAACATTTCCTTAAACCTATTCCAAGCCGTTTAAAAACTTTCATTAAATTCTTGTGAAAACTTTGAAATCTCGTTTTTCAAATGCGTAGTCTTAGAGGGCGGAAAAAATTGGTTCACGAATTTTGAAACGAGATCCTTCCACGGCAATATAGAATTGGGTGGCTCTTTCTCTAACCAAATTTTAGCGAGCCCCGCTAAGGAATACGAAAAAAGCATCATCTTAATCGAGTCATTCGAGACATCCTTAAACTTGCAAGTAGCGGTAAGACGATTGAATTGGCGGATATGGTTGTGTGGATTGTCCTTCTCATCACCACAGAATTTGTTGTTTTGGATCATCGACAACAAACCCGTTTTCACCTCAAAATTCTCCGCAAGGATAGCGGGAATCACAATAGTCTCTCCATAACCCTCGGTGGGTGCTTGAAGTAACTTCATCATAGTTCGATTCGACATGGTTGGTGCTTTTCTTACAATGGGTTCGTCAATAGGAGACTCCTCACTAGAATTGTTTGGAGTGGGAGTTTTGTTCTTTCGTTTACGTGCACGTCTTGCTTGATTACGAGTTAGCATAAACGTCACGTACAACGAGGGGACGAGCAAAGAAGATTATTTTTGGTGTTTTGTATTTTTCAATTTTTTTGTGGTTTTTGATTGTATTAACCTTTTGGAATTTGGTGAAATGTATTAAGTAGACACAAATCTACAAATCTCCTCCTTAATCAAATCTCTTGATTAAAGAAGCCTCAAGGAATGAAAACGATTACGTGAAGTGAACGCCTTCGATGACTTTAGAATGTTGGTGGAACACCAAAATGTTCAAGAGGGTTTAATCAATGAAAACCAACAAAATATATATGATACTTAGTAATACTTTGGGCGGCAAAACCCTCGATTAGCTCTCACAATCAAATACTCACAAGCAAGCGGGGAAACGAGGCGGCGCGAAGCACTTAAGAGCCTTTTTCCTTAGGATATATTTTATAATATCCGCCTTATACCCACCTTATAGTTTGTATTTTCAAGATTAAGCTTCACGAAAGTATTTATCTATTTTTGCCTTTTTCTTTGGTTTGAGATTCGAATACAATGATTGGGTAATGACCTCCCAAGTCAAGGTTGTGATTTCTCACGTATTTGGAGTACTTGTGAATTTATTGTTCTACGTATACAATATATTAATAATATTCACACAAAAACCGAAAACCGATAATACGTATTAGTAGAGTGCTACTAATACATATACTAATTATGATTAGTATAAAAACAAGAATGCCAAATCAAAACACAACACGCCTCCCCGGCAGCGGCGCCAAAATGATGTTGAGTAAAATTACCCCTTTAGGAAAAGGAAGGTAATTAGGGCAAGTAAGCACGACGATTTAGGAAAACCGTGTGTAAATGACCCTACAATGAGTTCGTTCTCAAGGAGGCTAGTGTGTTATGTGTGTAAGGATATGGATTAATTTGTGATTATATTTGAGAAAGAAAAATAGAAAAGGGATTAGAAGAGAATGACGGTTACGAAGACGGATTAAACTAAGTCTAAAAAGGCGTACACGTAAAACCGTAAAAAGTACCAAAATTAAAAACTACTAAAATCAATTAAAACTTAAATTAATCCTAGAAAATAATTAAAAGACCCTAAAAATATTTGGAAAGTTGCAAAAATCCTAATTAAGTGTTTAGAACCTAGGAAAAATGTAAGAACTTAGAAAATCAGACTTTTAATTTTTTATAATAAAATAATATTAAAATAATATTAAAAATCCAAAAATCATAAAAAATTCTAAAAACTTGCAAACTAGCTTAGTTTAACCTAAATAACTCAGAAATGAAAGTGAAATTACCTAAATACCCCTATTGGGCCTAGAAAATGGGCTAAACCCAAAACAGTACACTATTGGGCCAAAATTGGGCCCAATAACAAAAATTGTTCAAATTAAGCCCAAAAAGCACAGATTGACTCAAAATTTGATTTTAAACAACTTTTTCCAATGGCCCAAAAGCTGAAAATGTGAAATAAGCTAACTTATAATAAGCAGCTTATTCTTAATGGGCTTTTAAGCCCATTAAGCTATAAGTTGATGCCATAAGCTAAAATTTGACACACAAGCTTCTTTTGACCTAACAAAGACTTCTGCAAAAAGAAATTTGAAATAGGCCCAAGGAATAAGCCTGAAAATGCAATAAGCAATCTACACAAAACGACAAAATAGTCGTTTTTGAGTTCTAGGCCACCCCAAGTGCTGATTCAAGTTCCAAAAGCTTTTAAATGACTTAATTAAGCAAAATCAACAAAGAGTTTTCAAATAAGAACACTCAATAAGTTGGAAAGTCAAATAAGCACTTATGTTAAAAGTCAAAGTAGTTGGTTTTCTAGTAAAAAGTCAAAGTCAAAGTCCAATAAGCTCCAGTCTACTTAAATGGGTCAAATAATGAAGACCTATTACAAAAAATAAGTTGTTGCAAGTCTGGATAAGCTAGAATAGCTTATTGATAAGCTGATGACAAAATTGCACTAGTAGGGGCTAGTTTTGGATGTTGAGCAGTGGAAACTTTTTCTACTGCTTGACTTGTTTGACTTTTTGTCTTTAGTGACTTTTTTGGAGATTCAGATTTCACAAAGGCACCCAAATGATCTTTGGATCAAAAGGAGTCAATCACAATCAAAATAACATAATCACTAACACCCAATTGATACAGTTTAATCAATTATTCATCAGACATTGCACAGACATGAACAATAAGCAGTTGAGCACAAATAAGCAGTTTTAGCAATAATCAGCCAGCCAAATTCAACCAAATGCACACACAAGCTATTATAAACTCCAATAAGCAAGTCTAAACAGGTTTCATGCAATGGTTCAAAGAATTAAGCAAGATTCAAGCAATGAAAGTTACTGATGAACACTAACACATGCAGTTTTTCTACTTTGCTGATGTATTTGACACTTAAGCCAGATTCAACACCTCAAATCTTTCAAACAGGCTATATTAACTTTGTTTAAACCACTTTTAGCCCTAAGCATGCATACACACTAAGTGTTCCCAAAATCCTAGGTCAAAACAAGCAGAAACAAGGTCTATATAGCAGATTGTTTGATTCAAGTGTTCAAACCCAAAAACTTGCAGCAAAATACTCTCAACAAGGTATTTATCAGATACAAAGCATAAACAACAACTTCCCTTAACACAATAACAAGTTACAAGCATAAACAGTTAGTCCCAAACACCCCTTTATCTTTTCCAAATCAAATTTTTCAAAGGCAAAGTGAGATTTCAGGCCAACCAAGCATCAATTAACACTAAAACAAGTAAGATAAACAGATTCAAGCAGATTTAAGCCACAAAATTCACAAGAACACAAGTTTCTTACAAATATCACCAAAAATCACAAATTAAGCAGATTTTGAGATTGAGTATGCAAACCTCGTGGATGTACATCCACACCCACGAATTTTGAGCTTATGTGCTTGCAAGAACAAGCACAAGCTTCCACAATAAGCCTGCTAAGATTGAACAAGGTTAAAGCACAATAACATAAAAATCAGAAACTTTGAAAATCTTGATTGATGCAAACTTGTTACCCCACACTTGATTATCCCCAAGTTATAAGCCTCGCCACACCTTAACCAACTCAGTTAGGATGCTATGATCAGCCCTATAGCCCAAGAATTCCAAGATTGGAACAAGACTTAGCAAAATATCAAGAATGAGGAAAATTGCAAACTTTTGCAACCTCCAAGTGAAAACAGGTTTTTACTTCTAAAACTAACAAGCATATAACAATAGAAAGCAGTAACAAGGATTAGCCAATGACTTTTCTTCAATGTTTCAAACTCAATTTCATTAAACTTTGAAATGGGATTTACAGAAACTTGAACAAGGAAATATCAAAAGCAAAGTATAAATGTTGGAACCCTAAGCCTTTATATAGGCATACATGAACTACTATAAAGCATAAAAACGTTTCCCTAATGTTGTTGAAGTCCCCAAAATGCCCTCTTGAAGTTTGAATGCCTTGAGGATCATGTGATGTTTTCTTGGCTGTATATGTGAGTTGGCAAGTGTGGAATTTGATCAATGGCTCATAATCAGCTTAAGTTTGAAGCAAGGATGTGGGGCGTTGGATGGCTGTCACTGTTTTGTCATCTTCCTCAAGAGTGTGAAAAGCAGGGTAAAACATGTGACTAAGGAGTGATGTGGCAAGCTGTTTGTGAGTTGGGTTGTGTTTATGATTAGCTTAATCATAAATCTGGAGGGATTTAGTGTTTAATTTCAAGTAATGAACAAATCCCTAATTGTGTTCATAGGATGAATAGTTGTGGTTTTGATCCGGTTTAGGATTTAAATAAGTGTTAGGCGTCATAATTAAGTAACTAATTAATTTAGTTAAAAAATCTGGTGAGTGGAAGTGTGAGGTGGCAGCAGAGTGAGTTGTGATTGGTTGTGGGGATTGAGTGGGTGAGGTGGCAGCATGTGATTAGTCTAGGTATCTTAGGTTGTCTGCCAGGTTTAGTCCCCTATCTTCCAACTTTCTTTCACTTTGTAAATAAACACCTAAAATCTGGATTCCTTTGTTATCAAACTTTTCATTTTCACACTTTTGCCATAAAATATTTTGTAAAGTAAATTCAGGGGTATTTCTTGCCATTTTTGAATTCTTCAAGGGCTGATTTGGTATTTTCTTCAATGATAATGGTCTAGACTTGTATAATTGACATTTTGGAGGACTGAAATTGCCAAGTCTTGATGCTTGAGGGACCATTTTTGCCAAATGTTGAAAGTTGAGGGTCCTTTTTGTAATTTTGAGATTTTTAAAGGACCAAACTTGTCATTTCTTGTACTTTGAAGGACTTCATGATGTATTTAACTTTGTGGATGATATTGGTTGACAATTTAGCTTTGTTGAGGGGCTAAATTTGCCAAATCTTCAAAGTGGAGGGCCCTTTTTGTAATTTTGACAAACTTTAGGGACCAAACTTGTAATTATGAGGATACAAGGGTATAAAGTGTCAATTCTTCCATTTTGGAGGACCCTTCTTCATAATTCTTCAAGTCTTCATGGGTTGATCTTGGGAAAGTCTTCAATAGGGCTTGGTTCATTGTGAGGCTTCGTTTCCCGTGTTCGTTTTTGCATGATTCTTGTGATCTTTTGTCATTTTCTCAATATCCGTACCTAAAATACACAAGTAGCAAACACAAGCATATATATGGGTATTTTAATGATATTTAATGCATTTTAAGCCCTATTTGGAAGATGAGACTATGTATAAAAGCAGTTTCATCAGTCACATACAGCTGGTGAACATAATAGGTAATCCTGGTGAAGGTAGAGTCACTCGATCTATGGCAAAGAAACTGAGTGTTGCTTCATCTGGAGAATGCCTCTATGCAAATTTTCTCTCAGAAATTGAACCTACAAAGGTTTATGAAGCACTCACACACCCTGGATGGGTGGATGCCATGCAAGAGGAACTCAATCAATTTGAAAGAAACAAAGTCTGGAAATTGGTTCCTCTTCCATATAAATCAACCACTGGCACCAAATGGGTTTACAAGCTCAAAAGAGATGAAACCAATGTAGTGACCAATAATAAAGTTAGGCTGGTGGCCCAAGGATTCAATCAAGAGCCTGGTGTTGATTTTGATCAAACCTTTGCTCCAGTTGCACGTATGGAAGCCATACGAATCTTCCTTGCTTATGCCACATACATGAACTTCATCCTCTACCAAATGGATGTCAAAAGTGCATTCCTAAATGGTGACCTAAAAGAAGAAGTTTATGTTACTCAGCCTCCTGGCTTTGAGAGTAGTAAATACCCAAATCATGACTAGAAGCTTTACAAAGCTCTGTATGGACTGAAGCAAGCTCCAAGAGCTTGGTATGAAACTCTCTCAACATTTCTCATTGCACATAAATTTGTCAGAGGAAAGATAGATAGCACCTTGTTTATCTATAAATCTAAAACGGACAACATTGTGGTAAAAATTTATGTGGATGACATAATCTTTGGTTCTACAAGCTTGAAACTTTGCAAACAATTTGCCAAACTTATGACTAGCAAGTTTGAGATGAGTATGATGGGAGAACTCACATACTTCCTTGGTCTTCAGATTAAACAATCTGACCAAGGCATCTCCATCAATCAAGAAAAATATGTCAAGGATATGCTGAAGAAGTATGATATCAATTGTGCTTTAGTAAAGACTCCAATGGTACCCCCTAACAACTTAGGACCTGATCTCAATGGACAATCAGTCAATGAGACTCAGTATAGAGGTATGATTGGGTCACTCATGTACTTAACTGCAAGCAGGCCTGACATTCAATTCTCTACATGCCTTTGTGCAAGATACCAAGCAAATCCAAAGGAATCACACCTTACTGCTGTAAAGAGAATCTTCAAATACCTAAAAGGTACACCAAGTTTAGGTTTTTGGTACCCCAAATCCTCAGGTTTTGACTTAAAGGGGTATTCAGATTCAGACTATGATGGATGTAATTTGGACAGAAAAAGCACTTCTGGTGCCTGCTAATTGCTTGGTGGTAAACTTGTGTGTTGGAGTGCTAAAAAGCAACAAACAGTTGCCATGTCTTCAGCAGAAGCTAAATATGTAGCAGTTGCTGGATGTTGTGCCAATGTTCTTTGGATGAAAAGCCAACTAGCTGATTATGACATAGAATATGAAAAGGTACCAATCTTTTGTGATAACACTAGTACTATTGTAATATCCAACAATCCTGTCCTCCACTCAAGAACAAAACACATTGATATTAGATATCACTTTATCAGAGATCACATTGTGAAAGGGGACATTGAATTACATTTCATCCCTACTCAATATCAATTGGTTGATATCTTCACCAAACCATTGGATGAACCAACTTTCAAAAGATTGATAATTGAGCTTGGTATGGTGAACATTGATGATACAAAACCTGAACCTTCAGCATACACTAAAGAAGCTTGAAGGTTCATCATTTCTTAAAAGAATTTGATTAATGTTAAGTAGCATTGTCTGAGTAAAGGAGTGTGCAATTTCATATGTCTATTTCACTTTATGTGATTGTGTATATGATGTTTTGTCGCCTTATCTGATTCACTGAAGCTGAACAAATAATCACCAGTCATCAAAAGGTTTCTTCAGCAATGCTGAACAAATTTTTAATACAACTGAGTAGCTAGGCCTGAGCAGAGGAGCGTGCAACGTCATATGTCTTGTTCACTTATGTGAACATGTATATGGGGTTTTGTCGCCTCATCTGACGCACTGAAGCTCACAAGTATTGCCACCAGGTTCAGCATATCTGAGCAACAGCATTTAAAACCTATCAATCATGTGATTCAAAAGAATTAATGGCATTAAATTTCTTGAGAATAAATACAAAACATTCTTTCAAAAGGTGTCAATTGTTTATCTAGGAAATATCAAGCGTCCATATCACATTCAACAACTTTTTGACACAATGAGGCGTTTCACTGTTGAAAGCAACAGAAAATCATCACCTTTTTCAAAACATTAATGAGAAAGTTTGTGCCATTTGTTCAAAAGAAACCCTAAAAGTTTCATTCTCTTTTCAAATGTTTTACAAACTTTGACAAATCAGTTCAAAAAGTGTTTACATGTATCTTTTGAAAATTGAAGATTCATATCATTTGCAAAAGTTTTCAAACAAAAAAAACACAAACTCTCTCTTTCAAAAGAAAACACACACAACAAACATCAATGGCTACTGAATCTTCTTCACAACCACAAGAGATTGAAATCACCCTCAATCCTTCCATCCACGTTAACTATCCCATTGAGGACATAATCTTTAATGTAAAACCTCTGATTTTATTTTATTGACTTTGTCAACTGTAGTACTATTTATATTTGAAATTTATATAATTTCACTTTTATATGACTTATTAAGTGTCATATACCTATTGTCATACTACCTTTCATATTTATTTTACATTTACATGAACCTTAAGTCATTTATTGACTACTCTGGCAACTGACTGGCCACTTGATTGAATAATGATATTCATCACCTCAGTACATATTTTGAGATAAACTGTAACCTTACTTAATTTATTTATTAAGTACTTGAATTATTTTATATGTATATATTTACATATATTAATTAAAAGGAATAAATACCTAAACACTTTAAAAACAATGTATGTTATTTTACATTGTCACTTATTTACTTTGTTCAAGTAAATTAATTCTAGTAATGTATTTAATATACACTTTCACTAAGTTACCTAAAACAATTCAAGTACTTAATAAACAAGTAAAACCGTAAAAAGTACCAAAATTAAAAACTACTAAAATCAATTAAAACTTAAATTAATCCTAGAAAATAATTAAAAGACCCTAAAAATATTTGGAAAGTTGCAAAAATCCTAATTAAGTGTTTAGAACCTAGGAAAAATGTAAGAACTTAGAAAATCAGACTTTTAATTTTTTATAATAAAATAATATTAAAATAATATTAAAAATCCAAAAATCATAAAAAAATTCTAAAAACTTGCAAACTAGCTTAGTTTAACCTAAATAACTCAGAAATGAAAGTGAAATTACCTAAATACCCCTATTGGGCCTAGAAAATGGGCTAAACCCAAAACAGTACACTATTGGGCCAAAATTGGGCCCAATAACAAAAATTGTTCAAATTAAGCCCAAAAAGCACAGATTGACTCAAAATTTGATTTTAAACAACTTTTTCCAAAGGCCCAAAAGCTGAAAATGTGAAATAAGCTAACTTATAATAAGCAGCTTATTCTTAATGGGCTTTTAAGCCCATTAAGCTATAAGTTGATGCCATAAGCTAAAATTTGACACACAAGCTTCTTTTGACCTAACAAAGACTTCTGCAAAAAGAAATTTGAAATAGGCCCAAGGAATAAGCCTGAAAATGCAATAAGCAATCTACACAAAACGACAAAATAGTCGTTTTTGAGTTCTAGGCCACCCCAAGTGCTGATTCAAGTTCCAAAAGCTTTTAAATGACTTAATTAAGCAAAATCAACAAAGAGTTTTCAAATAAGAACACTCAATAAGTTGGAAAGTCAAATAAGCACTTATGTTAAAAGTCAAAGTAGTTGGTTTTCTAGTAAAAAGTCAAAGTCAAAGTCCAATAAGCTCCAGTCTACTTAAATGGGTCAAATAATGAAGACCTATTACAAAAAATAAGTTGTTGCAAGTCTGGATAAGCTAGAATAGCTTATTGATAAGCTGATGACAAAATTGCACTAGTAGGGCTAGTTTTGGATGTTGAGCAGTGGAAACTTTTTCCACTGCTTGACTTGTTTGACTTTTTGTCTTTAGTGACTTTTTTGGAGATTCAGATTTCACAAAGGCACCCAAATGATCTTTGGATCAAAAGGAGTCAATCACAATCAAAATAACATAATCACTAACACCCAATTGATACAGTTTAATCAATTATTCATCAGACATTGCACAGACATGAACAATAAGCAGTTGAGCACAAATAAGCAGTTTTAGCAATAATCAGCTAGCCAAATTCAACCAAATGCACACACAAGCTATTATAAACTCCAATAAGCAAGTCTAAACAGGTTTCATGCAATGGTTCAAAGAATTAAGCAAGATTCAAGCAATGAAAGTTACTGATGAACACTAACACATGCAGTTTTTCTACTTTGCTGAGGTATTTGACACTTAAGCCAGATTCAACACCTCAAATCTTTCAAACAGGCTATATTAACTTTGTTTAAACCACTTTTAGCCCTAAGCATGCATACACACTAAGTGTTCCCAAAATCCTAGGTCAAAACAAGCAGAAACAAGGTCTATATAGCAGATTGTTTGATTCAAGTGTTCAAACCCAAAAACTTGTAGCAAAATACTCTCAACAAGGTATTTATCAGATACAAAGCATAAACAACAACTTCCCTTAACACAATAACAAGTTACAAGCATAAACAGTTAGTCCCAAACACCCCTTTATCTTTTCCAAATCAAATTTTTCAAAGGCAAAGTGAGATTTCAGGCCAACCAAGCATCAATTAACACTAAAACAAGTAAGATAAACAGATTCAAGCAGATTTAAGCCACAAAATTCACAAGAACACAAGTTTCTTACAAATATCACCAAAAATCACAAATTAAGCAGATTTTGAGATTGAGTATGCAAACCTCGTGGATGTACATCCACACCCACGAATTTTGAGCTTATGTGCTTGCAAGAACAAGCACAAGCTTCCACAATAAGCCTGCTAAGATTGAACAAGGTTAAAGCACAATAACATAAAAATCAGAAACTTTGAAAATCTTGATTGATGCAAACTTGTTACCCCACACTTGATTATCCCCAAGTTATAAGCCTCGCCACACCTTAACCAACTCAGTTAGGATGCTATGATCAGCCCTATAGCCCAAGAATTCCAAGATTGGAACAAGACTTAGCAAAATATCAAGAATGAGGAAAATTGCAAACTTTTGCAACCTCCAAGTGAAAACAGGTTTTTACTTCTAAAACTAACAAGCATATAACAATAGAAAGCAGTAACAAGGATTAGCCAATGACTTTTCTTCAATGTTTCAAACTCAATTTCATTAAACTTTGAAATGGGATTTACAGAAACTTGAACAAGGAAATATCAAAAGCAAAGTATAAATGTTGGAACCCTAAGCCTTTATATAGGCATACATGAACTACTATAAAGCATAAAAACGTTTCCCTAATGTTGTTGAAGTCCCCAAAATGCCCTCTTGAAGTTTGAATGCCTTGAGGATCATGTGATGTTTTCTTGGCTGTATATGTGAGTTGGCAAGTGTGGAATTTGATCAATGGCTCATAATCAGCTTAAGTTTGAAGCAAGGATGTGGGGCGTTGGATGGCTGTCACTGTTTTGTCATCTTCCTCAAGAGTGTGAAAAGCAGGGTAAAACATGTGACTAAGGAGTGATGTGGCAAGCTGTTTGTGAGTTGGGTTGTGTTTATGATTAGCTTAATCATAAATCTGGAGGGATTTAGTGTTTAATTTCAAGTAATGAACAAATCCCTAATTGTGTTCATAGGATGAATAGTTGTGGTTTTGATCCGGTTTAGGATTTAAATAAGTGTTAGGCGTCATAATTAAGTAACTAATTAATTTAGTTAAAAAATCTGGTGAGTGGAAGTGTGAGGTGGCAGCAGAGTGAGTTGTGATTGGTTGTGGGGATTGAGTGGGTGAGGTGGCAGCATGTGATTAGTCTAGGTATCTTAGGTTGTCTGCCAGGTTTAGTCCCCTATCTTCCAACTTTCTTTCACTTTGTAAATAAACACCTAAAATCCGGATTCCTTTGTTATCAAACTTTTCATTTTCACACTTTTGCCATAAAATATTTTGTAAAGTAAATTCAGGGGTATTTCTTGCCATTTTTGAATTCTTCAAGGGCTGATTTGGTATTTTCTTCAATGATAATGGTCTAGACTTGTATAATTGACATTTTGGAGGACTGAAATTGCGAAGTCTTGATGCTTGAGGGACCATTTTTGCCAAATGTTGAAAGTTGAGGGTCCTTTTTGTAATTTTGAGATTTTTAAAGGACCAAACTTGTCATTTCTTGTACTTTGAAGGACTTCATGATGTATTTGACTTTGTGGATGATATTGGTTGACAATTTAGCTTTGTTGAGGGGCTAAATTTGCCAAATCTTCAAAGTGGAGGGCCCTTTTTGTAATTTTGACAAACTTTAGGGACCAAACTTGTAATTATGAGGATACAAGGGTATAAAGTGTCAATTCTTCCATTTTGGAGGACCCTTCTTCATAATTCTTCAAGTCTTCATGGGTTGATCTTGGGAAAGTCTTCAATAGGGCTTGGTTCATTGTGAGGCTTCGTTTCCCGTGTTCGTTTTTGCATGATTCTTGTGATCTTTTGTCATTTTCTCAATATCCGTACCTAAAATACACAAGTAGCAAACACAAGCATATATATGGGTATTTTAATGATATTTAATGCATTTTAAGCCCTATTTGGAAGATGAGACTATGTATAAAAGCAGTTTCATCAGTCACATACAGCTGGTGAACATAATAGGTAATCCTGGTGAAGGTAGAGTCACTCGATCTATGGCAAAGAAACTGAGTGTTGCTTCATCTGGAGAATGCCTCTATGCAAATTTTCTCTCAGAAATTGAACCTACAAAGGTTTATGAAGCACTCACACACCCTGGATGGGTGGATGCCATGCAAGAGGAACTCAATCAATTTGAAAGAAACAAAGTCTGGAAATTGGTTCCTCTTCCATATAAATCAACCACTGGCACCAAATGGGTTTACAAGCTCAAAAGAGATGAAACCAATGTAGTGACCAATAATAAAGTTAGGCTGGTGGCCCAAGGATTCAATCAAGAGCCTGGTGTTGATTTTGATCAAACCTTTGCTCCAGTTGCACGTATGGAAGCCATACGAATCTTCCTTGCTTATGCCACATACATGAACTTCATCCTCTACCAAATGGATGTCAAAAGTGCATTCCTAAATGGTGACCTAAAAGAAGAAGTTTATGTTACTCAGCCTCCTGGCTTTGAGAGTAGTAAATACCCAAATCATGACTAGAAGCTTTACAAAGCTCTGTATGGACTGAAGCAAGCTCCAAGAGCTTGGTATGAAACTCTCTCAACATTTCTCATTGCACATAAATTTGTCAGAGGAAAGATAGATAGCACCTTGTTTATCTATAAATCTAAAACGGACAACATTGTGGTAAAAATTTATGTGGATGACATAATCTTTGGTTCTACAAGCTTGAAACTTTGCAAACAATTTGCCAAACTTATGACTAGCAAGTTTGAGATGAGTATGATGGGAGAACTCACATACTTCCTTGGTCTTCAGATTAAACAATCTGACCAAGGCATCTCCATCAATCAAGAAAAATATGTCAAGGATATGCTGAAGAAGTATGATATCAATTGTGCTTTAGTAAAGACTCCAATGGTACCCCCTAACAACTTAGGACCTGATCTCAATGGACAATCAGTCAATGAGACTCAGTATAGAGGTATGATTGGGTCACTCATGTACTTAACTGCAAGCAGGCCTGACATTCAATTCTCTACATGCCTTTGTGCAAGATACCAAGCAAATCCAAAGGAATCACACCTTACTGCTGTAAAGAGAATCTTCAGATACCTAAAAGGTACACCAAGTTTAGGTTTTTGGTACCCCAAATCCTCAGGTTTTGACTTAAAGGGGTATTCAGATTCAGACTATGATGGATGCAATTTGGACAGAAAAAGCACTTCTGGTGCCTGCTAATTGCTTGGTGGTAAACTTGTGTGTTGGAGTGCTAAAAAGCAACAAACAGTTGCCATGTCTTCAGCAGAAGCTAAATATGTAGCAGTTGCTGGATGTTGTGCCAATGTTCTTTGGATGAAAAGCCAACTAGCTGATTATGACATAGAATATGAAAAGGTACCAATCTTTTGTGATAACACTAGTACTATTGTAATATCCAACAATCCTGTCCTCCACTCAAGAACAAAACACATTGATATTAGATATCACTTTATCAGAGATCACATTGTGAAAGGGGACATTGAATTACATTTCATCCCTACTCAATATCAATTGGTTGATATCTTCACCAAACCATTGGATGAACCAACTTTCAAAAGATTGATAATTGAGCTTGGTATGGTGAACATTGATGATACAAAACCTGAACCTTCAGCATACACTAAAGAAGCTTGAAGGTTCATCATTTCTTAAAAGAATTTGATTAATGTTAAGTAGCATTGTCTGAGTAAAGGAGTGTGCAATTTCATATGTCTATTTCACTTTATGTGATTGTGTATATGATGTTTTGTCGCCTTATCTGATTCACTGAAGCTGAACAAATAATCACCAGTCATCAAAAGGTTTCTTCAGCAATGCTGAACAAATTTTTAATACAACTGAGTAGCTAGGCCTGAGCAGAGGAGCGTGCAACGCCATATGTCTTGTTCACTTATGTGAACATGTATATGGGGTTTTGTCGCCTCATCTGACGCACTGAAGCTCACAAGTATTGCCACCAGGTTCAGCATATCTGAGCAACAGCATTTAAAACCTATCAATCATGTGATTCAAAAGAATTAATGGCATTAAATTTCTTGAGAATAAATACAAAACATTCTTTCAAAAGGTGTCAATTGTTTATCTAGGAAATATCAAGCGTCCATATCACATTCAACAACTTTCTGACACAATGAGGCGTTTCACTGTTGAAAGCAACAGAAAATCATCACCTTTTTCAAAACATTAATGAGAAAGTTTGTGCCATTTGTTCAAAAGAAACCCTAAAAGTTTCATTCTCTTTTCAAATGTTTTACAAACTTTGACAAATCAGTTCAAAAAGTGTTTACATGTATCTTTTGAAAATTGAAGATTCATATCATTTGCAAAAGTTTTCAAACAAAAAAAACACAAACTCTCTCTTTCAAAAGAAAACACACACAACAAACATCAATGGCTACTGAATCTTCTTCACAACCACAAGAGATTGAAATCACCCTCAATCCTTCCATCCACGTTAACTATCCCATTGAGGACATAATCTTTAATGTAAAACCTCTGATTTTATTTTATTGACTTTGTCAACTGTAGTACTATTTATATTTGAAATTTATATAATTTCACTTTTATATGACTTATTAAGTGTCATATACCTATTGTCATACTACCTTTCATATTTATTTTACATTTATATGAACCTTTAGTCATTTATTGACTACTCTGGCAACTGACTGGCCACTTGATTGAATAATGATATTCATCACCTCAGTACATATTTTGAGATAAACTGTAACCTTACTTAATTTATTTATTAAGTACTTGAATTATTTTATATGTATATATTTACATATATTAATTAAAAGGAATAAATACCTAAACACTTTAAAAACAATGTATGTTATTTTACATTGTCACTTATTTACTTTGTTCAAGTAAATTAATTCTAGTAATGTATTTAATATACACTTTCACTAAGTTACCTAAAACAATTCAAGTACTTAATAAACAAGTAAAACCGTAAAAAGTACCAAAATTAAAAACTACTAAAATCAATTAAAACTTAAATTAATCCTAGAAAATAATTAAAAGACCCTAAAAATATTTGGAAAGTTGCAAAAATCCTAATTAAGTGTTTAGAACCTAGGAAAAATGTAAGAACTTAGAAAATCAGACTTTTAATTTTTTATAATAAAATAATATTAAAATAATATTAAAAATCTAAAAATCATAAAAAAATTCTAAAAACTTGCAAACTAGCTTAGTTTAACCTAAATAACTCAGAAATGAAAGTGAAATTACCTAAATACCCCTATTGGGCCTAGAAAATGGGCTAAACCCAAAACAGTACACTATTGGGCCAAAATTGGGCCCAATAACAAAAATTGTTCAAATTAAGCCCAAAAAGCACAGATTGACTCAAATTTGATTTTAAACAACTTTTTCCAAAGGCCCAAAAGCTGAAAATGTGAAATAAGCTAACTTATAATAAGCAGCTTATTCTTAATAGGCTTTTAAGCCCATTAAGCTATAAGTTGATGCCATAAGCTAAAATTTGACACACAAGCTTCTTTTGACCTAACAAAGACTTCTGCAAAAAGAAATTTGAAATAGGCCCAAGGAATAAGCCTGAAAATGCAATAAGCAATCTACACAAAACGACAAAATAGTCGTTTTTGAGTTCTAGGCCACCCCAAGTGCTGATTCAAGTTCCAAAAGCTTTTAAATGACTTAATTAAGCAAAATCAACAAAGAGTTTTCAAATAAGAACACTCAATAAGTTGGAAAGTCAAATAAGCACTTATGTTAAAAGTCAAAGTAGTTGGTTTTCTAGTAAAAAGTCAAAGTCAAAGTCCAATAAGCTCCAGTCTACTTAAATGGGTCAAATAATGAAGACCTATTACAAAAAATAAGTTGTTGCAAGTCTGGATAAGCTAGAATAGCTTATTGATAAGCTGATGACAAAATTGCACTAGTAGGGGCTAGTTTTGGATGTTGAGCAGTGGAAACTTTTTCCACTGCTTGACTTGTTTGACTTTTTGTCTTTAGTGACTTTTTTGGAGATTCAGATTTCACAAAGGCACCCAAATGATCTTTGGATCAAAAGGAGTCAATCACAATCAAAATAACATAATCACTAACACCCAATTGATACAGTTTAATCAATTATTCATCAGACATTGCACAGACATGAACAATAAGCAGTTGAGCACAAATAAGCAGTTTTAGCAATAATCAGCCAGCCAAATTCAACCAAATGCACACACAAGCTATTATAAACTCCAATAAGCAAGTCTAAACAGGTTTCATGCAATGGTTCAAAGAATTAAGCAAGATTCAAGCAATGAAAGTTACTGATGAACACTAACACATGCAGTTTTTCTACTTTGCTGATGTATTTGACACTTAAGCCAGATTCAACACCTCAAATCTTTCAAACAGGCTATATTAACTTTGTTTAAACCACTTTTAGCCCTAAGCATGCATACACACTAAGTGTTCCCAAAATCCTAGGTCAAAACAAGCAGAAACAAGGTCTATATAGCAGATTGTTTGATTCAAGTGTTCAAACCCAAAAACTTGCAGCAAAATACTCTCAACAAGGTATTTATCAGATACAAAGCATAAACAACAACTTCCCTTAACACAATAACAAGTTACAAGCATAAACAGTTAGTCCCAAACACCCCTTTATCTTTTCCAAATCAAATTTTTCAAAGGCAAAGTGAGATTTCAGGCCAACCAAGCATCAATTAACACTAAAACAAGTAAGATAAACAGATTCAAGCAGATTTAAGCCACAAAATTCACAAGAACACAAGTTTCTTACAAATATCACCAAAAATCACAAATTAAGCAGATTTTGAGATTGAGTATGCAAACCTCGTGGATGTACATCCACACCCACGAATTTTGAGCTTATGTGCTTGCAAGAACAAGCACAAGCTTCCACAATAAGCCTGCTAAGATTGAACAAGGTTAAAGCACAATAACATAAAAATCAGAAACTTTGAAAATCTTGATTGATGCAAACTTGTTACCCCACACTTGATTATCCCCAAGTTATAAGCCTCGCCACACCTTAACCAACTCAGTTAGGATGCTATGATCAGCCCTATAGCCCAAGAATTCCAAGATTGGAACAAGACTTAGCAAAATATCAAGAATGAGGAAAATTGCAAACTTTTGCAACCTCCAAGTGAAAACAGGTTTTTACTTCTAAAACTAACAAGCATATAACAATAGAAAGCAGTAACAAGGATTAGCCAATGACTTTTCTTCAATGTTTCAAACTCAATTTCATTAAACTTTGAAATGGGATTTACAGAAACTTGAACAAGGAAATATCAAAAGCAAAGTATAAATGTTGGAACCCTAAGCCTTTATATAGGCATACATGAACTACTATAAAGCATAAAAACGTTTCCCTAATGTTGTTGAAGTCCCCAAAATGCCCTCTTGAAGTTTGAATGCCTTGAGGATCATGTGATGTTTTCTTGGCTGTATATGTGAGTTGGCAAGTGTGGAATTTGATCAATGGCTCATAATCAGCTTAAGTTTGAAGCAAGGATGTGGGGCGTTGGATGGCTGTCACTGTTTTGTCATCTTCCTCAAGAGTGTGAAAAGCAGGGTAAAACATGTGACTAAGGAGTGATGTGGCAAGCTGTTTGTGAGTTGGGTTGTGTTTATGATTAGCTTAATCATAAATCTGGAGGGATTTAGTGTTTAATTTCAAGTAATGAACAAATCCCTAATTGTGTTCATAGGATGAATAGTTGTGGTTTTGATCCGGTTTAGGATTTAAATAAGTGTTAGGCGTCATAATTAAGTAACTAATTAATTTAGTTAAAAAATCTGGTGAGTGGAAGTGTGAGGTGGCAGCAGAGTGAGTTGTGATTGGTTGTGGGGATTGAGTGGGTGAGGTGGCAGCATGTGATTAGTCTAGGTATCTTAGGTTGTCTGCCAGGTTTAGTCCCCTATCTTCCAACTTTCTTTCACTTTGTAAATAAACACCTAAAATCTGGATTCCTTTGTTATCAAACTTTTCATTTTCACACTTTTGCCATAAAATATTTTGTAAAGTAAATTCAGGGGTATTTCTTGCCATTTTTGAATTCTTCAAGGGCTGATTTGGTATTTTCTTCAATGATAATGGTCTAGACTTGTATAATTGACATTTTGGAGGACTGAAATTGCCAAGTCTTGATGCTTGAGGGACCATTTTTGCCAAATGTTGAAAGTTGAGGGTCCTTTTTGTAATTTTGAGATTTTCAAAGGACCAAACTTGTCATTTCTTGTACTTTGAAGGACTTCATGATGTATTTGACTTTGTGGATGATATTGGTTGACAATTTAGCTTTGTTGAGGGGCTAAATTTGCCAAATCTTCAAAGTGGAGGGCCCTTTTTGTAATTTTGACAAACTTTAGGGACCAAACTTGTAATTATGAGGATACAAGGGTATAAAGTGTCAATTCTTCCATTTTGGAGGACCCTTCTTCATAATTCTTCAAGTCTTCATGGGTTGATCTTGGGAAAGTCTTCAATAGGGCTTGGTTCATTGTGAGGCTTCGTTTCCCGTGTTCGTTTTTGCATGATTCTTGTGATCTTTTGTCATTTTCTCAATATCCGTACCTAAAATACACAAGTAGCAAACACAAGCATATATATGGGTATTTTAATGATATTTAATGCATTTTAAGCCCTATTTGGAAGATGAGACTATGTATAAAAGCAGTTTCATCAGTCACATACAGCTGGTGAACATAATAGGTAATCCTGGTGAAGGTAGAGTCACTCGATCTATGGCAAAGAAACTGAGTGTTGCTTCATCTGGAGAATGCCTCTATGCAAATTTTCTCTCAGAAATTGAACCTACAAAGGTTTATGAAGCACTCACACACCCTGGATGGGTGGATGCCATGCAAGAGGAGCTCAATCAATTTGAAAGAAACAAAGTCTGGAAATTGGTTCCTCTTCCATATAAATCAACCACTGGCACCAAATGGGTTTACAAGCTCAAAAGAGATGAAACCAATGTAGTGACCAATAATAAAGTTAGCCTGGTGGCCCGAGGATTCAATCAAGAGCCTGGTGTTGATTTTGATCAAACCTTTGCTCCAGTTGCACGTATGGAAGCCATACGAATCTTCCTTGCTTATGCCACATACATGAACTTCATCCTCTACCAAATGGATGTCAAAAGTGCATTCCTAAATGGTGACCTAAAAGAAGAAGTTTATGTTACTCAGCCTCCTGGCTTTGAGTGTAGTAAATACCCAAATCATGACTAGAAGCTTTACAAAGCTCTGTATGGACTGAAGCAAGCTCCAAGAGCTTGGTATGAAACTCTCTCAACATTTCTCATTGCACATAAATTTGTCAGAGGAAAGATAGATAGCACCTTGTTTATCTATAAATCTAAAACGGACAACATTGTGGTAAAAATTTATGTGGATGACATAATCTTTGGTTCTACAAGCTTGAAACTTTGCAAACAATTTGCCAAACTTATGACTAGCAAGTTTGAGATGAGTATGATGGGAGAACTCACATACTTCCTTGGTCTTCAGATTAAACAATCTGACCAAGGCATCTCCATCAATCAAGAAAAATATGTCAAGGATATGCTGAAGAAGTATGATATCAATTGTGCTTTAGTAAAGACTCCAATGGTACCCCCTAACAACTTAGGACCTGATCTCAATGGACAATCAGTCAATAAGACTCAGTATAGAGGTATGATTGGGTCACTCATGTACTTAACTGCAAGCAGGCCTGACATTCAATTCTCTACATGCCTTTGTGCAAGATACCAAGCAAATCCAAAGGAATCACACCTTACTGCTGTAAAGAGAATCTTCAGATACCTAAAAGGTACACCAAGTTTAGGTTTTTGGTACCCCAAATCCTCAGGTTTTGACTTAAAGGGGTATTCAGATTCAGACTATGATGGATGCAATTTGGACAGAAAAAGCACTTCTGGTGCCTGCTAATTGCTTGGTGGTAAACTTGTGTGTTGGAGTGCTAAAAAGCAACAAACAGTTGCCATGTCTTCAGCAGAAGCTAAATATGTAGCAGTTGCTGGATGTTGTGCCAATGTTCTTTGGATGAAAAGCCAACTAGCTGATTATGACATAGAATATGAAAAGGTACCAATCTTTTGTGATAACACTAGTACTATTGTAATATCCAACAATCCTGTCCTCCACTCAAGAACAAAACACATTGATATCAGATATCACTTTATCAGAGATCACATTGTGAAAGGGGACATTGAATTACATTTCATCCCTACTCAATATCAATTGGTTGATATCTTCACCAAACCATTGGATGAACCAACTTTCAAAAGATTGATAATTGAGCTTGGTATGGTGAACATTGATGATACAAAACCTGAACCTTCAGCATACACTAAAGAAGATTGAAGGTTCATCATTTCTTAAAAGAATTTGATTAATGTTAAGTAGCATTGTCTGAGTAAAGGAGTGTGCAATTTCATATGTCTATTTCACTTTATGTGATTGTGTATATGATGTTTTGTCGCCTTATCTGATTCACTGAAGCTGAACAAATAATCACCAGTCATCAAAAGGTTTCTTCAGCAATGTTGAACAAATTTTTAATACAACTGAGTAGCTAGGCCTGAGCAGAGGAGCGTGCAACGTCATATGTCTTGTTCACTTATGTGAACATGTATATGGGGTTTTGTCGCCTCATCTGACGTACTGAAGCTCACAAGTATTGCCACCAGGTTCAGCATATCTGAGCAACAGCATTTAAAACCTATCAATCCTGTGATTCAAAAGAATTAATGGCATTAAATTTCTTGAGAATAAATACAAAACATTCTTTCAAAAGGTGTCAATTGTTTATCTAGGAAATATCAAGCGTCCATATCACATTCAACAACTTTCTGACACAATGAGGCGTTTCACTGTTGAAAGCAACAGAAAATCATCACCTTTTTCAAAACATTAATGAGAAAGTTTGTGCCATTTGTTCAAAAGAAACCCTAAAAGTTTCATTCTCTTTTCAAATGTTTTACAAACTTTGACAAATCAGTTCAAAAAGTGTTTACATGTATCTTTTGAAAATTGAAGATTCATATCATTTGCAAAAGTTTTCAAACAAAAAAAACACAAACTCTCTCTTTCAAAAGAAAACACACACAACAAACATCAATGGCTACTGAATCTTCTTCACAACCACAAGAGATTGAAATCACCCTCAATCCTTCCATCCACGTTAACTATCCCATTGAGGACATAATCTTTAATGTAAAACCTCTGATTTTATTTTATTGACTTTGTCAACTGTAGTACTATTTATATTTGAAATTTATATAATTTCACTTTTATATGACTTATTAAGTGTCATATACCTATTGTCATACTACCTTTCATATTTATTTTACATTTATATGAACCTTTAGTCATTTATTGACTACTCTGGCAACTGACTGGCCACTTGATTGAATAATGATATTCATCACCTCAGTACATATTTTGAGATAAACTGTAACCTTACTTAATTTATTTATTAAGTACTTGAATTATTTTATATGTATATATTTACATATAT
This sequence comes from Glebionis coronaria, assembly GCA_025667525.1. Lineage (NCBI taxonomy): Eukaryota > Viridiplantae > Streptophyta > Magnoliopsida > Asterales > Asteraceae > Glebionis > Glebionis coronaria. Next base: position 316,659,600 of record CM046875.1, on the reverse strand, counting down.
TAATTAAAAGGAATAAATACCTAAACACTTTAAAAACAATGTATGTTATTTTACATTGTCACTTATTTACTTTGTTCAAGTAAATTAATTCTAGTAATGTATTTAATATACACTTTCACTAAGTTACCTAAAAGCTTCAACAAAAATACCTACAACACAACAAGTACCTATAATAATATACAAGGACTATTATTATCATACAACACTTGGCAAAAATTTACCAAAACCCTCCTCATGCATAAAATAAAACGTGTGTATGTATGCATACATACACTACCATCATTTGATTAACTAGCTATAAGTAACCTAGGGTAATCATACCACTCCACTAACACCCTATACTAATGCATGCATAAACCATAATTTACTTACACCTAAGCATGCATTACTTACAAAACCACTTACATACACAAATACATGCATAACCATACACTTCCTATACCAACCTTACTTTTACTTACACAAACCCTTACACACACCATACCCTTTTACTATACTTAGTCACTTCTTGTCTCCCTTGGACCCAAAAACACACGGCATCAATTTGCAAAGAAAGGAAGGAAAGTCAATTCCATTTTGAGCATGTGTGCATTTGGCAAAGTGTATCCAATGAGTATCCTTGCATATCTTAGCTAGATATCTTGTACAAGGTACAAAGATACACTTTGATATCTCTCTCTCTCTCTTTGATATTAGCCGAGACAAACACACACAACACACAACACAAAACATTTCCAATCTCACTTCACTCTCTTCTTCTCTAGCTCACGGCTAAACTCCACTTTCCATCATTTTGAACTTCCAAGATATACTACTACTCCTATACTATGTCTTCTACTATCTAAAGGTTAATCCTAAGCTCATCCTACAAGAAACCTTGATCCTTGAAGCAAGAACAAGAACCCTAGAAGCCTACTTAAAGCTCATGGCATGTTTATGATCTCCTAGACCTCCATTGTTGAAAGCTTGTCACTTGTTTCTACTCATCCTCATATCATTCCTAAACCTATCTAAACAAGTAAGTCCAAGTTAAAACCTATCTTTTCTAATACATTACCTTTATATATATTAATGTGTACATGGTTATTCTTGGTAAAGTTAACATTTAAACAAGTATTGAAACCCTAAAAACCTAAAGGAAACCTACGGCTTGATTTTATATATAACATAACATGATGTTAAAACTTATCAACCTTGAAGAACACATCAACATGATCTTGTTTAACTTGAAAAACTATGAAACCTAACCATGCATGTATTTTGGACGTGAGCTATAAGCTCATAATATTATTTTGAGTAATCTTGTAATGTTTAGATATAACTAGAAACATTAGATTTATGTTTTTAGGTGACTTAAAATGTTAAGATCACTATTAGGCCTCATAAGATTAGTTTAAGCTCACTATAATACTTTGCCTAGATAATAATCATTTTCATCAAATAAATGTTTTTATAAAACTTTTAGTGTCAAAAATATGATTATATAAAGTTTCATGTTGAAAATATAAATCTATAATTATTTTGGATTTAAATAATAGATCTACTAAAATTTTGGATTAAATATAACAAGTATAAACTTTTGGGTTGGATTTATAAAATTACAAAGTAAAAGGGATCTAAATGAATAAGTGTAGAAACTTATATTTCAAAAACATAAACTTTGGATCACTTTTTAATTATTGCCGAGAGTATAAGGGTGTGTTTTGAACATATCCGAAACTTTATAAGCTTAAAAAGGACTAAAAAGAGATTAATAAAATATTAGGGTAAGTTGTGTAAACCTTAGAAAACCTAGGGATTGTTTTGGACACAAGCCGAGACCTAATATGAACAATAGGGACCAAATGTGTCAAGATACTAACCTTGATAAAACCCTAAGTAACCTTAGGGACTAAACTTGCCCTTTGCCGAAACCCATACAAGCCCTAGGGGGCAATAATGAAATTTGTGTTAAACTTAAATGTAAACCGCAAGTAGGAGGACTAAAACTGCCAATAGGTGAAACTTAATTAAGCCCTAATATGAGTCGTATACCTTAGGGACTAGTTTTGCCATTTATAGAAACTTAAAGAAACCCTAGTTACACGTGTAACTAGGGAGGGACCAAAACTGTAATTATTAAAAGATTTAGAAACCCTAGGGGTATAAAAGTAATTTAATCGCGAGTATTTATTTAATTAAAAGGACTAAAACGTATTTTTATACAAAGTATTACGAACCTTAAAATCTTATATATTTTTAAACCGTTATTTAAACGTAAAACTTAAATAAACGTAACAATTGTTATTTTTCCCAAACCTATAACTTAATAAATATAAATCTTGCATAAACATGGATTTTAAATAAAATGTTATACATTTATAAACCTTATTTATATATTAAATATAAATTGAAAATAATTAACTTATAAAATAAATATAATAATTATATTTATTTCCTATCACTTTAAATGTGCATAAAACTATCATATATAAATATTTAAAGTGTTTTATAAACAAGGTAAGTACAAAATATTAATTAAATGAATTAATTAATTAAACCTTATTATTTATTTTATACCTAAAATAAATACTATTAGAACTTGTACTACGATGAACAAAATACAAGTATTGTAATTAAATGCTTAAAACCAGTTTAAGCATGTACAGATTTATTCTGGAACTTTTATGCATTATGTTATGCATTTACTGAGACCTTATAATTATTTAGGTCGTTGATTGTATCGTGAACATCCTTATCAGATTTATCTACTGACTTATTGTTGTACTACTGAGGTGAGTTCATGGCCCCACTTTATATATTGACAAACTTTTAAACCTTTTAATGGGGAAGAAAACATGCAACATATTTTATTTTATGGACATGGATTGAACTGTGAAACTTTTGATTACATTGCCTATTGTAGATGAACCCGCATGACCCGTGCATCCGAAACTGTTAGAATTATTGAATTACCTGAATGTTATAAATAGATCTATTTGGGATTGACCGTCCCCATCTGGGTGAGTCATGCTCACTGTACCTAGGCCAGGACAACAGATGTTTCACATGTCAGCACTTATTTTTGTTATGGGTGCCTTTTGTTCGGGCAATATGGAAATGTAATTACTTTTAAGTATTGATGCTTTGTGCATTACTACTTCTGGGAATATTTAATGTCCAAACTTAATTTAATTAAACCTGTGAATTCACCAACTTTATGTTGACTCTCTAAGCATGTTTTCTCATGAAACTGAAGCAGGTATTGGTGTGCATGGATTCCAGCATCATGATAGGCTGCATTTATAGAGCTCATCTGGGGTTTTATAAATTGGGAATAATTTAAACTTTCAATCAATGTTAAAGACTACTGTAATACTATTTGCACTTTCACTCATGTAATAAATGTAAGGATAATCTTTTATCTGTTGCTCTACATTCTGTCTGCTGTTGATCCACCTCCGTGACACCCAAATATTATTTCCGCTGCGTTTGACTCAATTTGGGGGTGTCACAGAAATGGTATCAGAGCGATAGTTATAGAGAATCAGAACAAAAATTAAAATAAATATAAAAATAAAATTTTTATATAATCTGAACTATAACTGCTTTAAAAATCTTTTGGGATTTTCGGGACTAGAATAGTTAAGCATATAGACTGTAGAGCATACATCGATTGTGTGATTGCCTGTGCATTGATTATTAACATCCGTTTGATTAATCTTATAAGTATTAACGTAACCTTTAACATGGTGAGTGTTAAACGGCACTATTATATAATTTTAAATTATATTTCTCAAAACTTTTAACTTGAGTAAGTTTATACTTATATCAATTAAAACTATATTACTTTCAGATTTATCATGACTTCACCTACCGATACACCTGTTGCCGTATCTCCGACGACCATCTTATGTGGATGGTAATCTGCTAGTGACTCCGGTGATAGTCACGTTTCTGCCGACGCCGCATCCATTGAGGCGCTTATTTCTACTCCACCTATTTCCCCCGCTGGGAAAGAGGTCCAGCCTCCTGCTGCTATACCACCTGTACCACTTGTGACTTCCCTGCGGGAGCATGCACCCGAGTCTCTGCCACCTCGTAAGAGGAGGTATGAGGCACCTCGCGATTCCACTTATGAGATCGGTGAGGGTTCCCGGGCCAGACATGCTTACCCCGTCCAGGCCCAGATCACAGCACTGGCCGCACGCCAGGCCCAGGAACTAATGATTTCATTTTTGTGTATATAGAAAAATGGTAATCACTAGAACGAACCCCAACAATGCCGAGACTACCCAAAACGTCACTGCTGCCCAACTAAGGGAAATGATTGATCAAGGCATCGCATCTGCGATGGCTGCCAGCAGAAACGTAGATGACAGTCAAAATTCCAACAACCGCCGGAATAATCAGACCACCAGGGGTTGCTCTTACCCCGACTTCTTGAAATGTAAACCTTCTTATTACAAGGGCAAAGAAGGAGTGGTGGAGCTGATGCAGTGGTTTGAGAGGTTGGAAACGGTCTTTCGCATCAGCGACTGTGCAGAAGAGAACAAAGTGAAGTTTTCCGCCTGCACCCTACTAGAGAGTGCTCTTACTTGGTGGAACTCTGTTGTTGCTACTCTTGGACACGATGCTGCCTATGCTCTTAACTGGACTGAGTTGAAGGAGAGGATGACAGAGAAATATTGTCCAAGGGGAGAAATGAAGAAACTGGAGATCGAGTTATGGGATCTCAAATGCAGGAACAATGACATCACTGCGTACAACCGACGGTTCCAAGATTTGACCCTAATGTGCACCAGAATGTTTGTGGAGGAGGATGATAATATTGAGAAGTATGTGGGTGGACTCCCAGACGCCATTCACGACAGTGTGCTCGCATCTCGACCTACTACCGTCGAGAGTGCCATTGAGTTCGCTACTGAGTTGATAAAAAAAAGAGTCCGTACCATATCCGAGAGGCATACTGACAACAAGCGAAAGGCAGACGAGTATTTCCGCAGTCAGCACCAGCAGCATCCTAAGAAGCAGAATGTTGGGCAAGTTTACAGTGCTACCTCTGCAGCAGCTAACCCGTACGTGGGCGCCAAACCTTTGTGCCCAAAGTGCAACTATCATCATACTATTGATAGCCCATGCCAGACCTGCTACAGATGTGGACAAGTGGGTCACTTTGCTAAAACCTGTCGAGTTAATGCTGTCACTCAGGCCCGACCCACTCAAAACACGAGGAACTACAACAACATGGGTGGATACAATGCCCGTGGGAGCAGGAATGGACAGCAGGGGAACCACAACGCTACTGGAGGAAACAACAATGGACCCAAGAAGGGAGTTGTGTGCTATGAGTGTGGAGCACCAGGACACGTGAGGCCAAGTTGCCCTAAGCGGGCCAACCATAACAAGAATAGTGGAGGAGCTTCATCCAGAGTGTACGTGGTCGGCAATGCAAAAGCCAATCCCGATTCAAACGTCGTTACTGGTACGTTTCTATTGAACAATCGTTATGCATCTGTCTTATTTGATACTGGAGCAGACCGAAGTTTTATATCCACTGAATTTAGCCAAGTACTAGAAGTTATCCCTACAAGCTTAGATAACCGTTACTCCGTAGAATTAGCTAACGGTAAAACTATAGATGCTGACACTATCATTAGAGGTTGCACCTTAAATCTTTCCAAACATCCGTTCAACATTGACCTTATCCCCGTAAACCTTGGTAGTTTTGATATTATTATCGGCATGGACTGGTTAGCGAGATACCGCGCAGTCATTGTTTGTGACAAAAAGCTAGTCCGTATTCCGTGGGGAAACGAAACTCTAATCATTCGAGGTGACGGTAACACCGACCTCGCTGACACTAGACTTAGTGTTATCTCTTGTACAAAAGCTCAGAAATATTTGTTGAGAGGATGTCATATCTTCTTGGCCCATATTTCTCAAACAGATGACGAAGACAAGCCCGAGAAGAAGCAAATCGGGGACGTACCCATCGTTCGAGATTTTCCAGAAGTATTTCCTGATGAGTTGCCAGGCTTACCACCGACTCGACAAGTGGAATTTCAAATTGATTTGGTTCCCGGAGCAGCACCTGTAGCTAAAGCTCCATACCGGTTGGCACCATCAGAAATGAAAGAACTAGCCGAACAACTTCAAGAACTATATGACAAAGGATTCATACGACCTAGTTCCTCACCATGGGTAGCTCCACGAGTTTCATTCTTTGAGATTTTAAATTGTGGAGAACGAGAGATGATAGAGTCAATTATAAGTTTGGTATTCTTTCGTGAATTTATGTGAGTTAATTATAAGCCTATTCCCCCATCGCTTGCTAATAAATTTATCTACAATAAATAAGGTTGTACGATTTGAAAAGTTACTTAGCTTCTAGCCCAAGATCGTTTAAAAGTTGCTCGGTATGGATTAGAGTTCATAGCCAAGGCATAACTTATTGAAGCGGGATGCGAAGATTGGTGAGTCCGAAAAGGCCCTAACAAGGCATGAGGGCTATATTTTGTTGCTAAAGATCCAAAGTGATGTGAAGAATCATTTATCGAAAATCAATATGAAGGATCGAGACACACGACGTAAAGCAAAAACTCCCCAAAAGTCATGGAGAAGTGTATCCGAAAAGACCCTAACAAGGTATGAGGATAAATAGATCCAAGTCATAAAAGGAGGTGGATCGTTGTAAATCAAAGTCCAAAATAAAGATTAGAGAAAAATGAAGAAGTCGTGGTCCAAGTATGAATCTCTCAAAACTTCAAGTGAAGAAATTCCTATTATGAAGAGAAGGCCATTATTTCATGAACGTCTCTCAAGGTTTGAAGTATGAAGTCGCTGCCAAATATCGGTCCGAGAAAGGTCTCAAATCGCGAAGCGAGTTATGCCAAGATATGAACTTTATGAGGTCCCGAGAAGCAGTTTTAAAAGATTTTGTCCTTTAGCTAACTGATTAAATCGTTCACTTTATTTTCGGCTTAATAAACTATCGAAATAAGTCAACAATGCATCCTCGTGATCATTCAAGACAACAATAAAATATAAGAGATACACCTAAGAATAAGGGAGTCTAAGTGAGTAATTGGCCCACATGAGTTCGTGTTAGTTTACTAACTTATAATAACAATGATCTCGTTTTTAAGCTTGGTTTGGAGAAAGTGAAAACTTAAGGATGATGATTATTCATGACATTTCCAAAACCCAAGGTATGCTTTTGATTTCTTTACTTTGTATGTTTATAATTTTCTAGCTCGTTAATAAAGGCCAACGTGGATTAATTATGATGAAAAATGTAAACGTGCTTTGTAACTAATGCATTGCATGAGGACATTGCAATGGTCAAGTGTAGGGGATTTGATAGGTGTGTAAACACCCATCCTTTTTACCACTTAATTACAATAATAACCGAGCCAAAACGTGTATTTTATGTCTTTTATGTCAGAATTATGCGTGGTTTGTGTTTTTGTTGTGATTTAGGACGAAAAGGTGAAAAGTGGAGAAAACACGGGCATTCACGGGCTTTTATTGAAGAAATAGATGAAAAGACGAAGTCAAGAAGTCAAGAGTGCAAAAAGAACGGAAGTCCAAGACCAATTCTGAAGATTTATCGAAGAAAAAGTCAAAAGACGGAAGTTTACTTAAAGCCGAAGAACTCAAGTCTACTTTATTGAAGAATTAAAAGACGAGTTCAAAGAAATCCCGAGCCACAAGTCATTAGAGTCCAAGTTTAAAGAAGATTAGAAGAATAAAGGACTAATGGTGCAATTAATGAAGATTAAAGGCTTAAGGACCTAATGACGCAATTAAGAAGAAAGGAAGGAGGGGAGGAAGCTTCCTAATCCTCCCCTATATATAGATTAGGCTAGTTAATTATTTTTCTTTGTTGGCTAAGTGTGACAATTAGTCTTCCACTTTTAATTACCTTGCACCTTTAAATTCATGTCATTTAAATACTTGTCAAATTTAAATACCTTGTCTTGCACCTTAAATTCCTTTAATTTTAAGTAAGTTTCCATTTAATTCTTGTCAATCTTTATTTTATCTTGTTAATCTCCTATCTACCTTTCTTAATCTTTGATTTTTAAGTTTATGTTTATGTTCATGTTCATGTTCTTATTTTGATCAAAGTGGTTTTTGATTATTGTGGTTAGATTTGTTAGTTTTATTGATTTAGATTGTTTGTTTATGATTATTGAATGTTTTGTTATTAGTTTGGTTTAATCTTGAGTTTGATTTTGGTTAAATTTGTGGTTAGATTTGTGTTACCGTAATTCCCTGTTCTTCGGGGGTGTTTGTTTCTGTTACTGTGATTCCCAGGAAAGTTCCGGATCAATTCTTTGTTCACAAGGAAAACTTCCGAACCAAGGTTTCTTGTTCATTCGGAAGAGTTCCGAATAAAACTTCTGAATCAAAGTCTTCCGAATCAAGTGTTTGAGCTTCATTCGGAACATTCAAAAGTTACGAACCAAGAAGTTCCGAACGAAGGGCTTGGGATTAAGAACTTCCGAATCAGGAAACTTCCGAACGAGCAAAAGTTCCGAACCAGAGGGCTTCATTCGGAAGAGTTCCGAATCAAAGACTTCCGAACCAAAGTGTTTACATGTATCTTTTGAAAATTGAAGATTCATATCATTTGCAAAAGTTTTCAAACAAAAAAAACACAAACTCTCTCTTTCAAAAGAAAACACACACAACAAACATCAATGGCTACTGAATCTTCTTCACAACCACAAGAGATTGAAATCACCCTCAATCCTTCCATCCACGTTAACTATCCCATTGAGGACATAATCTTTAATGTAAAACCTCTGATTTTATTTTATTGACTTTGTCAACTGTAGTACTATTTATATTTGAAATTTATATAATTTCACTTTTATATGACTTATTAAGTGTCATATACCTATTGTCATACTACCTTTCATATTTATTTTACATTTATATGAACCTTTAGTCATTTATTGACTACTCTGGCAACTGACTGGCCACTTGATTGAATAATGAAATTCATCACCTCAGTACATATTTTGAGATAAACTGTAACCTTACTTAATTTATTTATTAAGTACTTGAATTATTTTATATGTATATATTTACATATATTAATTAAAAGGAATAAATACCTAAACACTTTAAAAACAATGTATGTTATTTTACATTGTCACTTATTTACTTTGTTCAAGTAAATTAATTCTAGTAATGTATTTAATATACACTTTCACTAAGTTACCTAAAATCTTCAACAAAAATACCTACAACACAACAAGTACCTATAATAATATACAAGGACTATCATTATCATACAACACTTGGCAAAAATTTACCAAAACCCTCCTCATGCATAAAATAAAACGTGTGTATGTATGCATACATACACTACCATCATTTGATTAACTAGCTATAAGTAACCTAGGGTAATCATACCACTCCACTAACACCCTATACTAATGCATGCATAAACCATAATTTACTTACACCTAAGCATGCATTACTTACAAAACCACTTACATACACAAATACATGCATAACCATACACTTCCTATACCAACCTCACTTTTACTTACACAAACCCTTACACACACCATACCCTTTTACTATACTTAGTCACTTCTTGTCTCCCTTGGACCCAAAAACACACGGCATCAATTTGCAAAGAAAGGAAGGAAAGTCAATTCCATTTTGAGCATGTGTGCATTTGGCAAAGTGTATCCAATGAGTATCCTTGCATATCTTAGCTAGATATCTTGTACAAGGTACAAAGATACACTTTGATATCTCTCTCTCTTTGATATTAGCCGAGACAAACACACACAACACACAACACAAAACATTTCCAATCTCACTTCACTCTCTTCTTCTCTAGCTCACGGCTAAACTCCACTTTCCACCATTTTGAACTTCCAAGATATACTACTACTCCTATACTATGTCTTTTACTATCTAAAGGTTAATCCTAAGCTCATCCTACAAGAAACCTTGATCCTTGAAGCAAGAACAAGAACCCTAGAAGCCTACTTAAAGCTCACGGCATGTTTATGATCTCCTAGACCTCAATTGTTGAAAGCTTGTCACTTGTTTCTACTCATCCTCATATCATTCCTAAACCTATCTAAACAAGTAAGTCCAAGTTAAAACCTATCTTTTCTAATACATTACCTTTATATATATTAATGTGTACATGGTTATTCTTGGTAAAGTTAACATTTAAACAAGTATTGAAACCCTAAAAACCTAAAGGAAACCTACGGCTTGATTTTATATATAACATAACATGATGTAAAAACTTATCAACCTTGAAGAACACATCAACATGATCTTGTTTAACTTGAAAAACTATGAAACCTAACCATGCATGTATTTTGGACGTGAGCTATAAGCTCATAATATTATTTTGAGTAATCTTGTAATGTTTAGATATAACTAGAAACATTAGATTTATGTTTTTAGGTGCCTTAAAATGTTAAGATCACTATTAGGCCTCATAAGATTAGTTTAAGCTCACTATAATACTTTGCCTAGATAATAATCATTTTCATCAAATAAATGTTTTTATAAAACTTTTAGTGTCAAAAATATGATTATATAAAGTTTCATGTTGAAAATATAAATCTATAATTATTTTGGATTTAAATAATAGATCTACTAAAATTTTGGATTAAATATAACAAGTATAAACTTTTGGGTTGGATTTATAAAATTACAAAGTAAAAGGGATCTAAATGAATAAGTGTAGAAACTTATATTTCAAAAACATAAACTTTGGATCACTTTTTAATTATTGCCGAGAGTATAAGGGTGTGTTTTGAACATATCCGAAACTTTATAAGCTTAAAAAGGACTAAAAAGAGATAAATAAAATATTAGGGTAAGTTGTGTAAACCTTAGAAAACCTAGGGATTGTTTTGGACACAAGCCGAGACCTAATATGAACAATAGGGACCAAATGTGTCAAGATACTAACCTTAATAAAACCCTAAGTAACCCTAGGGACTAAACTTGCCCTTTGCCAAAACCCATACAAGCCCTAGGGGGCAATAATGAAATTTGTGTTAAACTTAAATGTAAACCGCAAGTAGGAGGACTAAAACTGCCAATAGGTGAAACTTAATTAAGCCCTAATATGAGTCGTATACCTTAGGGACTAGTTTTGCCATTTATAGAAACTTAAAGAAACCCTAGTTACACGTGTAACTAGGGAGGGACCAAAACTGTAATTATTAAAAGATTTAGAAACCCTAGGGGTATAAAAGTAATTTAATCGCGAGTATTTATTTAATTAAAAGGACTAAAACGTATTTTTATACAAAGTATTACGAACCTTAAAATCTTATATATTTTTAAACCGTTATTTAAACGTAAAACTTAAATAAACGTAACAATTGTTATTTTTCCCAAACCTATAACTTAATAAATATAAATCTTGCATAAACATGGATTTTAAATAAAATGTTATACATTTATAAACCTTATTTATATATTAAATATAAATTGAAAATAATTAACTTATAAAATAAATATAATAATTATATTTATTTCCTATCACTTTAAATGTGCATAAAACTATCATATATAAATATTTAAAGTGTTTTATAAACAAGGTAAGTACAAAATATTAATTAAATGAATTAATTAATTAAACCTTATTATTTATTTTATACCTAAAATAAATACTATTAGAACTTGTACTACGATGAACAAAATACAAGTATTGTAATTAAATGCTTAAAACCAGTTTAAGCATGTACAGATTTATTCTGGAACTTTTATGCATTATGTTATGCATTTACTGAGACCTTATAATTATTTAGGTCGTTGATTGTATCGTGAACATCCTTATCAGATTTATCTACTGACTTATTGCTATACTACTAAGGTGAGTTCATGGCCCCACTTTATATATTGACAAACTTTTAAACCTTTTAATGGGGAAGAAAACATGCAACATATTTTATTTTATGGACATGGATTGAACTGTGAAACTTTTGATTACATTGCCTATTGTAGATGAACCCGCATGACCCGTGCATCCGAAACTGTTAGAATTATTGAATTACCTGAATGTTATAAATAGATCTATTTGGGATTGACCGTCCCCATCTGGGTGAGTCATGCTCACTGTGCCTAGGCCAGGACAACAGATGTTTCACATGTCAGCACTTATTTTTGTTATGGGTGCCTTTTATTATAAGGCGAAGGGTCCTTATCTGTTAAGGACTTAACTGTCAAGTTTCAGTTTCGGGCAATATGGAAATGTAATTACTTTTAAGTATTGATGCTTTGTGCATTACTACTTCTGGGAATATTTAATGTCCAAACTTAATTTAATTAAACCTGTGAATTCACCAACTTTATGTTGACTCTCTAAGCATGTTTTCTCAGGAAACTGAAGCAGGTATTGGTGTGCATGGATTCCAGCATCATGATAGGCTGCATTTATAGAGCTCATCTGGGGTTTTATAAATTGGGAATAATTTAAAATTTAAATCAATGTTAAAGACTACTGTAATACTATTTGCACTTTCACTCATGTAATAAATGTAAGGATAATCTTTTATCTGTTGCTCTACATTCTGTCTGCTGTTGATCCACCTCCGTGACACCCAAATATTATTTCCGCTGCGTTTGACTCAATTTGGGGGTGTCACAGAAATGGTATCAGAGCGATAGTTATAGAGAATCAGAACAAAAATTAAAATAAATATAAAAATAAAATTTTTATATAATCTGAACTATAACTGCTTTAAAAATCTTTTGGGATTTTCGGGACTAGAATAGTTAAGCATATAGACTGTAGAGCATACATCGATTGTGTGATTGCCTGTGCATTGATTATTAACATCCGTTTGATTAATCTTATAAGTATTAACGTAACCTTTAACATGGCGAGTGTTAAACGGCACTATTATATAATTTTAAATTATATTTCTCAAAACTTTTAACTTGAGTAAGTTTATACTTATATTAATTAAAACTATATTACTTTCAGATTTATCATGACTTCACCTACCGATACACCTGTTGCCGTATCTCCGACGACCATCTTATGTGGATGGTTATCTGCTAGTGACTCCGGTGATAGTCACGTTTCTGCCGACGCCGCATCCATTGAGGCGCTTATTTCTACTCCACCTATTTCCCCCGCTGGGAAAGAGGTCCAGCCTCCTGCTGCTATACCACCTGTACCACTTGTGACTTCCCTGCGGGAGCATGCACCCGAGTCTCTGCCACCTCGTAAGAGGAGGTATGAGGCACCTCGCGATTCCACTTATGAGATCGGTGAGGGTTCCCGGGCCAGACATGCTGACCCCGTCCAGGCCCAGATCACAGCACTGGCCGCACGCCAGGCCCAGGAACTAATGATTTCATTTTTGTGTATATAGAAAAATGGTAATCACTAGAACGAACCCCAACAATGCCGAGACTACCCAAAACGTCACTGCTGCCCAACTAAGGGAAATGATTGATCAAGGCATCGCATCTGCGATGGTTGCCAGCAGAAACGTAGACGACAGTCAAAATTCCAACAACCGCCGGAATAATCAGACCACCAGGGGTTGCTCTTACCCCGACTTCTTGAAATGTAAACCTTCTTATTACAAGGGCAAAGAAGGAGTGGTGGAGCTGATGCAGTGGTTTGAGAGGTTGGAAACGGTCTTTTGCATCAGCGACTGTGCAGAAGAGAACAAAGTGAAGTTTTCCGCCTGCACCCTACTAGAGAGTGCTCTTACTTGGTGGAACTCTGTTGTTGCTACTCTTGGACACGATGCTGCCTATGCTCTCAACTGGACTGAGTTGAAGGAGAGGATGACAGAGAAATATTGTCCAAAGGGAGAAATGAAGAAACTGGAGATCGAGTTATGGGATCTCAAATGCAGGAACAATGACATCACTGCGTACAACCGAAGGTTCCAAGATTTGACCCTAATGTGCACTAGAATGTTTGTGGAGGAGGATGATAATATTGAGAAGTATGTGGGTGGACTCCCAGACGCCATTCACGACAGTGTGCTCGCATCTCGACCTACTACCGTCGAGAGTGCCATTGAGTTCGCTACTGAGTTGATAAACAAAAGAGTCCGTACCATATCCGAGAGGCATACTGACAACAAGCGAAAGGCAGACGAGTATTTCCGCAGTCAGCACCAGCAGCATCCTAAGAAGCAGAATGTTGGGCAAGTTTACAGTGCTACCTCTGCAGGAGCTAACCCGTACGTGGGCGCCAAACCTTTGTGCCCAAAGTGCAACTATCATCATATTGTTGATAGCCCATGCCAGACCTGCTACAGATGTGGACAAGTGGGTCACTTTGCTAAAACCTGTCGAGTTAATGCTGTCACTCAGGCCCGACCCACTCAAAACACGAGGAACTACAACAACATGGGTGGATACAATGCCCGTGGGAGCAGGAATGGACAGCAGGGGAACCACAACGCTACTGGAGGAAACAACAATGGACCCAAGAAGGGAGTTGTGTGCTATGAGTGTGGAGCACCAGGACACGTGAGGCCAAGTTGCCCTAAGCGGGCCAACCATAACAAGAATAGTGGAGGAGCTTCATCCAGAGTGTACGTGGTCGGCAATGCAAAAGCCAATCCCGATTCAAACGTCGTTACTGGTACGTTTCTATTGAACAATCGTTATGCATCTGTCTTATTTGATACTGGAGCAGACCGAAGTTTTATATCCACTGAATTTAGCCAAGTACTAGAAGTTATCCCTACAAGCTTAGATAACCGTCACTCCGTAGAATTAGCTGACGGTAAAACTGTAGATGCTGACACTATCATTAGAGGTTGCACCTTAAATCTTTCCAAACATCCGTTCAACATTGACCTTATCCCCGTAAACCTTGGTAGTTTTGATATTATTATCGGCATGGACTGGTTAGCGAGATACCGCGCAGTCATTGTTTGTGACAAAAAGCTAGTCCGTATTCCGTGGGGAAACGAAACTCTAATCATTCGAGGTGACGGTAACACCGACCTCGCTGACACTAGACTTAGTGTTATCTCTTGTACAAAAGCTCAGAAATATTTGTTGAGAGGATGTCATATCTTCTTGGCCTATATTTCTCAAACAGATGAAGAAGACAAGCCCGAGAAGAAGCAAATCGGGGACGTACCCATCGTTCGAGATTTTCCAGAAGTCTTTCCTGATGAGTTGCCAGGCTTACCACCGACTCGACAAGTGGAATTTCAAATTGATTTGGTTCCCGGAGCAGCACCTGTAGCTAAAGCTCCATACCGGTTGGCACCATCAGAAATGAAAGAACTAGCCGAACAACTTCAAGAACTATATGACAAAGGATTCATACGACCTAGTTCCTCACCATGGGTAGCTCCACGAGTCTCATTCTTTGAGATTTTAAATTGTGGAGAACGAGAGATGATAGAGTCAATTATAAGTTTGGTATTCTTTCGTGAATTTATGTGAGTTAATTATAAGCCTATTCTCCCATCGCTTGCTAATAAATTTATCTACAATAAATAAGGTTGTACGATTTGAAAAGTTACTTAGCTTCTAGCCCAAGATCGTTTAAAAGTTGCTCGGTATAGATTAGAGTTCATAGCCAAGGCATAACTTGTTGCTAAAGATCCAAAGTGATGTGAAGAATCATTTATCGAAAATCAATATGAAGGATCGAGACACACGACGTAAAGCAAAAACTCCCCAAAAGTCATGGAGAAGTGTATCCGAAAAGACCCTAACAAGGTATGAGGATAAATAGATCCAAGTCATAAAAGGAGGTGGATCGTTGTATATCAAAGTCCAAAATAAAGATTAGAGAAAAATGAAGAAGTCGTGGTCCAAGTATGAATCTCTCAAAACTTCAAGTGAAGAAATTCCTATTATGAAGAGAAGGCCATTATTTCATGAACGTCTCTCAAGGTTTGAAGTATGAAGTCGCTGCCAAATATCGGTCCGAGAAAGGTCTCAAATCGCGAAGCGAGTTATGCCAAGATATGAACTTTATGAGGTCCCGAGAAGCAATTTTAAAAGATTTTGTCCTTTAGCTAACTATTGATTAAATCGTTCACTTTATTATCGGCTTAATAAACTATCGAAATAAGTCAACAATGCATCCTCGTGATCATTCAAGACAACAATAAAATATAAGAGATACACCTAAGAATAAGGGAGTCTAAGTGAGTAATTGGCCCACATGAGTTCGTGTTAGTTTACTAACTTATAATAACAATGATCTCGTTTTTAAGCTTGGTTTGGAGAAAGTGAAAACTTGAGGATGATGATTATTCATGACATTTCCAAAACCCAAGTTATGCTTTTGATTTCTTTACTTTGTATGTTTATAATTTTCTAGCTCGTTAATAAAGGCCAACGTGGATTAATTATGATGAAAAATGTAAACGTGCTTTGTAACTAATGCATTGCATGAGGACATTGCAATGGTCAAGTGTAGGGGATTTGATAGGTGTGTAAACACCCATCCTTTTTACCACTTAATTACAATAATAACCGAGCCAAAACGTGTATTTTATGTCTTTTATGTCGGAATTATGCGTGGTTTGTGTTTTTGTTGTGATTTAGGACGAAAAGGTGAAAAGTGGAGAAAACACAGGCATTCACGGGCTTTTATTGAAGAAATAGATGAAAAGACGAAGTCAAGAAGTCAAGAGTGCAAAAAGAACGGAAGTCCAAGACCAATTCTGAAGATTTATCGAAGAAAAAGTCAAAAGACGGAAGTTTACTTAAAGCCGAAGAACTCAAGTCTACTTTATTGAAGAATTAAAAGACGAGTTCAAAGAAATCCCGAGCCACAAGTCATTAGAGTCCAAGTTTAAAGAAGATTAGAAGAATAAAGGACTAATGGTGCAATTAATGAAGATTAAAGGCTTAAGGACCTAATGACGCAATTAAGAAGAAAGGAAGGAGGGGAGGAAGCTTCCTAATCCTCCCCTATATATAGATTAGGCTAGTTAATTATTTTTCTTTGTTGGCTAAGTGTGACAATTAGTCTTCCACTTTTAATTACCTTGCACCTTTAAATTCATGTCATTTAAATACTTGTCAAATTTAAATACCTTGTCTTGCACCTTAAATTCCTTTAATTTTAAGTAAGTTTCCATTTAATTCTTGTCAATCTTTATTTTATCTTGTTAATCTCCTATCTACCTTTCTTAATCTTTGATTTTTAAGTTTATGTTTATGTTCATGTTCATGTTCTTATTTTGATCAAAGTGGGTTTTGATTATTGTGGTTAGATTTGTTAGTTTTATTGATTTAGATTGTTTGTTTATGATTATTGAATGTTTTGTTATTAGTTTGGTTTAATCTTGAGTTTGATTTTGGTTAAATTTGTGGTTAGATTTATGTTACCGTAATTCCCTGTTCTTCGGGGGTGTTTGTTTCTGTTACTGTGATTCCCAGGAAAGTTCCGGATCAATTCTTTGTTCACAAGGAAAACTTCCGAACCAAGGTTTCTTGTTCATTCGGAAGAGTTCCGAATAAAACTTCTGAATCAAAGTCTTCCGAATCAAGTGTTTGAGCTTCATTCGGAACATTCAAAAGTTACGAACCAAGAAGTTCCGAACGAAGGGCTTGGGATTAAGAACTTCCGAATCAGGAAACTTCCGAACGAGCAAAAGTTCCGAACCATAGGGCTTCATTCGGAAGAGTTCCGAATCAAAGACTTCCGAACCAAAGTTCCGAGTCAAGGATTTGGCATAAGGAGTTCCGACTCAAGAGTGGTTCATTCGGAACTCAAGAACTTCCGAACCAAAGGAGTAACCAGAAACTTCCGAGTCAAGCGACTCATTCGGAAAACTTCCGAATCAACTACTTCAGAAAACTTCCGAATCAGGAAACTTCCGAACGAAAGTTCCGGATCAAGAAAGGTTCATTCGGAAGAGTTCCGAATCAAGGGTTAACCAGAACTTCCGAATCAAGGGGTTGAATCAGCATAAGTTCCGAACGAAGAATTGTTTTGGATAAGTGACATATTCAGAATAATTTGTTCAGGACCAAGGATTTTGGTAATATTCCGAGCGAAGAAGAATCAATCCAAACGAAGGTGACATTCCGGATGAGTGATTGTTCCTAACGAAGGATTATTCCGAATGAGCTGTATTCAGGTTCTTTTTAGTTTTTGCATTTAATTTTTATTTTCAAGCTTTATTTTTCCCGCCTTTTTCCTAGTCGCACTTTAAGATTCTTTGCCTTAGATTTATTTTAGCCTTGCCTTAGTTTAAGTTTTAGTTGCGTTTTAAGTTTTCCTTAGATAGTTTTAAGTTTGCGTTATTTACGTTTAGTGCCTTTTATTTTTAGTCAAGCTTTTAAATACTCGCCCTTTACTTTAAATTAGTTTTAGATTTACATTAATTGCACTTTTACTTTAAAGTTTCGCACTTTTATTTTAAATACTACAACGACACATTTTTGTTTCACCAAAGAACATTAGAGTCACATAGAGAACCTAGATCAATCCGATTAGACACACATCAAACGAACAATTGAACCTAGCAAAATCTATTCATTAATCTAGAACTTGGATCCGTAGTTTTTGCTCTCAAAATCTGGAGACATTACCTATACGGAACAAAGTGCACAGTGCATACTGACCATAAAAGTTTGCAACACATAATGGATCAGAAGGAGTTGAACATGAGACAATGTCGTTGGATTGAGTTACTGAGTGACTACGACTGTGAGATCAAATACCACCCGGGTAAAGCAAACATGGTTGCTGATGCTTTAAGTCGTAAGGAAACGGACCCTCCTATGAGAGTTCGGGCATTGGTTATGACAATCAGTTTGGATCTACCGAAACAGATTTTGGAAGCTCAGACTCAATCCCAATTGCCTGAAAACCTCGTGAAGGAGGATGTCGGGGGAATGCTCAGAACTGATCTTAGCAAAGAAAAGTTAGAACCTAGAGCAGACGGAACCCTATGCCTTCACGGACGAAGTTGGTTACCTTGTTATGGATATTTGAGGAACGTGATCATGCATGAATCTCATAAGTCTAAATATTTTATACATCCCGGATCTGAAAAGATGTATCAGGATATGAAGAAGTTATATTGGTGGCCGAATATGAAAGCCAACATTGCCACCTACGTTCAGAAATGTTTGACCTGTGCTCGTGTCAAAACTGAACACCAGAGACCATCGGGTTTACTTGTACAACCCAAGATACCGGAATGGAAGTGGGACAACATCACTATGGACTTTGTTACCAAACTCCCAAAGTCATCTCACGATTACGATACTATCTGGGTAATCGTCGATCGACTCACCAAGTCCGCTCATTTCCTGCCAATTAGATAGACCGATTCCCTTGTCAAACTAGCAAAGACGTACCTGAAGGAGATTGTGACCAAACATGGAATAATAGTGTCGATAATCTGTGATCGAGATGGTAGGTTTACGTCAAAATTTTGGAGGGCTTTCCAACGAGCCTTAGGTACCAAATTGGATATGAGCACTGCTTATCATCCGCAAACTGATGGTCAAAGTGAACGAACCATCCAGACTCTAGAGGACATGCTACGAGCATGTGTGATTGATTTTGGGAATGGATGGGTTGACCATATTCCTTTAGTGGAATTCTCCTACAACAACAGTTATCATGCCAGTATTAAGTCTGCCCCTTTCGAAGCACTGTACGGTCGCAAATGTCGTTCGCCTGTGTGCTGGGCAGAATTAGGTGAATTTCAACTCACTGGACCAGAGTTAATCCAGGAGACTACTGACAAGATCGTCCTCATCAAGCAGAGAATTCAAGCTGCTCGTGATCGACAAAAGAGCTACGCGGACCTGAAACGCAAACCTATGCAATTTGAAGTAAGTGACCTTGGAAGGGTGTAGTACGTTTTGGCAAACGTGGAAAACTGAATCCACGTTATGTCGGCCCTTTCAAAGTAATAGCCAGGATCGGGGAAGTAGCTTATCGTTTAGGGTTGCCCCAGCAACTGAGTCGGGTGCACTCTACCTTTCATGTTTCTAACCTGAAGAAGTGCTATGCTGAAGAACCACTGGCTATGCCATTGGAGGGAGTTCAAATTGACGACAAACTCCATTTTATAGAAGAACCAGTGGAAATCATGGAGAGGATAGTTAAGAAGTTGAAACGCAGTCGCATCCCGCTGGTCAAAGTACGTTGGAACTCTAGAAGAGGCCCTGAGTTCACTTGGGTACGAGAAGACTCGTTCAATACCAAGTATCCACACTTGTTCACCTGACCAATAGCTTCATCTTAAGCTTTGAGGACAAAGCTAAAATAAGGATGGTGCTGTAAAACCTCTGATTTTATTTTATTGACTTTGTCAACTGTAGTACTATTTATATTTGAAATTTATATAATTTCACTTTTATATGACTTATTAAGTGTCATATACCTATTGTCATACTACCTTTCATATTTATTTTACATTTATATGAACCTTTAGTCATTTATTGACTACTCTGGCAACTGACTGGCCACTTGATTGAATAATGAAATTCATCACCTTAGTACATATTTTGAGATAAACTGTAACCTTACTTGATTTATTTATTAAGTACTAGAATTATTTTATATGTATATATTTATATATATTAATTAAAAGGAATAAATATCTAAACACTTTAAAAACAATGTATATTATTTTACATTGTCACTTATTTACTCTGTTCAAGTAAATTAATTCTAGTAATGTATTTAATATACACTTTCACTAAGTTACCTAAAAGCTTCAACAAAAATACCTACAACACAACAAGTACCTATAATAATATACAAGGACTATTATGATCATACAACACTTGGCAAAAATTTACCAAAACCCTCCCCATGCATAAAATAAAACGTGTGTATGTATGCATACATACACTACCATCATTTGATTAACTAGCTATAAGTAACCTAGGGTAATCATACCACTCCACTAACACCCTATACTAATGCATGCATAAACCATACTTTACTTACACCTAAGTATGCTTTACTTACAAAACCACTTACATACACAAATATGTGCATAACCATACACTTCCTATACCAACCTCACTTTTACTTACACAAACACTTACACACACCATAACCTTTTACTATACTTAGTCACTTCTTGTCTCCCTTGGACCCAAAAACACATGGCATCAATTTGCAAAGAAAGGAAGGAAAGTTAATTCCATTTTGAGCATGTGTTCATTTGGCAAAGTGTATCTAATGAGTACCCATGCATATCTTAGCTAGATATCTTGTACAAGGTAAAAAGATACACTTTGATCTCTCTCTCTCTCTTTGATATTAGCCGAGACAAACACACACAACACACAACACAAAACATTTCCAATCTCACTTCACTCTCTTCTTCTCTAGCTCACGGCTAAACTCCACTTTCCACCATTTTTGAACTTCCAATATTTACTACTACTCCTATACTATGTCTTCTACTATCTAAATGTTAATCCTAAGCTCATCCTACAAGAAACCTTGATCCTTGAAGCAAGAACAAGAACCCTAGAAGCCTACTTAAAGCTCACAGCATGTTTATGATCTCCTAGACCTCCATTGTTAAAAGCTTGTCACTTGTTTCTACTCATCCTCATATCATTCCTAAACCTATCTAAACAAGTAAGTCCAAGTTAAAACCTATCTTTTCTAATACATTACCTTTATATATATTAATGTGTACATGGTTATTCTTGGTAAAGTTAACTTTTAAACAAGTATTGAAACCCTAAAAACCTAAAGGAAACCCACGGCTTGATTTTATATATAAGATAACATGATGTAAAAACTTGTCAACCTTGAAGAACACATCAACATGATCTTGTTTAACTTTAAAAACCATGAAAACCTAACCATGCATGTATTTTGGACGTGAGCTATAAGCTCATAATATTATTTTGAGTAATCTTGTAATGTTTAGATATAACTAGAAACATTAGATTTATGTTTTTAGGTGCCTTAAAATGTTAAGATCACTATTAGGCCTCATAAGATTAGTTTAAGCTCACTATAATACTTTGCCTTGATAAATAATCATTTTCATCAAATAAATGTTTTTATAAAACTTTTAGTGTCAAAAATATGATTATATAAAGTTTCATGTTGAAAATATAAATCTATAATTATTTTGGATTTAAATAATAGATCTACTAAAATTTTGGATTAAATATAACAAGTATAAACTTTTGGGTTGGATTTATAAAATTACAAAGTAAAAGGGATCTAAATGAATAAGTGTAGAAACTTATATTTCAAAAACATAAACTTTGGATCACTTTTTAATTATTGCCGAGAGTATAAGGGTGTGTTTTGAACATATCCGAAACTTTATAGGGTTAAAAAGGACTAAAAAGAGATTAATAAAATATTAGGGTAAGTTGTGTAAACCTTAGAAAACCTAGGGATTGTTTTGGACACAAGCTGAGACCTAATATGAACAATAGGGACCAAATGTGTCAAGATACTAACCTTAATAAAACCCTAAGTAACCCTAGGGACTAAACTTGCCCTTTGCCGAAACCCATACAAGCCCTAGGAGGCAATAATGAAAATTATGTTAAACTTAAATGTGAACCGCAAGTAGGAGGACTAAAACTGCCAATAGGTGAAACTTAATTAAGCCCTAATATGATTCGTAT
Source organism: Glebionis coronaria (assembly GCA_025667525.1). Taxonomy (NCBI): domain Eukaryota; kingdom Viridiplantae; phylum Streptophyta; class Magnoliopsida; order Asterales; family Asteraceae; genus Glebionis; species Glebionis coronaria. Next base: position 316,637,025 of record CM046875.1, on the reverse strand, counting down.
ACCTTAGGGACTAGTTTTGCCATTTATAGAAACTTAAAGAAACCCTAGTTACACGTGTAACTAGGGAGGGACCAAAACTGTAATTATTAAAAGATTTAGAAACCCTAGGGGTATAAAAGTAATTTAATCGCGAGTATTTATTTAATTAAAAGGACTAAAACGTATTTTTATACAAAGTATTACGAACCTTAAAATCTTATATATTTTTAAACCGTTATTTAAACGTAAAACTTAAATAAACGTAACAATTGTTATTTTTCCCAAACCTATAACTTAATAAATATAAATCTTGCATAAACATGGATTTTAAATAAAATGTTATACATTTATAAACCTTATTTATATATTAAATATAAATTGAAAATGATTAACTTATAAAATACGTATAATAATTATATTTATTTCCCATCACTTTAAATGTGCATAAAACTATCATATATAAATATTTAAAGTGTTTTATAAACAACGTATGTACAAAATATTAATTAAATGAATTAAGTATATAAACCTTATTATTTATTTTATACCTAAAATAAATACTATTAGAACTTGTACTACGATGAACAAAATACAAGTATTGTAATTAAATGCTTAAAACCAGTTTAAGCATGTACAGATTTATTCTGGAACTTTTATGCATTATGTTATGCATTTACTGAGACCTTATAATTATTTAGGTCGTTGATTGTATCGTGAGCATCCTTATCAGATTTATCTACTGACTTATTGCTTTACTACTGAGGTGAGTTCATGGCCCCACTTTATATATTTACAAACTTTTAAACCTTTTAATGGGGAAGAAAACATGCAACATATTTTATTTTATGGACATGGATTGAACTGTGAAACTTTTGATTACATTGCCTATTGTAGATGAACCCGCATGACCCGTGCATCCGAAACTGTTAGAATTATTGAATTACCTGAATGTTATAAATAGATCTATTTGGGATTGACCATCCCCATCTGGGTGAGTCATGCTCACTGTGCCTAGGCCAGGACAACAGATGTTTCACATGTCAGCACTTATTTTTGTTATGGGTGCCTTTTATTATTAGGCGAAGGGTCCTTATCTGTTAAGGACTTAACTGTCAAGTTTCAGTTTCGGGCAATATGGAAATGTAATTACTTTTAAGTATTGATGCTTTGTGCATTACTACTTCTGGGAATATTTAATGTCCAAACTTATTTTAATTAAACCTGTGAATTCACCAAATTTATGTTGACTCTCTAAGCATGTTTTCTCAGGAAACTGGAGCAGGTATTGGTGTGCATGGATTCCAGCATCATGATAGGCTGCATTTATAGAGCTCATCTGGGGTTTTATAAATTGGGAATAATTTAAACTTTCAATCAATGTTAAAGACTACTGTAATACTATTTGCACTTTCACTCATGTAATAAATGTAAGGATAATCTTTTATCTGTTGCTCTACATTCTGTCTGCTGTTGATCCACCTCCATGACACCTAAATATTATTTCCGCTACGTTTGACTCAATTTGGGGGTGTCACATTTAAACCCAACAACCTTAACTTGGTCAAACCAGAAACCCTAACATCTGAACCTGGAAAGCAAGTACTAAACTTTTTATCCAAATGTGTGATTCGTGATGCTTTGTTCAAAGATCCAGGAGTTATGTTTGAAAATGTGTTAAAATAATTTTGGTTCACAACACAAGGGTCAAAGAACAAGAAATCTATTGAGTTTGTGTCTACAACTTTAGGTATTCATGGGAAAATAAGTTTAAAGTTGTTTAGAAGGTTTTTAGGGTTAAACTATTTGAAAGATTCTAGTAAATATGAGGCTGTACCTAATGATTTCTCTGTTGTCAAGTCATTTTTTAAAGAAATTGGGTACACTGAAGAGATTGGTGATAAAGGGGGGTTGAAGAGAAGCTGTTTACCACCTAAGTGGAAACTTTTGATGTCCATCTTAATTGAGTGTCTGGGTGGGAAAACTGGTGGGCTTGATCAAATCAACCAAAAGGATGCCCTAATTTTGTATTGTCTAGCAAAGGGCATAAAAGCTGATTTTGGAAAATTAATCTTTGAAGATCTCCATGGAAAAATGGAGAAGAAAACTAGGGAAAAGAATGTGGTCTACACCAAATTTTTATCCCTTATTTTTGCTGACCAATTTGGTGAAGAGTATTCAAAGAACCAAGGAGTTAAACTAGTTTTTCAAATCTTTGATACCAATCGCTGGAACATTCCAGTCAGCACAACTGAACCTCCTTTCACACAGTCCATGTTGTACATTTGCTCAGCAAATGCTCCAGTAGTGTTTAAAGCTCCACAAGACACTTCTCCAACTGGAGAAGGGGATCTAACAAGCACAAAGTCTGGAGCTTCTTCTGGACCACGTCAAAAGAGTACGTCTGTGAATACTCTTAAGTGTCGACGTGAGTCTAAGAAAAGGAGGCACCCCACAGAATCTTCATCAAATAAGCTTTCTAATGATCCCAAAGGCCAAGCTTTGAAGAAAGAAAAGTCCTCGGCCAAGGACCAGAACCCAAGCCAGCCGCCACCATCAGTCTCTACTGAAGGTGGCATGCATCAAGAGGCCTTGAAGGCAACCCATCTCTCAACTTCTTTAGGAGAGAAGGGTGAAGATAGAGCACACCCTCAGCTCATTAGAGTGGAGTCAGCATTGGTAAGCAATTTAAATCTGAAATGCATCTCAAATTTCATTACCAATCTCTATCATTTGTCACTCTGAGTCTACATCAGGGTATGAGGCGTCAGCAAATACAACAGCTGACGCTGACCCTGACCCTTTTGTTTCTCGTGATGTAGTTCCCTCACAACAGGGTCCTACTGAAGAAACCAAAAACATTATCATTGATCTTAACTCATCATGAACTCTTTCTCAGGATCCATCAGGTAAAACCAACCCTGGTGGTGAAGGACTTGAAATTGACCAGCACACTGAAGGTGGCGATCAACAGACAATGAAGGAAGTGCCTCTCTCCACTGGCGCTAAGGGGGACACTTGCCTACATTTATATTCAGCATGTCTGCTGATGACTTGGAGAAGGATTTAGGGCTAAGTGAAAGAGCTCCTGTAAACCTGGATGATAGTGAATCTAAAGATGACATTGCTGATCAAACTCCCAAGCCTCCATCCCCTAGAACTATTAAGGTAAATGAACTGACAAATCAGGTGTTGGTTCTACAATCACAGGTGACCAAGCTTAAGGAGGAAAAGGCCATTGTTGATGTTGAACTAGTTACTCTTAAAGCAAGGCCAGTTCCTCCCACTGCTGAACAGATCAAAGATGCAATTCTCACTGCACTAAATCCATTAGTGAAGGATGTGGCCACTACCACTTCTATCAAGCAATAGATCACCTCCCTCATGGACTCCATTAATACTGCATCTTTTGAGATCCTTGTTGAATTCAAGCCGATTCCTAATTAGCTTAATGAGCTATGTGATTCAATATCAAAGATCAAGGATAGGGTGGGTCTGCTAGAACAACAAAAGCTGAACTTATCAGATGAAGTTCAGCAGAAACTGAATGCTCTTGCAAATGTTCCAGCAATTTTGACCAAGGTATCATCAACCTTAGACTCTCTATGTGCATGTTTACTTGTTGGGGGTTCATCAGAAGTTGTAGGGAACTCTTCTGCTAAGGGGGAGAAAGTCACTATACAACAGCTCTTTAAGAAACATGCACAGAAGAAGGCCCAAAAACAACCTTTTGTGTATGTATCTCCCTTCAGTGAAGACAGTCCAGCTAAGCCTAAGGGGGAGTCTTCAGCTAAGGAAACTCTTGTTGATGGCCTTATCACCAGCACTGAGTCATCTGAAAATAGGTCACCTCCCATCAAACCCAAAAGCAAAGGTGAATTCACATTAGATGAAAGAATTATCAAGTCTGGGCTGGCCACTCAAGAAGAACTTGATAAATTACACAAGCTTCAAGATGAAGAAAAGCTCAGGGATCTGAAGATGAGCTTATATAAATAAATTGGAAAGTCTGAGGTTGAAGGCCTCTTCAAGAAAAAGATGTTATACGAAAAGTTTTGTATAGCAAGGTTGAACAGAAGGTGTCTCTCAGAAATCACAAACGTTGATATGATGACTTACAAAAGAGATATCAATCTGAAGTTCTATAGGGCGGATGGGTCTGATAAAAATCATAGATGACTTCCAAGGGAAGGAGCTCTCCTATACTGAATGGCTAGAGATGAGCATAAACATTGAAAAGAGAAAATCCAAGAGATGTGATGAGGTTTGCACAAGAATTGAACACTTTGTGAGAAATCATGAAAGGCTTGGCCAGCATCTAAACATCAGCAACCAAATCTCATTGGAGGATCAAGATCCAATCCTGGAACTGAACAAGAGAGCCAATCTGGTTCAACCTGGTGTGGGTGATATCTTTGTCACCACCAATAAATACAAAGATCTTGTTCAATTTGAAAATCATCTCCCTGGACATGTGTTAGAAGAACCATAATTGGGAATGATTATGTTCAACCATCGTGAACGACAAGACTTTGTGGGTATTAGTTATCTTGATGATCTAAACAATGAATTTCTTGGAAACATTCAGAAAATCTTCTTTGCTCACCATGGTGGTCCAGGACTCACTGAAGCTGCAAAAACCTTCAGCATGTGCTTACTATCAATACTGGACATCAGAAACTCTGATCCATCAGTACAGACCCCTGTCATTGAAGAACTTAGGCCGAAGGAAAACTGAATAATCATTTGTAATATTTTTGTTGAAATTTGTAATGTTATTGAATAAATGATTATCTGATGTTTATAAGTTATTAATTGTTCAGTGCAAGTAAGAAGAAGTTCTTATGCTCACTTACTACTGACAATAGACTTAGGCTATTTGTATATCCAAATAGGGGGAGATTGTTGGGTCAGTATTTACTGACCCTGAAGTAACTCTAGGATTTGAATATAAAACCCCCCCTAAGTGTTTCATGCTCAGCAGTAAGGCCAGTCTGCTGAAGGATGACCAGAGGAACAAAGTTCCTACTGAAGACTTTAAAGCTGAAGAAAGTTCAGCACTCCCCTTCCAGTGAACTTAGAAGACAAAGAAGTCTTCGCTTCAAATACTAGGCGGTCTAGTTGCTGAAGAACAAGGACTGAAGAAGGGCTTTCAGTTCAGTTTGGTTTGACAATACCAAACTAAATGATGTCGATCTCCTCTAGGATACTGAAGACTCTTAAGTATTCTGATGGTTTGCATTAGGCGGGAAAAGATAACTTTAAGTCAAAGTAGGTTGCTTGTATACTTAGATATAAGTACAACCATTATCTTTTCTAGAATAGTTTAATATGTACTTTGTACTGTTTATCCAGCATGAGCATCAACCACCATCTGGATAAACCCATGCTTTGAAACATGCAAAATGCAAACCCTAATCTACACTGCCTATATAGGGAGTGTACATTGGAAGAGAAAGGTTGACCAATACAAGAGCTTAAACTCTGGAAAACCTTTCTCTCTCGATACCAACTAAACCATATAGCCAAGATGCATATGAACGTTTAGATTGGAGCTTAGACTTTAACTTTGGTTAGACGTTTAAGTAGAGTAGATCAAAACCCATTGTCATTCAATCACTTTGTTATTCCGCAAACAAAGTGGGTTATAGATTCTTTATTTGATTCTAATAAAAGTCTATACGTTGAAAAGTATATTGGTATTGTTGTTTTAATCTTTCATAGTTCTTACCTATTGTTAAAACAACACACTTGAGTCAAAGTAAAGAGTTATTACTTAAGATAATAAGTAATAACGAATTACTAGGGACCAACACTATAGCATTAGAGTGCAATTTTTATCATATCGCAGTGTTTTTCAAGCTTATAAACTCACGTTTAATCAAAGCTTGAACAACAGCTAACCTAAGTCTTTCATTTGAAACTAACTCAAAATCTAGAGCATTAGAATACAAATTTTAACACATCACTCTGATTTTAAAACATATAAACTCACATTTAATTAAACTTTAAACAACAGTTAACATTTTTTTGGTAAAGGGAGTTACCCCGGTAAATATATTAACCAAAAAACCAATGTTAAGTACAAATGGAATACGACTGAAATACCGTATTAACCTCAAGCCAAGAGCTTGATCTACAAGTGCTTATGACAGGACATAAACACAGCAACACTAAGCTAACATTACAAATCGAAAACTAGTGTAAAAAACAGCATTAGCAAACTCCAATAAGAAGAAATATTGGAACCAAGCGACCACCCCACAACACCAGCAGCAGCATAATGGAAGTAAAGGATCCAGATAAGCCTGCCTCCTTAAAAAACCTTTTTGAGAAAAACCCTGTGGGAAAAACCCCAAAAAGGAAAAAAGAGTACAACCCTTACCCGGTACCCCCATCATGAGAAACACTTGAGGACGGAAGTCTCCACCGATCCAAAATAGCCAAAGACCGTGTAGTCATCTTCTTGAATCTGAAAGTAATAAGCTTGAGATGAACAGTAGAAGTAATGATACTAACAAGTTTATCCACAGAAAGCTGTTTCCCTTTGAACAATCTAGCATTCTGTTCCATCCAAACAAAGTATATAGTAGCCGCAACAACCAGACGAGCAATAATACTAGTAGTATATTTTCCTTCAGATATTGGTATAAGAAATGCCAAAACATCATCCAAACGAGGAGGAATAGAATCCATACCACAAAGTACCCTAATATGCGTCCACACCTATGAAGAATAAGAGCACTCAAAAAACAAATGCGAATGAGAATCGGGAGTGACTTTGCACAAAGGACACCGAAGCAGACTTAAATCCACAGCAGGCCCAACATGCCATTGCCGCAAACGATCCTGAGTCTTCAGTTTCTGCTTAACAACAAGCCACATATGCACCGAGTGTCGAGGAATACAATGGGAGAACCAAACAACATGGTACCAAACCACAGCCTGACGTCTGGTTCGCAGCGTATCCCAAGCCAGAGCCACAGAAAAAGACTGCAAAGAACCACCACCATCACGCCATACCAAAGAATCCGGCCGCCCCTCCTCTAGAGCGGGAACAGGAATAGAGACGACAGAAGGAAATCTGTCCACCCAATCAGTCAGCCATTTCCAGGCGTTGTTCTCAATCAAATCAGCAACAGTATCATGAAGGGTAAAACCGGACCTAACAATATTACGTACCGTAAGAGTATCCCGTAATGGACACTCAGCAGCCCACCTATCAAACCACATAGACGCATATTTACCATCATGAAGCCTATACCAAATAAACGGCCGCACACATGTCCTAAGCTGAAGAAGCTTACGCCAACCCCAACTTACATCACCAATACAAGGAACATCCCAAAAGCTCCTACCCCTTAACTTATACGAATGTATCCATTGAACCCATAATGATTCCTTACGGTGAGAAGAGACCAAATATGAGAGGTAATAAGAGCAGCATTAAAATCATCAAGCCTCCTAATACCAAGACCGCCCTCACTTTGTGGAATGCACACATCCTCCCACGCCACTTTTGCTCTCCCCTTTTTCATCTCACCTTGACACCATAAAAATTTCCTCAAAAGTTTCTCAATATCATGAATAATCCGAACAGGCAGGATAAAAACTGAATCCCAGTACAAGTGCATAGATGATAACACATATTTAACAAGTTGAAGTCTCCCTGCAGTAGATAGAAATTTGTTACGCCAATCCTGGACCCCACTCTCCAACTTTTCCACAAGGACTTTGCAATCGCTATAAAGCAGCCTGGACGAGATAAGAGGAACCCCAAGATAACGCACTGGCAATGTGCCTTCCGCAAACGGCATAAGATCCAGAATACTAGCTTTCACATCAGGTGGAACATTACAAAAGAAAGCTGTACTCTTAGGAATACTTGGAACCAAACCTGACACATTTTTAATTTCCTCCATAGCATCCATAATGGTGTGAACCGAATCCAGATGCCCCCTAACGAAAATAAATAAATCATCTGCAAAACATAGATTAACAATACGCTGGTGCTCACAATGATTATGATTCAAAAACTCCTCCGCCAAACGAACACGCCTCTACATCAAGAGAGTCAAAACTTCCATAACCAACGTAAATAAATAAGGTGACAAAGGATCACCCTGTCTTAGCCAACGTTTACCCTTAAACCAGCCATGGAGATTCCCATTAATACAAATAGAGTAAGAGGTCGTAGTCACGCACTCCATAATCCATTCAACCATCGTAGTGTGAAAGCCAAAACCCAGCAGAATCACCCTAAGAAAACCCCAATCAACATTATCATAAGCCTTTTGAATATCCACTTTGAAAGCACAACGAGGCGGCCTAATATTCCTATGATAACTTCGCATTAATTCCTGTGTAAGTAATATATTATCTGAAATCCTTCGCCCCGGAACAAACGCAAATTGATTGATATTAACCAAGTCCCCCAAGACCACTTTAACACAGTTAGCAATAATCTTCGTGATGCATTTAAAAATCACATTACAGCAAGAAATGGGTCTATAATTCGTGATCTTATTAGGAACAGTCACCTTTGGAATAAGCGCAATAATAGTATGATTTATTTCTTTAAGCAACTTACCATTAGTGAAAAAGTACCGAATAGCACATGTAACATCACCACCCACAATATCCCAGGCATTCTTAAAAAACACAGCTGTAAAACCATCCGGACCAGGAGCTTTATCATCACCCATCGAGAACATAGCATTCTTAATCTTAGCATCCGACACCACCTAAACCATATCCAAAGCACGTTGCGCATCAAGAACATTAGAGAACAAATCCTGTGATTCCAAAGGGATAGAAAAACCCTCCAAACCAAGAAACTGCTCATAATGTGCCACAAACGCATTCGCAACATCATTCCCTTCACACAACACATTAGACATGTCTCGCACCATATCAATCATGTTGCGGGCATTCGAACACTTAACAATTTTATGAAAATAAGTTGTATTAGAGCATAAATCATTCATATCAACATAACTCGGATTTTAGAGCATTAGAGTACAAATTTTAACACATCACAGTGATTTTCAAGCATGAAATCTCACATTTAATCATACTTTAGACAACAGCTAACTAAAATCATTCATATGAATCTAACTCGCATTTTAGAGCATTAGAGAACAAATTTTAACACATTATAGTGTTTTTCAAGCATGACAAGTCACATTTAATCATACTTTAGACAACGGCTAACATAAATCATTCATATGAACCTAACTCGGATTTTAGAACATTAGAATATAAATTTTAACACATCATACTGACTTTCAAGCATATAAACTTACATTTAATCAAATTTTGAACAACATCTGACAGAAATCATTCATATGAACCTAATTCTAATTTTAGAGAATTATAGTTTATTTTTAACACATAGCAATGATTTTGAAGCATTAAAAGTCACTTTTAAACAAACTTTAGAATAACATCTAACCTAAATCATTTATATGATCCTGAGACCCATTGTAAAGCATTAGAGTGCAATTTTTAACACATAGTAGTGATTCTGAAACTTAAAAAGTCACTTTTAAACAAAGTTTGAACAACATCTAAAGTAAATGATTGATATGAACCTAAGTCTCATTCTAGAGCATTATAGTGCATTTTTAACACATAGCAGTTATTTTAAAGCTTAAAAACTCACTTTTAAACAAACTATGAAGAACATCTAACCTAAATCTTTTATATGAACCTTAGACCCATTCTAGAGCATTACAGTTTAATTTTTAACACATAGCAGTCATTTTGAAGCATAAAAAGTAACTTTTAAACAAAATTTGAACAACATCTAACCTAGATCATTCATATGAACTTAAGTCCAATTCTAGAGCATTATATTGCATTTTTAACACATAGCAGTTATTTTCAAGCATAAAAATCTCTTTTAAACAAATTTTGAACAATAATCGAAAAATTAAAAATCTATTACCAGAAGGAGAAGGCGGATATAGTCCGATAAATGTACGAACCATCTCGATTGGCTACTTAATTTGTCTGATTCAAGATGATTTAATGCGTGAGATGTGTTTTTTATCGGATTCAGTGTGTGAAATGTGTGTTTTTTGATCGGATTCAGTGTGTGAAATGTGTGTTTTTTGATCAGATTCAGTGCGTGAAATGTGTGTTTTTTTATCGATTTTTTACTGCGTGTAATGTGTGTAGTATGTGTGTATTGATCGTTTATTGGGCGCGTGTAATATTTTATTTCTTTCGAGAATTGCTCCTAAAGTTTGATAGTTTACAAAAAAATACCATTTTTTTAATCAAATTTAGTTATTTTAATCCAAGGGCTGAGAATTCACCTCATTTATGTTATTATAGGATTTGTTTTATTATAACCCGCTCTATATATATATATATATATATATATATATATATATATATATATATATATATATATATATATATATATATATATATATATATATATATATATATATATATATATATATATATATATATATATATATATATATATATATATATATGAAAATGTAGGGGTGCAAACGAGCCGAGCTTTTATCGAGCTATTCGAGCTCGAGCTCAAACTCGACTCGATCGAGCCGAGCTTTTATCGAGCTCAAGCCTGAGCCCAAGCCCAATAGTATGGCTCGAAACATATAATGAGCCGAGCTCGAGCTTTTGATAGCTTGGCTCGAGCCCTTATCGAGCTGTTTCGAGCCTTAGTATAAATATATTTTTATATAAGTACGAAAATGTTCATTTAAGTATTAGCCTTATTATCAAGAGTAACTATATAAAAACTTAAATAATTTATTAATATTCGTTATCATAGTTTAGTACATACATAGAATTTGTGGTGGTGTGTAAACGATAATGATATATTTGTTTCGTATATGTAATTTCGAGCTTTTCAAGCTAAGCTCGAGCTTTGCTCGAATCCTAATCGAGCCGAGCTCAAGCTTTGAAGGTAAAAGCTCGACGAGCTATCGAACCGAGCTCGAGCCCATTATTTTATGTTTCGAGCCGAGCCCGAGCCCTGTTGAGCTCGGGCTCGGCTCGGCTCGTTTGCAGCCCTATGAAAATGTGTAGTTATTAATTAAGCACACACTGTTTATAAAAATAAAAGAAAAACGCAATCAAAGTCTAAGTGATAATGTCATTTGGAAACCTAAGAAATTAAAATAGGGAATATAATGTCTACTTTTAAAAGTAGGTAATTCTCTACTTTCTTTTGAAATTTATTATAAATATCTAATACTTAAATGTGTGAAATGTAAGTATTTTAAAAATTTTACATAGAAAAATAGGTAACTTTCCTACTTTTAAAAGTAAACATCATATCCCATTAAAATATATGAATTTTCATTCGAGTCCAGCATCGGGCTAGAAATTCAATAATCAATCCATATCAGCAGTTTTTGTGACAAAATAAGTCATCGTAGTTTATTTCCTTGTCTATAAACCAATAATTTGAATAACGTATCGATGGGCTCAATATTTTTTTTTGTTTTCGTAACTTACTGTTGGAGCGCTAATATAACAAATTAACAATGATACATTTCTTTTCTTGTAGTGTATAATCGATATGATCGTCTTATAAAGTAAAAGCTACAAATTGTATGATAAAAAACATTCTGACAGTGGCGGAACCATAAAGTTGACGAAGTGAAGACAAATTCTTTTTTTTTTTGACAAAAGTCGTTGTATGCACCAAAATAAAGATACCAATATAAGGTTTTTACATTAATTTTTTTAATTTGGGGAACAATTTGATCAAGTAAACGGTGATGCCGTTGGTTTTATTCTTTTCATTTTAATTATTTTTCTTATTCGATCGCTACTCTTGATCCAATACATCTCCTTTTATGATACTAATTTCAGGCCCAAAATGGTAGAAGCCATTATATACAGACCTACCTTTGTAAAATATAACTAGAACTAGCTAGCATGAATCCAATACATCTCCTTTTGTGGTGTATTAGGGTTTCGAGAGTTAGGGTTTTCTGTGGTTCGTTATTTGTGTTTTAGGGTTAAATTGGTGGTGCGATCTGGTGTTGCGATTAGGGTTCGATGGTTTCTACTAGGAGTGGTGGCGGTATTGATGCTCCTGCTGTTCGTAGGCCATCTAAGGGTGCTATGCATAACCAAGGTGGTAATGGTGAGAGTGGAATTGGCTTGGATGCTTCATACGAATCGGAATTCCCTAGCCTGAATAAGTCTGGGACTAGGAGCGATTCACATGATGGGAATAACATGGCAGCCATGGCGGTTGCTAGTGTGACGGGCTCACAAACTCCTAGTCATGATGGTGCTATCGATATTACTCACATCTATAATATTGATGGTATTGCAAAATTGTTTGATGTTCCTCTTGCCTCTTTACCAGAACTTAATGTTTTTATCCGTGGAATGCAAGAGGGTAAGTTTCGATTCTCTGAGTCATTGCCTCAGGAACAAGTTCGGTTTCTTGTTGATATTATTTGTAAAAAACATGCTGAATTTACGAACTCTTCTCCTAAGAATAAGGTTTGTATTAAAGATATTGGTGATGTGGCTAAGTTCCTACGTACTTCACTTGACTCTCTAGAGGAGATTGACATTTTTTTAAGGAGGTCAAGGTTGGTTCTCATCTGAAGTGGCTCAATTTGAATCAAGATACTCGTAGTGGGATCATAAAGATCATTGAGCAACATGTGCGGTTCCTTGAGCAACAGGCTATTGTGGAGCCTGTTGTTGAGTCTGTTGATGTTCACCCTGAGGCTTCTAGTGTTGCTGATCCTGTCTTTGAGGGAGTTAATGTGTCTGTTCCTAGAAGAGTTGTCCAAAAGGTTGGTTCTCGTTTTGAGTTTACTCTTTATGGTTATTTCCTTGGTCCGAGATTGGCGTACCCAGTTGTTGAGTACTTTGCTAGGAGCAATTGGGGTAAGCATGGTTTAAAGCGTATTATGATGAACAATAAAGGTTTTTTCTTCTTTAAATTTGAGACGCAAACTGGTTTAGATGCTGTCTTGGAAGGCGGCCCTTGGTTGATTCGTAAAAACCCTATTATTTTGAAGACATGGTCTTTGGGTACTCGTATTTGTAAAGAAGAGTTGACTCGAATTCCAATTTGGGTAAAGCTGCATGATGTCCCCTTACAGGTGTTTGAAGAGGAAGGAATTAATTTGATTGCTTCTTTTCTGGGTAGGCCTTTTATGTTTGACTCTTTTACAAACTCTATGTGTAAAGACTCATGGGGGAGGAGTAGCTTTGCTAGATGTCTTATTGAAGTTCAATTTGATGTTGATTTAGTTGAGGTTGTTACTATTGGTGTCTCATCACTTTGTAGTGATGAGTACACTAAGAAACAATCAGGGTTGAATATGAATGGAAGCCTCCTCGGTGTGATGCTTGTAAGATTTTTGGTCATGATAGTGATGTGTGCCCAAAAAAGGTTGTGACTGCTTCTAGTTCTACTCCTGCTACGCCGCCTGTTGAAACATCTAAGGATGGTTTTCAAACAGTTGGCAAGAAGAGAAGGAACAAGAAGCCCAAGTCTAATAAGTATACTGGTCCTACGGTTCTCCCGACTGTGAAGTTTCAACCTAAAGCAACCCCTAGTGTTCCCACGAATTGTGGTAAATCTACAGGTAAAGCTCCTTCTCCTAAAGGGAAGGAAGTGGTTTCTTCTTCATTAGACGGTAATGTGGTTATGCCTAATCCATTTGCAGCTTTAGCTAATGATGGTGACGCGGATGATGAGGATGTTGAAAATATTTATGATGAAACAGTTAATCTTCTTGATACTGGTGGAGGATCTTCTTCCATGAGTGGTGCGGGATAGGTGTTTTATCTGAATGTTGTTTTCTATTCTAGTTATAGATTTGTTTGTAACTAGGTGTTGAGGTGTTTATGGTCTGTCATGAACACTAATTTATCAAGCTTTTGGCTTGAGGTTAGTGCGGTACTTTAGCCGCATTCCATGTGAACTTTATATGGTTTTTTGGTTAATATATTTACCGGGTAACTCCCATTACCAAAAAAAAAATGAATCATTAATAATAGGTTATAAGCATTGAAAAGATATAAACAAAGAAAACTTAGCAATCGAAGCATAACATCAATGGGTCCTTAACAAGCGTTGAAGACATTCAAATTATTCGTTACAGGCATTTATAATGCTACCTTACGTGCTCAATTTCATCGCTAATGCCGTCATTGTTTGTGTTTCTATCATACAAAGTACTAGTATAAAAGAAGTAAAATCAGATGGTAACGTTTAGTTAGGACGAAGGGAGGAGAGTACGACGTCTTGTAACGAGCTATCTTTTTGCATAGCCGCTTTGAATTCATCAAATGTTACTTTTCCATCGCTATTGGCATCCATGTGGTCAAATATTTCGTCCAGCTTTCCTGGCTCTGTGATATCAATTGTTAAACAATCGTCTGGTAATGCCTGCACATAACAATCATTTTGTTCAAAAATCATCAAAATAGTTATGCAAAGAGTCTAAAATCTAAATGCCCACTAAAGATATTTTATATACTTACCCGAAGCATTGATGCAACTTCCTCCTTACTGATACAGCCCGACCCATCCGTGTCATACATCTGCAGCAAACAAAAGCATATTCATTTATTCAGTACAAAATCTGCTATGCTTTTTGTAAAGAAACATAAAGGATATAGACTGTTACCTGAAAACAAAGACGAAGTGCGTCATCTCCTTTAAGATTCTTGAGGCTAGAGAAGCCACAAAGTATCTCCCTCATATCAACTGTACCATCACGATTGTTGTCAAAAAGATCAAAGATTCGTCCTGCTAAAGGTATTAACAATGTCATTTTCATTGCTTTTAGTACTTCCTGAAACTCACTAAGTGTCGCGTTTTCACCGTCCGCACATCTGTGAAGTAAAGCACACAGATTTGCATAACAATCTTCAACTACTGGAGATAACCCTGATAACCATGTTAAATCTTTTTTTCACCCACATAGGCAACATTAAGTACCGTTTGTGTTCAAAATACAAAATGCTTAACATTAAAAAATTTAGTGAGAGTTAAAAAAAATTGACAGTATTTGATTAATCTTTACTTACAATGTTTTAAAGTGATTTCTAAGATTTTGAAGTTCATCTTGGTTCAAATCATAAGATCCAACTAAGTTCTTGAGCTTCTTTGTTCTCAAGAAAATGGTGCTTGTATACATGCTTGCTATTGCTGCTGCACGGAACTTGCGCCTCGCATTAAAGCTTTGCAGCCTTGACACGATCTCTGGGTCAATTTGGCGTTCTGTTGCTGAATCTCCAATAACCCATGGATTTTTAAGAACCTGTATACATTAAAAGAAACAATCCATAAGCGTTGTGTCTTCTTGATACATAACATAAGATTTGTTGTTTAAGAAAAAGTATAACTTCAAACTGATTATATTATATTTGATACCTGGTCAGCAGTTGGTCGTTTATCAGGGTCGAGATTTAACAAACTAGAAATTAAGTCCTTGGCTGATGAAGAAATCTTGTTCCATGTTTTGTCGTAGAAGCTAAAATTCGCCTGCATACACAACCTTGCTTAATATCAACTCATGTGTGCTTAGAACTGTTTATTTGATCAGAGTACGAAAAGTGAAGTGAATCATCTTACATTCATAATCATTTGCTGCTTTTGAAGATGTGATTGCGCACTAAAAGGCGGGTACCTGTATTGTTGAACAACAACGGGTCCATAAATTTATCGAATGAAGATCAAGACGTATTTGGCTTGCAAGTTTCAGTTTCAAGCACTAGAACTATGACTACATATTATTAATTTAAAGGATGCCTTGCAATCTGACCATTGTTATCATAAGTACTTACCTACAAACACAAATGTGACTATATGTTGCCTTGCAATTTGATTGAATCAGACTTACCCTGAGAGGAGAATATACAAAATGACACCCAAAGCCCACATATCAGATTTGGAGGTAATCTTTTGTTGGGCTAATGCTTCAGGTGACACATAATCAATTGACCCAAAAAGCCCCACAACTGGATCAGTAAACTCCTCCACTGAACTCAGCCCAAAGTCCATTATTTTCAAAGGTGAATCTTTACTTTTATCAAGAAAAAGACAATTTTCTGGCTTTAAGTCCCTATGTATAACGTTGGCCCTGTGGAGGGCTGCCAGGCCGCTAGCAATTTGTTGAACCACCTTGGCAGCTTCCGCCTCGGAGTAGCGTTCTTGACTTACTATGCGGTCAAATAACTCTCCACCGGAACACAACTCTAGAACAAGATGGACCCCAGTAGGGTCCTCACAAACGTCATGTAATTGAATAACGTTAGTATGAGGGGACACCTCCTCAACTACTCTTTTCATCACCATAATCTCGTTTGCTAGCAACGCATCCGAGATTAAAACCTGCTTACGGCTAGGAAAACCTGGCAATCCGCCACAACTACCACCACCACCCACTCTTTTCAACGTCTTGATTGCAACTTCCTGTTGACCTTTTTCCAAGTCGGCCTTAGACTTCTTGATACCTTTTCGCACAATCGAAAATCCACCTCTTCCTAATATCATTGTGACTTCATATTCATCACTAAGTTTTCTGGCTCTATTTTCCATTCCAAATGGTAGTTTAAGAAAATGAAGTAAAAGTCAGAAAGATAGGATTAACAAGTGATTATGAGGTTTGCTTAATAGTATTAAATTAGACAGGTGAGTAAAATAATAGAATTTGTTGAAATATAAAATTAGAGAATGATTAGATCAAGTAGGAGGAATTGGTAGAAAGGAATAAGCGTGTGGGATGGAGGCTCACAAACAACAGACAAACTCAAGACTAAGTCAAAACAATTATTCGTGCATCACTTGAACCATATATAACCTCTTGGCTGGGAAGTCAACGTGATATCACGCTAAACCAAAGGCTTATTCGTTGCATCATGATACAGATATGAGATTGTCAAAACAAACATTTACGTGGCAAAGCATCACTGTACTCGATCATTTATACCTAGTACTAGTTCTAAAGAATGTTTCAAATTCAATTAGACAAATGAACAACAGTATTACATGGAGTATTCTTCAAATGAAACAAAAATTTCAGACCGAGTCAATGTGCAATAAGAGTTTATACAAAACATGTTTAGTGTAAAATATTTTAAATAATCTGCCGTGCCGCCCAAAGATAATTCATAATTGTTTGTTCTAAGCAGTTGTTTGTCAATTCAACAAACATACATCCAAATATTTGATAACAAGTAGTTTTGTTTTCATATGTGTTATATACATTATACATTCATGATTCGTGTGTTGGTTGTTTTAACCTATAATGACATCCTAATAAGCAAGTACATGGAGATGAAAACATCTGTCACTCCCACCACAACTGTCACACCATCGCCTTATCAATGCCCCTATTCCCTTATAATATAAGTATAGTTCTAAACATTGCTGTAAAAATCGAACTAAGCGGCGCCTGGCGGAGATTAACTACCTAGTTTTATCTTGGTCTGCCTTATTAATCAGTCAACATATCGATTAATAGGTTAAAAATCAACCACAGCAGGCATAAATCGGACGAATCGGACAAGACTGGCTATTTCGATCAAGCCATGTCAAGTTTTATCAAAAACTAAAATTAATTTTTTTTTATCAACGCCCCCGCGTCTGTAAAAAAATTAGACGACACAACTATTCGAACACGCCTCAACAAGTGATTTAAAATTTGTAAGTTATCACTATAAAAAAACCGACCTGGTTATTTGCTAGACGGTAGCAGGCCACCTGATTTGCAATTATCGATTTTTGCAACCTTTTTCTTAAATACCAGTGGAAGGATATGTGTTTTAGCACCAATCCCCCGGGCCAAATGCCAGTTGACACTGATCAGCCCACCATGTAGACTACGGCTATTGCCGTCGCCTAGCTCCACCCCGATCTTTTAGTTTGGAGGAATTATATAAAATATAAGTCTTTGCAGTGATATTGATACTACCTAGTAATTCCTGTAGTTAAGAAAAATAGCTATGGCCAAAAGACCGTACTTTATCGGCTTAGGCCAAAAGACTTGATATTTACATAAAACAAACCATCAACTTTACACAAATATAGATCAAGTTCACCACTCCTTTTCCATAGTAATTCTTTATTTATGCGCGTTACAAGAAATATATACATAACATAATGATAAATGCATTCGCCAGAATTATCAGATTATGCACCACTAGCTGTAACACTCGTGACATTCAATTCAATATGCTGTTTGCCATTGCTCTGTGGATGGACGATAAATGTGGCACGTGCTTCTTCAGCGGAAGACTCGTCGTCGCCTGCACGAGAAACAGATATTGACCCGACCATTGGTTGTTCTCTATTGTCTGCATTGTCTTTTGAAACGATTTCCCATTCTTCTTTCAGTGAAGTCACTTCTAAGCCTTTGTCGCTATGCCTTTCAATTTCAAAAAGAGTGGGAAGGATCACATAATCGTTGACAGGGTTGTAGAAGGGATCGTGATCGGCCTTCAGCCAGTGCCTGACTATACGAAACATATGCTTGTCACACAGGATCCCTCGGTGTTCACCTGGGATACCAACCCTAGCTTCTGCATCTAGCCCATCAGCCTGGTTTCAAAACAAAAATCAGCACTAAACACGTTTTATACAACAAATCGCCTTACCACAAATAACTATAATGTAGTTTTTTTAACAAAACTATTTGGAAGATTGTAAAATGGAATTCAGGCAAGTATCCAACACTTCCAACCTTTTCTTGTATAAGCTTATATTTCACGAATCGGGGATAAAAATAAACCTGGATACTCCCATTAATATTAGTAAATATGTCAAAGCTGACACCCTCAATTGTGGGTTCTTTTTGTTGCAATAAGAAGAATGAAGATGGGGCTAGGAATAAACTAGACAATATTTGCCCCCAAAAATTCTTCTAAAATGTAGTCGTTCTGGCTGTGCCACTAGTGAGACCGAAAACATTGAGAATATATAGCAAGAAACTAGACAAGCAGAGTCTACTCATTGTACCGGTATAGCTACCACATATTGAAGACGAGAAAATTTGTAAGATTGACATACCTTGGCAGATTCAACAGGCACGGTTCCATCACCGTCAACATTGATATAAGTTGCCTGCATACAAACAAACAAGAACTTTATAACTGCACATATACTCCCAATATGTATCATCAACGGAATTTATAGTGTTCATATTTATACTCATACACGTAACTTTCTGCCTCAAATGGGTTAATTACAAAAAAAAAAAGGTTGGAATGGAAACGCGTTGAAAAGGTCAACCACTCAAGCATGTAAAACAGGTTTCAGAAATCAGAATTCACATTATCATTTATTAACAGTTTCATAAATCACATATTGAACATTAACTCTTTGTGCTATTTAACTACCCATTCCAAACAAAACTACCCATTTAACTTCGTGCTTATAAAAAATTGGTTGCAATGCTTGCCCCTTTTAAATTATAAAATGGGGCCAAACAGTATAGCCTCTTGTAATCTGCAATATTAAGATAAAGAATCATTACATCTAAAAATGGCAATTCCTGTAGGTCTGTGACGGGCGAGTTTGCACTTCCATAACTGCACAGCACAAGGTGGTATACAGGTTAACTTACATTCCAACTAATTAAAAGCTAGATCCTAGCCATCAAAAAAAGTGTTGGTAATAATGTAACGAAAGAAAAAACATACCATACACTCTGAGGAGTGTCAAGACCAGTTCCATAAACGTTATAGAACTTAACATTTTCTGGAAGTTTGGCCGAAGATAGAATCTCTCGTGTTTTATTAGCCCATTGCAATACTTCTTTATTGAACGGTAGAGGAATATCAACCCCACCATAGCTCAGCTGCGGAAATACACATAAGTAATCTGTGTGCAGTCCTTATAAAGATATCAACAAAGACTTTAATAAAACGCACCTCGTTGACTGAAAGAGCCTGAGTAAAAATAGAAACCGATTCGATTGGGCTGAATGTCTCAAGAATAGCAGTGGAGTCCCCGTTACCATTTTGAATCTCCTTCCATATTTGTAACTGAGGATTATGTTCCCACTCGTGGTCAAGACAGGCCATCAATTCATATATGGATGGGCATTCAATCAGCTGCACGTCCATGTTAGTAATGAAGACGATACACATATATACAGAGATAGCCAAAGATCACATACCAGCTGATGCATACTCCACTTGGATACAAAAAAGTATGCTTCCCAACCGGACACAAATGACATCCCATTCATTAGGGTAGATGTTACATATCCAGGCGCACCTAATGGTGTTAAACATTAAGATATTCAATTCAAGATAATCCAAATTCAGTAATAAAAGATTACATTTTTTCAACATTTAAAGTTGACTTCAATACATATACAACGTATATATAGCAAGATGGGCAGGTTGGGCACGCTGGGTGAGTAGGCAACAGATAAAAGAGGGCATATTTTAGTATGGTTTGAAACGACCAAGGAGTGTTGGGTTGACCCACAATGGTCCACTTGTTACAGTTACAAAACATTACTATTCTACACATGTACAATATTTGACCTAGATGACTAGATCATCGCACGCTTTAAAATCAACTCAGAATGACTTGCAACCCGTTTAGTATCCCAACCCAAATCGACCAACTCGTATACATCTGAAACTATTCAGAAGTTCCAATGTTTTGCAAAATTTCAAAATGACTGCATCAGTTAAGTCACTTACCCTGGAATGGTGCAGCAATTGCTATCCAACTCTTTACGTATTTCTCAAAAATCTGCAAAACATTATTTTATATTCAACGGTTTTACTTTTATTAATATAAAATGAATTAATAAAAGTGAAACCGGGGCATGAAACAACACAAAGGAAGACGGTAACATACATCATTGTGGAGACTCATGAAACATTTGACAAGAAGTCCACCCATTGAATGAGTAATTACATTAATCTTTTTTTCCCCTGAAGCGGTGTAAATTGCTTCCAACTTTGCAGCAAGACGATCCATTGTTTCTTTAAGTCTGAAATATGTAGACACAACCAACATGAATTCAGCACATGTCAATAAGATTGGTAAAACATGGTGACAGTTGCTCAAATAGTCAGTGTATTTACATGTTTACTACCCGTAAACTTCCTTTATTTAAGATAATTATGACATTTTTTATAGCTATAACTATAGAATTAATTATTTATAAAATCCAAAAATGGGCACAAAAGTAAACCAAACATTTTGCCACCGTTGAAGGCATGGACGAAGGATAGTAGGGGCTGGAAGGGGTTGTGGCCCCCCCATGACTTTGTTTTCTTAGTATACTTTTTTGCTATATTTGTGAAAGTTGAAGACATATACATATGTTAATATGCAGTTTGGTCTCTTTCAAGTTAAAAGATGTACAGTGCACATACAAGGATATGAAGCCTCAATTGATTATTTGTACATTAGAAACTATATTTTTGTATTTGAACAGTTTCGGCCCCCCGATTAAGTTGTTCAAGCTTCGTCCCTGGTTGAAGGTAAATACCAGATATTGCGCGTACCTCAAGTAACTCAAACAAAAAAAATTGAATGCTGAAGTTAAAACCAGAAATTAATATATGAAGATCCACCACACTATATGTTGTGCAACACATTATTTTATTTGTTACCTAAACATTCAAAGCACGCTCCAACAAAATGGCCATCGTGGTCCTTTATTTCACTATTGTTCTTTCATACAAGTCACTTTACAATATATGTCTGAAACTACAGCTATTAGACAAAACACAAAAAGAATTGAAAACTATGTTGCACGGGGACGGATACGGAAACTGGAACTTAGAACGTCCCAAAGTTCAAGAAACGGGTAAGGCCAGATCGTTTTAGATACATAACGTGACGTGACATGACTGATATGATCCTGACAGATTATTATCAATATATTAAATAAATAATTAGTTTATTTACTTTCTTTTTATTGTATTATCTTAGGGAATAAGTTAAGTATGATTATATATAGAGATAAGAGGCTGTAATTCAATATGCAGAGAAATATGATTACGTTTTATTTTGGTTTATTGTTTTCCTAGTTAATTGGGGAGTCGGTTTATCTCACTAATATAAGCCATCGGGAGGTCGGGTTATCCCATTATGATAGCCTATCTATCCTTTTATCTTTATAATCGATCCGGTTCATATCAATTGGTATCAGAGCTGTTTCGATTCTAGGGTTTAAAAAAAAAAAAAAAAAAAAAAAAAAACCTGTTCATCGGTTACTGTTCATCGTCAGTTACTGTTCATCAGAAAAAGTAAGTTGCTGGAATGGAAGCGGAAGCACAGAGGTGGCAAGAATGGCATCAATGGAATCAAAGGTGTCAAGAATGGCATCAATGGAATCAGACGTGTCAAGAATGGCATCAATGGAATCAAAGACGGGAACAAATAGCTATTAGAGCTTATGAAGACGAGAAGAGGCATGCAGAATTGAATCAAAAGATTGAAGAGGATAAGAGGCGTGAAGCATGGAATCAAAAGATTGAAGAGATGATAAATCTAATTCAGTCTTTCATCTCGCCTGTTCAAAAAAGCCTCCAACACAAGAGGCCGTGGGAAGGAAGGTGGAAATGGATGAAACAGATTCTTTAGGGGTCCAACTAAATCAACGAACTCCTAACCGGAAGATCAAGGCAAGGGTGTTTTGGAATAAATTTGTGGTGGCACGTGTCCAAAACAGTAAACCTAGAAAGCTAGGTACCTCACTTGGTCCTGGATTTGAAAGATCAGATTCGCATGAAGAATTACAAGTCTGCAAAAGAAAGCTCCAACACATATACCAAGACTACTGCTTGCTCAAGAAGCGCACAACGAGGATACAGCGAAAAACTTGGGATCCCGGAATCACTGCAGGCGACTTTTTCAAGACAACACCTTGAGGACAAGGTGTTTTTGGGGGACGGAGTATTGATATGATCCTGACAGATTATTATCAATATATTAAATAAATAATTAGTTTATTTACTTCCCTTTTATTGTATTATCTTACGGAATAAGTTAAGTATGATTATATATAGAGATAAGAGGCTGTAATTCAATATGCAGAGAAATATGATTATGTTTTATTTTGGTTTATTGTTTTCTTAGTTAATT